>CM061749.1:121521492-122121492 GCA_030979885.1 Lolium multiflorum | reverse complement strand
CATAGCAGTAGCTAGATGGTTGTCTTCTCCGCTTGTGCTTTCATTGTTATAGATCTTGTGAGCTGCCTAACATGATCAAGATCATCTATTTGTAATGCTACATGGTGTGTTTGGTGAGATCCGATGAATAGAGAATACTATGTTAAGTTGATTATCAATCTATCATATATGTGTTGTTTATGTTCTTGCATGCTCTCCGTTGCTAGTAGAGGCTCTGGCCAAGTTGATACTTGTAACTCCAAGAGGGGGTAATTATGCTCGATAGTGGGTTCATGCCTCCATTAAATCTGGGACAGTGACAGAAAGTTCTAAGGTTGTGGATGTGCTGTTGCTACTAGGGATAAAACATTTATGCTTTGTCTAAGGATATTTGTGTTGATTACATTATGCACCATACTTAATGCAATTATCTGTTGTTCGCAACTTAATACGGAAGGGGTTCGGATGATAACCTGAAGGTGGATTATTTAGGCATAGATGCATGCTGGATAGCGGTCTATGTACTTTGTCGTAATGCCCTGATTAAATCACATAGTAATCATCGTTGATATGTATTGAATCTTTATTTGTCAATTGCTCGCCTGTAATTTGTTCACCCAGCATGCTAGTTATCTTATTGGAGAGACACCACTAGTGAACTGTGGACCCCGGTCCATTCTTTTACATCTGAATACATTCTACTGTTTTACTGTTCTTTGCAAACAACCACCATCTTCCACTCGATACGCTTAATCCTTTGTTTTCAGCAAGCCGGTGAGATTGACAACCTCACTGTTACGTTGGGGCTAAGTACTTTGATTGTGTTGTGCAGGTTCCACGTTGGCGCCGGTTTCACTGGTGTTGCGCCGCACTACACTCCTCCACCAACAACCTTCACGTGCTTCTTGGCTCCTACTGGTTCGATAACCTTGGTTTCTTTTTGAGGGAAAACTTGCTGTGCGCATCACACCTTCCTCTTGGGGTTCCCAACGGACGTGTACATCTACGCGCATCATTGAGTCAGTTTACCTACTCCTTTCTATCTTAGAAGCAAACACTTGTGTCAACTGTGTGCATTGATTCTTACATGCTTGCTTATTGCACTTATTATATTACTTTGTGTTGACAATTATCCATGAGATATGCATGTTGAAAGTTGAAGGGAATTGCTGAAACTTAAATCTTCCTTTGTGTTGCTTCAAAACTTTATATTAAGAATCTATTGCTTTATGAGTTAACTCTTATGCAAGACTTTTGGATGGCTTGTCTTGAAAGTACTATTCATGAAAGTTTTTGCTATATGATTCAGTTATTTAGTCATTATCTATTTGTTAGCAAACTATAGACCATTGCTTTGAGTCACTTCATTCATCTCATATGCTTTACAATAGTGTTGATCAAGATTATATTGGTAGCATGTCACTTCAGAAATTATTCTTTTTATCGTTTACCTACTCGAGGGCGAGTAGGAACTAAGCTTGGGGATGCTTGATACGTCTCCAACGTATCTATAATTTCTTATGTTCCATGCTAGTTCTATGACAATACCTACAAGTTTAATATACACTTTATATCATTTTTATGCATTTTCCGGGACTAACCTATTAACGAGATGCCGAAGTGCCAGTTCCTGTTTTCTGCTGTTTTTGGTTCCAGAAAAGCTGTTCGGGCAATATTCTCGGAATTCGACGAAACAAAAGCCAAACCTCCTATTTTTCCGAGGGACACACGGAGCCGAAGGGCAAGCCGGGGAGGCCCACGGCCTCCACACCATAGGCCGGCGCGGCCAAGAGGGGGGCGCGCCATATGGGGTGGGCCCCTCGGGCACCCCCTCGCGCCGCCCAGGGGGATCGACCACTTTTCTAGAAGACATCCAGAACTCCGCTGCCATCGCGAAACCCAATTTCGGGATCAGAAACTCCGTTCTGGCACCCTGCCGGGACGGGGAATTGGAGGAGATCATCGCCATCATCGCCACCGACGCCTCTCCATCGACCATCCATGATTCCCCCATCCATGTGTGAGTAAATCCCCCGCTGTAGGCTGAAGGGGATGGTAGGGATTGGATGAGATTGTTCATGTAATAGCCATAAGATTGTTAGGGCATGGTGCCTAGTATCCGTTGTTGGAACTTTTATGATATTGTTGCAACTTGTTATGCTTAATGCTTGTCACTAGGGCCCGAGTGCCATGATTTCAGATCTGAACATGTTATTGATTCATGATGATATTCATTGTTTTATGATCTTACCTGCAAATTGTATACACATATTGCTGTCCGGAACCCGAGGCCCCAAAGTGACAGAAATTGGGACAACCGGAGGGGAAGGCTGTGATATGAGGATCACATGTGTTCACTGAGTGTTAATGCTTTGCTCCGGTACTCTATTAGAAGGAGTACCTTAATTACCAGTAGTTTGCCTAGAGGCTCGGCTGCCACCGGCTGATAGGACAAAAGATGTTGTGCAAGTTTCTCATTGCGAGCACGTACGAGACTATATACGGAACACATGCCTATGGTTGTTTAGTACTTGGATACTGTTTTATTATTATCTGCAAATGCCTAGTCTTGATTATTACATGAGTTATCTTATCCATGCAGCGCCCGTTCATCCATCCCTATGCCTACAGTATTTTAATCCTGTTGTTTACTAAAATCACTACTGCTGTCTTTATTACACTGCTGCTTATATTTCACTACTCCTACTGGTATAAAACTGTTGATACGATAAACTATTGCGAGCAAGTCTGTTTCCAGTGCAGCTGAATTGACAACTCCGCTGTTAAGGCTTACAAATATTCTTTGGCTCCCCTTGTGTCGAATCAATAAATTGGGTTTTACTTCCCTCTGTTGACTATCCTATGGGTGTGGGCGAGCGCGTTAGTGGAGACAGTGGGCAGCGGCACTACCGTGCTAGGAGTTCTGCAGTCCAGTTTTCCGCGACACCGCGGATGCATCGAGGCAAGGATGGACGTGTGAGACACTTATGTGGCTCAGGCATTACACGTCTTGTGCAGGGTCATGTTCAGCGACACAGGGGCCCATCAAAACCTCGCAAGAAGAAGGTATTGGCGCCGAAGTCCAAGTTCATGTGGAGAAGAAAGGAGGCACCAAGTGTTGTATCAAGTCAAGCAAGCCGCGAGGGAGGATGTGGTGTGGAAGGCAAGCAAGACTTGAGGACGGCGAGGACGTGTCATGTTCATATCACGTCACCTTTTCCAGAAGACCCTCACACGTTGGGGACAACGCTTCTTGAAGGGGGGGGGAGGATGATACGGGCATGGAGGCCTATGTGGAGCCCAAATTCAGGACTCCACCAGCTTAATTATCTTAGTTTATGTAATGGTTATTGACATAGGCATCCCCAATGGGCCTGCCAAAGATGGTACCCGGGGTTTACTAAAGGCCCAGGACTCGAAGAATAAGAAGACTTGGAAGCCCATTTAGTGTTAAGGAAAGATAGTTTGTATTAGGAAAGATAGAGATTTGTAATCTTACGGGTTGGGTACGAAACCCTCCCGAACTCTGTAACTTGTGTATTACGAAACCCTCGGCTCCACCTCTATATAAGGGGGAGTCGAGGGACAAAGAAGGATCGAATTCTGTCAACATAACCCTAGTTTTCACAATCGTCGAGTACTTTTCGCCTGAAACCTTCGAGATCTACTTGCCCTCTACTTCTAGCAAAACCCTAGTCTACAATCTGTAGGCATTGACAAATTAATCATTTGTCAATTGGCGCCGTCCGTGGGGATTAGAGGTTGCAAGGAGCTGATCTCGATGGCACGTCCAGAATCGTCGAGTTCGTCGGTGGCTAGCAATGCGATGGATCGAGGTAAACAGGAAAAAACTCATCTAGTCGACTTTATTCCTCACCCGCCCTCCCGTGTGGATGCATGTGCCTATCTGGAGGAGCCCATCGTCATGACGTTCGGAGAATTCCGATTTGGCGTCAACAAGGAAGGATCCTACCGTCTCGAAGTTCCGATCTCGTCGGAATTTTCAGCGGTCGATTCTAACTTTTCGTCGAGTGACGAGGAGTTTTCGTCGCCACGCTTCGTCGACAGCAAGGCAAGCGGAAAGCTCGCCAAGATCTTCAGCAACACATCCTTCGAGTCGTCTGCGGACTCCTTGTTGGAGATATGCCCAAGAGGCAATAATAAAAGTGGTTATTATATATCTTTATGTTTATGATAAATGTTTATATACCATGCTATAATTGTATTAACCGAAACATTGATACATGTGTGTTATGTAAACAAACAAAGAATCCCTAGTAAGCCTCTTAACTAGCTTGTTGATTAATAGATGATTAGTTTCATAATCATGAACATTGGATGTTATTAATAACAAGGTTATATCATTGTATGAATGATGTAATGGACACACCCAATTAAGCGTAGCATAAGATCACGTCATTAAGTTATTTGCTATAAGCTTTCGATACATAGTTACCTAGTCCTTATGACCATGAGATCATGTAAATCACTTATACCGGAAAGGTACTTTGATTACATCAAACGCCAATGCGTAAATGGGTGGTTATAAAGGTGGGATTAAGTATCCGGAAAGTATGAGTTGAGGCATATGGATCAACAGTGGGATTTGTCCATCCCGATGACGGATAGATATACTCTAGGCCCTCTCGGTGGAATGTCGTCTAATGTCTTGCAAGCATATGAATAAGTTCATAAGAGACCACATACCACGGTACGAGTAAAGAGTACTTGTCAGGAGACGAGGTTAAACAAGGTATAGTGTGATACCGATGATCAAACCTCGGACAAGTAAAATATCGCGTGACAAAAGGAATTGGTATCGTATGTGAATGGTTCATTCGATCACTAAAGTCATCGTTGAATATGTGGGAGCCATTATGGATCTCCAGATCCCGCTATTGGTTATTGGTCGGAGTGAGTACTCAACCATGTCCGCATAGTTCGCGAACCGTAGGGTGACACACTTAAAGTTGGATGTTGAAATGGTAGAACTTGAATATGGAATGGAGTTGGAATATTTGTTCGGAGTCCCGGATGTGATCCCGGACATCACGAGGAGTTCCGGAATGGTCCGGAGAATAAGATTCATATATAGGATGTCATTTTATGTGTATTAAAATGATTCGGAAGGTTCTATGGAAGGTTCTAGAAGGTTCTAGAAAAGTCCGGAAGAACACACCAAGGAAGGTGGAGTCCACATGGGACTCCACCTCCATGGCCGGCCAACCCTAGTGGGGTGGAGTCCCAAGTGGACTCCCCCATAAGGGGCCGGCCACCCCCATATGGTAGGTGGAATTCCCACCTCTAGTGGGAATCCTAGCTTGGGAAGGTTTCCCACCATATGGAAGGTTTTGGGTTCGGGTCTTATTCGGAGACTTGTAGTCCAACACTTGGGGCTTCCACCTATATAATGAGGGGCATAGGGGAGGGGGCCGGCCACACCAAAGCCACCTTGGCCGCCCCCTTTAGTGGCCGGCCACCCCTCTCCCCAAACCCTAGCGCCCGCTCCTCCACCATATCCCGCACGCTTAGCGAAGCTCCGCCGGATTTCTCCACCGCCACCGACACCACGCCGTCGTGCTGTCGGATTCAAGAGGAGCTACTACTTCCGCTGCCCGCTGGAACGGGGAGGTGGACGTCGTCTTCATCAACAACCGAACGTGTGACCGAGTACGGAGGTGCTGCCCGTTCGTGGCGCCGGAACCGATCGTGATCAAGATCTTCTACGCGCTTTTGCAAGCGGCAAGTGAACGTCTACCGCAGCAACAAGAGCCTCCTCTTGTAGGCTTTGGAATCTCTTCAAGGGTGAGACTCGATAATCCCCTCGTTGCTACCGTCTTCTAGATTGCATCTTGGCTTGGATTGCGTGTTCACCGTAGGAAAATTTTTGTTTTCTATGCTACGTTATCCTACAGTGGTATCAGAGCCGTGTCTATGCATAGATGGTTGCACGAGTAGAACACAATGGTTTGTGGGCGTTGATGCTCTTGTTATCTTTAGTTGAGTACTTTGCATCTTTGTGGCATAGTGGGATGAAGCGGCTCGGGCTAACTTTACATGACCGCGTTCATGAGATTTGCTCCACGCTCGACATGCAACTTGTATTGCATAAGTGGCTTTGCGGGTGTCTGTCTCTCCTACTATAGTGAAGATTCAATTTACTCTTCTATTGACAACACTAGTATCACCGTTGTGGTTCATGTTCGTAGGTAGATTGGATCTTACTCGAAAACCCTAAACCACGTAAAATATGCAAACCAAATTAGAGAACGTCTAACTTGTTTTTGCAGGGTTTGGTGATGTGATATGGCCATAATGTGATGATGACTATGTATGAGATGATCATTATTGTATTGTGGCAACCGGCAGGAGCCTTATGGTTGTCTTTAAATTTCATGTTGAGTAGTATTTCAAAGTAGTTGTAATAGTTGCTACATGGAGGACGATCATGAAGACGGCGCCATTGACCTTGGTGCTTCGCCGACGATGATGGAGATCATGCCCGTTGATGATGGAGATCATGTCCGTGCTTTGGAGATGAAGATCAAAGGCGCAAAGACAAAAGGGCCATATCATATCACATATGAACTGCATGTGATGTTAATCCTTTTATGCATCTTATTTTGCTTAGATCGCGACGGTAGCATTATAAGATGATCCCTCTCACTAAAATTTCAAGATAATAAAGTGTTCATCCTTAGTAGCACCGTTGCCAAGACTTGTCGTTTCGAAGCATCTCGTGATGATCGGGTGTGATAGAATCAACAAGTGCATACAACGGGTGCAAGTCAGTTTTGCACAAGCGGATACTAAGGTGGCCTTGACGAGCCTAGCATGTACAGACATGGTCTCGGAACACGTGATACCGAAAGGTAGAGCATGAATCATATGATTGATATGATGAACACTTTGAGTGTTCGCCATTGAAATTACATCTTGTCTCGTGATGATCGGGCATAGGTGTGATGGATTTGGTTCGTGTGATCACTAAGACAATGCGAGGGATATTGTTTTGAGTGGGAGTTCACCTAGATTTTTAATTATGTTGAATTAAAATTTGAACTCAATTTGTCATAAACTTAGTCTAAACTATTGCAAATATGTTGTAGATATGGCGTCCCCAATCAATTTTAACCAGTTCCTAGAGAAAGAAAAGCTTAAGAGCAACGGTAGCAACTTCACCGTTGTGAGGATCTTCCTCAATGGCGGAAATCTGCAATATGTGCTTGATGCACCGCTAGGTGACCCTCCTGCAGAAACTGAAACCGATGAAGTAAAGAATGTTTACGCGACTCGGAAAACTCGGTACTCTCAAGTTCAGTGTGCCATCTTATGCAGTCTGGAATCCGATCTTCAAAAACGTTTTGAGCACCACGATCCTCATGAGTTGATGAAAGAGTTAAAGACTATTTTTGAGACTCATGCGGCCGTGGAATGCTATGAAGCATCGAAACATTTTTCAGCTGTATGATGGAAGAAGGCAGCTCCATTAGTGAGCACATGCTCGTCATGACCGGGCATGCGAAGAAACTCAGTGACTTGGGAATAGTGATTCCTAACAGACTGGGGATTAATCGTGTCCTTCAATCACTGCCACCAAGTTACAAGAACTTTGTGATGAACTACAATATGCAGAACATGAACAAGGAGTTTCCTGAACTCTTTGGCATGCTAAAAGCTGCTGAGATTGAGATCAAGAAAGAGCACCAAGTGTTGATGGTCAACAAGACCACCAGTTTCAAGAAACAGGGCAAGTCTAAGGGAAAATTCAAGAAGGGTGGCAAGAAAGCTGCCACGCCTCCTGTGAAACCTAAGTCTGGCCCTAAGCCTGATGCTGAGTGCTATTACTGCAAGGAGAAGGGACACTGGAAGCGTAATTGCTCCAAGTATTTGGCAGATCTGAAGAGCGGCCTTGTCAAGAAGAAGAAAGAAGGTATATCTGATATACATGTTATAGATGTTTATCTCACTAGTTCTCGTTCTAGTACCTGGGTATTTGATACTGGTTCGGTTGCTCATATTTGTAACTCGAAACAGGAACTAAAGAATAAACGAAGACTACTGAAGGATGAAGTGACGATGCGCGTTGGAAATGGATCCAAAGTCGATGTGATCGCTGTCGGCACACTTCCTCTACATCTACCTTCGGGATTAGTTTTAAGCCTAAATAATTGTTATTTTGTACCCGCGTTAAGCATGAACATTATATCTGGATCTTGTTTAATGCAAGACGGTTATTCATTCAAGTCTGAGAATAATGGTTGTTCTATTTTTATGAATAATATCTTTTATGGTCGAGCACCTGAAAAGAATGGCTTATTTCTGTTAGATCTCGATAGTAGTGATACACATATACATAACATTGATGCTAAGCGAATTAAATTGAATGATAATTCTACTTATATGTGGCACTGTCGTCTTGGTCATATTGGAGTGAAACGCATGAAGAAACTCCATACCGATGGATTACTTGAATCACTTGACTTTGAGTCACTTGATAGATGCGAAGCATGTCTGATGGGAAAAATGACTAAGACTCCATTCTCGGGTATGATGGAGCGAGCTACTGACTTATTGGAAATCATACATACAGATGTGTGTGGACCAATGAGTGTAGCATCGCGCGGTGGTTATCGTTATGTTCTAACCTTCACAGATGATTTGAGTAGATATGGGTATATCTATTTAATGAAACATAAATCCGAAACTTTCTAGAAGTTTAAGGAATTCCAAAGTGAAGTAGAAAATCAACGTAACAAGAAGATTAAATTTCTACGATCTGATCGTGGAGGTGAATATCTGAGTTATGAGTTTGGCATGCATTTAAAGAAATGCGGAATACTTTCACAATTGACACCGCCGGGAACACCACAATGAAACGGTGTGTCCGAACGTCGTAATCGAACTCTCTTAGATATGGTTCGTTCTATGATGTCTCTTACTGATTTGCCGTTATCATTTTGGAGTTATGCATTAGAGACAGCCGCATTCACTTTAAATAGAGCACCATCAAAATCCGTTGAAACGACGCCGTATGAATTATGGTTTAATAAGAAACCTAAGCTGTCGTTCCTAAAAGTTTGGGGTTGCGAAGCCTATGTAAAAAAGTTACAACCGGACAAGCTAGAACCCAAAGCGGAGAAATGCGTCTTCATAGGATACCCTAAGGAAACTATATACTTTCTATCACAGATCCGAAGGCAAGATCTTTGTTGCTAAGAACGGAACCTTTCTTGAGAAAGAATTTCTCACTAAAGAAGTGACTGGAAGAAAAGTAGAACTCGATGAGATTGAAGAATCTCTACTCGTTGATCAGAGTAGCGCAGTACCGGAAAATGTTCCTGTACCACCTACACCGGCAACAGAGGAAGCTAATGATAATGATCATGAAACTTCAAATGAGACAGCTACTGAACCTCGCAGATCGACAAGGGATCGTGCCACTCCAGATTGGTATGATCCTTGTCTAAATGTCATGATTGTGGATAACAATGATGAAGACCCTGCGACGTATGAAGAAGCGATGATGAGCCCAGATTCCAACAAATGGCAAGAAGCCATGAAATCCGAAATGGGATCCATGTATGATAACAAAGTATGGACTTTGGTAGACTTATAGCCGCAAGGCTGTCGAGAATAAATGGATCTTCAAAAGAAAAACAGATGCTGATGGTAATATTACTGTCTATAAAGCTCGACTTGTCGCAAAGGGTTTCCGACAAATTCAAGGTGTTGACTACTATGAGACTTTCTCACCTGTAGCGAAGCTAAAATCTGTGAGGATTTTGTTAGCAATAGCTGCATTTTTCGATTATGAGATTTGGCAGATGGATGTCAAAACGGCGTTCCTTAATGGAGACATTGAGGAAGAGTTGTATATGGTACAACCCAAAGGTTTTGTCGATCCTAAAAATGCTGACAAAGAATGCAAACTTCAGCGTTCAATCTATGGACTGAAGCAAGCATCGAGAAGTTGGAACCGACGTTTTGATAAGGTGATCAAAGACTTCGGGTTTATACAGTGTCATGGAGAGGCCTGTATTTACAAGAAAGTGAGTGGGAGCTCTGTAGCATTCCTGATATTCTATGTAGATGACATATTATTGATTGGGAATGATATAGAACTATTAAGCAGTGTAAAGGGTTATTTGAATAATAGTTTTTCAATGAAAGACCTTGGTGAAGCATCATACATATTAGGCATCAAGATTTATAGAGATAGATCAAGACGTCTAATAGGGCTATCATAGAGTACATACCTGGACAAGATTCTGAAGAAGTTTAGAATGGACGAAAGTAAGAAAGGATTCTTACCTATGTTACCAGGCAAGGTCTTGAGTAAGACTCAAGGACCGGCTACGGCAGAAGAAAGAGAAAGGATGAGTCAGATCCCCTATGCCTCGGCAGTAGGCTCTATCATGTATGCCATGCTATGTACAAGACCGGATATAGCACATGCTGTTAGTTTGACTAGCAGATATCAAAGTGATCCAGGAATAGAACACTGGACAGCGGTCAAGAATATCCTGAAGTACTTGAAAAGAACTAAGGATATGTTTCTTTGTTATGGAGGTGACCAAGAGCTCGTTGTAACAAGTTACACCGATGCAAGTTGGAACACTGATCCTGATGACTCTAAGTCACAATCTGGGTACGTGTTTATATTGAATGGTGCTGCAGTAAGCTGGGCAAGCTCGAAGCAGTGCACGGTGGCGAAATCCTCAACAGAATCGGAGTACATAGCGGCTTCAGAGGCTTCATCGGAAGCGGTATGGATGAAGAGGTTCATTGTAGAGCTCGGTGTGGTTCCTAGTGCATTGGACCCACTAGTCATCTATTGTGACAACATGGGTGCCATCGCCAATGCACAAGAACCAAGGTCACACAAGAGGCTGAAGCATATCAAGCTGCGTTACCACTCGATTCGCGAGTACATCGAAGATGGAGAAGTAAAGATTTGCAAAGTACACACTGATCTGAATGTAGCAGATCCGTTGACTAAAGCTCTCCCTAGGGCAAAGCATGACCAACACCAGAATGCCATGGGTGTTAGGTACCTTACAATGTAATCTAGATTATTGACTCTAGTGCAAGTGGGAGACTGTTGGAGATATGCCCAAGAGGCAATAATAAAAGTGGTTATTATATATCTTTATGTTTATGATAAATGTTTATATACCATGCTATAATTGTATTAACCGAAACATTGATACATGTGTGTTATGTAAACAAACAAAGAGTCCCTAGTAAGCCTCTTAACTAGCTTGTTGATTAATAGATGATTAGTTTCATAATCATGAACATTGGATGTTATTAATAACAAGGTTATATCATTGTATGAATGATGTAATGGACACACCCAATTAAGCGTAGCATAAGATCACGTCATTAAGTTATTTGCTATAAGCTTTCGATACATAGTTACCTAGTCCTTATGACCATGAGATCATGTAAATCACTTATACCGGAAAGGTACTTTGATTACATCAAACGCCACTGCGTAAATGGGTGGTTATAAAGGTGGGATTAAGTATCGGAAAGTATGAGTTGAGGCATATGGATCAACAGTGGGATTTGTCCATCCCGATGACGGATAGATATACTCTGGGCCCTCTCGGTGGAATGTCGTCTAATGTCTTGCAAGCATATGAATAAGTTCATAAGAGACCACATACCACGGTACGAGTAAAGAGTACTTGTCAGGAGACGAGGTTAAACAAGGTATAGTGTGATACCGATGATCAAACCTCGGACAAGTAAAATATCGCGTGACAAAAGGAATTGGTATCGTATGTGAATGGTTCATTCGATCACTAAAGTCATCGTTGAATATGTGGGAGCCATTATGGATCTCCAGATCCCGCTATTGGTTATTGGTCGGAGTGAGTACTCAACCATGTCCGCATAGTTCGCGAACCGTAGGGTGACACACTTAAAGTTGGATGTTGAAATGGTAGAACTTGAATATGGAATGGAGTTGGAATATTTGTTCGGAGTCCCGGATGTGATCCCGGACATCACGAGGAGTTCCGGAATGGTCCGGAGAATAAGATTCATATATAGGATGTCATTTTATGTGTTTAAAATGATTCGGAAGGTTCTATGGAAGGTTCTAGAAGGTTCTAGAAAAGTCCGGAAGAACACACCAAGGAAGGTGGAGTCCACATGGGACTCCACCTCCATGGCCGGCCAACCCTAGTGGGGTGGAGTCCCAAGTGGACTCCCCATAAGGGGCCGACCCCCCCATATGGTAGGTGGAATTCCCACCTCTAGTGGGAATCCTAGCTTGGGAAGGTTTCCCACCATATGGAAGGTTTTGGGTTCGGGTCTTATTCGGAGACTTGTAGTCCAACACTTGGGGCTTCCACCTATATAATGAGGGGCAAGGGGAGGGGGCCGGCCACACCAAAGCCACCACCTTGGCCGCCCCCTTTAGTGGCCGGCCACCCCTCTCCCCAAACCCTAGCGCCCGCTCCTCCACCATATCCCGCACGCTTAGCGAAGCTCCGCCGGATTTCTCCACCGCCACCGACACCACGCCGTCGTGCTGTCGGATTCAAGAGGAGCTACTACTTCCGCTGCCCGCTGGAACGGGGAGGTGGACGTCGTCTTCATCAACAACCGAACGTGTGACCGAGTACGGAGGTGCTGCCCGTTCGTGGCGCCGGAACCGATCGTGATCAAGATCTTCTACGCGCTTTTGCAAGCGGCAAGTGAACGTCTACCGCAGCAACAAGAGCCTCCTCTTGTAGGCTTTGGAATCTCTTCAAGGGTGAGACTCGATAATCCCCTCGTTGCTACCGTCTTCTAGATTGCATCTTGGCTTGGATTGCGTGTTCACCGTAGGAAAATTTTTGTTTTCTATGCTACGTTATCCTACACTCCTTTATAAGCAGCGATTCCGACAGCGTCGACAGCTTCAACTTCATCGACAAATCTGCTGCCATCGGAAAGGTCTTCACCACTCTATATGATGGTGTCACCAATCCTGACAAAAATCAATACGCAAAATACCATCAGATCTATGCGATAGAAGAGGCAGGCCGATCAGAACCAGAAACGTCAGAGGCTTTCGATGATTTGGGAAATCCTTACATCGATCCCGCTGATCTCAGAAAAGGCTTAGGCACTAAATATGCTGGGACTTCAACTCGCGCAAAAGTCCAACTCCCGCAAGCAGCGTGGGATAGGGCTGCAAGAGCCATGGATGGTTCGGAACCAATGACCACCACTGCTACTGTACAAGAACTACAAGCATATCAATATAGACTTGCTCGGGTAAGTAGAGAGTTGGAAAAACAGACAGCATCCTTGAATAGGAGAAAAGAGGCAGCTTCCGCGTCCAGCAGGCGTCGAGCAGAGCTCAGTCGACAATCAGAAACTTCGGCAGATAGCCATAGAGAGGCTCGAAGGAGAGCGAGATCTCGGCTGCAAAATATACCTGAAGAAGAGAGAGGAAATATAATTCAAAATCTCGACATGTCTTTCATGACAATTGATACAAGGAGAAATATCATCCCGAAAACGCCAGAAGCAGGTTATATGGCAACGCAAGCTTACATCCTCGCGTCCAGACCACCTCCTGGGGACCCGAGAGAACCATTGTTCAATATGGCAATGGCTGGAGTAGGAGTTATGGGGACAGCATTTGCAGCCACGCCTCCCGAAGGAAATCCTAGGCAAAATAGTCCACGACCCACTACAACGGTTCAAGATCCACCGAGAACAAGTGGAGCAAGAGACACAGCAGTTCAAGTAAGGGTGGATAGAGCGCGACAAGAAAGAAGGGAACGTCAGCACTCACCAGAAGTTGCCGACGAAGATATGTGTGGACTCCCGTGCTTTACGAGAAGAGTTCGAAAGACTCGAGTCCCAAAAGGGTTCAAGTTACCCGAAAATTTCAAGAAATTCGACGGCCTGCAAGATCCCGAGGATTGGCTCGTGGATTATCTCGAGATGGTGAAGCTGGTAGGAGGAACCAGAGCAACAGCTATGCAAAGTATCCAAGTTCACTTAAGTGGTGCCGCAAGATCTTGGATAAAAAACTTCCCCCAGGCTCCATCGACAGCTGGGATAATTTCGAGGATATTTTCGTGAGAAATTTCCGATCCACCTGCAAGAAACCTGCGTCATTGGAAGAGCTAAGGGCGTGTCGACAGAAACATGATGAGTCGATGAGAAAATATATACAGCGGTGGAACATTATAAAAAACTCGGCAGAAGATATATCGACGAGAGAGCAATAGATGCATTCGTGGCAGGAATTCGGCGAGGAGATTTCGTCGAGGACTTAGGGAGAACTAACCCTAAGACCATATCAGCACTAATGGAGATAGCTAATAAGTGGGCAGATGGAGAAGACGCAATATATAACAAGCGACACAGATCGCCAGAAGAGGATCGTGGTCGAAATTATCAAAATAGAAGGCGATTTTCTCGCCAGTTCTACAACAACGACGCTCCTGGTCATATATCGGCTGGCTTTAGGGGAAATCCTGGAGGGAATAGTCGAGATGACTATCAAAGGAGCAATGAGCAACAAGGCGACAATAGAAGTGATTCTCGCGGCAACAGGCAAAATAGTGGACCAAGGTTTCAAAGACCTTACGTGTCCCCCGAGGAGATGATGAACGGACCGTGCCAAATGCATTTTTATCTCGACAACAACGGAAAGAGGCAGTCAGGGCATCTACAGAAAGACTGCCGAAATTTTCAGGCAATGTTGCTGCAGGAATTGCAAATGCTCAAGCAATGCAGAAACCCCGGGGGCCAAGGAGCGAGATCCACCTCCCACCTCCCCCCGCAATCACGGACGAAAATCGGCACCAGCTCAGAATAGCGGCAGCACCACACCCACCTCCATATGTTGATCCTAATTCTAATGGCGCGGTCTCGATGATTCAGAAAGCCAGGCCATCTAACAGGGCACAGAAGGTAATCTCACGACAAGTGTTCATGGCAGAGAAGATGCCTCCACCAACAGTTGAGTACTTAAATTGGTCAGGGCAAGACATTGGTTTCACGATCGCGGATCATCCACAGCAAGTTCCTCGACCAGGACAATCGGCACTCATCTTACCCGCAGTAATTGCTGGTTTCGATGTGTCGAGAGTTTTCATAGATGGCGGCAGCAGCAAACCTTATGTATGCAGATACATTGAGGAAGATGAACATATCCATAGCAAACCTGAAACCAACCGATACACGTTTCCATGGGATCACACCGGAGAAGCCAAGTTATCCGTTGGGCAAGATCAATCTCGACGTTCAGTTTGGAACCCGAGAAAATTACAGGATAGAAAATTTGGAGTTTGAAGTTGTGGATTTCCCGTCGCAATATCACGCTCGTTAGGACGACCAGCGTATGCCAGGTTCATGGCAGTGCCGCACTATACGTATCTGTTGTGGAGGTTGCCCGGGCCCAAGGGACCTATCACAACCAAAGGAAGTTTCGCGTTATCTGATAAATGCGACAAGGATTTTCATCGTGTCGAAACTTTCGGGATGCAAGCAGAATATATGGCGCCAAGGTTCACTGATTATGATGTGCTGCCAGAAGTAGGGAGGTCTTCTAAGGAGCCAACTTTTAACACAACCAAGGATTCAAAAGAGGTACAGATCCACCCGACAGACCCAAAGAAAACGACATCCATTGCAACAAACATGGATATCGCATAGGAAAGCGCGCTCGTCGAGTTCCTCCGTGAGCACTAGAAAATCTTCGCATGGTGTCCAGCTGACATGCCAGGAGTACCCAGGGAACTTGCCGAGCACCACCTTAATTTGGATCCTCTCGCAAGACCAATCAAGCAACCTTTGCGCGTTTTCGGAACCCAACCGCAAAGCTATGTTATCAGAAATAGATCGACTCAAAGATGCTGGTTTTATTAAAGAAATATCTACAGAAGCCACGTGGGTATCTAACCCAGTGATGGTGCCGAAGAAACACACAAAAGTCCTTCGCATGTGTGTCGACTTTACGTGTGTCAATAAACATTGTCCTAAGGATCACTTTCCCCTCCCAAGGATCGATCAAATCATCGACTCCACGACAGGATGCGAACGTCTTTCCTTTTTGGACGCGTACTCTGGTTATAACCAGATCAGATTAAAAGAAGAAGATGAAGCCAAGACAGCGTTCATTACAACTTACGGCGTGTTTTGTTACAAAACAATGCCCTTTGGTTTGAAAAACGCGGGAGCAACATATCAACGGATGATGCAGAAGTGCCTAGCAACACAGATTGGAAAAAATGTGCAAGTCTACATCGACGATGTCGTGATTACATCAAAGAAGGGGTCGACTCTGATCGAAGATTTGAAGGAAACCTTCGACAACCTCGACAAGTTCTGCCTCAAGCTGAATCCGACGAAATGCTCTTTTGGAGTTCCTGCAGGAGAACTTCTCGGGTTCTTAGTATCAGCAAGGGGGATTGAAGCTAACCCGAAAAAATACAGGCCATCGTCACTATGAGAAAGCCAACAAAGTTAAAAGAAATACAACAGCTGGCGGGGCGAGTCGCGGCTTTAAGCAGATTCGTCGCCAGGCTAGGAGAAAAGGCGTTGCCGTTCTATGCATTGATCAAACAGGGGGAGAAATTTCAATGGAACGAGGAAACAGATAGAGCTTTTGAAAATCTAAAACGTACAATCTCGACACCTCCAATCTTGGTGGCGCCTAAAGAGAAAGAACCTCTCCTCTTATACATTGCAGCCACACCTCAGGTGGTCAGCACAGCCCTAGTAGTCGAGAGAGAAGAAGAAGGAAAGCTTCATGGAGTTCAGAGGCCGTATATTTCATCGCGAATCTGTCGCCTTCAAAACAGCGGTACCCGCAATATCAGAAACTGGCGTATGGAGTATTCACGACAGCAAGAAAATTGCGACACTATTTTTCGGCGCACCCGATAATAGTGGTCAATGAAGCTCCTTTGTCAAACATATTGAACAACCCAGAAGCTACGGGTCGTGTCTCCCTTTGGGGAATAGAACTTTCCCCTCGGGACATCACATATGAAAAAAGAAAGGCAATAAAATCGCAGGTTCTACCAGATTTCATTGCAGAATGGATGGAGCTACAAAACACGGGGCCTCCAGATTTATCGAGAACTTGGACCATGAACTTCGACGGGTCCAAAAGATTGGAAGGTGCTGGAGCAGGCGTGATATTAGTATCACCTGAAGGCGATAAGTTGAAATATGTTTTACGGATGACGTTCCCAAACGCGTCTAACAACGAAGCAGAATATGAAGCTCTCATACACGGGATGAAGATGGCGAAGGCTTGCGGCGCAACCCGATTGAAAATCTTCGGCGATTCACAATTGGTGGCACAGCAAGTTATGAACCAATGTGATGCAGTCAACGAAAGTATGATAGCATACAAAGAGGTGTACAATGAGCTGGAAAAATTGTTTGACGGATGCGAGGTAAACCACATCAGCAGGCTGAGTAACGATGAAGCCGATGTTCTTGCAAACATCGGGTCACAATGTCTCGCGATCCCTCCAGGCGTATTTTGGGAAGAAATAAGCGAGAGATCAACAAAGCCAGCGAAAATAAAGAAGGAGAAAAAAGAGAAATCCTCGAGTACCACCAAAGACTCAGTAGAAGAAGAAGAGGAACAGGAGCTAGTCATGATGGTGCAAATTCCATGGATGCAGGCCTATATATCATACATCCTAAGGAAAACAATACCCGACGATCCAGTTGAAGCAAGGCGAATAATTAGGAGATCAAAAGCTTTTACTGTGGTAAAAGGGGAGTTGTACAAACGAAGCATTTCGGGCGTGCTACAGAGATGTGTTACACCCGAAGAAGGAAGAATCATCCTGAAAGATGTACACGAAGGAATATGCGGGCACCACGCGAGCAGCCGAGCTATCGCGGCTAAAGTTTTCAGAGCAGGATTTTATTGGTTAACAACAATCGAGGACGCGAAGGAAATAGTGAGAACTTGCGACGCGTGCCAAAGATTTGCCGCCAAACCTCACTCTCCCGCAGCAGAACTTATGCCAATCCCACTGTCTTGGCCCTTTGCTCAATGGGGTCTCGACATGGTGGGAAAACTACACAAAGCTTCGCCAGGAGGATATGAGTATATGCTCGTTGTTGTCGACAAATTTACTAAATGGATAGAAGCAAAGCCGATAAATTCACCGGATGGCGCGTCGGCGATCAAGTTCGTGAAAAGCATCGTCTTTAGATTTGGAGTCCCTCACAGCATTGTCACAGACAACGGCAGCAATTTTACGTCCAAGGAGTTCAAAGCATACTGCGCAGAAGTGGGCATCAAATTGAGTTTTGCGTCTGTTGCACATCCACAGACCAACGGTCAAGTCGAGAAGGCCAATGGCATCATCTGCAATGGTATCAAGAAGCGCCTGCTAGGACCATTGGAAAAAGCTCGGCATACTTGGCCGGAGGAGTTGCCAAGTGTGTTGTGGAGTATTCGAACAACACCAAATACGGCGACGCAGGAAACACCGTTCTTTCTGGTCCATGGAGCCGAAGCAGTCCTGCCGATAGAAATAGAGCATGATTCTCCAAGAGTCACAGAATATGATGAAGAAACTTCGAGAAAAGCTTTGGAGGATGATGTCGATGCACTTGATGAAGCTCGAGATGAAGTCCTATCATGAGTCGCCAAATACCAACAGGACCTGAAAAACTACCACAGCCGACGATTGCGGCCAAGATCCTTCCAAGTTGGCGATTTGGTTTTGCGACTCAATCAAAAAAGCCATGAAAAACTCGAGCCACCATGGCTTGGACCCTACATCGTAACAGAAGTAATCGAAGGAGGAGCATACAGAATCAAGGACAAGAAGACGGGGATTGCCGAGCCAAATCCTTGGAACGTGGCGCAGCTCAGGCGTTTTTACGCTTAGATGCCGAAATATAGTCTCCTCTGTAAACATACAATGTACTGAAACGCCCGCGAGTTTTCAGACGCACTCTTTTTCTTTTTCGGGGCACCGAGTGGGGCCGGAAAAGGTTTTTAATGAGGCGGGCTCGCGGTGCTGCAATATAATAAAGATAGTGGAATTATATATCTTTTCTCGACAGGCTCGGGGGCTTCCTCCTAGACGCTACAATATATATATACACAGTGTCGACAAATACAACTCGCAAAAAATATCTCGTCTTGGTATAAAGTACCTCGCCAAGATAAAAATATCGACAAAATAGCGGTCAACATAAAGCTCGGAGACTCATACCCGTAAAAATAGCACAAAGTATAATTTATTTTGCCTTGGGACAACCTCGCATTATAAAAACAAAAATACTGCAATCAAAACGCCCGGGGGCTTGGCGGTAAAAATAAAAATATAGTGACTTTACAATACAGATCATATACACAAGAAACAATCTTCGGAACAAGTTTATCTTCAAGGATTTCCCAATATATTGTCTATGGTTAAGCGCTCATTATTTACAGCACGAGTGCTATGCTCAGCGTAGCTGCCCTTCACGAAGAATTCGGCATCCATCCGAAGAAGTTCATCCATCATGTCTTCGGCAACAGGAGTAACAATATCATCATATTTGCCGAAGTTTCTCTTCCTCTTCGACATCTTGGCCAAGCACTTTGGAACAATTTTCCCCACGTCTAACTTCGGGTAGCAGATCTTTATCATAATCATAGCAAATCTTGCGCCAGCAGCCAATTGGGCCCGCACAAAGCCGTGGATCCGAGGAGCATCCCGAAACTTATCCATTAAAGCAGGAAGAGTCTCTGCATCTTGTTCCGAGGAAACATAGTGTCATAGACCAGAGACAGAGTCCTTGTACAGAAGTCGAGATAATCGCGAACCTGGAGTGCGCGATCCTGAAACCTGACAATCTGGCGAGTTCGTTCAGGTGTGCCCCAAAAACTCGAACCATGATCTTTGGCAAGACGAAGAAGCACATTGGATCGAGCTTCGACACGCTCATCTTCAGTAGTAGCATCCAAAAAAGAACCTATTTTTTACAAGAACCAGTGAGCAAAGAGAAGACAAGTAAAAAGGAAAAGAAAAAGCACGACAATGATAATGAAGCATACCTGCCATATCCAAGCTCGCATCTGTCAGCAGTTGAAGCATAAAATTTTCGCGGGTTGTAGCTGCAGCAGCTTCAGCAACAGCGGCGTCCTTTTCAGTTATGGCATCTTGAGCTTGTTGGAGCGCAACTTTTTCCCTTTCCGAAGATTTTCTAGATTGTTCCATAAGCATAAGTGATTGCTTCTTCGTGGATTGGAGTTGTCCTCGAAGTTCTTCCAACTCTTCTGCCGAATCCTTACTCGCAGAATCGTCAACAAAATTAACAGCGACAGGGGTTTTCTTCGGAAGGAACGAAGGGAAAACTTCGGAAGGACCAGGAGTTGACGTATAGTTGTCAAAAATTAACTGAAAAAATAAATGTCGACATCAATCATTGAGAAAAAGATAGATTTCCATTCATTCTCATAATATACACATGTCTGTTACAAAAGAAGGACCTCTAGAAGACCTAATCATCGCCAGGAGCACTATGGCGGCAATACCAAAAGAAGGAGGTAAACTAAGAAGAAAAAACAAAGCAAAGGAGCATTCAACTAGACCTCCGGCCTTGATGAGCTAGGAGTTGAAGATGGCTTGATCCCGAGATAAGACAGGATTTTCTTCGTGTTAAGCTTTGCCGCCTTGATCAATGATCGCCATTTTGCTTGTTTATCTGCTCCGTGTCGCCCACTTTCGCCCAGTCGATGGTCTGTTGACTATCAGCAACCAAGGCAACAGTGCTTTCAACGGCAACCTTCATATTTTCATGACGCATCTTCAGCCCAAGATCTTCGGGTGGATTAAAGCACTTGGCAAGAGCAAGGAAAGTCGCGGGTTCCTCTTTCTTCGGGAAGAAGTAGGGGAAGAGCCGCGACACTGTCCTAGCTTCATCAATGCCCTCACGTGTTTCTGTCCCATGAAATTCAAGGAACGAAACGGCGTCAAGAAGAGGATCATTGTCGGGATCTTCAAGCTCAAATTCTTGAGAAGTCTTATCTGTCAAAATAAAAAAATTCCGATCAACAAATGAGTGCAGAAAAGAAGAATCCAAAGGATATGAAGTGGCTCAGATACTTACTGACAAAGCGACGATTTTGCGTCCTTAGACGCTTAAGGATCGCTTCTTCACGAGCAGATTGTGCAGTTATGTGCTCGCTTAACGAAGTCTCGGCATCGTGAAGACGTTTCCTAAGATCTTCGACACCAGCAGCATCGGCCTTGGCTTTGTCAGCTTCTCGCCTAGCTTGAACGGCATCTGACTCGGCCTTCTTACGAGCCTCTTCACTTTGCTCTAATTTTTGAGCAAGTGTATTGGCACGCTCGTTGACCTCCGCCAGTTTTTCTGCAAAGAAAGTTAAAATTAGTTAAAAACATCGACAACAAAGGAGTAAGAAAGCAGAAGCAAAAAAGAAGTAGCCAAGCATTACCTTCAGCATTACGCATATTCACGGTACCCAATGAATTGGGCACCAATGCGAAGAAGCTCTTTGATCGTAGGCTATCAAGGAAGGACAAAGAAAGAAAATGTTGGTATGGGAAAAATGATGGCAAGCAGAGGCAAACGGAGGAAATATAGACAGTAACAAGCAAATTAAGAACTTACATCATCCAAGAGAGGGTTAGAGGAGCTACTCAATTGGAGAGTAGGCTCCAGGATTGTTTCAATCCTTGCCCTTTTTGGAGAAGGGACAAGGGGGCTTGAAGGAGGAGTAGCAGTGCGACGTTTTGTTGAGGAGGCGAAGTTTCTTCTCCTTCAACTGGCGTCTCCGAGGCGACTAGTGTATGTGACGTACTCGTTCGAGCAGCCACATCAGGAGATGGCACTTCTTCTTCATCATCACTACGATTAAATGTTGACAACATAAAAAGCAAGATAGACAAAAATCTTCAAGTGTAATAAAAAAAGAGGGAGAGAGGACTTACGAACTGATGAGGGTCTCGAGATATGGATCATAAGCTGCCTTCTGGCGTGAAGGAACAGCTTCTTCGGGTTTGGAGGTGCCGGAATCCTCGACATCATTCCTTTTCCTTTTGTTCTTCGGAGAAACAGCAGGAGGAGGAGATTGTGCCGATGCAGTGGCTTCAGAGGCACCCTCCTTTTCATCAGATCCCGCAGATTTTCGAGAATCTGCGGGTTCATTCACAAAAGAGGGGGCATCTTGGTTATCGTCGGAGATAACGGCCCTTTCTTCGACTTCTCCACCTTCAGGAAGGGGAGGAAGCGAAACAAGATTTGGATGGTTCTATATAAAAATAAGGGAAGATGTCAAAAAAGGAGTAACAATAAAAATAGCAAGGCAATAACAAATTAAGCGACAATGTTTACCTTAGGAAGCGCATTGGTGGTGTTGTATGGTTTTACACGACAAGAGGAAGGGATAGGATCTTTTTTGTTGAGAGAGGAGATTTTTCGGATAAGCCTTTCCAAATCCTTGACTTCCAGATTCGTCGACAAACGATCTGTGTCTTCATCGCCAGCATAATTCCAGAGAGGGTTTTTGCGAGCCTGAAGAGGCTGCACTCTGGTTCTAAGGAAATACGCCGTAATTTGGATACCTGAAAATTCTTTGCCACGAGTATTCTGCAACTCATGGATGCGAGTCATCAAGGCCTCTGTCGAAGCTTTTTCTTCCTCGGTAGCCTCTGCATCCCAAGAACGGCGGCGAAGGATTTTCTCGGCACCATCGAAAGGAGGGATATTGTCTTCACACATCCATGGTTCTCCTCCCGGATATACAACCACTTCTTGCGCCACCCTTGAACTGAATCAGGGAGTTTGACGTCGAAGTAATTGATTGTAGAGCGAACAGAAATAACAACGCCGCCTATATTATAGGCGACATTGGGAGAGCCATTACGGCGACAAAAGAAAATGCGCTTCCATAATGCCCAGTTAGGCTGGACACCAAGGAAGGCCTCGCAGAGGGTGATGAAGATGGAGATATGGAGGATTGAGTTGGGCGTGAGGTGGTGAAGTTGAAGACCATAAACAAAAAGCAATCCACGAAGAAAAGGATGAATGGGGGCGGAAAGACCGCGGATGAGATGATCATCGAAACTTACCCGATACCCCATTGGAGGGGTTGGGTAGCTTTCTTCACTAGGAAAGCACACCGCTTTGGGTTTCTTGCTAATCCCTAGCTTCTTCAGGAGATTGATGTCCTGGTTGGTGATCTTGGACCTTTCCCATTCCGCGGTCCCTAGATCTGCGGCAGCCATTGATGATTCAGGCGTGGTGTGCTTGATCAACCGACGCGGTGGCATCAACAATGGCGCAGGAGTACAGCTTGGAGAAGATGAGCTCAAGGAGTTGTGGGGCGCAGAGAAGATTTTGCAGAGGGGAGAACGGCGTGAGCAGAAGTGCTCGAGGAGGAAGAAGAAGATCTTATATAGGGGTGCGGCGAAACGTTGGACCGTTGGATGGAAAAGAGGTGTGGTAGATGATAACCACGTGAATACAAGGGTAAAAAAGTATTTTAACATTGAAGAGGTTACGGAACGTGTGCCAGAAAAAGTGGAGAACATGTGTCCCCCACTTGCACGACGTGTCAATCAGATAAGGAATTTGGACCCACAAGGCAGTGAGAGAAGCGGTTCTCGCATGTTATCAAAACAGAAATCATGGCTATCATCAGCAACGACGTCATCAAGGTAAAAGAAAAGCTCGACTATGAAGCTTGGAGAGATTATCGACAACGCAAGATTATTTCGGGAGCCTTTGATCAAATACAAGTTTTTGCCCAAACGCTCGGGGGCTACTTTGGAAAAATAGAAAATTTCGAGTATGACAAGATAGAAATGGCGAGAGCCTATGACCAAATGCAAGCATTTGTTCATAGCCTCGGGGGCTACTCCCATCGGGAGCGCTGGTCGCGCACCCGATAGATACAAAAATATCGAGAAAGATTATAAATATAGCGGCAGAGGATACTAATCTGTGGAGCCTACACCCAAGCACAAGTTCTTGGCTTTAGCCTCGGGGGCTACTCCCATCGGGAAAGCTGTTCGCGTACCCGATGAATCTTGATTAAAATAAAGAAGTGAGTATATTTCGAGTTACACAGATAACTCTACATATACTCCCATCGGGAAGGCAAAATAAGTCATCAAATATGACTCGATAAAATGTGCTATTCCAAGCGAAAAGCACTCGACAATATATTCTCAGAGCGCTAAAAGTCGCGACAAAATCTCTGAATGCCGCAAAACTTTGCGAAGGTAAGACCCCAGATCCGTTCGAGCGGTGTGGCACCGTCTCTGACGGCGGATTGCTACTTTTCCGTATCAATAGATGCGAAGAAAAATCCTAACGGACGCGTTAGGTACCCGATAAAATATGACTGGGACTCGACGAATGGTAAGACCTTAAGCGGCACCTGTCGAAGTTTACACCAGTATCCGAGATCATGTCCGGACGTGATCTTGAAGTAGGTTTTGCGGATTGCCACTAGAGCAGTTAACTAGTACCTGATCCGTCAGATGAACTAGCCCCAACTACCGTTATCCCTGTACAAAATAGTGTTTGCATATCGAAAGATTATGTAATGAGTAAAGTTGGAGATTTTCCCTGATTCTTCGATTCAAGAAAAATCTCGGGGGCTCCTGACATAGGCATCCCCAATGGGCCTGCCAAAGATGGTACCCGGGGTTTACTAAAGGCCCAGGACTCGAAGAATAAGAAGACTTGGAAGCCCATTTAGTGTTAAGGAAAGATATTTTGTATTAGGAAAGATAGAGATTTGTAATCTTACGGGTTGGGTACGAAACCCTCCCGGACTCTGTAACTTGTGTATTATGAAACCCTCAGCTCCACCCTCTATATAAGGGGGGGTCGAGGGACGAAGCAAGGATCGAATTTACTGTCAACATAACCCTAGTTTTCACAATCGTCGAGTACTTTTCGCCTGAAACCTTCGAGATCTACTTGCCCTCTACTTCTAGCAAAACCCTAGTCTACAATCTGTAGGCATTGACAAATTAATCCTTTGTCAGTTATATGTGGGCCAATTAGGGATTTTATTAAGTTGAGTCAGTTTGCTTTGGGCCTGTCCAAACCAAGGTAGAGAGACCCACTAGGGGCTGGCCGGCCACCACCCCCTCATATAAGGTGGAGGGACGGCTAGGGTTTAGGTAGATAAGTTTACACTAAAGTTTAGGGTTTACCCCATTGCGTGTGTTCACGTGTATCATCCCTCCGGGGTACGGCGCTGCCGTTTATCTATTATATCCGCTGCGAAGGTTTTTGTGTTCATCAAGGATTATCTAGCTCAAGGTTTGAGGCGTATCGTTCATCGATCCGTTGCTTGCTGGATTCGTTCCCTCTTCTCCAGGCTGCGTTCATCGCGTTGTTGGGAGGATCTACTACCCCGGGTTCTCGTTGTGAAAGATCGGGCAACACCTAGGAGGATCTGCTGGGATCCCCCTTATCACAAATGCCATTGCAATTTTTTCTAAGAAAGAAAAACTCTAAAATGGACTTGTTCTGCTTGCCATGGTTTAAAAGTAGGAGACCAGGTCAAAGGAAATTAGCTGCTTTCAATTCGGCGGAAGCTGAAATGTGCTCCTCAACAGATTATCTCCTTTTTAAATGTCAGCAACCAACTCTTCATTTGCCATGTAGATGTTGTCAATGCTGGATAAAAGGATAGTAGATGTGGAGTTACTCGGGACGATGGTAATGAAACAGATGAGATAAGCTTATGATATTCTACGTGTGTACTCTCTTTGTCTTCGAGACCATGATTCTATATGTGTACTCCGTCTTGATGTTGCAACTAGCCAGCAAAAGAGACATTGTAAGAGCATCTCTAGTGGCTCCTCTATATGATCATCTAAATGTGTATAGATGACCATGAGCTGAAAAAACGCTTCCAGTGGCTCATCTAAACGGTCATCTAAATATAGAGGACCATCCATTTCCTCTACTCATCCTCCAAATCTAGAGGACGGAGCGAGGACCATCCAAAGCAAAATCCTTCCCCGCGCACGTGTCCCCACACACATCTGAGATCAAGAGGTCCACTTGACAGTGACTAAATCAAAAATATAGACGGTCTAAACATAGACGTTCCACTGAAAAACTTAGGACATCTAAAAAGGAATCTTTATAGATGGTCATCTATATGGAAATATAGAGTTCCTCATTTAGATGAGCCACTAGAGATGCTCTAAGTCCAAAAAAAAACATGCAATGGCTTGTAATTTTATGGGTCCATAAAATGACTTTTTTATTCAGTTCTTCCAGAAGATCCAACGACATCAATGCTGGCAGGACTGCACACAATCCAACCTATGGTTGACTGAAAAGGATAATTACATTGCTATCTGCTAATGACAAAAAGAAACATAATTATTCTGTTCACAATTGTTGGCTTTAAGTCTGGGAAGAAGAAACAAATACCTTAGTTCTCTGAATTCCGTATTAAAAAATGAGTATTGTGATGTCTCACTATACTTCCCAAAAGCAATGCATTTGGTGATTTTGGTCTGCTAGAGGTATTCTTCTCTAAATCTGTATAGGTCTAGGCGTAATGTAGGATTGTAATGGTAATTCAAGTAACAAAAACATTTATATCAACACAAATGGTATCTTTAGATTCACAAAAAGAAACAAGTGCTGACGAAAAAACACCACAACCATAATAGTAGAGCCTAAGAAAGACAAGTAATCTTACATATAACAAACTTCTTTTTTTCGAATATTACATATAAACTTAAACAAGGTGGTGAACTGGAACATGCTGAAGAAACCTTAGGAACGTAAAGGACAGAACACATCGACTCTGCATAAAAAGAGGTAGGGTTCTAGGCCTGGTCACATTAATGAAACCGACTAGCATATACAAGGTGGTTCTGCATCTAAGGCGGAGGAACAGTCACATATGCACAATGAACAGAAGTTAACATTCACTCAACCGAAGATTGTTGGGCTGGAAGCTGTGAATAGATGGTACATAGACATAGTAGCGATGCCACTCAAATGCGTCTTCTATTGCATTGAGTTTCCCGGTGCTGATATTATAAGAAAGAAGCTTCTTTGCCTTGTCATCACAGAGGAAAACAAGCTCCGGATTTGCTGATATTATAAGTTTGAACCGACAGTAACCGGCGGTGAGTTCATCTTGGCCTTGGCCTTGTCGTTTCCCAGGACGTCGCAGCCGTCGCCGGATTTGCTTTTGCCTGCCTCAGCGACATGCGATTCGGCAGGGCCGTTGAACTCTGCATCCACCAATCCTAGTGAGGAAATCATCAGAAACAAAAATGACAAAATGCAAATTATTATTCCTGTGAATAGTACAAATTCCTATTCACTAGTCTTATTTGAACATTTTGTCATTTTCGTGTAGGACGCATACAATGGTATTTTTTCGTGAAAACACACACGAGTAAGTATCAACATGAATTGTACATGCAAAAATTTACTTCACATTTTTTGAAACTTTTAAATAGCGTTTTTTTTTTCATTTTTGGGATGCTGTCCTTAACTCTTAGTACCAGCCCATAAAGTCAGCCGGTGAGCCGTTAATTTGAGCCCATAAAGCAGCAACTAATCCCCTCAACTTCCCAGGAAATTTACACACCCAAGAAAGTAAGAAACACAACACCGAAAATGATAAGGATTCCACTTTCTACACCGAAAGCACAATTCACTTTCCCCTCCCTAATGCATTCAAGGAAAAGATAGCTAGTTGATTCATTCTCACAACATAACATGCATTTCACCCTTCATTTCCATCCGCTTTGTGTTTACATGACATGCCATACTATTGAGAAAGAATTTGTCTTCATGTATTTTCCTGATAGGACGAAACATGGAAATAGATCGTTAGCACAAACGAATGGCCAGAGGACACCATGGACTGCGGCTTTGCAGATGGTAAGCACTTCCATGAATGCACACACCAGTGCGTTTGGTAAATCAGAGTCTGATGAGCTTGCTAGGATCGCAATTCTACATCTCAACTGCAAAATAAGGAAACGGGTAACCGTGACTAACTTATATGAAGTATTTGACTCTACAGTTGACATGTTGACGAGAAGAAGGATTTGGCTTCTTCCCCAAAACGATGTGCCCACATGAACTTCTATGTCCTCAGGGACTCTAAAAGCTAAAAGGTTTCAGCATCTTGGGTTTGCTGAGTTTGTCAAATTTGACACTGACGTTGGCACGGGCTGTTCATGGACTTTGTTATCATGCAAAATATTAACCAAGCACAATAATGGCATTTCTTTATTTTGTACTTTCTCTTAAAAATTTCTTTACATAAGTTTATATCTACCCTGTCAGAGGTAAGTTGTTTTCAGGCACAGCACATTCAAGTATATATTATAATATTTGGCCACCAGTATCCTCTTAGGCTAGCCATAGTGGTAGTATCTTAGCTAGTATCATGCACATTGGTCCCACAAAAATGCTGATGTGGCAGCTAATTAAGGAGGAGAGATGAGTTTAGAGTATCATAGGTGGATACTGTATCATAGCGCATATCACGAGAAAAGTTAATGCCAAACAAATCTTGTACATCAATTTGCATTGAGATTCTAAATTGTAATAAATATAGTATAACTATGATACTCCTCTATGATACTACCCACTATAGGGATAGTATCATACATAAGTATCATATGCATGATACTACTATATGATACTTAGCACTATGGCCAGCCTTAGGATATTTGAATTGGACACAAGATAATGGTACATGTACATTTGTATGAGCAAAAATTATCCATAACATACAATTGCACTGATATATATTGGAATAGCAGTATTAATTGAACCATCCCAGTTTGGATGAGCTATATGGTCAGCACTTCCTTGAGAAACTGCAAGTTGGATGAACTGTACAATTAGTTATGCATCCTTTGGCAATTGGCATACTGTGCTTGGATTACCCTTTCACAATCAGCTTAACATCCTAAAAACGCCTTGAATGCTGGCCTTTTTCATACTTTGACTAGTAATGTGAGACTAAATTTTTCGGATATATACATGCCATGCAACTAAAATGGATCTTTAGGATTTTATCATTTGATAGGACGAAGCATGTAAAAATCTAACATGAGCTTACTTGTTAATGTGAATAGGCGAAGAAACTTGTATAAAAATATCTTACGGGTGTTATTGTTACTTTCGCTTTGTAGGTGGTGTATATATCCTGGTGTTTTGCATGTAACAGTGAAATGAAACACACAACCAACGGATTTTTAGCAGGCCATCTACATGCCAGTTAAGGCTGCCAAGTGACAGACATCTGCATGACCCCTGATGAGACTTTCAAGTGCTCTCTCATATTGCTTGGTGTAATTTGGAAGTCCTGACACATTACCTAATGCTTGATATATGCCTGAAACAAGTAAAAACTGCTAGTATGAATGATGCAAAAAATCTGAAACACCTCAACCTCAACTAATACCGCAGCCAGAATTAAGTGCTGATGAAAAAACACAGCAACCACATAGAGCCTAAGAAAGACATGTAATCTTACAGATAATAAACTTAAACAAGGTAGTGAACTGGTAACATACTGAAGAGCCTTAGGAAAGTAAAGGAAAGTAGCATATCGACTCTGCATAAAAAGACGTATGGTTCTAGGACCGGTCATACGAATGAAACCGACTAGCATAGTATACAAGGTGGTTTTGCATCTAAGGCAGAGGAACAGTCACATATGCACAATGAACAAAAGTTGACATTCACTCAACCGAAGGTTCTTGGGCTGGAAGCTGTGAGTAGCATGGTACATAGAAATAGTAGTGATGCCACTGAAATGCGTCTTCTATCGCATTGAGTTTCCCAGTGCTGATATTGTAAGAAAGAAGCTTCTTTGCCTTCTGATCACAGAGGAAAACTAGCTCTCGCTCCAAGTCAAGATCGACAACCCGATAATCGCAGTTCCAAAACCAATTGCCGTCGCCTTCATCGCCACCATTGTCATAGTGAACAAAATCATCCCTTCCAAATGCATCTGTCATATTAAGCTGACACTTCACTGTCCAATCCGATAAATTATAAGCATAATCATCTAAAGACCACACAATAATCGAGTGACCATCTTCATGTGGCAACACATAGTGTAAGATCCCTGAAGATTTGCCAAAGCAACATCTGGTGAAGTTAGACACGTATGAAGCTTCAGGTGGCAAACTTATAGTCTGATGATAAGGTGGCACGCCATCACTCATTGCCCCCAGTCCTTCAAACGCCAAAACATTATATCTAGTAGCCACATACAACACTCCACTAACAAATAAGTGTGTTCTGGAACAAATATCTATATTCAGATCCAAGGTATCATCCACAAGCCATGTGGATGTTTCAGACTGGAATATCTCAAGTTTGCTGGTACCAAGTATCAAACCGTGGTGGTGCATCAGATGAAAATTGAAGATGTAGAACTGCGGTGACCATGATGGATCGAACGCCAAAATAGTTACATAATGTGGGTCATCTGTTGTAGGATGAGTATCTGGAAGTATCCTCCACTCTCGTGTTGCTGGGTTGCACACAATGAAGCGGCAAGTGTGTGGAGAACTATAGCGGCTCCTGTACTTACAAAGGACAAGACCATTGCAGCAGTCGAGGAATTCTAAAGAGTAAATAGCACTGGAGGTACAAGAAGTTGTCTTGCGCGTGCACTTTCATACAACAAGTTGAAAAATGTCATGGACTGGTACATGACTTTGTTTCTCGGGTGCACCTGTGATGGCGACACGTGTGCTGCCACGGTGGCAAATGGGCACGCAGCTTGCGTGCGGTAATTTTTGGGAAACCCCCTCGTGCTGTAGCAAAAAAGCAGAGAAGTCTTAATCCCAATGACCCAATCACGTGTGTGGATAACCCACGGTAGGAGAGACTGGCGACGGTGACGGAGCCGTCGACCCGCCCCGTCGATGAGGGCTACAGCTGGGAGGTTTCGCCGCCGGTGTGAAGCGCGTGGCTTGCAGAGGGATCATGGGGTCAAAGGGCGAGCATCGTGTAGGGTCAGCATCGACGGGTTTTCGCTACTCTGAGTTGATTGGTCACAGTACAATGTCCATGTGCAAAGCACAGCTAATTCTAAAGCTATTGGAAACAACAGTGTACTCGCGTGAATTTCTTTGTGTGGTTCCCGCAAAAAGGAATTTCTAAACATGTTGTTAATGTGTAGACCCGGCCGACTCGCTATGTTCATTGCGGGAGGATAGCTCTTCTGCCTGGAGTACCGTGATTATGATGTTGCTATGCACATACTGAATTCCTTTGTTTTGGTAAATCGAGATGATCATCTGCTACAGAAGAACACTACCTAAACCTCACGCAATCGAACTACGCCGCCAGAGAGAACATACGAGATCAACGCAGCCGCGAAGGAAGGAAACGGTGTACCATAGTCCGGCGGATCTTCTCTCCAGAGGCGCAGCCGCGGATTCCCCTCCATGGATGATTTCGATCCCCTCCGCGGATTCTCCTCCACGCGAGTCCGAGGCGGCACGAAGTGTACGAGGTGAGGAACTATGCAGTTACGATCGGTATCACAGAAGAAAGGGGAGTAATGGCAATTAATATATCCGATCGGCAGATTCTTGTCTATTTACATCCGCCTATGTGCGCATGTACTCCAGAAACAGTTCTCAAAACTTTGAAGGGAGTATCAGTAAAACAACAGGCCACGCTTCAATGCTTTCGTGGCCACCTGGGAGCTGATTAGGCCTAAACTGGGCACTGTCCACGGACTAAACAACTATGTGTACCAGTCCATGACATTTTGCAACTAGTTGTATCAAAGTGCACCCGCAAGACAACTTCATGTACCTCCAGTGCTATTAACTCAATTCTAAATGTTCATAGTGTGGCACGTCTGCAAGAATTCCATCTATTTCCCCATCATCTTGGGATAGGCTAACAAGTGGGATGGCGGAATTATTGTGGCCTTGATACAGAAGTCCAGTGGTTACTTTTTTGGGCAGATTCTTGCAGTAGTCTGGATCAGACGAAAAGGCAGACCAAGCCTTATAGGCACATTTGCAGCGGCAGAAGTCCTTGTACGTCAGGCGGGAGAGGATATCAACCACTATATCATCAGTTAACTTTGCGGCAGTGGCTTCCTTGTGAAAGTTCATGTCTTTATGTTAGCCTACTGTCACTGAAATGAAGATTTCACACTTATCAGTATCAAAAAGGGACGAAAAACAGTCGTGCTGGAATTTCTTTAAATTCGGAACAATTTATTTGACACACATTTTTATCCTAGCTTTGCCTGAGACTTCGAACTGAATCTGAATCAACACACTATGGTTTCGTTTAGAATGGAAATGCAACCGTGTAAAGCTCCGCTGATTTTCTAAAAAAAAAACGTAGGTTAGTAATTTATTGGATAAGGTACTCATCTATTTAATACATTCCTACAAGAAGAAGAACAATCCATAGACATGCGAAATAGGTTGCATGCATTAATCCGCCGGTAGCATCTGGCCTGACTAGTACAGTAACATACATGTTTCAGCTCAAAAATTTCTTATTATTGTATAAAAAATCTACCTCGAGCTATAATACAGAACCATAGACTGGTAGATCATATTAACCGTAGTGAAACGATCAAGCAAACCCCCAACACAAGAAAAATCAAGCGCGAAGAGAAAAGGAGTCATGGTGTCATCTAGGGGCTGCGTCTACTGCATGCGAGAAGAAACAAACTCAGATCTGGAGGAAAATGACAAGGGCACCATGCCCATGCGTGCCTAGGAGAGGAGGAATAGGACCAGGGACTGGGACTCACGATGCGGCTTGAATCCAGTCGCCCGTGATGAAGATAGGTCGCCGCCGGCGCCTGGGGAGGGGTCGACAGAGAATGCAGGCTACGAGCGGTTATCGCACTCTGTTTCCTCACGCCTCCTGCTAGTACTTTCGTGCTCTCATGTTTTTTTTAGGGAATCTCTCACGTTTCTTTTTTTGGAAAAAGTCCAAAACAAACATTGAATTCATAGGCAACAGCTAAATCGAACCTTCAACTCACAATTCCTGAAATTGGCACCCTAATCTTGTCAATCCCAGTCTATTATAAACCTTCGACTTGTTTGGCACAACGGGAAAAGACAATCCCGGCCGGGATTGCAGGCTTCTCTCAATGACAGTGGGATCCCACCTATCATATTCCTATTTCCCAACTGCTCACGTTGACTCTAAATTTCCAAATCGATCCGCTGCCGTGCTATGTTGCCGCGTACGAACTCCTTGCTGGTTGGCCGGAGTGCAGATGATCTAGAGGACGGCGGCCGCGTAGCTCGAGCCTTCTGACACAGCTCGTCGCACCCCACGCCTCGGCCTCGCCCGCATGGAGGGCCACTTGGCGCACCTGCTGACCGCCGCACAAGATTCTCAGGAGCAGCTCGAGCTCACCGTCCGCCTCCGCTCGGACGCTCGCCCGCACACGCGCCACCCAGAAGAGAAGCTCGCCGTGCTCGCCGGCTGCTCCATACATCAATTGGTTCGATTCCATTTGTGCTGATCTGTTCCAGCAAGCAATTGAGGTGGTCCGTAATTCTGCTTTTGCCTTGAAATCTTTTATACGGGTATATGATTCCAGAACAGAAGCTCGCCGTGCTCACCGGCACTGCTCGGCTGCACGCTGTTTCCTTGGAATTGGAATTGGGGAGACTAGAGGTGGAAGATAATTATGACAGGCGGGGCAACTCAATCAGTCATACTAGTGGATTACTTTCTTCTGAATTTTTTTTCCTATGTGTTAGAAACGGGTCAGGGTTTAAAATAGACTAGAATTGACAAGTTTAGTGTGCCAATTTCAGGGATTGAGAGTTAGAAGTTTAATTTAGCTTTTGGCTATGAGTTCAAGGTTTGTTTTGGAATTTTTCCTTCTTTTTTTATCCAATTAAGTTGAGGAAACTAGAGCATTGCTGACGCAAACGAACGTAAGGTAATTGTTTGCCTCCGTACGGTCGATAAATGAGTATGCATCCTAAATTAGCGGCTCGACGTAAAATGTCCAGTCTAGCCGCGGGAGGCAAACACGATCCTTTGGGGTCAAAATACATAGGCCGCGCGTGACCGCTCCTTCCTGCTTGTCAGGCAGCGACCTCGTCTGTTTCGTGTTCTATGCAACATCGCAATATTGACGGTCTTGGCCCTGCGTTTTGCAGACCAAACTAATGGCGCGTAGTGCAGTGATGCAGGTTCTCCAGGCGTAGCGATGGGTAAATGTGCGCCACCACCTCATGGGCTACCTCCGGCATATAAATTGAGGTGTCATTCCCTCACACAACCCTAGCCGCCTCTCGAATCCCCAACCGGAGCACCGCCACCCACGTTCTCCCTAGGAGCTACATGGCGGGTCCTACGGGCCGAGGCCGTCGTGGCAGGCAGGGCCGTCGAGGAGGGCGTGCGAGCTGTGCGATGGAACAGGGCCCTCAAAATTTGGGGGCCCCCAAATCACCAGACACGCCATAGGGGTGGCCGCCCAGGTCTCCGGCGATTGACAAGGATTCTCCATCCCACTCTATATCTTGCCTCGAGGCTCCAACATCTTAGAGGAGCAGCTCCGTGTACAGTTCTTTTTCTTGAGCGGAAGCGCCATGGATGGTCCACTTAGAAGAAGATACTCCATGCTATAATTGGGCCTGGAGCCTGCATATGGGCTTACATTATAAGAGCATCTCCAGTCGCGTCCCCCAAAGCGTCCCCCAAAGGGATTTGGGGGACGCCGGCAAAAAAACGTCGCCCCAAAGGCCGCTTCGGTCCGGACGTGCTCCAAATGTTGTCCGGCGTTCCTAGCACATCCCCTGTGTATAGAGTCTCTACCGGGGATGCCAGACACGACTTTTACACTTACTTTTTGTTTGGAGGTCGCGTTTGGGGGACGTGGCTAGAAAAGGGACATTCTCCAAACGAAAATTTTGTCCGAACATCCCCCAAACGACTAATCCGGCGCTTTGTCCGGACATCGTTTGGGGGACGCGACTGAAGATGCTCTAAGACCCGTCAAACAATGTCAAGTTGTTGAACTAATACAGTTTTTCAATTGCTTTTTTTTGCTAGCATGGCGCGCACCGCACGTATAGCTCATCTCTCTCTCTCAAAAAACGTATTGCTCCTCTTATTCAGGTTTTGACCTGGTTAGCAGCCGCACAAAGATTTACATTTATTTTTATGGTCTGATCCCGTGTCTAGGAGTTCTAGCGAATAGGCATGTGGCTACTAGCAGCCAATGTCCTATATGTCATATACACTATGAAGACATCCTCCACACCTTATTTACGTGCACGCGAGCCAAGCAAATCTAGCAAGGTTTGGGGATTTTGGGGAAGATACAAGACGCCCTGCTGGATAGATCGGGGTTATTGGGTGTGGTGACCCAGCGTACCACTGCATGGTATAGTACACAAGTCGTTGACATAACACAAGTGAAACACCGTTCCACTCATATTACATCCCTCAGAGTGGTACAACAGAAACATATGCGAGTCCAAGGTATGTCTATAGAAGGATACATAAACTGTTTACAGAAGATCAACACAGCCTCCTACTTTACAGTGAGGTAACATTTCAAATAAAGCTCCAGAAGAACGACTCGTAGTCTAACTTATTGCTAACTCAAACTTAAGAGCTACTAGGCTTGCTATAGAAATTTATCTACTTAGGTGCTAGGATTAGGGAAAAGCTCCCTTCTATGACTAGTCTAAGTTTCCACTCTAGTTGCTGCAGTTGACTTCATTGACTTCTTTGCTTGGATTGTTCATCTTGTTACAGTTGACTCCATTGTCTTCGAGTTCCACGGTAGTTTCTCCTTCGGTGTCTCCATAGCTAAGCAGGGGATTTAAGAGTGGGATGAGTACGAGCGTACTCAGCAAGTTCATATTAGGAAATAGGTGTATCATGCACTAGCTACAGCCACAGACCAGAAAGTCTTAGGCAATGCAAGTTTTCGTAAACATTTCTTCAAAAGGTTTATTTTATTTTGAAAACTATGCTCATCAGTCTTCACATGTTGACTAGAACTTCATGGAGTTCCTTTCCTGCCGTGTTCGCAGTTCCCTTCCCGGAACAGGGAGTGACAGTCACAATTCAGTATCCTCTGCAGAGGTGCGTTACTTTTCCCATAAGAGAACTTATCCTTGTTGCCAACCGGGCACGTTACCCGTCCACACTTCCTTTGGTGTGAGGTCAGGTATAAGAACCAAGCCCACACCGCCTTCTCCGCGACCCTGCAAACCCACCCTTTTGTCCATCCGTACACCCCCGGTAGACATCTCCCGATCATACGTCTTTACCCACGGTGTACTATGGACAATCCCTCATAGACGGTAGAGCCAGTCATCCACACGGATGGGGATTTAAAAGGCCATCCCAACCTACGGCAGTGTTCTCCCAACACCCCGCCAGGCTCTATCAAGTCCGTTGGCGTGCAAGAGGGAAAAGATACAGTTGGCTTCCCCAGAGCCATTATAGATCTTATGGTCAACGCGATATGTACGGCGCTAGAATCACTGGACGGCATTGATACTTAGTCCTAGATGAATAGTACCCTTGCAATGGAACCTCCACCAATCAACACATACCATGGTTCCATTGCCCACCACATAGTGATGACCCACAATTATAGGGGATCGCAACAGTCTTCGAGGGAAGTATTACCCAATTTATTGATTCGACACAGGGGGCGACAAAGAATACTTGTAAGCCTTAACAGCGGAGTTGTCAATTCAGCTGCACTGGAAATAGACTTGCTCGCAAGAGTTTATCAGTAGTAACAGTTTTATGGCAGTAGGAATAGTGAAATAACGGCAGTGGTGAAATAAAGACAGCAGTAGTGATTATAGTAAACAGCAGGATTAAAATACTGTAGGCACAGGGACGGATTTAACGGGCGTTGCATGGATGAGAGAAACTCATGTAACAACCAAAGCAGGGGCATTTGCAGATAATAATAAAACGGTATCCAAGTACTAATCAATCAATAGGCATGTGTTCCATATTTAGTCGTACGTGCTCGCAATGAGAAACTTGCACAACATCTTTTGTCCTACCAGCCGGTGGCAGCCGGGCCTCTAGGGAAACTACTGGAAATTAAGGTACTCCTTTTAATAGAGCACCGGAGCAAAGCATTAACACTCCGTGAACACATGTGATCCTCACATCGCTACCATCCCCTCCGGTTGTCCCGATTTCTGTCACTTCGGGGCCATTGGTTCCGGACAGCGACATGTGTATACAACTTGCAGGTAAGATCATAAACAACGAATATCTTCATGAATCAATAACATGTTCAGATCTGAGATCATGGCACTCGGGCCTAGTGACAAGCATTAAGCATAACAAGTTGCAACAATATCATAAAAGTGACATCTACGGATACTAGGCACTATGCCCTAACAATCTTATGACTATTACATGACCAATCTCATCCAATCCCTACTATCCCCTTCAGCCTACAGCAGGGGAATTACTCACACATGGATGGGGGAAACATGGCTGGTCGATGGAGAGGCGTTGGCGGTGATGGCGGTGAAGATCTCCTCCAATTCCCCGTCCCGGCGGGTGAACGGAGACTTCTGGCTCCCGAGACGGAGTTTCGCGATGTGGCGGCTCTCTGGAGGGTTTCCGGCGACTTCTTTCGTGCGTTTTAGGTCGAACCCGATAAGTAGTCCGAAGGGGGCGTCGGAGGCCAGCCGAGGGGCCACACCATAGGGCCGCGCGGGCCCCCTAGGCCGCGCCGCCTTATGGTGTGGGGCCCCGGGCCTCCACCTCACTTGTCCTTCTGGCTCCGTCAGTATTTTGGGAAAATAGGGCCTTCTGCATAAATTCCGAGGATTTTCCCGAAAGTTGGATTTCTGCACAAAAACGAGACACCAGAGCAATTCTGCTGAAAACAGCGTTAGTCCGTGTTAGTTGTATCCAAAATACACAAATTAGAGGCAAAACACTAGCAAAAGTGTTCGGGAAAGTAGATACGTTTTGGACGTATCAACTCCCCCAAGCTTAGCTTATTGCTTGTCCTCAAGCAATTCAGTTAACAACTGAGCGATAAAAGAACTTTCACGAACACATTTGCTCATATGATGTATATATTCTCATGCTATGGCTAATACTTAAGTAGTTCATAATGAGATACATGCAAATAAGATCATCCAACAGCTATGTCAATCATGGAGAGGTACCAACAATTAATAATAAGCATCATGAATCATGTATGTAAGCAGGATTGCAATGTTCATAAGAGAATATGATAAAGTGGTATCTCGCTTGCCCGTATTTGATCGGCAAAACATAAATGCCGAGGCACCTCTGGAGTTCATAGAAAGACTAGAAATAGTGATTGTCAAAGATAAAAGCATCAAAGTTATACCACAATCAATCATATTTTGAGACAAGCATATTATACTAAGAATGACAGTTGTGCTCTCAAGATAGTGCTCAAAGAAAGAATGGAGACACAACATAAAAGTAAAAGATTGACCCTTCGAAGCAGGGATTAACATGCGCTAGAGCTTTTCATTTGTAAAGCAGGAGTAAAATTATTTTGAGAGGTGTTTGTTGTTGTCAACGAATGGTAATGGGTACACTAACTACCTCATCAACCGGACTCTCAAGAGCGGCTCCCATGAATTATTTGTATGTTTATGTGGCACTCCTTCCAACCTTTCTTACACAAACCATGGCTAACCGAATCCTCGGGTGCCTGCCAACAGTCACATACCATGAAGGAGTGCCTTTTTATTATTTAAGTTTTATTATGATGATGACACTCCCCCCAACCTTTGCTTACACAAGCCATGGCTAACCGAATCCTTCGGGTGCCGTCCAACAATCACAAACCATGGAGGAGTGTCTATTTATTTAATTAATTTGGGACTGGGAATCCCATTGCCAGCTCTTTTTGCAAAATTATTGGATAAGCGGATGTGCCACTAGTCCATATGAGAGTTCGTCAAAATTAAATGACAAGGTTGAAAGCTAAACACCACATACTTTCTCATGAGCTATGAAACATTAACACAAATTGAGAAGCATTTTGAAGGTTTTAAAGGTAGCGCATGAGAATTTACTTGGAATGGTTTGAAATGCCATGCATAGGTATTTATGGTGGACACTTTGGAACAACTTGGTTTTCAGGTGTTTGGAAGCACGAGCGGCGTTCCCGCTCAGTACAAGTGAAGGCTAGCAAAATACTAGGGAGCGACAAATCAAGAGGGCAGTAACTGTCATAATCATGCTTGCGGCAAAATAAGTTAACGGAGGCATAAAAGTGATGCAAGAACTCTGAAGCAATATAAATCATCGAGGCTTAATTGACTTTTTGTTCAGTCATATGCATGCGTGAGCATGTGCCAAGTCGATATAAATGAATTATTCAGAGGAGGATACCACAATGCCATACTTACTTATGAATAAAACAATGCAATCAAACATCCATGACATGCTACTCATATTAATAAATTGGAGCTAAACATGAGAGATCATGAACTACTAGACTTTCTCAAATAACATATACCTCACATGAACCAACTAAGCATGCTCACATGGATGAGTATATGTACAAAAATGAAAACAAATAGAGTTCATACCAGCCTCTCACCACAATCCAATTGTCGTAGATCGTCATTATTGCCTTTCACTTGTGTAGCTTGGATAATATGAAATGAAAACCACGCTCCAGCCACCGAAGACCATTGAACTCATGATGAACTTTACAAACCAAAGAAGAACAGCAAATATTTTTGGTGTTTTCGAATTGGAAACAAGAACAAAAGAAACAAGCAAACAAAGCAAAATCTTTTTGGGTTTTCTTATGGCAAACTACCGATAGCAAACAAAGTAAAATAAGAGCAAAGAACCAAATAAATAAATGGTGAAGAGAAACAACAGAAACATTTTTGGTCTTTTTGTGTTTTAGGAAAGAAACAAAGCGAAAACAAAAGAATGCAAACTAACAGAAACACAGAAAAGCAGGATGACAGAAATCTGCCAAATCCTGACAGCAGTACAGAAATCGAAATTAACAAAAATCTTCCATTGCTCAGACCAAAAAGTGTTCAACTAATGAAAGTTATATAACAACCTGGGGAACATGCTCAAAAATTGGCAGCTCAAAATAACGTTCTGGCTGTGCGTACAAATTTTTTTGGTAACAGCCCAGAATCTGTTTTTGGACAGCACTTCCCCAAATATCATCTCCCTCTCATTAGAAAACCACTCTAAGAGACTAAACAAGTATGTACAAGTATCCAGCAACCATAATATGCAAAGAATGAGTTATGCCGGTATACCTCCCCCAAGCTTAGGCTTTTGGCCTAAGTGGAGTTCATTCCCACGGTCCCCATGAAGTGGTGTCTCCGTAGTACGACGAAGAACGACCCGGTTCCAGGTATGTGCTGGAGGAAACATCGGGGTATGTGACGGTGCAGTCGTAGGAGGGCTCGGCGTTCTCGGAGTCATGTTGTTGGTGGAATTCTTGTATCTTCATATGTTCCTCCACCTCCTCCTTAGTGAGCGACCATGATTGCCTTATATTGAATTGATATGGATCCAATCACAAGAGTTTGATATTCTTCTTTAGGCTCATATATAGGACAATCAATGGATCCCACTTTGATAGTTTTCACATTAAAAATTGTATTAACTCCACATACTTTATCAATCCTCTTGGGAAAATAGACAGTGTGTTCCTTATCATCAACATTGAAAGTAACCATGCCTTTATTGCAATCAATAACAGCCCCTGCAGTATTAAGAAAGGGTCTTCCAAGAATAATGGACATATTATCATCTTCAGGCATTTCCAACACAACAAAATCATTTAATATCAAGCAATGCTGAGTAACTTGAACAGGAACATTTTCACATAAACCAACAGGAATAGCAGTAGATTTATCAGCCATTTGCAAAGATATATCAGTTGGTATCAACTTATCTAAATCAAGTCTCTTATAAAGAGAAAAAGGCATTACACTAACACCTGCTCCCAAATCACATAGAGCAGTTCTAACATAATTATTCTTAATAGAACAAGGAATAGTAGGTATACCTGGGTCGCCCAACTTCTTTGGAATCTTACCATTGAAGGAGTAATTAGCGAGCATAGTGGAAATTTCCTCATTGGGGATTTTCCTTTTGTTAGTAACAATATCTTTCATATACTTTGAATAAGGAGGCAATTTAATAGCATCAGTCAAAGGGATTTGCAAAAATAAAGGTTTCATCCAATCACAAAATTTATTATAATGTTCCTCCTCCTTTGATTTTAGTTTCTTAACAGGAAAAGGCATTTGCTTTTGAACCCAAGGTTCTCTTTCATTACCATGTTTCTCAGTAATAAAATCTTCTTTAGTGTACTTTTTATTTTTAGCAGGCTTTTCAGGTTCTTTTTCAATTTCTTCTTTATCAGGAGTATCATTCTTATCATTATCTTCCTCATGTTCATTACCACTTTCAGTTTCAGCATCAGAAATAGAAATACTATTAGGATCATTAACAGTTCAGAGGATTCTACAACATTCTTATGTTTCTTTTTCTTTTTCTTAGATGGAGCACTAGTTTTAGTTAGTTGAGAATCTTGTTCAACTCTTTTGGGATGCCCTTCAGGATATAGAGGATCCTGGGTAGAAACACCACCTCTAGTTGTTACTTCATAAGCATGTTTTTCTTTAGAATTATTTCCCAACAAGTCATTTTGCACTTTAGTAAGTTGATCAATTTGAGTTTGAACCATTTGAAAATGTTTAACAAGTATCTTAACATCATTAGAGGTTCTCTCCACAATACCATGCAATTCACTAATAGCTCGAGAATTTTCCATTAAATGATTCTCTACTCTCATATTAAAGTTTTCTTGCTTAATAATATAATTATCAAACTCATCTAAGCATTGAGCAGGAGGTTTTGAATACGGAATATCTTCCCTAGTAAAGCGTTGAAGCGAGTGTACCTCAATCATGGATGAAGGGGGAATTATCTCACATAAATCTTCTATAGGAGGTAAATTCTTCACATCTTCAGGTTTAATACCCTTCTCTTTAAGAGACTTCTTGGCTTCCCTCATATCTTCATCATTTAATTTAATCATACCCCTCTTCTTCACTATCGGTGTCGGGGTTGGTTCAAGTGTAGACCAATCATCATGATTCCGGCCTATTTTAGCCAATAATTCTTCAGCGTCGTCTGGAGTTCTTTTCCTGAAAACACAACCAGCACAACTATCCAGGTATGCCCTAGACTCAATGGTTAGTCCACTATAAAATATATCAAGTAAATCATGCTTTTCCAAATCATGGTCAGGCTGAGCTCTAATAAGAGAGCAAAATCTCGCCCAAGCCTCAGGCAATTTCTCTCCATCTTCCTGGTCAAAATTATAAATTCTCTGCAAAGCAGCATGTTGAGCACTAGCAGGAAAGTATTTTCGGAAGAAAACATCAAGCAATTCTTTTGGACTTTTAATAGAACCAGGAGGCAAATTATTATACCAAGTTTTAGCATCATCCTTTAATGAGAAAGGAAAAATTTTAGCGACAAAATAAGTACGCATCTTAATATCATCAGAAAACAAGCCACTAAGAGTAGATAACTCAGTCATGTGTTCAACAACACTTTCTTTTTCAGTACCACAAAAGGGTGTTTTCTCAACAATAGCTATATGAGATAGATCAAGAGAAAAATCATAATCTTTATCCCTAATGTTTATAGGAGATGTGGCAAATTTAGGATCAGGAGACAGTTTATATCTAACAGCATGTTCTGCAAGCAACTTTTTAATTTTTCTTGCATCAGTAGTAGCATTGCATTTTTCAATAAAATCATCATCAAGCTCTACATAATCTTCATCAAGATCATCACTAGAATATTCAACAGACTCAGGTGAATTAACAGGTGTAGCAGCATTTTCATTAGGAGTTTCAGTATTTTCAATTTGTCTAGACTTAGCAATTGTAGCATCTAGAAAAGATCCTAACGAACCATCATTATCAAGCACAGCAGAAGCATCATCACAATTATAAGAGGAATTTTCAGATTCAGCAGAAGTACCAGCATTTGAAGCTTGTGGTGGTGAAACAAGTTTACTTATCACAGATGGTGAATCAAGAGCAGCAGAGGTACTAAGAGTTGTACCTTTTCTTGTAGTGGATGGTAATATGGCGATCTTAGTATCGCGAGGTTTACCCATGATGGAGAATTTGCAGCGAACAATATCAATCCAAGTGAACTTCCAAATAAAGCTATGCTCCCCGGCAACGGCGCCAGAAAATAGTCTTGATGACCCACAAGTATAGGGGATCGCAACTTCGAGGGAAGTATTACCCATTTTATTGATTCGACACAAGGGGAGACAAAGAATACTTGTAAGCCTTAACAGCGGTGTTGTCAATTCAGCTGCACCTGGAAATAGACTTGCTCGCAAGAGTTTATCAGTAGTAACAGTTTTATGGCAGTAAGAATAGTGAAATAACAGCAGCAGTGAAATAAAGACAGCAGTAGTGATTATAGTAACAAGAGGATTAAAATACTGTAGGCACAGGACGGATTTAACGGGCGTTGCATGGATGAGAGAAACTCATGTAACAATCAAAGCAGGGGCATTTGCAGATAATAATAAAACGGTATCCAAGTACTAATCAATCAATAGGCATGTGTTCCATATTTAGTCGTACGTGCTCGCAATGAGAAACTTGCACAACATCTTTTGTCCTACCAGCCGGTGGCAGCCGGGCCTCTAGGGAAACTACTGGAAATTAAGGTACTCCTTTTAATAGAGCACCGGAGCAAAGCATTAACACTACGTGAACACATGTGATCCTCACATCGCTACCATCCCCTCCGGTTGTCCCGATTTCTATCACTTCGGGGCCATTGGTTCCGGACAGCGACATGTGTATACAACTTGCAGGTAAGATCATAAACAACGAATATCTTCATGAATCAATAACATGTTCAGATCTGAGATCATGGCACTCGGGCCCTAGTGACAAGCATTAAGCATAACAAGTTGCAACAATATCATAAAAGTGACATCTACGGATACTAGGCACTATGCCCTAACAATCTTATGACTATTACATGACCAATCTCATCCAATCCCTACCATCCCCTTCAACCTACAGCGGGGGAATTACTCACACATGGATGGGGGAAACATGGCTGGTCGATGGAGATGGCGGTGAAGATCTCCTCCAATTCCCCGTCCCGGCGGAGTGCCAGAACGGAGACTTCACTACTAGGAAAAAGCTCTTTAGTGGCGCACCACTCTTCCCCTTCAGTGGCGCACTGCTGGTGCGCCACTACTATCACGCCACTGCTAAGTTTTAGTAGTGGCGCACTAGTGGTGCGCCACAACTACCCTAAGTAACAGTGGCGCACTACGTGGTGCGCCATTGACAAGTCCAGTGATGCGCCACTATTACCCCAAAGGGGTGCGCCACTGTTGTTCTGCAGTAGTGCGCCACAACTCTATGGTGTCGGTGCGCTACTGCTACCTCCTGGGGTGCGCCACTGTTATGGCGTTCTGGTGCGCCATTGCTGCCTGTACGAGTGCGCCACTGCAGTCTCTCAGACGTGCGCCATTGCTGGCAGCAGCGGTGCGCCACTGCTACTTTCGAGAGGGGATCAGAGAGTAGTGCGCCACAAGGTCCAAACTAGTGCGCCACTGCTACTTACTGGTCGTGCGCCACTGATGGTCCTCTAGTGCGCCACTGCTAGTATTTCGTTTTTATTTTTTGTATTCCTGGCAGGTATTTGTACAGGTTGTATATCACACTATAACAACACAAATACAATATATATAACACATATAAGCAGCTAGCACAGTATACCAATACATAGTCCTTCACATTAGCCTCCATGATTCACAAGATTTCAAATATTAGATAAGTGTTACGGTGTTACAAGTCACAAATGAGCTAGTGGCGGTTACACAAGGTCGATCATCTAAACTAGCATCACATAGAAGAGAGCTAGAGTCACTACTAGCACCGTCCCGATGAAAGTGGTCTTCATCCGGTTCCTCCTCCGCTCCGTCCTCTCTCCCGCCAGATAGCGTGCGTATCTGTCTTCGGCCTCCGCTCTAGTGGTGTACCCTTTGTAGCTGTTACCGCTAAAACGGTGAACCTGTCTCCGACACTCCTCCCAGTCGTTGTAGACTCCGGGAACCTTGCCCTTGTACACGACATACCACGTCATATCTGCACATATATGAACAAGCCAAAGAAACATTAGTGCACGCTCATAGATGTTTGCAACGAATAAGAGCAAACTCAAAAACGATCCAAGTAGTATGAACTAAAAGGCATGCCTCATACATTGTTGGTCGGAACAAATATCAACATTTAGGGAAGGGGTCAGTGAAACCAAGTAGGATGCACAAGAGATTGATACTTGTGTCATTGCACCAGGTTCACTGACCCCTCCCCCAAGTGTATAGGTGACCAAACATTCTAATCATCGGCATTTTGAGATACCAAAGCAAATGGAAGAATGACAAGGGCCTCATACTTTGTCGGTCGAAACAAATATGAACATCCCGGGATGGCGTTAGTGAGGCCAGGTAGGATGCACAAGAGATTGATATTTGTGCCATCACACCAGGCTCACTAGCGACACCCCGGAGTGTACAGTTGACCGAACATTCTAATCATCGGCACTAAAATGGAAGAAAGAGCCAAGTGGTATCAACTAAATAGCATATGCCTCATACATTGTTGGTCGGAACAAATATTAACATTCCGCGAAGGGGTAAGTGAAACCAAGTAGGATGCACAAGAGATTGATACTTGTGTCATCGCACCAGGTTCACTTGCCCCTCCCCAGAGTGTACGGGGACCAAACATTTTAATCATCGGCATTTTGAAAATCTCAAAGCAAATGGAATGACAAAATGGAATAAGTGCCTCATACATTATTGGTCAACACAAATACTATGGTCAGAAACCATAGTTGCAGTATACACCGCAGTATACTTTGCAGAAGGGCCCCCTTTCCCCGGCCGCCGTTCCGTGAACGGGTCCTTAACGACACAACAACGCTGATCTGCCTCTCCGGCGCAGAACCACGGCAGACCCAGCCGCGTCCCTTGTGGCCGCGTCTCCTGCGCTCTTCTGCATGGCCGGACCACGATTGGACTCACCGGGGGAATAATGATAATCGCCATCAACACTATCGCCAGACTCCACAGGAGCATAGCAGTTTGCAGCAGATGCCACTTTTCTTCCCTCGCCGTGCAGTGAACGAGTCTTTGATGCAAAGACCGTGCCGGCCTGCCCAGAGGCCGGCACGGTCTTTGCATCAAGGACTCGTTCACTGGACGGCGAGAGAAGAAAAGCGGCATCTGCTGCAAAGTACTCTACACCTGTGGACTCTGACGATAGTGGTGATGGCGATTATCAGTATTTCCCCGGTGAGTCCAATCGTGGTCCGGCCATGGAGAAAAGCGCAGAGCCCATTAGACACGGCCACAAGGGAGACGGCTGGACTGGCGTGGTTCTGCGCCGAAGAGACATGTCGGCGTTGTTGTCTCGTCAAGGACTCGTTCAACGAACGGCGGCCGGGGAAAGGGGGGCCCGTCTGACAAAGGATTAACTTGTCAATGCCTACAGATTGTAGACTAGGGTTTTGCTAGAAGTAGAGGGCAAGTAGATCTCGAAGGTTTAGGCGAAAAGTACTCGCGATTAAGAAAACTAGGGTTATGTTGACAGTAGATTCGATCCTCTTTGTCCCTCGACTCCCCCTTATATAGGAGGTGGAGCCGAGGGTTTCGTTTTGTACAAGTTACAGAGTCCGGGACGGTTTCTAACTCATCCCGCCAAATTACAAATAACTCTTCCTATTACAACTCTAGCTTTCCTTAATATATCTTGGACTCTCGAATCTTCTTATTCTTCGGATAGTGGGCCTTCAGTAAACTCCGGGTACCATCTTCGGCAGGCCCATTTGGGATGCCTATGTCAGTAGCCCCCGAGATTTTGCTTGAATCGTAGAGTCAAGGGAAATCTCATCTGTTTATATTTTTTCGAGAACTCTTATTTATGCTTCTTCACATAAAATTCTATATTGTACAGGGATAATGGTAGTTGGGGCTAGTTCATCTGACGGATCAGGTACTAGTTAACTGCTCTAGTGGCAATCCGCAAAAACCTACTTCAAGATCACGTCCCTGGACATGATCTCGGGATACTGGTGTAAACTTCGACAGGTGCCGCTTAAGGTCTTACCATTCTGTCGAGTCCCAGTCAAATTTATCGGGTACCTAACGCGTCCGTTAGGATTTTTCTTCGTATCTGTTGATACGGATAAAAGTAGCAGAGCGCAGTCTTTGCGATGCCACGCCCAGCAGAACGGATCTGGGGTCTTACCTTCGCAAATTTGCGGCATTCAGAAATTGATCGCAACTTTGGCGTTCCGAGAATATATTGTCGAGTGCTTTTCGCCTTTGGAATAGCACATTTTATCGAGTCATATTTGATGACTTATTTTGTCTTCCCGATGGGAGTATATGTAGAGTTATTTTTGTAACTCGAAATATACTCACTTCTGTTTTATTTTGATAAAATTCATCGGGCACGCGAACAGCGTTCCCGATGGGAGTAGCCCCCGAGGCTACAGCCAAGAACTTGTGCTTGGGTGTAGGCTCCACAGATTAATATCCTTTGCCGCTATTTTTATAATCCTTCTCGATATTTTCATATTTATCGGGTGCGCGACCAGCGCTCCCGATGGGAGTAGCCCCCGAGGCTATGAACAAATTCTTGGATTTGGTCATAGGCTCTCGCCATTTCTATATTGTCATACTCGAAATTTTCTATTTTTCCAAAGTAGCCCCCGAGCATTTGGGCAAAAACTTGTATTTGATCAAAGGCTCCAAGAGTATTCGAATGTTTTACCCTGTCGCCATTCTCTTTTTATTTTTCTTGTCGACATATTTTCCTTTGTCAAATTCTCTTCATCTCTGTCAATAATTGGGATTTTTTCTGCCTTGTGGGTCCATTGTTCCCACCACGTTGACACGTCGTGCAAGTGGGGGACACACGTCCTCCGCTTTTCCTGGCGCACGTACGGTAACGCCTGTTCCATTCCTTCTTCGTAAAAATACCTTTTTACCCTTGTATCTGCGAGATCCTTTTTCACCACACGATTTCTTCATCCAACGGTGCACTGCTTCGCCCGAACCCTATATAAACCTTTCTTCAACCTCGGTCCAGTCCTTCGCTTGCGCCGCACATCTGTTCCCCTCTGCAAAAACTTCCCTTGCGCCCAATTCTGTTTGATCTTCCGCACGCTCAAGCATTGCTTTGTCCATTGCTGTTGATGCCACCACGCACGCGACTTACGCGCCACAGCACTCCAGAATCCGCAATGGCCGCCGAAGATCTTGACTGGGAGAGATCTAAAATCTCCAACCAAGACCTCAACCTGATGAAGAAGCTTGGCCTGATGAAGAAAGATGACGCCATCCGCTTTCCCAGCGAAGAAAGCTACCCCAACCCTCCAATGGAGTACCGGGTTAGTTTCGTTGATCACCTCATCCGCGGCCTTTCTGCCCCTATTCACGATTTCCTCCGCGGCCTTCTCTTTGTTTATGGGATTCAACTACACCAGTTGACCCCCAATTCCATCCTCCATATTTCCATTTTCATCACGCTGTGCGAATGTTTCCTTGGAGTTCCTCCCAATTGGGCTCTTTGGAAACGCATTTTCCTTCTTCGTCGCAATGCCTCTCGCAACGCCACTTATAACATAGGCGGCGTTGTTATTTGTGTCCGAACTGATGTTGAATACTTCGACGTCAAATTTCCTGATTCTGTCCAAGGGTGGCGCAAAAAGTGGCTCTACATTCACGAAGAAAGTGCCAACTCTGTGGAGCACAACATAGTCCCCTTCGACGGAAATGCCAAAATTCAACGCCGCCGCTCCTGGGATGCTGAAGCTTCCGAAGAAGAGAAAAAGGCGACAGAAGCACTTATGTCTCGTATTCGTCAGCTTCAAAATACTCGAGGCGAAGAGCTATCTGGTGTTCAAATCACTGCCTACTTTCTTAGAATTAGGTGCAGCCTCTTCAGGCTCGCAAAAATCCCCTTTGGACATATACTGGTGGAAACGACGCCAATAGGCTCTCCAGTGATCTTTCTGCAAAGGACTTGGAGAAGCTAATTCGAAGAATTTCTCGTTTAAACAAGAAAGATCCTGTTCCTTCCTCCTGCCGCGTGGTACCATACAGCTCCACCAATCCTCTCCCCGAGGTATTTTTGTCTTCTCGATTTTTATCTTGTTTCCAAATGTTTCCTGCATCTCACTGTATTGATATCTCGCTATTTTTTCCTTTGTCGCTATTTTTGCAGAACCATCCTACTATGTCTTCTCTTCCTCCCCTTCCTGAGGATGGAGAAGTCGAAGAACAAGCTATTGTTGCCGAAGACAATCAAGGTTCTTCTCTTCATGAAAGTGAAGTCGCAGGTTCTCACAAATCTGCGGCTTCCCATGAAAAGGAAATTGAATCTGAAGCCAGCGAGTCGACGCAATCCCTTCCTCCTGCTGTTTCCCCAAAGAACAAAAGGAAAAGGGATGACGCCGAAGCTTCCGGCACCTCCAAACCCGAAAAAACTGTTCCTTCTCAGCCGGGGTCGGCTTATGATCCATACCTCGAAACTCTTATCAGTTCGTAAGTACCATCTTCCTGTTTTGTTTTGCTTTGAAGATTTTTTGTCTATCTTGCCTTTATACTGTCGACTTGTACTCGTAGTGATGATGAAGTGTTACCAACTGTTGATGTGGCTACTCGAACGAGTACGTCACATACATTAGTCGCCTCGGAAACGCCAGTCGAAGGGGAAGAAACGTCGCCTCCTCGACAAAATGTCGACACCTCGACTCCTCCGACAAGCCCCCGAGCCTCTTCACCGAAAAGGGCAAGGACGGAGATTATCGCGGAACCTACTCTCCAATTGAGTAGCTCCTCGAACCTTCTCATGGAAGATGTAAGCTCTCCACTTTTTTGTCATTGTTTATGTTTTCTCTGCTTACTTCTGTGTATCATTATATTTTTCTCATACCCCCATTTTCTCTTTGTCCTCTTTTTTTTTTTTTTTTTGAACAGCCTATGATCAAGGATCTTCTCCGCATCGGTGCCCAATTTGTTGGGTACCGTGAATATGCTAATAAAACTGAAGGTAATGCTTTACTCCTTTTGCTTCTGCCCTTTTGCTCCTCTGTTGTCGAAGTTTTTAACTATATTTTTCTTCCTTGCCAGAAAAACTGGCGGAAGCCAATGAGCGTGCCAACACACTTGCTCAACAGTTAGAGCAAAGTGAACAGGCTCGCAAAAAGGCTGAGTCAGATGCTGTTGGTGCTCGTGCAGAGGCTGATAAGGCCAAGTCTGATGCTGCTGGTGTCGAAGATCTCCGGAAGAGACTTCATGATGCCGAAACTTCGCTGAGTGAACATATAACCGCTCAATCTGCTCGCGAAGAGGCGATCCTTAAACGTTTAAAGACACAAAGTCGCCGCTTCGTCGGTAAGTATCACTTATCATTTTTTGTATTTCCTTTTCTGTGTTTGTTTGTTGCTCAATAAGTTTCTTTTTTGACAGCTAGAACAGCTCAAGAGTTTCAACTTGAAGAACCCGTCAATGATCCTCTTCTTGACGCCCTGTCATTTCTCGAGGTTCATGGATCAGAGGCACGCGAAGGCATTGATCAGGCCAAAGCAGGGTTGTCGCGGCTTTTTCCTTATTTTTTCCCAAAGAAAGAGGAACCCGCAACTTTCCTTGATCTCGCCAAGAGCTTCAATTCAGCAGAAGACCTTGGACTGAAAATGCGCCAGGAAAACATGAAGGTTGCTGTCGAAAGTACTGTTGCCCTGGTTGCTGACAGCCGACAAACTATTGATTGGATGAAGGTTGGCGACACCAATCAAATAGAACAGTCGAGGTGGAGGTCGCTGATTAAGGCAGCCAAACCCAACACAAAGAAAATCTTGGCATATCTCGGGATCAAGCCACCCTCGACTCCCAGCTCATCAAGGCCGGAGGTCTAGTTTCATATTCTTTTGCTTTGTTTTAGTTTACCTCCTCCTTTTGGTACTGTCGCTGTAACGCTCCTAGCGATGATTAGGTCTTGTAGAGGTCCTTCTTTTGTAATAGATATGTATATACTACAAGAATGAATGGAAGTCGAACTTTGTCTCAATGATTGATGTCGACGTTTTTCTATTTTTCAGTTGATTTTTGACAATTATTCGTCAATTCCTGATCCTCCCGAAGTTTTTCCTTCGTCCCTTTCGAAGAAGTCTTCTGTCCCTATTAACCTTGATGATTCTTCGAGTATGGATCTGACAGAAGAATTGAAAGAACTTCGAGTGCAACTTCAGTCTGTGAAGAAGCAGTCGCTTATACTTATGGAGCAGTCTCGAGAATCTTCTGAAAAGGAGAAAATTGCACTTCAACGAGCTCAGGATGCCATATCTGAGAGGGATACTGCTGTTGCTGAGGCTGACGCAGCTGCATCTCGAGAGAATTCTATGCTCCAGCTGCTAACAGATGCTAGTTTGGATATGGCGGGTAAGTTTCATTGTCTTTATCTTGCTTCTTCGTTTCCTTTGCTGCTTGCCTCCTTATTGCCCACTGAATTGTTTTATGAAACAATAGGTGCTTTTTTGGATACTATAACTGAAGATGAACGTGTCGAGGCTCGTTCCAATGTTCTTCTTCGGCTTGCACGTGAACATGGGTCGACTTTTTGGGGTACACCTGAGCGGACCCGCCAAATCGTGAGATTTCAAGATCGTGCACTTCAAGTTCGCGAATATCTTGACTTCTGTACAAGGACTTTGTCTCTGGTTTATGGTACCATGTTTCCTCGCAATAAGATGCCAGAGACCCTTCCTGCATTGATGGACAAATTTCGAGATGCTCCTCGCATCCACGGCTTTGTACGAGCTCAACTAGCTGCTGGTGCAAGGTTTGCGATGATCATGATAAAAATTTGCTACCCGAAGTTAGACATAGGGCAAGTTGTCCCAAAGTGCCTGGAGAAGATGTCGAAGAGGAAAAGAAACTTCGGCAAATATGATGATATTGTTACTCCTGTTGCCGAAGATATGATGGATGAACTTCTCCGGATGGATTCCGAATTCTTCGTGAAGGGTAGCTATGCTGAGCATAGTACTCGCGCTGTAAATAACGAGCGCTTAACCATAGATAATATATTGGGAAATTCTTGAAGACGAAACTTATTCCGAAATTTGTATCCTGTATAGACGAGCTATATTGTAAAGTCATTGTATTTTATTTTTATCGCCAAGCCCCCGGGCGTTTTGATTGCAATATCTTTTGTGTATTATAATGCGAGGTTGTCCCAAGGCAAGATAATATACATTGTGTACTATTTTGTACGGGTGTAAGCCCCCGCGTTTTTTGTCGATCACTATTTTGTCGATATCTCTTTTTATTTTGGCGAGGTATTTTTACCAAGGCAAGGTGCTTCTTTTGTCGATACTGTGTTTATATATATATTGTATCATGTAGGGGAGAAACCCCTGATCTTGTCGAGAAGAAGATATATAATTCCACTATCTTTATTATATTGCAGCACCGCGAGTCCGCCTCATTAAAAACCTTCTCCGGCCCCACTCGGTGCCCCGAAAAAGGAAAAGAGTGCGTCTGAAAACTCGCGGGCGTTTCAGTACATTGTAGCTTTACAAAGGGAGACTATATTTTCGGCGTCTAGGCGTAGAAACGCCTGAGCTGTGCCACATTCCAGGGATTTGGCTCGTCGATCCCTGTCTTCTTGTCTTTAATTCTGTATGCTCCTCCTTCTATTACTTCTGTGACGATGTATGGTCCTAGCCAGGGTGACTCGAGTTTTTCATGGCTTTTTTGATTGAGTCGTAAAACCAGGTCACCCACTTGGAAAGATCTTGGCCGCAATCGTCGACTGTGATAGTTTTTCAGGTCCTGCTGATATTTAGCGACTCGTGACAGGACCTCGTCTCGAGCTTCATCGAGTGCGTCGACATCATCTTCCAAAGCTTTTCTCGAAGTTTCCTCGTCATATTCTGCGACTCGTGGAGAATCGTGTTCTATTTCTATCGGCAAGACTGCTTCAGCTCCATGGACCAAAAAGAACGGCGTTTCCTGCGTCGCTGTATTTGGCGTTGTTCGGATACTCCACAAAACACTTGGTAACTCCTCTGGCCAAGTATGCCTAGCTTTTTCCAAAGGTCCTAGCAGGCGCTTCTTGATGCCATTGCAGATGATGCCATTGGCCTTTTCGACTTGACCATTGGTTTGTGGATGTGCGACAGACGCAAAACTTAGTTTTATACCCACTTCTGCGCAATATGCTTTGAACTCCTTGGAAGTAAAGTTACTGCCGTTATCTGTGACGATGCTGTGAGGTACTCCGAAGCGAAAGACAATGCTCTTCACAAATTTTATTGCGGATGCTGCATCTGGTGAATTTATTGGCTTTGCTTCTATCCACTTGGTAAATTTGTCGACAGCCACTAGCAAGTACTCGTATCCTCCTGGCGAAGCTTTGTGCAATTTACCCACCATGTCGAGACCCCATTGAGCAAAGGGCCAAGACAGTGGGATTGGCATAAGTTCCGCTGCTGGTGAGTGAGGTCTTGCCGCAAATCTTTGACACGCGTCGCAAGTGCGCACTATTTCCTTTGCATCCTCGATTGCTGTGAGCCAATAAAATCCTGCTCTGAAAACCTTTGCCGCGATAGCTCTGCTACTCGCGTGGTGCCCACATATTCCTTCATGCACGTCCTTTAAGATGATCCTTCCTTCTTCGGGTGTAACGCACCGTTGTAGCACACCCGAGATACTGCGTTTGTACAGCTCCCCTTTTACCACCGTAAAGGCTTTGGATCTCCTAATTATTCGCCTTGCTTCGACTGGATCGTCGGGTATGGTTTTCCTTAGGATATATGATATGTAAGCCTGCATCCATGGAATTTGCACCATCATGACTAGATCTTGCTCTTCTTCTTCTTCTGCTGTGTCTTTGGCGATACTCGAAGGTTTCTCTTTTTTCTCCTTTATTTTTGCTGGTTTTGTTGATCTCTCGCTAATCTCTTCCCAGAACACACCTGGAGGGATTGCGAGGCATTGTGACCCGATGTTTGCGAGAACGTCGGCTTCATCGTTGCTCATCCTGCTGATGTGGTTTACCTCACAACCATCGAATAGCTTCTCCAGCTCATTGTACACCTCCTTGTATGCTATCATACTTTCGTTGACTGCGTCGCATTGGTTCATTACTTGCTGTGCTACCAACTGTGAGTCGCCGAAAATTTTCAGTCGGGTTGCACCGCAAGCTTTCGCCATCTTCATCCCGTGTATGAGAGCTTCATATTCTGCTTCATTGTTAGATGCGTTTGGGAACGTCATCCGCAGAACATACTTCAACTTGTCGCCTTCAGGTGAGACTAATATCACGCCTGCTCCAGCACCTTCCAATCTCTTGGACCCGTCGAAGTTCATGGTCCAAGTTCTCGATAAATCTGGGGGTCCCGTGTTTTGTAGCTCCATCCACTCTGCAATGAAATCTGGTAAGACCTGCGACTTTATTGCTTTTCTTTTTCATACGTGATGTCCCGAGGGGAAAGTTCTATTCCCCAAAGGGAGACACGACCCGTAGCTTCTGGGTTGTTCAGTATATTTGATAAGGGAGCCTCGTTGACCACTATTATCGGGTGCGCCGAAAAATAGTGTCGCAATTTTCTTGCTGTCGTGAATACTCCATATGCTAGCTTTTGATATTGCGGGTACCGTTGTTTTGATGGCGACAGTACTTCGCTGATGAAATATACTGGCCTTTGAACTCCATGAAGCTTGCCTTCTTCTTCCCTTTCGACTACTAGGGCCGTGCTGACCACCTGAGGTGTGGCTGCAATATACAAGAGGAGAGGTTCTTTCTCTTTTGGCGCCACCAATATCGGTGGTGTCGAAATTGCTCGCTTGAGATTCTCGAAAGCTCTGTCTGCTTCCTCGTTCCATTGAAATTTTTCCCCTTGCTTGATCAACGCATAAAACGGCAGCGCCTTTTCTCCTAGCCTGGCGACGAATCTGCTTAAAGCTGCGACTCGCCCCGTTAGCTGTTGTATTTCTTTCAACTTTGTTGGCTTTCTCATAGTAACGATGGCCTGTATTTTTTCGGGATTAGCTTCAATCCCCCTTGCTGATACTAAGAACCCGAGAAGTTCTCCTGCGGGAACTCCAAAAGAGCACTTTGTCGGGTTCAGCTTGAGGCAGAACTTGTCGAGGTTGTCGAAGGTTTCCTTCAAGTCTTCGATCAAAGTCGACCCTTTCTTGGATGTTATTACGACGTCGTCGATGTAAACTTGTACATTTTTTCCGATCTGTGTTGCTAGGCACTTCTGCATCATCCGCTGATATGTTGCTCCCGCGTTTTTCAAACCAAAGGGCATTGTTTTGTAACAAAACACGCCATAAGGTGTGATGAACGCTGTCTTGGCTTCATCTTCTTCTTTTAGTCTAATCTGGTTATAACCAGAATATGCATCCAGGAAGGAAAGACGTTCACATCCTGCCGTGGAGTCGATGATTTGATCGATCCTTGGGAGGGGAAAGTGATCCTTGGGACAATGTTTATTGAGACACGTGAAGTCGACGCACATGCGAAGGACTATTGTGTGTTTCTTCGGCACCATCACTGGGTTAGCTACCCATGTGGCTTCTGTAGATATTTCTCTGATAAACCCAGCATCTTTGAGTCGATCTATTTCTGATAACATGGCTTTGCGGCTAGGCTCCGAAAAACGCCGCAAAGGTTGCTTTACTGGTCGTGCGAGAGGATCCAAATTGAGGTGGTGCTCGGCAAGTTCCCTGGGTACTCCTGGCATGTCAGCTGGACACCATGCGAAGATTCTCCAGTGCTCACGGAGGAACTCGACGAGCGCGCTTTCCTATGCGACATCCATGTTTGCGGCAATGGACGTCGTTTTCTTTGGATCTGTCGGGTGGATCTGTACCTCTTTTGAATCCTTATTTATATTGAAAGTTGGCTCCTTAGAAGGTCTTCCTACCTCTGGCAGCACATCATAATCAGTGAACCTAGGTGCCGCATATTCTGCTTGCATCCCGAAAGTTTCTGACAGTCGATGAAAATCTTTGTCGCATTTATCGGACAGTGCAAAGCTTCCTTTGATTGTGATAGGTCCCTTAGGCCCAGGCAACCTCCACAACAGATATGTATAATGCGGCACTGCCATGAACCTGGCGTACGCTGGTCGTCCCAACAAAGCGTGATATTGCGACGGGAAATCCACCACTTCGAACTCCAGGTTCTCGATTCTGTAATTTTCTCGGGTTCCAAACTGAACGTCGAGGTTGATCTTGCCCAATGGGTAACTTGGCTTCTCTGGTGTAATCCCGTGGAAACGTGTGTCAGTTGGCTTCAGATTTGCTAGGGATATGTTCATCTTCCTCAATGTATCTGCATACATGAGGTTTAAGCTGCTGCCGCCATCTATGAAAACTCTCGACACGTCGAAACCAGCGATTACAGCGGGTAAGATGAGCGCCGATTGTCCTGGTCGAGGGACTTGCTGCGGATGGTCTGCGATTGTGAAGCCGATATCTTGCCCCGACCAATTTAAGTACTCGACTGTTGGTGGAGGCATCTTCTCTGCCATGAACACTTGTCGAGATATTACCTTCTGCGCCCTGTTGGATGGCCTAGCTTTCTGAATCATCGAGACCACACCGTTAGAGTTGGGGTCAACATATGGAGGTGGATGTGGTGCTGCCGCAATTCTAAGCTGGTGTCGATTTTCTTCGGTAATTGCGGGGGGAGGTGGGAGGTGAATCTCACTCCTTGGCTCCCGAGGATTTCTGTTATTTGCTTGAGCGTTTGCGATTCCTGCGGCTCGCAGCATTGCCTGAAAATTGCGGCAGTCTTTCTGTAGATGTCCTGACTGCCTCTTTCCATTGTTGTCGAGGTAAAAGTGCATTTGACACGGACCGTTCATCATTTCCTCGGGAGACACATAAGGTCTTTGAATCCTTGGTCCGCTATTTTGTCTGTTGCCGCGAAAATCACCTCTATTGTCGCCTTGTTGCTCGTTGCTCCTTTGATAATCATCTCGACTATTTCCTCCAGGATTTCCCCGAAAACCAGCCGATATGTGGCCGGGAGCATCGTTGTTGTAGAACTGGCGAGAAAATCGCCTTCTATTTTGATAATTTCGACCACGATCTTCCTCTGGCGACCTGTGTCGCTTGTTGTATATTGCGTCTTCTCCATCTGCCCACTTATTAGCGATTTCCATCAACGCTGAGATTGTCTTGGGATTAGTTCTCCCCAAGTCCTCGACGAAATCTGCTCGTCGGATTCCTGCCACGAACGCATCTATTGCCCGCTCGTCAGATATGTCTTCTGCCGAGTTCTTGATAATGTTCCACCGCTGTATATATTTTCTCATCGACTCGTCATGTTTTTGTCGACACGCCCGTAATTCTTCCAACGACGCAGGTTTCTTGCAGGTGGATCGGAAGTTTTTCACGAAGATGTCCTCAAAGGTTTCCCAGCTGTCGATGGAGTTCAAGGGGAGTTTCTTTATCCAAGATCTTGCGGCACCACTCAGGTGAACTTGGATACTTTGCATAGCTGTTGCTCTGGTTCCTCCTACCAGTTTTACCATCTCGAGATAATCCACGAGCCAATCCTCGGGATCTTGCAGGCCGTCGAACTTCTTGAAATTCTCGGGTAACTTGAACCCTTTTGGGACTCGAGTTTTTCGCACTCTTCTCGTAAAGCATGGGAGCCCACACATATCTTCGTCGGCAAGCTCTGGCGAGTGCTGACGCTCCCTTCTTTCTTGTCGCGCTCTGTCCACTCTTACTTGGACTGCTGTATCTCTTGCTCCACTTGCTCTTGGTGGGTCTTGAACTGCTGCGGTGGGTCGTGGACTATTTTGTCTGGGATTTTCTTCGGGAGGCGTTGTTGCAAACGCTGTTCCCATAACCCCTACTCCAGCCATTGCCATATTGAACAATGGTTCTCTCGGGTCCCCAGGAGGTGGTCTGGACGCCAAGATGTATGCTTGTGTTGCCATGTATCCTGCCTCTGGCGTTTTTGGGATGATATTTCCTCTTTCGTCGATCGACATAAAGGACATGTCGAGATTTTGGATTATGTTTCCTCTTTCTGCTTCAGGTATGTTTTGCAGTCGAGACATTGCTCTCCTCCGAGCTTCTCTGTGACTATCTCCTGTATTTCCTGAAAGGCGACTTAAATCTGCTCGGCGTCTGCTTGATGCAGAAGCTGCTTCCTTCCTTCTATTCAGGGATGCTGTTTGTTTTTCTAATTCTCTGCTAACTCGAGCAAGTCTATATTGATATGCTTGAAGTTCTTGTGCAGTAGCGGTGGTGGTCATAGGTTCTGAACCGTCCATGGCTCTCGCAGCCCTATCCCACGCTTCTTGCGGGAGCTGTACTCTTGCGCGAGTTGTAGATCCAGGATATTTGGTGCCTAGACCATGTCTGAGATCAGCGGGATCGACGTATGGATTTCCCAATTCGTCGAAAGCCTCTGATGTTTGCGGGTCTGATGTGCCTGCCCCTTCTACCACATAGATCTGATGATATTTTGCGCATTGATTTTTGTCGGGATTGGTGACACCATCATATAGAGTGGTGAAGACCTTTCCGATGGCAGCAGACTTGTCGATGAAGTTGAAGCTGTCGACGCTGTCGGAGTCGCTGCTTATAAAGGAGTCCGCAGACGACTCGAAGGATGTGTTGCTGAAGATCTTGGCGAGCTTTCCGCTTGCCTTGTTGTCGACGAAGTATGTCGACGAAAACTCCTCGTCACTCGACGAAAAGTTGGAGTCGACCGCTGAAAATTCCGGCGAGATCGGAACTTCGAGACGGTAGGATCCTTCCTTGTTGACGCCAAATCGGAATTCTCCGAACGTCATGACGATGGGCTCCTCCAGATAGGCACATGCATCCATACGGGAGGGCGGGTGAGGAATAAAATTGAATAGATCAGTTTTTCCCTTGTTACCTCGATCCATCGCGTTGCTTGCTGTTGACGATGTCGAAGATCTTGAACGTGCCATCGAGATCAGATCCTTGCAGCCTCTAATTCCCACAGACGGCGCCAATTGACAAAGGATTAACTTGTCAATGCCTACAGATTGTAGACTAGGGTTTTGCTAGAAGTAGAGGGCAAGTAGATCTCGAAGGTTTAGGCGAAAAGTACTCGGCGATTAAGAAAACTAGGGTTATGTTGACAGTAGATTCGATCCTTTCTTTGTCCCTCGACTCCCCCTTATATAGGAGGTGGAGCCGAGGGTTTCGTTTTGTACAAGTTACAGAGTCCGGGACGGTTTCTAACTCATCCCGCCAAATTACAAATAACTCTTCCTATTACAACTCTAGCTTTCCTTAATATATCTTGGACTCTCGAATCTTCTTATTCTTCGGATAGTGGGCCTTCAGTAAACTCCGGGTACCATCTTCGGCAGGCCCATTTGGGAAAGGGGGGCCCGTCTACAAAGTATATTGCGGCGTATAGGTGACCAAACATTCTAATCATCGGCCAATGGTGCGAAAGCAAATGGAAGAATGACAAGGGCCTCATACTTTGTCGGTCGAAACAAATATGAACATCCCGGGATGGCGTTAGCGAGGCCAGGTAGGATGCACAAGAGATTGATATTTGTGCCATCACACCAGGCTCACTAGCGACACCCCGGAGTGTACAAGTGACCAACCATTCTAATCATCGGCCAATGCAATTAAGAAGTGCCAACTCAAATAAGAAGATAAGTAGCTAGTATGAACTAAATGGAATGCCTCATACTTTGTCGGTCAAAAAAAATATTAACATTTAGGGATGGAGTGAGCGAGACCAGGTAGGATGCACAAGACATGGATATTTGTGCCATCACACCAGGCTCGCTCACGCCATCCCCAAGTGTACGGATGACCAACCATTCTAATCATCGGCATATGCAAACAAAATTAACGACCAAATCAAGTGCGGAAAACGACAGAGCCATATATATAAGTTCACAAACATAGCCGAACTAGTAATTAATAGCAAGTAAAGTGCTGGATAAAGTTTATTACAACACAATCACGTCTTTAGTTCACACAACTACATAACTAGGCTCGCACATCAAGACTTTCCACTCGGAGCGTGGATAAAACCGCCGCCTTTCTTCAAGCACATCCATGAGCGGTAGTCGTCACCCTGCATTTGGAGCATCGTGTCTATATCACTGTTTGACGGCTGATAGCCGGCGTAGAACTCCCCCGCGCTTCTAATGACATCTTGATGGATGATTTCACAAAACTCTGTTTGGATGCGGAAGAAGTCTTGCTTGATGCCGTCGTCAGGGACCCGCGCCAATTTGTTGGCCCAGTCTCTGAGATGCTCAGGTAGCGTAAGCTGCTGCTGGTCCCGTATGAACTTATTCATGTGATAGAGGGCGTAGTAGGCATCCTTCGTACTAGAAGGCGGCTTCTTGACGCAGGGGAACTTTGTTTGGTGCTTGAACACATGCTTCCCGTACCTAACATTTGGCCTCTCCATGTGGCCTTTCGCTTTGACGTAGCCATTGAGAGCATCATCAAGTACGGCCTTGACATTCGTGTAGTCCGTGCTTGACTTACCGTCCGCATCTAAGTATGTGGCCATGGAATGTCTCGGGGTTACGGAGATGAGTGTGCAGGTATTGTCTCTGCGTAGAACACATAATGTTTAAGAACAGGACGATTGAAATCTAGAATAATCACGAGTTAAGACCGGTACGGTGAGGGGGTGACTTACTCGGGAAATACAGGCAGGAGGAGGTTATACTTCTTCTGGTTCGCTAGAAAGAAGCCCTTGAGGTATTCACTCGCGACTGCCCGGTCTCCGGCGGTGGCCAAGTGGACGGCACGCATGTAGAAGGGGTCGGCTATCGCGATGCCCGGGGTGTTGTCTCTAATGATCCGCATCGCCTTGCTGAGCGAGTATAGGCGAATGAAGGTGTAGTGCAGCGGATAACTGTTCAACATGGCGAAGATGTCATCATACCGCAGGAAGATCTTCGCCGCGAAGTCACTATCGACAAAGCCATGTCCCGAGGGCACCTTGGCAATATACACCGGGTATCCATGATCTTTCTCCCTGATACGCCGCTCCTCCATAAACTGAATACCGTCAACCAGAGATCGCATAGGACCGGGTGCAGCATCGTACAATCTTTTAATTAGCATCCGCTCACCCGACACATGCACCCTCGCCTCGATATTCTTGGGCACTGGTGGCCCGTCCTGAGCACGGATAGGTGCCGGCTGGCTGGCAGACTTGTCGTCCTTCTTCTTTCTTTTCCGTCCCTTCGGCTTCGTATTTACTGGGACTGCATTCTCCTCTGCGCAAGCCTTCTTCAGTGTGTTAGGACTGATAACACTTCTCACCCCGGCTTTCGGCTGAGTCTCGGTGAAGTCGGCAGCTGGAGGCGTCTCCTGAGAACTGAATAGGCGCCGCTTGTTGCAATAGGTTTTCCCCTCGGCGGCAGCTTGAGAGGGTTGGCTACTGAGATCGTAGTCCACCCCAAAATCGAAGTTGCAGTCAAGGTTGGCAAACGTACTGTCCTCGTACGGACCATCGTTCGGATCCTGTGCCATCTGCATGTCCTCATCCTGTGCCATCTGCATGTCCTCATCAGCTGATGGCGGCACCGTTGGGGTGGTCTTGCCATGGCTTGGCGCCGGCAGGGCTGGGGGTGTTGTCTGTGGGGTGGTGCCCCTCGCCCCCAAACGAATCTGGCTCTTTGGCCAAACCATGGACCAATTGAAGCAATGCTGGAGGGTAAGGACCTCATCTTCGTCGGCACCATGGGGTTGAAAGGGAGGTACCACGTCGTCGTAGCCGCTAAGCACCCGAACCAGTTGAATCCTATACACGTCGGGTTGCATGGGTCTACCGTGTAACTGGCGGTTGCTCGGTTGAACGATTTTGGCCTTGGCAACATCGATCAACTCGCCGTTCACAAAGTGCAGGAGAGTGCATGGGACGTCGACGGCGGAGCTCTGCGGAAAACATGTAGGGCGTTAGGGATGGCTAGCTAGTCAAAGGCAAGGATATGGAAGTCATTGGCCGAGGGTTGGTTACCGTGATGGCGTCCAGCTCGGCTAAGGTCGAGGCACCGCCGGCGGCGGGCGTGCAACTGATGGAGTGGCCGCTTGTTGGCGCGGTGCCGGGCGGCGTATTATCCGCAGCGACGGGTGCATTGAGCTGAAGTAATGGCGCCGCGGGAGACACCAACGTTGGCGCCGCGGGAGACACCAAGGTTGGCGCCGCCGGAGCCACCAATGTTGGCGCCGCCGGAGACACCATTGTTGCCGCCTGCGGACTCACCGATGGCTCCACGTTGTGGGAGTTGCTGCCCGTGAAACTGGGAACCGGGGGAGGCCCCTTTTTTCCTCCCCTATACCACTCGTCAAGACCGGCAACCAAGGTAGGGATGATGGAGCTAAGCGTCGTGCCCACTTGGTCCTCCACTTGTTGTCGTTGCGTCCTCTGTTGGGTCTCCACGATTTGTTGCACTTGTTGCCGCACTTGCTCCTCGACCAATGTCGGGATCTGCGCAACTTGTGCCTTGAGATGTGCGACCTCCTTCTCATCGATGGTGGCCTTTTTCTCCTTTTTCCCCGACTTATAGTATTCTGACCATTTCATAGAGCATCCTTCGCCGACCACACGACCGGCCGACGTCGGCTTACTCAATGGATCCCTCTTCTTGTGGGCATTCAACGCCCTATTTAAAGGGTTATCCCAAGGGGCACACTGCGAGGAGCTCGTGGACCCCGCGCCGCTACTAGCTTCCTTTTCACTTTCCGCAGCGATCTCCTTAGCCTACGGGAGGAACATGCATGAACCATTTAGAAATTTGGATTCATCAATAAGAATGCAACTATAATGGAGCTAATTAAGCGGGTGCATTCCTTACCAGAAGAGCCTCAAACTCCTTCACCTCCGGAGTGGTGGTGAGCTCCTTTGTTTTCGGGTCAATACGGTACCGGGCCAGGAGAAAGTTCCTGGTTTGCTTGTTTTTGTATTGCGAGAAGAGGGGCTCGAGGCCGTTCTTCACACGCTCCTCATCCGCGGCGTCCCATTTCGGTTGCGCCACCCTAAAACCGCCAGGACCTAGTTTGTGGGTGCCTAAGTTCAGTTTTCGCATGTCCTTCCCCCACTGACTAGAATCCGACGTTGACTCGCTCTCGCACTTGATCTTGAAATCAGCGTAGTCTTGCTCGGTGATCGAGGGATTTGACTCCTTGATCTTGTCGTAACTCGCACCACTATTAATCATTTTCTTCACTCGGTTCCTCCAACTAGCGAGGGCGGTGCTCATCTTCGTGAGGGCGGCATTGTGCACTTTGTTCCGCATGAGTGTTATCACCGGAATTTGACCAAGCCAGAAGTGGGCCGCGATCAAGACGGGTTTGAAGATATACATATAGAAGAGATTGTGAATCGGCCTTGTTTATCAAGTTTGGGCTAGTTAGCCCGTGTATCTTTATAGTAGGTTACGTAGAGATTAGAGTTTGCCTCGTGCACGGTTTAGTGCACGCCCACATTAGAAAGTCCCCTGGACTATAAATATGTACCTAGGGTTTATGGAATAAACAACAACCAACGTTCAACACAAACCAATCTCGGCGCATCGCCAACTCCTTCGTCTCGAGGGTTCCTCCGGTAAGCACCATGCTGCCTAGATCGCATCTCGCGATCTAGGCAGCACGAGCCTGCCTAGTTGTTCATGCGTTGCTCGTACTGAAGCCTTTTTGATGGCGAGCAACGTAGTTATCATAGATGTGTTAGGGTTAGCATTGTTCCTAGTATCATATGTCGTAGTGCAACCCTTGCGCATCTAGCCGTCCTTGTACCTCATCATGGGTGCAGGGGCGGCACCCCGCTTGATCGTTATTTAGTAGATCTGATCCGTTACGGTCGCTCCTTGATTCATCAAGGATTAGTTTAATATCTGCAATAGTTAGGCCTTACAAAGGGTTGGAGGATCCAGCGGCATGCAGGGTGTAGTTTGCTGCCCCTAGACAGGACGTTCCGAGGATCAACCTAGTGTTGGTTTTTAGGCCTTGTCTAGGGCTGGCTTACGTTTACCGTGCGTGAGCGCGAGGCCCAATCGTGAGTAGGATGATCCGATTATGCGGTGAAAACCCCAGATCGTCGTGGATCTCATATGCTTTATCATGATCAAGCAGGACCACCATATATTCGGCCACCTCGGACGAATCATGGGTGGATCGGCTCCATGAGCCGATTCACAGGACAACCCGAGAGCCGATCGAGGCTCGTATTTAACGTGTACGTGTGTGCCCTGCAGGAAACTAAGCGACGCATCATCCACACCTTCCTGGAGGTATAGGTCAGGTGGCACGCCCTTGCAATTTGCATCGGCGCGCGACCAGGAGGCTTTGCGGGCCGTCGCTCTGAGGGACCAGCCGCAGCCCTAGTTGTTCCCGGCTCTACGGTGTTGACCAGTCACTGCCCGCCGGTGGGTTTCTGACGTCAACACATTCCCGGTGGGACACATCTTCAACATCAAACACAATGCCATCTACATCAGAGGTGGCAGAAGAAACTCCGGTCACGTACGAGGAGCTCTCTGGCGAGCTCAAGAAGAAGTATGACGAGGTCAAATCTGCCCTCGAAGCCGACCTAATCGGCTCTTTCCACAGGACCCGCTCCCATGGCATCAGATGGAAGGGGTTCACACCTGAAGGCGCGCTTGATGGAGTGGACCTGTCCACCCCGTCAGAGGAACGCACCAGGTCGCTGCGTCAGGAGATAAACTTCATGGTGGCTCATTCGCTGCACCGCCATTCTGAGAGCCTGGTGAATACGTTGGAGCGCGTCGCGCTGCGCGTGATCCAGGAGATCATGAGCCATCAGTACTCTCCGTCAGGACCAGCCCTAGGGACTCACCAAGGGGAGTTGCTACTCCAGTCCCGTCCACCGCTGCCGTTCGCGTTGGCAGCGCCCGAAGCGCCGAACTCATCGGCCTATGTCGTCTACAAGATTGGTGGTGACCCCAGTGACTACCAATTTCTACAGGACGCGCCCAAGGAGATCCCGCACGGGTACGCATGCGCATACGTGCCAGACTGCAGCACCTGGGCACCCTCGAACCAGGTTGCTATAGCAGGACTTCTGGGGCAACAGGAGGAACGTCGGAGGCAGACCCCGAGAAGCAAACGTGGCTAGCTAAATACGCCACCCCGACAAAACTCCCGAGCCCAGCTCCTGCAGTTGGCTCAGAACCAAAAACAAGCATGGCTGGTTAAGTACGCCACTCCGACGAATCTTCAGGGTTCGGCACCTGCAGCCATCACCGCGGATCAAATTTGTACGATCCTGAAAGATCAGTTCGGCATGATGCCGAAAAGAAAGGCGATCGGCTATACCAAGCCGTACCCCAACGAGTACGAATTGATCCCGCTACCACCCAAATATCGGCTCCCGGACTTCACAAAGTTCAGCGGATCAGATGGTTCCAGCTCCATCGAGCATGTGAGCCGATATTTGGCACAGCTGGGCATGATCTCAGCGTCAGACGAGCTGCGCGTGAGGTACTTCTCACAGTCCCTCACAGGATCGGCTTTCGGCTGGTACACGTCGCTGCCACCGAACTCAATCCAGACTTGGAAGCAGCTGGAAGAACGGTTCCATGAGCAATATCACTCAGAGGCTTCCGAGGCTGGCATTGCCGATCTAGCACAAGTACGACAGAAGCGCGGGGAAACAGTGTCAGAATACATCCAGCGCTTCAGGACCGTTAGGAACCGATGCTATTCGGTTCACGTAAGCGAAAAGGAAGCAGTCGAGTTGGCGGTGGTGGGTCTGTCATCATCGATCAAGGACGTGGCCTCCCAAGCGGACTACCCGTCACTAGCGCACATGGTACAGAAGCTGTCAGCATATGAACAGCGTCACCCAGATGTCTACCAGGACAAGTTCAAGCGGGTGGTTACCATGGTCGACGCAGGCGAAGATGAGGTCGCTACGGGAGAACAAGAGGTCGCGGTGGCTGAGTGGACTCGAGCTGCAGGACCAGTAACCTGCAAATGGGTGAAGCCACCAGGACCTCCAAGAGGATTCGACTTCGACGTGACGAAAACCGAGCAGATTTTCGATCTCTTACTCGCGGAGAAGCATATAAAGATTCCCGAAGGCCACAAAGTTCCCACGGTGCAAGAGCTGAACGGAAAGCCATACTGCAAGTGGCATAACACGTTCACCCACACCACTAACGACTGCAGGGTGTGGCGTCAGCAGATCCAGATGGCAATAGAAAATGGGCGACTAATTTTTAACCAGTACGCCATGAAGGTCGACACACACCCCTTCCCCGCCGTCAACATGGTGGAGTTCTCCCACCTCAGAGGGTGCCAGCCTGATTTCTCAGCCAACATCAGCATGGTAGAGCTTGGACACCGCTCTGAGAAGGACGGGGATGAGGACAGCTGCTCTCAGAGCAAGGACAGAGGGGGCCGCTCCATGCGATCGGCTCCGTCAAGATGGCAAGCGCTACGTCACGAGGGGGAAGTTAAGAACATAAGATATCAACGACCCCTCTCTGATCACCTCCTCAATAAGTACGTGAGTCGGTATGATCAACGCCGGCAACACGGCGACGATGATGAAAGAGGCCGTATGGCTAGAAACGACAGAAGACATCGTCGGCATAATCACGATGAGGAGCGGCAGGAGCGCCACGCCAGGGAGCAGGACGATACGGACAGGCATTGGGACTCCTTCTTACACTGTTGGGATTCAGGAATGAGCCGATTACCAACAATCGGCAACTGCCCAGAATGCAACCAGAAAAAGAAGGAGGCAGCCAACGTGTCTGTATTCGAGCGCCTAGGGCCTCTCCCACCACAAAACAGACGTGCTGAGACCCCTCTGTTGGAAGATCTCGAGGATTCGGAAGACGAGGGAAGACGAAGAAGACAGGTACCACCGTCCAGGTGGTGCCCTGATGGTCTCAGCCATTCACAAAGCGCAGGGTTCAGCGATTGCGCGGTCTGGAGGAAGCCGAAAGGTTATACTTGCATACGCTGAGGAAGGCACGACCTGATTTGGCTGCGAAAGTCCAGAGGACCCTGGATGAGGAGGGACTGCCGCAAAGAAAAGAGTGGCGCCCCAAGCAAAGGAAAGCCGATGATGAAACATCGGCTGGCACAAACATGGTGCTCGTTCGTCCGGCGAAGTGTAGAGCTCCACGATCACACGATGCACCTAAGGTGGACAACAGCAAGCGCACCAACGTAATTAAATCGGAGATTGGGCTGGTTTTGTCTACCGGCCTGGGCGAGTAGCAAGACTACGTCAATAAGCAACGTGGCGAGGCTGATCCTTGCGATCGGCCCTCCGAAACTGTTGAAGGGATATTACAAAACCTTCACCGAGCAAGCAACGTGGAGGCCGATTCCAGCGATCGGCCAAAATTATCCTCACCATCCATTCTGCCTGGGATCAACGTTTGACCCAACAAGGACTACCTGAAGAGCCGATACCATCAATTCTCTTGACAGAATCGGCTCGGGGGGCACCTAGATGGATAAAACACGAGGATATGAGATAATACTATCAAATATGGGGGCCGACACACAAATCGGCCTAAAAATTTCAAAAAATTTTGAACGCCAGCATCGACGCAGCAGACATCGACTCTAGCGGCATTATGCGATGTTTATCGAGTCTTCACCAAATTCAGGCCAGCGGTGGTGCCTTCCGTTGCTTCGAGCCGATTTGGATTCCTGAACCAAGTTCCGGCTGTCTGAGGAAGAAAGGGGATCGGCTTTGGCACATTCTCTTTGACAGTCTCGCCTCGAGTAAGGCTCGGGGGGCAGCAGGCCTGGTGGATGCTCTGTTTTGCTCTGTTTAAAAGCCGATTGGGATACCATCGGCTGGTCCTTCATTGCAGGACCGATGCAACGAGTCGGCAAGGTCAGTAGAAGAGGGAATCGGCTCAAGTAAACTCAGAAGGAATCGGCAAAATCAGAATTGGGGAAAATTTCTCCATTAATTCGACGAGATTCCTTACATAAGAAGAGCTAATTGCTCTCAAAAGGAAAGTACTAGGGGATCTATTGCCCCATCTACTACTACTGGCCCTATTCTAGAGGACCTATCTATGGGCCATCACTGCCCTCGTCGTCGCCATCGTCGTCACTATCGGCGCTGCTTCCGGCGGGCTCGTCGTCGCTCCAATGGCCGCCGACTGGGCCCTCGTCGTCTTCATCTTCTTCGTCAGCGTCGTCCTCGTCGCTGTCGAAGTCGCTAAGGTTGCCCGGCCAAGGGCAGAACCGCTTGGCCGGCGGCTCGTCGGAGGAGCTCTCGTCGTCGTCCTCCTCCTCCTCTCCCTGCTCCCCTTCCTCCCCGGAAGAGGTGAGGTCACAGGAGAAGCTGTCGTCGTCACTCTCCTCCTCCGCTTCCCCAACGGCGAGGAAGCGGAGGTCGCTCTCCCCGTCGGTCAAGGATTTGTCATCCTCGGACCGGACGAGGGAGTCATGATCCTCTTTGTCCCACTTCGTTGGGGCGAGGATGTCGTACGCCGCCTGCGTGCCCCACGAGGGCGTCGACTCTCGGATGGGAGAGGACACATAGGAAAGACCCGATGAGGAGGAAGAAGAGGAGGACGAAGGCATGGTGGCAGAGGAGGGTTTTTTGAAGGCTAGTGCGAAGGGGATGAGGAAGAAGACTGTTTGCTGCGGTTAAATAAAAGGGGGCATAGTAAAAATTCAATGCCACAGCAGTTTCCGAGGAGGTGGTGCCAGAACTGTCTAATCGTGCAGAGAAGTTGAGAAGGCAAGTTATCATGATGAAGGCCTCTGCGACGGTCCTGCTCTGCCACGACATGACCCTACGAGAGAAAAGCATAATGATTTTGGAAATGTCATTTCCAAAACCAGGGGGCATGTGTTATCACCGGAATTTGACCAAGCCAGAAGTGGGCCGCGATCAAGACGGGTTTGAAGATATACATATAGAAGAGATTGTGAATCGGCCTTGTTTATCAAGTTTGGGCTAGTTAGCCCGTGTATCTTTATAGTAGGTTACGTAGAGATTAGAGTTTGCCTCGTGCACGGTTTAGTGCACGCCCACATTAGAAAGTCCCCTGGACTATAAATATGTACCTAGGGTTTATGGAATAAACAACAACCAACGTTCAACACAAACCAATCTCGGCGCATCGCCAACTCCTTCGTCTCGAGGGTTCCTCCGGTAAGCACCATGCTGCCTAGATCGCATCTCGCGATCTAGGCAGCACGAGCCTGCCTAGTTGTTCATGCGTTGCTCGTACTGAAGCCTTTTTGATGGCGAGCAACGTAGTTATCATAGATGTGTTAGGGTTAGCATTGTTCCTAGTATCATATGCTGTCGTAGTGCAACCCTTGCGCATCTAGCCGTCCTTGTACCTCATCATGGGTGCAGGGGCGGCACCCGCTTGATCGTTATTTAGTAGATCTGATCCGTTACGGTCGCTCCTTGATTCATCAAGGATTAGTTTAATATCTGCAATAGTTAGGCCTTACAAAGGGTTGGAGGATCCAGCGGCATGGGGTGTAGTTTGATGCCCCTAGACAGGACGTTCCGAGGATCAACCTAGTGTTGGTTTTTAGGCCTTGTCTAGGGCTGGCTTACGTTTACCGTGCGTGAGCGCGAGGCCCAATCGTGAGTAGGATGATCCGATTATGCGGTGAAAACCCCAGATCGTCGTGGATCTCATATGCTTTATCATGATCAAGCAGGACCACCATATATTCGGCCACCTCGGACGAATCATGGGTGGATCGGCTCCATGAGCCGATTCACAGGACAACCTGAGAGCCGATCGAGGCTCGTATTTAACGTGTACGTGTGTGCCTAGAAACTAAGCGGGCATCACACACCTTCCTGACCAGGTATAGGTCGTGGCACGCCCTTGCAATTTGCATCGGCGCGCGACCAGGAGGCTTTGCGGGCCGTCGCTCGGTGGGCCTCCAGCCCTAGCGAGGGCGGTGCTCATCTTCGTGAGGGCGGCATTGTGCACTTTGTTCCGCATGAGACGCTTTTCTGAGCAGTCCACCGGGAACTCGTATCGTTCGTGCAGCTTCTTGAAGAGGAGGGTGCGCAAATTCGCTCGGTCAGGATGCCTGAGGTTCTCGGTGTTGATCGAGACCGTGCTCCGGAGGATGCACCCGAGTTGGGCAGAGTACCCTTTGACTAAATTAGGGGGCGCCGTTGGATGCCCACTGGCGTTCACTTCGGTGAATGCCTGCTTCACGGTGCTGAGCACATTCGGGCGACGCTCCCTCCGTAGCTTCTTCGGTGCGCCGGTGTCATCCTCGGCGGCACCATCCGTGGTGTCATCCTCGGCGGCACCATCAGTGGTGTCATCCTCGGCGGCATCATCCGCTCGGTACTCTGGATCGGTGCCATCATCCTCGCCGTCGTCGCGGCGAGGTTGTGACTCCATCACCTCCATTTCATCGGTTAGCATCCAGAATGGCTTGCTACCGCTGCCGCCGGCCTCTTCGTTGTTGGCCATGTTCGAACTAAGTAGGAAAAAATGCATAAAATTAGCGCAAGATTTCACGGAAAAATTGGGCATGACCTATGCTAATTTATGGACATATGAGTGCCCCATTTTCGCCGAAACGGAAATGAATCAACATTTCGGCGATAATGGGCAACTCTGTCGATCCCTGCACAAGAATATGACACAAAAATACACCATAGGTGCACGACAGGGGAATCACATCACAGCAGCAGCTAGCAGCACCAGCAACAGCTAGCAGCAACACCAGCCAGCAGCAGCAACATCAGCCAGCAGCACCAGCCAGCCAGCAGCACACCAGCCAGCAGCACCAGCCAGCCAGCAGCACACTAGCAAGCACCAGCATCAAGCAAGCACCAGCAGCAAGCACCAGCAGCACTAGCAGATAGCACCAGCAAGCAGGAGAGGTGAGGTGTTGCTCACCGTGAGTCGCGGGGAGTCGCCGAGAGGTGAGGTGTTGCTCCGGGTCGAGAGGTGAGGTCTTCTGCAGCGGCGTTAGCAGTCGAGGGCGGCGCGGCGTGCTTCTCCTGCTCCTGCTCCAAGTCTCAGCCTTGCAAATGTTCAAAATAAAAAAAGTCAGTAAGCTTTGAACTCTAAAAATAAAGAGCTACCTAGCACATGCACCTAGCAGCACCTCACCTCTATAAATAAAAGAGCTACCTAGCAGCAGCCTAGGTAGCACCAGCAAGCAACAGCACTAGAGGAGGAGGAGGGGCATCGGGGGCTACCTGTCTGCAAGTGCGGCGGCGGTCCTCTGTGGCAGCGTCAGCGGTCGAGGGCGGCACGGCGTGCTTCTCCAGCTGCTGCTCCAAGGTGCGCCTGGCGGTCAGGTGCTGCTACAACTAGTGCTGTAAACATCAAAATGAACATTGTGAGCATCAACAGTTAGAAATAAATTAGTGTGTATGAACTAAACCAGAGAATGAACCAGTATACTGCTAATTAGTGTGTGTGAGGCATTGGTTGCATGGTAAAGTCACCATAGACTTCCCAAAATAACATAATATACATGTAAACATCAAAATAAAGGATGGGCTCAATGAACTAAATGATACACATATGCAGCAAGAACATCAAGCTAGCAACCTTTTCTTTTGCTCTCTGACTAGGAAATTTTTAGCATCTAAATTATATGCAGTAGATGTCAACAGATGGATCAACTAGTAGTAGCAAGCTAGCAAGCACATAGCAGCAACACTACAGATGTACCATATTGTTTAATTTTCTCTTATCTTCAGTATTTTTACTTTCTTTTTCTTGCAGCAGCTCGAGCATGCAGTAGCAGCAGCAAGCTACCAACAACAGCAACTAGAAGCAGCCAGTAGCATGCAATAGCTAGTGTAGCAGCAAGCAACATCTAGGAACCAGAACAACATCAGCAAGCAAGCAACAACATGGTTGAACAACATCATTTGATTCAGAAGAGAAACCAAGAGCTGTTACTAGAACTAAGTAGTGCATTTCCTTCAGGTGTTTTTGCTTCATTTGCAAGTGAAGAGTACTAGGAGTACCAAATCAAGTTTCAGAAAAGTCGCTGTAGTATGTAGATGAATTTTTGTGTCACTAGTGCCAAATTATGAGGAACTATGACCAGTGCCAATTAACTTCTACGTAGTATATTTATTTGCAGCAGATGAAACACTAAAATTAGCAGCACTCAAGGTACTACGGCACAGTACTAGGACTAAATGATGTTGCATCCTGCATTTTGACCATCGTAGTAGTATACTACAAGCAATTGACCGAAATTATAAATGGATAATGCAGCTACTAGATACTACCATGTCAAATTTCATGCAAATTTGCAAAAAAAGTTGTCAAATTTCATAACCCATCGAGGGGAGCAGCAGCAGTAGCAAGCAAACTGGCGGTGACTCCTAGCGGTTAACATCGAGGAGGAGGAGGGGCACGGTGGCTACCTTGGAAGGCGTCGGCGGTCGAGGCGTGGCGGCGTCAGCGGTCGAGCGGTGGCTCCTACTCCGCGGATACCTCTGCGGCGAGATGGGGCAGGAGGTCGCAGACGAGGATGCCGACGAGGTCGCAGACGAGGACGCCGACGTGCTGCTCCTGCTCCGCGGCGAGCTTGAGAGGATCTGCTTGGGGGCGAGACCGTGAGGCGGGTGGGGATCGAGGGGGGGCGGCCGCCGGCGGGGAGGTGAATCGAGGGGTACCTGCGCGACGCCGCCGGGGTCTGTGGTCGCCGGGGTCTGCGCGCGTCGCCGGGGTCTGCGCGCGTCGCCGGGGTCCGAGGTGAATCGAGGGAGGGGCGGTCGCCGGTGGGAGGTGGCGTCGGAGAGGGTATCGCCGGTGGGAGGTGGCGTCGGAGAGGGCGTCGCCGGTGGGAGGTGAATCGAGATCGAGTGGGGAATGGGGAGGATGGTCGAGAGATGGGGGATTTTTGTCTAAGTCACAGACCCCCTTAGCAATAGCGCACCTCCAGGGGTGCGCCACTATGAGGCTTAGCAATGGCGCACCTCTAGGGGTGCGCCACTACCAGTATAGGTTTGGGTCAAAATGCAAACAGACCAGCGTTTGACAGAAATCGATTAGTACCGCACTGGCTCTGTCCCCTGGTTGGTTTGCCAAACCGTGCCGGCCAGGTTCGAACCCTGGCGGCCCCATTTTTTCACTTTTTAATTAAATTGATTTAACACTATAGTACATAGCATAATACACCAAAATAAAAAGCATAAATAATTATAATTATGTAGAATATTTAAAATACTATAGAATCTAGAAAATATCCAAAAATATAAATTATATGTCTATTTTGATCGGTACAATGTGTAGATTAACAATATGACAACCATTATTCATACAAGAAAATGATACATAATTATCTTTTCACAATCTTCTTGCCCTTCTTTCTCGCGGTTGAATAATTTAGCCCCGGAACTCCTAGACTTCTTCTCTTGAATGGGCGGCCTTTAGGTAGGGTGGTCCTGCTTCTTCTTGTTGTGTATGGTTCTTCATCATCGTCGTCGTCATCTTCCATCTTCGGATCGCCGTACTGGTCAAAGTCTAGCTCGTTGGCTGCTCCATCCATTCCGATGATGCTCCTTTTGCCTCTCCTCACGACAACACGGCTGGGCTTTTGCGGGTCGGTAATGAAGAAGCATTGGTCCACTTGGGAAGCTAGTACCCATGGCTCATATTTCGCGGTGACCTTTGCGCCCGCTGTCTTGGATTTGGCTTCGGGTATAACCATGGTGGTGAAATGCCGGTCTTCTTTTATGACGTTCTTGGCCCACCTGACACGGAACATTGGCACATTCTCTCCGGCGTAGCTCAGCTCCCAGATCTCCTCGATCTTTCCGTAGTATCTCTGCTTGACGTCACCGGTGTAGGACTCCATCGTTACCCCGGAGTTCTGATAATCGCTCTTCATGTCCTTTTCCTCGGTGTAGAATGTGTAGCCGTTGATATCGTACGCCTGAAATGTCATCAGGTTGTGTTCGGCGCCCTGTGACAAGGCGAATATGAGTTTTTCTTCCGCAGAAGAATCCTCGTCTATAGGGTACGTCAGCATCTTGTCCTTGAACCACCGCGTGAAGGTTGAGTTGTGCTCTTTGATTATATCTCCGTCCGTCCTCTGTTGGCCCTGATCACTGTACGTCTTTGCGATGAAGGTTTTGTGCTCTACCACCCAAGGATGACACGTCGTAGCGCGACTAGGTTTGCTGCGCAAAGTCGGCGATTTTCCCTCAAAGTCGACCAGTAGGAGTCAAGAAGCACATTGAAGGTTGATGGTGGCGAAATGTGATGCGGCACAACACCAGGGATTCCGGCGCCAACGTGGAACCTGCACAACACAACCAAAGTACTTTGCCCCAACGAAACAGTGAGGTTTTCAATCTCACCAGCTTGCTGTAACAAAGGATTAACCGTATTGTGTGGAAGATGATTGTTTGCAAAGAAAACAGTAAAACAAGTATTGCAGTAGATTGTATGCGATGTAAAGAATAGGACCGGGGTCCACAGTTCACTAGAGGTGTCTCTCCCATAAGATAAAAGCATGTTGGGTGAACAAATTACAGTCGGGCAATTGACAAATAGAAAAGGGCATAACAATGCATATACATGATATGATAAATATAGTGAGATTTAATTGGGCATTACGACAAAGTACATAGACCGCCATCCAACTGCATCTATGCCTAAAAAGTCCACCTTCAGGTTATCATCCGAACCCCTTCAGTATTAAGTTGCAAGCAACAGACAATTGCATTAAGTATGGTGCGTAATGTAATCAACAACTACATCCTTAGACATAGCATCAATGTTTTATCCCTAGTGGCAACAGCACATCCACAACCTTAGAACTTTCTGTCACTGTCCCAGATTTAATGGAGGCATGAACCCACTATCGAGCATAAATACTCCCTCTTGGAGTTAAGAGCAAAAACTTGGCCAGAGCCTCTACTAATAACGGAGAGCATGCAAGATCATAAACAACACATAAGTAATAGATTGATAATCACCATAACATATTATTCTCTATCCATCGGATCCCGACAAACACAACATATAGTATTACAGATAGATGATCTTGATCATGTTAGGCAGCTCACAAGATCCAACAATGAAGCACAATTAGGAGAAGACGACCATCTAGCTACTGCTATGGACCCATAGTCCAGGGTGAACTACTCACTCATCACTCCGGAGGCGATCATGGCGATGAAGAGTCCTCCAGGAGATGATTCCCTCTCCGGCAGGGTGCCGAGGCGATCTCCTGAATCCCCCGAGATGGGATTGCGGCGGCGCGTCTGGAAGGTTTTCCGTATCGTGGCTCTCGATGGGGGTTTGCGACGGAGGCTTCAAGTAGGCGGAAGGGTAGGTCAAGGGGCGGCACGAGGGCCCCACACAACAGGGCGCGGCCCAGCCATGGCGCGGCCCTGGCGTGGCGGCGCCTCGTCGCCCCACTTCGTTATCCTTTCGGTCTTCTGGAAGCTTCGTGCAAAAATAGGACCCTGGGCGTTGATTTCGTCCAATTCCGAGAATATTTCCTTACTAGGATTTCTGAAACCAAAAATAGCAGAAAACAGCAACTGGCTCTTCGGCATCTTGTTAATAGGTTAGTTCCAGAAAATGCGTAAATACGACATATAATGTGTATAAAACATGTAGATATCAACAATAATGTAGCATGGAACATAAGAAATTATCGATACGTCGGAGACGTATCAGCATCCCCAAGCTTAGTTCTGCTCGTCCCGAGCAGGCAAACGATAACAAGGATAATTTCTGGAGTGACATGCTATCATAATCTTGATCATACTATTGTAAACATATGTAATGAATGCAGCGATCAAAACAATGGTAATGACATGAGTAAACAAATGAATCATAAAGCAAAGACTTTTCATGAATAGTACTTCAAGACAAGCATCAATAAGTCTTGCATAAGAGTTAACTCATAAAGCAATAAATCAAAGTAAAGGTATTGAAGCAACACAAAGGAAGATTAAGTTTCAGCGGTTGCTTTCAACTTATAACATGTATATCTCATGGATAGTGTCAATGTAAAGTAATATAACAAGTGCAATATGCAAATATGTAGGAATCAATGCACAGTTCACACAAGTGTTTGCTTCTTGAGGTGGAGAGAGATAGGTAAACTGACTCAACAATAAAAGTAAAAGAAAGGTCCTTCAAAGAGGAAAGCATCGATTGCTATATTTGTGCTAGAGCTTTTATTTTGAAAACATGAAACAATTTTGTCAACGGTAGTAATAAGGCATATGAGTTATGTAAATTATATCTTACAAGTTGCAAGCCTCATGCATAGTATACTAATAGTGCCCGCACCTTGTCCTACTTAGCTTGGACTACCGGATCATCGCAATACACATGTTTCAACCAAGTGTCACAAAGGGGTACCTCCATGCCGCCTGTACAAAGGTCTAAGGAGAAAGCTCGCATTTTGGATTTCTCGCTTTTGATTATTCTCAACTTAGACATCCATACCGGGACAACATGGACAACAGATAATGGACTCCTCTTTAATGCATAAGCATGTAGCAACAATTATTATTCTCATATGAGATTGAGGATATATGTCAAAACTGAAACTTCCACCATGATTCATGGCTTTAGTTAGCGGCCCAATGTTCTTCTCTAACAATATGCATGCTCCAACCATTAAGGTGGTAGATCTCCCTTACTTCAGACAAGACGGACATGCATAGCAACTCACATGATATTCAACAAAGAGTAGTTGATGGCGTCCCCCGAAGCATGGTTATCGCACAACAAGCAACTTAATAAGAGATAAAGTGCATAAGTACATATTCAATACCACAATAGTTTTTAAGGCTATTTTGTCCCATGAGCTATATATTGCAAAGGTGAATGATGGAATTTTAAAGGTAGCACTCAAGCAATTTACTTTGGAATGGCGGAGAAATACCATGTAGTAGGTAGGTATGGTGGACACAAATGGCATAGTGGTTGGCTCAAGGATTTTGGATGCATGAGAAGTATTCCCTCTCGATACAAGGTTTAGGCTAGCAAGGTTATTTGAAGCAAACTCAAGGATGAACCGGTGCAGCAAAACTCACATAAAAGACATATTGTAAACATTATAAGACTCTACACCGTCTTCCTTGTTGTTCAAAACTCAATACTAGAATTATCTAGACCTTAGAGAGACCAAATATGCAAATCAAATTTTAGCAAGCTCTATGTATTTCTTCATTAATGGGTGCAAAGTATATTATGCAAGAGCTTAAACATGAGCACAACATGCAATTGCAAAGTATCACATTATCCAAGAGATTTTAGAATTACTACATGTAGCATTTCCCGATTCCAACCATATAACAATTTAACGAAGAAGTTTCAACCTTCGCCTTGAATATTATGAGTAAAGCCTAAGGACATATTTGTCCATATGCAACAGCGGAGCGTGTCTCTCTCCCACAAAGTGAATGCTAGGATCCATTTTATTCAAACAAAAACAAAAACAAAACAAACCGACGCTCCAAGTAAAGAACACAAGATGTGACTGAATAAAAATATAGTTTCAGGGGAGGAACCTGATGATGTTGTCGATGAAGAAGGGGATGCCTTGGGCATCCCCAAGCTTAGAAGCTTGAGTCTTATTTAAATATGCAGGGATGAACCACGGGGCATCCCCAAGCTTAGAGCTTTCACTCCTCTTGATCATAGTATATCATACTCCTCTCTTGACCCTTCGAAAACTTCCTTCACACCAAACTTCAAGCAAATTCATTAGAGGGTTAGTGCACAATTAAAAATTCACATATTCAGAGGTGACACAATCATTCTTAACACTTCTGGACATTGCACAAAGCTACTGGACATTAGTGGATCAAAGAAATTCATCCGACATAGCAAATACGGCAATGCGAAATAAAAGGCAGAATCTGTCGAAAACAGAACAGTCCGTAAAGACGAACCTGAAAGGTGCACTAGACTTGCTCAAATGGAAAAACTCAAAACTAATGAAAGTTGCAAACATATCTGAGGATCACGCTCGTAATTTTGCAGATTTTTTCGAATTTTCTACAGAGACTTGTGCCAGAATTTGTGACAGACAGCAATGCTGTTTCTGCGCAGCGATCCCAAATATAACATCAACTTTAACATAGAAACTTTACTTGGCACAAAAACATGATAAGGAGAGGTTGCTACAGTAGTAAACAACTTCCAAGACTCAAATATAAAACAAAATTTGCTGTAGTAAAAACATGGGTTGTCTCCCATAAGCGCTTTTCTTTAATGCCTTTCAGCTAGGCGCAGAAAGTGCAAATCAAGTAACATCAAGAGTAGAAGCATCAACATTATTTTTCTTGCAAACACAACTTGTTGCAGAGGGTACTTTAGGCGCTCCATTATCTAAATTTTCTATGGTGGTGCTAGGGGTTTTAGCAATTTTAGGCCTATAATAATTCTTTTGTTTAGGCACTTTAGAGGCATACATGAATTTTTGCTCTTTACCCACATAAGCTTTCTCATTATACTTGAGAGAAGAAAAGGTTGAACCCAAGGTTCCCATAGCTTTTTCAAGTTCATCAATCCTATTGGTTTGATTATCATGGACAACACAAGTTCCTAGGACACTAATTCTTTCATCAATTCCTCCTAGGGATTTATCAAGTTCATCAGTTTTATCCAATAACATTTCCAATTTAGTTTCAATACTTGGAAAATTTTTCTCTATGGTTTCCAATTTTTTCATAACATCCTCAAGAGAGATTTCAATTTTAACTTCATTAACAGGTGGTATTCCAACTAGACTCTCAATGATGCAACTAGCTTCTAAAGCGGGAGTACCTAGGAAATTACCTCCCGAAAGAGTATCAAGAACATACCTATTCCAACTAGATAAACCAACATAAAAGTTCCTAAGAAGGATAGTGGTGGAGTGTTTCTTAATGCACCTATGATGAGCATTACTAATTCTGTACCAAGCATCTTTAAAACTTTCTCCCCCTTGTTGCTTAAAAGAACGAACTTCAACTTCAGGATTACTCATTTTAGTAGCAATAAAGTAAACTAGGAAAATAAAGCAAAGACGAGTAACTAATTTTTTTGTGTTTTTGATATAGAGCTAGTAAATAAGACAATAAGTAAAGTAACTAAATTTTTTGTGTTTTGTTTAAGTGCAGCAAACAAAGTAGAAAATAAAATAAAGCAAGACAAAAACAAAGTAAAGAGATTGGGAAGTGGAGACTCCCCCTGCAGCGTGTCTTGATCTCCCCGGCAACGGCGCCAGAAATTTGCTTGATGCGCGTAGATGTACACGTCCGTTGGGAACCCCAAGAGGAAGGTATGATGCGCAGTTTCCCTCAGAAGAAACCAAGGTTTAATCGGACCAGTAGGAGTCAAGAAGCACGTTGAAGGTTGATGGTGGCGAAATGTGATGCGGCGCAACACCAGGGATTCCGGCGCCAACGTGGAACCTGCACAACACAACCAAAGTACTTTGCCCCAACGAAACAGTGAGGTTGTCAATCTCACCGGCTTGCTGTAACAAAGGATTAACCGTATTGTGTGGAAGATGATTGTTTGCAAAGAAAACAGTAAAACAAGTATTGCAGTAGATTGTATGCGATGTAAAGAATAGGACCGGGTCCACAGTTCACTAGAGGTGTCTCTCCCATAAGATAAAAGCATGTTGGGTGAACAAATTACAGTCGGGCAATTGACAAATAGAAAAGGGCATAACAATGCATATACATGATATGATAAATATAGTGAGATTTAATTGGGCATTACGACAAAGTACATAGACCGCCATCCAATGCATCTATGCCTAAAAAGTCCACCTTCAGGTTATCATCCGAACCCCTTCCAGTATTAAGTTGCAAGCAACAGACAATTGCATTAAGTATGGTGCGTAATGTAATCAACAACTACATCCTTAGACATAGCATCAATGTTTTATCCCTAGTGGCAACAGACATCCACAACCTTAGAACTTTCTGTCACTGTCCCAGATTTAATGGAGGCATGAACCCACTATCGAGCATAAATACTCCCTCTTGGAGTTAAGAGCAAAAACTTGGCCAGAGCCTCTACTAATAACGGAGAGCATGCAAGATCATAAACAACACATAAGTAATAGATTGATAATCACCATAACATAGTATTCTCTATCCATCGGATCCCGACAAACACAACATATAGTATTACAGATAGATGATCTTGATCATGTTAGGCAGCTCACAAGATCCAACAATGAAGCACAATTAGGAGAAGACGACCATCTAGCTACTGCTATGGACCCATAGTCCAGGGGTGAACTACTCACTCATCACTCCGGAGGCGATCATGGCGATGAAGAGTCCTCCGGGAGATGATTCCCCTCTCAGGGTGCCGGAGGCGATCTCCTGAATCCCCCGAGATGGGATTCGCGGCGGCGTCTCTGGAAGGTTTTCCGTATCGTGGCTCTCGGTACTGGGGGTTTCGCGACGGAGGCTTTAAGTAGGCGGAAGGGTAGGTCAAGGGGCGGCACGAGGGCCCCACAACAGGGCGGCGCGGGCCCGCCCTGGCCGCGCGGCCCTGGCGTGGCGGCGCCTCGTCGCCCCACTTCGTTATCCTTTCGGTCTTCTGGAAGCTTCGTGCAAAAATAGGACCCTGGGCGTTGATTTCGTCCAATTCCGAGAATATTTCCTTACTAGGATTTCTGAAACCAAAAACAGCAGAGAATGGCTCTTCGGCATCTTGTTAATAGGTTAGTTCCAGAAAATGCATAAATACGACATATAATGTGTATAAAACATGTAGATATCAACAATAATGTAGCATGGAACATAAGAAATTATCGATACGTCGGAGACGTATCACTGACCTGGGCCGCTGAGGTTGTGATGGTCTTGGGCTACTGCTGGACTGCTCCTGCTGCACACAGGTAAGGTTTTTCTCTTCTCTTTTCTCATTTATGTTTTCTATATTCTGGTTTGAATTTGATATTTGAATTCAAATTGATTTCTGTTTGTTTTTGCAGGTCCTAAATTATGTGAACATCAAAACAATTTGATAATGATATTCACTTTGTTGTTTTGTTCAAACAAATATTTAACCTTTGATTAAATTTCTTTTGTTGTGAAAGGTATTCAATATTTCAAGTAGATATGGGTTAAGTGTTTGTCTCAATTACTTTTATTTAGAAACCAAATATATTCAAATGGTTTGAAAATTAATAACATGTGCAGGCGAACACATTATTAGGTTTAACTAATGTGCTTAACAACATTACTTGTTCTCACATATATACTTATAACTAGAGTTTAAGACAAATGGTAATGAGGATGGAATTGAATCATGATTTTATGTGAATGATGGTTTCTTAGGGTTTAAGAAGATGGTTTGGATCATCTCCATGATTATTAATCTTGACTCACAAATTTTAGTTTAACTCAATTAAGATAAATCCTATGCTCATTCAATTCACTTGCTAAGATGATTCTATTTTATAAAATACTATTTCATTTGGTTCACAAAGCAATGTATTTGGATAGCAAAGTAGAATAGGATATTGGTTTCACTCTACTCACCAAATGGCATTTAGTCCTTAAGTATATATGGCTTGGTTTATACTTGTGATCCATGATACACAAGTTAGGACATAATATTTTATGTGGGGTGAATTCTATTTAAAAGGTTTAGAGCTTTGATGATGCTTCACTAATTGAAGTATGAAATAGGCATGAGGCATGGCAGGTGATACGTCTCCAACGTATCGATAATTTCTTATGTTCCATGCTACTTTATTGATGATACCTACATGTTTTATACACATTATATGTCATATTTATGCGTTTTCCGGAACTAACCTATTGACGAGATGCCGAAGTGCCAGTTCCTGTTTTCCGCTGTTTTTGGTTTCAGAAATCCTAGTAACGAAATATTCTCGGAATTGGACGAAATCAACGCCCAGGTTCCTATTTTCACCGGAAGCTTCCAGCACCCGAGAAGGACAGAGGGGGCCACGGCCCACCACACATGGCCCTGGCGCGGCCAAGGGGGGCCCGCGCCCCTATTGTGTCGTCGCCCCGTCAGCCCTCCGACTCCGCCTCTTCGCCTATTTAAAGGTCCCTGACCTAAAACCTCGATACGAATAAGCCACGGTACGAGAAAAGTTCCAGAGCCGCCGCCATCGCGAAGCCAAGATCTGGGGGACAGGAGTCTGTTCCGGCACGCCGCCGGGACGGGCCCCGAAGGCTTCTCCATCGACACCGCTGCCATCTCCACCGCCATCTTCATCAACGCTGCTGCTCCCATGAGGAGGGAGTAGTTCTCCATTGAGGCTCGGGGTTGTACCGATAGCTATGTGGTTCATCTCTCTCCTATGTAGTTCAATACAATAATCTCATGAGGTGCCTTACATGATTGAGATTCATATGATGATGCTTGTAATCTAGATGTCATTATGCTAGTCAAGTGGGTTTTACTTATGTGATCTCCGGAGACTCCTTGTCCCACGTGTGTAAAGGTGACAGTGTGTGCACCGTGTGGGTCTCTTAGGCTATATTTCACAGAATACTTATTCACTGTTATGAATGGCGTAGTGAAGTGCTTATTTATATCTCTTTATGATTGCAATGTGTTTTGTATCACAATTTATCTATGTGCTACTCTAGTGATGTTATTAAAGTAGTTTATTCCTCCTGCACGGTGTAATGGTGACAGTGTGTGCATCCGTGTTAGTACTTGGCGTAGGCTATGATTATGATCTCTTGTAGATTATGAAGTTAACTATTGCTATGATGGTATTGATGTGATCTATTCCTCCTACATGGTGTGAAGGTGACAGTGTGCATGCTATGTTAGTACTTGGTTTAGTCGTGTCGATCTTTCATGCACTCTAAGGTTATTTAAATATGAACATTGAATTGTGGAGCTTGTTAACTCCGGCATTGAGGGTTCGTGTAATCCTACGCAATGTGTTCATCATCCAACAAGAGAGTGTAGAGTATGCATTTATCTATTCTGTTATGTGATCAAAGTTGAGAGTGTCCACTAGTGAAAGTCTAATCCCTAGGCCTTGTTCCTAAATACTGCTATCGCTGCTTGTTTACTGTTTTACTGAGTTACTACTGCATGCGTTATCACCAGAATTTGACCAAGTCAGAGGTGGGCCGCGATCAAGATGGACGTGAAGATTGTACGTGGAAGAAATACGTGAATCGGCCTGGTTTACCAAGTTGGGCTGAACCGCCCGTGTATCTGTAACATATTAGATCGCATCTTAGTTTAGAAATTAGAGTTTATCTCGTGCACGGTTTAGTGCACGCCCACATTAGAAAGTCCCCTGGACTATAAATATGTACCTAGGGTTTATGGAATAAACAACAACCAACGTTCAACACAAACCAATCTCGGCGCATCGCCAACTCCTTCGTCTCGAGGGTTCCTCCGGTAAGCATCATGCTGCCTAGATCGCATCTCGCGATCTAGGCAGCACAAGCCTGCCTAGTTGTTCATGCGTTGCTCGTACTGAAGCGTTTTTGATGGCGAGCAACGTAGTTATCGTAGACGCGTTAGGGTTAGCATCGTTCTTAGCATCATATGCTCGCGTAGTGCAACCCTTGCGCGTCTAGCCGTCCTTGTGCCTCATCATGGGTGCAGGGGCGGCACCCCGCTTGATCTTTGTTTAGTAGATCTGATCCGTTATGGTCGATCCTTGATTCATCAAGGATTAGTTTAATATCTGCAATAGTTAGGCCTTACAAGGGTTGGAGGATCCAGCGGCATGCAGGGTGTAGTTTGCTGCCCCTAGACAGGACGTTCCGAGGATCAACCTAGTGTTGGTTTTTAGGCCTTGTCTAGGGCTGGCTTACGTTTACCGTGCGTGAGTGCGAGGCCCAATCGTGAGTAGGATGATCCGATTATGCGGTGAAAACCCTAGATCGTCGTGGATCTCATACGCTTTATATTGATCAAGCAGGACCACCATATATTCGGCCACCTTGGACGAATCATGGGTGAATCGGCTCCATGAGCCGATTCACAGGACAACCTGAGAGCCGATCGAGGCTCGTATTTAACGTGTACGTGTGTGCCCTGCAGGAAACTAAGCGAGGCATCATCCACACCTTCCCGACCAGGTATAGGTCAGGTGGCACGCCCTTGCGACCCAGCATCGGCGCGCGACCAGGAGGCTTTGCGGGCCGTCGCTCTGAGGGACTGGGGCCAGCCGCAGCCCTAGTCATTCCCGGCTCTACCGTGTTGGCCAGTCGCTGCCCGCCGGTGGGTTTCTGACGCCAACACATTCTGGCACGCCCGGTGGGACAAATCTTCAACGACAACCATCTCGCTATCCACATCAGAGATGGCGAAAGACACCATACCGTCTTCATCAGAAGTGGCAGAAGAAACTCCGGTCACGTACGGGGATCTCACTGGCGAGCTCAAGAAGAAGTACGACGAGATCAAGTCTGCCCTCGAAGCCGACCTAATCGGCTCTTTCCACAGGACCCGCTCCCATGGCATCAGATGGAAGGGGTTCACACCTGAAGGCGCACTTGATGGAGTGGACCTGTCCACCCCGTCCGAAGAACGCACCAGGTCGCTGCGTCAGGAGATCAACTTCATGGTGGCTCATTCGCTGCACCGCCATTCTGAGAGCCTGGTGAATACGTTGGAGCGCGTCGCGCTGCGCGTGATCCAGGAGATCATGAGCCATCAGTACTCTCCGTCAGGACCAGCCCTAGGGACTCACCAAGGGGAAGCGCTGCTCCATTCCCGTCCCCCGCTGCCATTCGCGTTGGCAGCGCCCGAGGCGCCGAACTCATCGGCTTTTGTCGTCTACAAGATTGGTGGTGACCCCAGTGACTACCAGTTCCTACAGGACGCGCCCAAGGAGATCCCGCACGGATACGCATGTGCATACGTGCCAGACTGCAGCACCTGGGCACCCTCGAACCAGGTTGCTATAGCAGGGACTTCTGGGGCAACAGGAGGAGCGTCGGAGGCAGACCCTGAGAAGCAAACGTGGCTAGCTAAATACGCCACCCCGACAAAGCTCCCGAGCCCAGCTCCTGCAGTTGGCTCAGAACCAGAGAAACAGGCGTGGCTGGTTAAGTACGCCACTCCGACGAATCTTCAGGGTTCGGCACCTGCAGCCATCACCGCGGATCAAATTTGTACGATCCTGAAAGATCAGTTCGGCATGATGCCGAAGAGAAAGGCGATCGGCTATACCAAGCCGTACCCCAATGAGTACGAATTGATCCCGCTACCACCCAAATATCGGCTCCCGGACTTCACAAAGTTCAGCGGATCAGATGGCTCCAGCTCCATCGAGCATGTGAGCCGATATTTGGCACAACTGGGCATGATCTCAGCGTCAGATGAGCTGCGCGTGAGGTACTTCTCGCAGTCCCTCACAGGATCGGCTTTCGGATGGTACACGTCGCTGCCACCGAACTCAATCCAGACCTGGAAGCAGCTGGAAGAACGGTTCCATGAGCAATATCACTCAGAGGCTTCCGAGGCTGGCATTGCCGATCTAGCCCAAGTACGACAGAAGCGCGGAGAAACGGTGTCCGAATACATTCAGCGCTTCAGGACCGTTAGGAACCGATGCTATTCGGTTCATGTAAGCGAAAAGGAAGCAGTCGAATTGGCGGTGGTGGGTCTATCATCATCGATCAAGGAAGTGGCCTCCCAGGCGGACTATCCTTCATTAGCACACATGGTGCAGAAGTTGTCAGCATATGAGCAACGCCACCCGGATATCTACCAAGATAAATTCAAGCGCGTGGTTACCATGGTTGACGCAGGCGAAGATGAAGGTCCTACGGGAGAGCGAGAGGTCGCAGTAGCTGAGTGGACTCGAGCTGCAGGCCCAGTAACCTGCAAATGGGTAAAGCCACCAGGGCCTCCAAGAGGGTTTGACTTCGACGTGACGAAAACCGAGCAGATTTTCGACCTCTTACTCGCGGAGAAGCACATAAAGGTACCCGAAGGCCACAAGTTTCCTACGGTGCAAGAGCTGAACGGAAAGCCATACTGCAAGTGGCATAACACGTTCACCCACACCACCAACGACTGCAGGGTGTGGCGTCAGCAGATCCAAGTGGCGATAGAAAATGGGCGATTAATTTTTAACCAGTACGCCATGAAGGTCGACACACACCCCTTCCCCGCCGTCAACATGGTGGAGTTTACCCACCTTGGAGGGTGCCAGCCTGATTTCTCAGCCAACATCAGTATGGTAGAGCTTGGACACCGCTCTGAGAAGGACGGGGATGAGGACAGCTGCTCTCAGAGCAAGGACACTGAGGGGGCCGCTCCATGCGATCGGCTCCGTCAAGATGGCAAGCGCTACGTCACAGAGGGGGAAGTGAAGAACATAAGATACCAACGACCCCTCTCTGATCACCTCCTCAACAAGTATGTTAGTCGATATGACCAACGCCGGCGATACAACAACAATGATGAAAGAGGTCGTCTGACCAGAAACGACGAAAGGCAAAGCCGGCATAATCATGATGAGGAGCGACAGGAACGCCATGGCAGGGAGCAGGACGATACGGACAGGCATTGGCACTGCCCCTTCTTCAGACACTGCTGGGATTCAGGAATGAGCCGATTACCAACAATCGGCAACTGCCCAGAATGCAACCGGAAGAAGAAGGAGACAGCCAACGTATCTGTGTTCGAGCGCTTAGGGCCTCTCCCACCACAAAACAGACGGGCTGAGACCCCTCCGTTGGAAGATCTCGATGATTCAGAAGACGAAGGGGAATACGAAGAAGACAGGTGCCACCGTCCAAGGTGGTGCCCTGACGGTCTCAGCCATACCCAAAAACGCAGGGTTCAGCGATTGCGCGGTCTGGAGGAAGCTGAAAGGATGTACTTGCATACGCTGAGGAAGGCGCGGCCTGATCTGGCTGCGAAAGTCCAGAGGACCCTGGATGAGGAGGGGCTACCGCAAAGAAAAGAGTGGCGCCCCAAGCAAAAGAGAGCCGATGATGACACATCGGCTGGCACAAACATGGTGTTCATTCGTCCGGCGGGGTGTAGTGCTCCACGATTACACAGTGCACCCGACATGGATAACAGCAAGCACACCAACGTGCTAAAGTCAGAGATTGGGCTGGTTTTATCCGCCGACATGGACGAGTAGCAAGACTACGTCAATAAGCAACATGGCGAGGCCGATCCTTGCGATCGGCCCTCCGAAACTGATGAAGGGATATTACAAAACCTTCACCGAGCAAGCAACATGGAGGCCGATTCCAGCAATCGGCCAAAATTATCCTCACCATCCATTCTGCCTGGGATCAACGTTTGACCCAACAGGGACTACCTGAAGAGCCGATACCATCAATTCTCTTGACAGAATCGGCTCGGGGGGCACCTAGATAGATAAAACACGAGGATATGAGATAATACTGAGTGTGGGGGCCGATACACAAATCGGCCTAAAATTTTTAAACATTTTACAGCCGATGCATGGCCATCGACTCAAGAAATACAACTGTCAACCAGAAGGTCAGCCCTAGTGAATTATGAAGAGAAGCCATAATGGAAGAACTCCTCAGAGAGAGGTTTAACAGCTCAGATCTTCTCTTCAAGAACAGTGCTAAGGGCAGCTTGGGTGTCCAGATCAGGTTAAAGGTGGGTCGCATCAGATCCACCAAAGGAAGGGAGCCGATCTGACAGGCAAGGACGAAGAGGCGCACTGAGGAAACTCGGGGGGCAGCCCACCTTGAAGGCTCTCTGCAAGCCGATTTACGTGCAGATCGGCTGGCTCTGCACGATCAAGCCCAGGCTAAATCGGCTAAAGTCTCGCCTCGAGTGAGGCTCGGGGGGCAGCAGGCCTGGTGGATGCTCTGTTTTTGCTCTGTTTAAAAGCCGATTGGGATACCAACGGCTGGTCCTTCATTGCAACCTTCTTCACAAATGATGATTATTGAAGAACATTATTAGGTTTGGTGGGGAAGGTTCAAGGGTTCCCTGAAGATATTGCATTTTCTGCCAAATTTAGAAAATCATCGGTTGGGGAAGGGAAGGGCGAATCTTGAAGGACCGATACAGTGCTATCGGCTCATCACGCATTGGCAAAGGGGACGAATCGGCTCAATTGAACTCAGAAGAAATCGGCAAATCAAATTGGGGAAGGTTCTTCATTAATAGGCGAGATTTCTTACATAGTAGAGCTGATTGCCCTCAAAAGGGGATACATTGCCCCGCCTACTTCTACGGATCCTATGCTAGGGGCCCTATCTACGGGCCGTTGCTGCCCTCGTCGTTGCCGTCATCGCCGCTGTCGGCGCTGCTCCCGGCCGGCTCGTCGTCGCTGCTCCAGCGGCCGCCGACAGGACCTTCATTGTCCTCATCTTCCTCGTCGTCGTCGTCGTCGTCGCTGTCGAAGTCACTCAGATTCCCCGGCCAGGGGCAATGGCGCTTGGCCGGCGGCTCGTCGGGGGAGCTGTCGTCATCGTCATCCTCCTCTTCCTCCTCCTTCACCTCCTCGGAGGTGGCCCCATCCCAGGGGAAGCGATCGTCCTCGCTTTCTTCCACCGCTTCCTTGTCGGCGAGGAAGCGGAGATCGCTCTCCCCATCAGTCAGGGACTTGTCGTCCTCTGACCAGGTGGAGAAGTCATGGTCTGACTCCTCCCCGGCCGCAATGGCGCGGCGGATGTTGGCCGCATGGACCTCCGCCGGGTTGTGCTCCGGCGTCGGCTCGCGAGATGAAGAGGACTGGGTGGAAAGATCCGATGAGGCGGAGGAGGAAGAGGACATGGTGGCGCAGGAGGGTTTTTTGGGTGCTAATGCGAAGGAGATGCAGAGGAAAACTGTTTGGGGCGGTTAAATAAAAGTGGGCTTGATAAAAATTCAATGCCACAGCAGTTTCCGAGGAAGTGGTGCCAAAACTGTCAAATCGTGCAGAGAAGTTGAGGAGGCAGGTTATCATGATGAAGAACTCTGCGACGGTTCTGCTCTGCCACGACATGACCCGACTAAAAGGCGTAATGATTTTGGAAATATCATTTCCAAAACCAGGGGGCATGTGTTATCACCAGAATTTGACCAAGTCAGAGGTGGGCCGCGATCAAGATGGACGTGAAGATTGTACGTGGAAGAAATACGTGAATCGGCCTGGTTTACCAAGTTGGGCTGAACCGCCCGTGTATCTGTAACATATTAGATCGCATCTTAGTTTAGAAATTAGAGTTTATCTCGTGCACGGTTTAGTGCACGCCCACATTAGAAAGTCCCCTGGACTATAAATATGTACCTAGGGTTTATGGAATAAACAACAACCAACGTTCAACACAAACCAATCTCGGCGCATCGCCAACTCCTTCGTCTCGAGGGTTCCTCCGGTAAGCATCATGCTGCCTAGATCGCATCTCGCGATCTAGGCAGCACAAGCCTGCCTAGTTGTTCATGCGTTGCTCGTACTGAAGCCTTTTTGATGGCGAGCAACGTAGTTATCGTAGACGCGTTAGGGTTAGCATCGTTCTTAGCATCATATGCTCGCGTAGTGCAACCCTTGCGCGTCTAGCCGTCCTTGTGCCTCATCATGGGTGCAGGGGCGGCACCCCGCTTGATCTTTGTTTAGTAGATCTGATCCGTTATGGTCGATCCTTGATTCATCAAGGATTAGTTTAATATCTGCAATAGTTAGGCCTTACAAAGGGTTGGAGGATCCAGCGGCATGCAGGGTGTAGTTTGCTGCCCCTAGACAGGACGTTCCGAGGATCAACCTAGTGTTGGTTTTTAGGCCTTGTCTAGGGCTGGCTTACGTTTACCGTGCGTGAGCGCGAGGCCCAATCGTGAGTAGGATGATCCGATTATGCGGTGAAAACCCTAGATCGTCGTGGATCTCATACGCTTTATATTGATCAAGCAGGACCACCATATATTCGGCCACCTTGGACGAATCATGGGTGAATCGGCTCTCTGAGCCGATTCACGGACAACTGAGAGCCGATCGAGGCTCGTATTTAACGTGTACGTGTGTGCCCTGCAGGAAACTAAGCGAGGCATCATCCACACCTTCTGACCAGGTATAGGTCAGGTGGCACGCCCTTGCGACCCAGCATCGGCGCGCGACCAGGAGGCTTTGCGGGCCGTCGCTCGAGGGACTGGGGCCAGCCGCAGCCCTAGTCATTCCCGGCTCTACCGTGTTGGCCGTCGCTGCCCGCCGGTGGGTTACTACGCCGTTACTACTGCTTGTTTACTTCCCGCAATATTACTACCATCAAGCACGCCAGCAAGCACTTTTCTGGCGCCGTACTACTGCTCATATTCATTCATACCACTTGTATTTCACTATCTCTTCGCGAACTAGTGCACCTAATAGGTGTGTTGGGGACACAAGAGACTTCTTTCTTTGTGGTTGCAGGGTTGCATGAGAGGGATATCTTTGACCTCTTCCTCCCTGAGTTCGATAAACCTTGGGTGATCCACTTAAGGAAAAACTTGCTGCTGTTCTACAAACCTCTGCTCTTGGAGGCCCAACACTGTCTACAAGAATAGAAGCACCCGTAGACATCAAGCTATTTTCTGGCGCCGTTGCCGGGAGGAAAGGTAAAAGGTACTCACACTCCGGATCTCGGCTACTAAGCTATTTTCCGGCGCCTTTGTAAGTACTCGAAGCTATTTCCTTTAGATCCTGCAATTGCATCTTTTTGTTTCTTGTTTACACTAGTTAGGCATAATGGAAAACAACAAAAATATGAGAGATCTTTATGAACTTTATCTTGAATTAGGACATGATGTGTTTGAAGAGAGAATTAAAAAACCCATGGAAATTTATATGCATGCTAATGGGAATGTTATTAATATGAATGCTTTGAACACCATTGTTGCTAATGCTATGGAAAATTCTAAGCTTGGGGAGGTCGGTTTTGATGAAAATGATCTCTTTAGCCCTCCGGGTATTGAGGAGAAAGTTTATGTTGATTATGATATGCCTCCCATTTATGATGATTATAATGATAGTGGTGTTTTGGTGCCGCCTACTATGGAGAGTAAATTTTATTTTGATTATACTATGCCTCCTACACTTGATGAGAATAATAATGTTAGCTACCTTGTTGAATTTGCTCCCACTAGAATTAATAAAATTGATTATGCTTATGTGGAGAGTAATAATTTTATGCATGAGACTCATGACAAGAATGTTTTATGTGATAGTTATATTGTTGAGTTTGTTCATGATGCTACTGAAAGTTATTATGAGAGAGGGAAACATGGTTATATGCATCTTAATAATATTAAGTTTCCCCTCTTTATGTTGAGAATCTTGAAATTGCGCTTGTGTTGCTTTTCTATGCTTGTCACTTTGTTCTTCATGAATTTATTTGTGTACAAGATTCCTTTTCATAGGAAGCATGTTAGACTTAAATTTGTTTTGAATTTGCCTCTTGATGCTCTCTTTTGCTTCAAATACTATTTCTTGCGAGTGCATCATTAAAACTGCTGAGCCCATCTTAATGGCTATAAAGAAAGAACTTCTTGGGAGATAACCCATGTGTTTATTTTACTACAGCAATTTTTATTTTGTTGAGTCTTGGAAGTTGTTTACTACTGTAGCAACCTCTCCTTATCATGATTTTGTGCCAAGTAAAGTTTCTATGTTAAAGTTGATGTTATATTTGGGATCGCTGCGCAGAAACAGCATTGCTGTCTGTCACAAATTCTGGCATAAGTCTCTGTAAAAATTCTAAAAAATCTACAAAATTATTAGCGTGATCCTCAGATATGTACGCAACTTTCATTAGTTTTGAGTTTTTCCGTTTGAGCAAGTTAAGTGCCCCTTTCAGGTTCATCTTTACGGACTGTTCTGTTTTTGACAGATTCTGCCTTTTATTTCGCATTGCCGCTTTTGCTATGTTGAATGGGTTTCTTTGTTCCATTAACTTTCAGAAGTTTTGTGCAATGTCCAGAAGTGTTAAGAATGATTGTGTCACCTCTGAACATGTGAATTTTTATTATGCACTAACCCTCTAATGAGTTTGCTTGAAGTTTGGTGTGAAGTTTTCAAGGGTCAATAGAAGAGGGTGATATAATGTGATCGAGAAGAGTGAAAGGTCTAAGCTTGGGATGCCCCGGTGGTTCATCCCTGCATATTTTAAGAAGACTCAAGCATCTAAGCTTGGGGATGCCCAAGGCATCCCCTTCTTCATCGACAACTTATCAGGTTTCTTCTAGTGAAACTATATTTTTATTCAGTCACATCTTATGTACTTTACTTGGAGCGTCTGTGTGCTTTTACTTTCGTTTTGTTATTTTCATTCTCCGAATAAGTTCATCCTTGTGTGGGAGAGAGACACGCTTCGCTGGTTCGTATGAACACATGTGTTCTTAGCTTTTAATTTTCATGGCGAAGGTTGAAACTGCTTCGTTAATTGTTATATGGTTGGAAACAGAAAATGCTACATGTAGTAATTGGTAAAATGTCTTGGATAATGTGATACTTGGCAATTGTTGTGCTCATGTTTAAGCTCTTGCATCATATACTTTGCACCCATTAATGAAGAAATACATAGAGCTTGCTAAATTTTGGTTTGCATAATTGGTCTCTCTAAAGTCTAGATAATTTCTAGTATTGAGTTTTGAACAACAAGGAAGACGGTGTAAAGTCTTATAATGTTTACAATATGTCTTTTATGTGAGTTTTGCTGCACCGGTTCATCCTTGTGTTTGTTTCAAATAACCTTGCTAGCCTAAACCTTGTATCGAGAGGGAATACTTCTCATGCATCCAAAATCCTTGAGCCAACCACTATGCCATTTGTGTCCACCATACCTACCTACTACATGGTATTTCTCCGCCATTCCAAAGTAAATTGCTTGAGTGCTACCTTTAAACAATTCAAAAATTATTACCTCTTATTTGTGTCAATGTTTTATAGCTCATGAGGAAGTATGTGGTGTTTATCTTTCAATCTTGTTGGGCAACTTTCACCAATGGACTAGTGGCTTCATCCGCTTATCCAATAACTTTGCAAAAAGAGCTGGCAATGGGATTCCCAGTCCCAAATTAATTAACAAAAATAGACACTCCTCCATGGTATGTGATTGTTGGACGGCACCCGAAGGATTCGGTTAGCCATGGCTTGAGAAAGCAAAGGTGGGGAGGAGTGTCATCTAAATAAAACTAAAATAAAAAGGCACTCCTTCATGGTATGAGATTGTTGGCAGGCACCCGAGGATTTGGTTAGCCATGGTTTGTGAAAGAAAGGTTGGAAGGAGTGCCACCCAAAAATAAAATAAAATGGGAGCCGCTCTTTGAAGGTTTGTCTGGCAAGGGGGTTAGAGTGCCCACTACCATTCGTTGACAACAACAAACACCTCTCAAAACTTTACTTTTATACTCTCTTGATGTTTTCAAAATCAAAGCTCTAGCACAAATATAGCAATCAATGCTTCCCTCTGCGAAGGGCCATTCTTTTACTTTTATGTTGAGTCAGTTCACCTATCTCTTTCCACCTCAAGAAGCAAACACTTGTGTGAACTGTGCATTGATTCCTACATACTTGCATATTGCACTTGTTATATTACTTTACATTGACAATATCCATGAGATATACATGTTATAAGTTGAAAGCAACCGCTGAAACTTAATCTTCCTTTGTGTTACTTCAACACCTTTACTTTGATTTATTGCTTTATGAGTTAACTCTTATGCAAGACTTATTGATGCTTGTCTTGAAGTACTATTCATGAAAAGTCTTTGCTTTATGATTCACTTGTTTACTCATATCATTACCATTGTTTTGATCGCTGCATTCATTACATATGTTTACAAATAGTATGATCAAGGTTATGATGGCATGTCACTTCAGAAATTATCTTTGTTATCGTTTTACCTGCTCGGGACGAGCAGAACTAAGCTTGGGGATGCTGATACGTCTCGACGTATCGATAATTTCTTATGTTCCATGCTACTTTATTGATGATACCTACATGTTTTATACACATTATATGTCATATTTATGCGTTTTCCGGAACTAACCTATTGACGAGATGCCGAAGTGCCAGGTCCTGTTTTCTGCTGTTTTTGGTTTCAGAAATCCTAGTAACGAAATATTCTCGGAATTGGACGAAATCAACGCCCAGGTTCCTATTTTCACCGGAAGCTTCAGAGCACCCGAGAAGGACCGGAGGGGGCCACAGGCCCACACACATGGCCCTGGCGCGGCCAAGGGGGGCCGCGCCCCCTATTGTGTCGTCGCCCGTCAGCCCTCCGACTCCGCCTCTTCGCCTATTTAAAGGTCCCTGACCTAAAACCTCGATACGAATAAGCCACGGTACGAGAAAAGTTTCAGAGCCGCCGCCGTCGCGAAGCCAAGATCGGGGACAGGAGTCTGTTCCGGCACGCCGCCGGGACGGGGAAGTGCCCGGAAGGCTTCTCCATCGACACCGCTGCCATCTCCACCGCCATCTTCATCAACCTGCTGCTCCCATGAGGAGGGAGTAGTTCTCCATTGAGGCTCGGGGTTGTACCGGTAGCTATGTGGTTCATCTCTCTCCTATGTAGTTCAATACAATAATCTCATGAGCTGCCTTACATGATTGAGATTCATATGATGATGCTTGTAATCTAGATGTCATTATGCTAGTCAAGTGGGTTTTACTTATGTGATCTCCGGAGACTCCTTGTCCCACGTGTGTAAAGGTGACAGTGTGTGCACCGTGTGGGTCTCTTAGGCTATATTTCACAGAATACTTATTCACTGTTATGAATGGCGTAGTGAAGTGCTTATTTATATCTCTTTATGATTGCAATGTTTTTTGTATCACAATTTATCTATGTGCTACTCTAGTGATGTTATTAAAGTAGTTTATTCCTCCTGCACGGTGTAATGGTGACAGTGTGTGCATCCGTGTTAGTACTTGGCGTAGGCTATGATTATGATCTCTTGTAGATTATGAAGTTAACTATTGCTATGATGGTATTGATGTGATCTATTCCTCCTACATGGTGTGAAGGTGACAGTGTGCATGCTATGTTAGTACTTGGTTTAGTCGTGTCGATCTTTCATGCACTCTAAGGTTATTTAAATATGAACATTGAATTGTGGAGCTTGTTAACTCCGGCATTGAGGGTTCGTGTAATCCTACGCAATGTGTTCATCATCCAACAAGAGAGTGTAGAGTATGCATTTATCTATTCTGTTATGTGATCAAATTTGAGAGTGTCCACTAGTGAAAGTCTAATCCCTAGGCCTTGTTCCTAAATACTGCTATCGCTGCTTGTTTACTGTTTTACTGAGTTACTACTGCTGCGTTACTACTGCTTGTTTACTTCCCGCAATATTACTACCATCAATTGCATGCCAGCAAGCACTTTTCTGGCGCCGTACTACTGCTCATATTCATTCATACCACTTGTATTTCACTATCTTCGCCGAACTAGTGCACATAATAGGTGTGTTGGGGACACAAGAGACTTCTTGCTTTGTGGTTGCAGGGTTGGATGAGAGGGATATCTTTGACCTCTTCCTTCCTGAGTTCGATAAACCTTGGGTGATCCACTTAAGGGAAAACTTGCTGCTGTTCTAGAAACCTCTGCTCTTGGAGGCCCAACACTGTCTACAAGAATAGAAGCACCCGTAGACATCACAGGGTTCTACTTATAATCCAAAGTGATACTTGGATTTGTCTTCTAATATGGTCTAGGGTTTTAGTAGTGATCACCCAAGTGACACAGAACTAGAATTAGAATATGAGCAATAGCTAGGGTTATGTTTATTTGACTAGGGTTACTCTTCCTCACTTAGGTAGAATTCTTGTATCAAGGCAATGCTAGGTTGTCTCAAGTGCTTGGATAAACAAGGATTGAGCACAATATCAATACTCCTCTACACAAGGGATGAGGATTGGCCTGGGTTTAATTGTTAGGGATCTATCAATGTATGTGAGGATGCTCTCTGATTATCTCACAAGTTTGTCTTATCATCTTAATCTACAAAGCATGATCATGCATTAAACATGATCAACTTATTCCTCACTAATCTCTCTTCTCTATTACTCTCTCAACACACTCACTTAGATTCTTAGGGTTTATGATCATCACCCAAATTGTAATGATCAAGGTATTGGCCTCCTTGTGGTTTATTAATGAATCATGGTTCTCTTCTCCAGGATCAAGTATTGGTCCATATACTTGAGTATACCTCTTTAGGTTGAGCTATTTTGAATAGGTAGGATTTTCTCTAGGGTTTATGATCATTACCGAGGTGTAATGATCCCCACACTTGCCTCTCTATAATTACTAAGGAATAGTTTCATACTAAGTCAATTAGGGTTTAGTACTTGACTTATATTTATTATAACATTGGTTAGTATCAACAATTACCTCACTTGGACAAGGTTTGAATATTAACATGTGGCTCTACTCAATGAATGGTATAAACATAATAAAATGATCCTCTCCTTTCTCTGAGGTTTAATAGGAATGAGTTGAGAAACAAGGTTGGAATGATCAAAGGTTAATGAAGAATGAATATAAATGTTCTTGACTTGATTCAAGTATTGTAGTTGAAAAGATATACCAGGTGACTCATGGTAGAAGTACTGATTAAGTGAAAGACATGGAAAAGATAAGTAAATAATAGTTTCTTAATTAATTGGGTTCTTTGATTTATAGTTGAACAATTATTCATGTGTTGTTGTAAGGAATGTCATGTTGAGATCTTATAAGATCTTGTAGTTGACCCTTACTTAAGGTGTTGTTTGTTGTAAATCTAATTCCATTTGATCTAGCCCATAGATCAAATCATCTCTACCCAAAACAAGGTTTTAGCAAAGATCACAGTGAAGTTTATAGTGCTTGACTTGATGATCTACTTCAATTCGACAAGTCAAGTGAAACTTCAGTTACTGTGGCAAGTTTTATTTGAAAGCGCGAAAATTCCCCGGATTTTCTATGCATGAATGCAGTGCACACTTTGGTGTTCTCTCATTTTGTAGCCTCTAAACCTGGGATATTACAGCCTATCCCCCTTAAACTGAACTTCGTCCCGAAGTTCGAACGCTCTCATGTTTCGAAATGTGGAACAGACTTGAACAGATCACAATCCTTTCAAACTCCATGGTGATCTCATTAGATATAATTGGATATATCCCTTGTCCAGATCCTACCTGAAGTCTTCTGGTGTCTGGCACTGATACTTTCTTCAATTCCATGATTCCTTCCAACACTCTAAGCTTATAGTCTTACTATCCAAAGATCTTGGATTAAGACATCTTATTTTGCCAATGCACTTAACTATTGGTTGTGGTGATAGCTTTCTATATGAGTACCCAAAACTTGGTTCTACCAGCTACGGTGTAATATGACACTGCGGTGATCCAGCTGCTTAATTTTAAAAGAATTGTTTAAGGTAAGGTATTGTTTTCCCTTACTGCCATAACTATAGTAATGGTACTAAGTAAGGTATATACAATAGGCATGGTCTTAGTGGTTTATTCCTACGAATGGATCAGACTCATTCAGTCCATCCAGTCATGGCTTCTAGTTTATACTAGTTGTCCTCCTTTTGGTTTCTTTAGGTTCCATGAAAGGAATCTTGCTAATAAACATTAGTTTTGGTTTGGTCAAACCCTACGGTCTTTAGGCTTGTCAAGCTTTGGTTGTCCTCCGACATCGTCTTCATCCAACTTCATTATCTTAGACTTACTTGAGCTCTTCTACTTCTGAGTAATTATCAATTACCCACTCAGGTTAGAGTCTAACTCTTACTTCTTCGAGATATAAACCTCGACTTCTAGTCTGACATCCTCCTGAGAGTACTTTGATATGGATACTTCCCAATAACCTTATAAAAATAAGATCGGACTTCCTCTCTGTTCAGACCTTCTACTACATCTATCATTCTCCAAATATTATATTTTGATACTTCTCATTCAGCCTCTAATGATCTTTAAACTCCTTTTCTTCTAATCATTAAACTCCAAGGTTAGAAAATTGGTCTTGGTCTGGCTCATTGTTTGTACTTTTCTAGAGTCTCACGAAGAATTCTTGGCGGTGTATCCACACAGTTGTGGGTATCCGATGTGAATCCTCCGACTAAATGGTTACCCGCTATGGAATACCAGCTGCGGAATACCAGCTGCGGAACCCCTCCTTCTTTTAGAGTAAAGGAATGTTCAAGCTGCGGACTATCTGGTACCATCTGCAGACTATCTAGCACCAGATGTTGCTTATTGGATACCAGCTGTGGCTATCTTATGGTTCTAGTCAACATCTACCTACCAGATGCGGATACTTTTATAGTTTTAATTAAGATCTACCTCACTTTCAATGCTTCCTCTTCATAAGTATCCTATATCAGCTGCGGTCTTATTATACCAGCTGTGACTTTACTGGTCCATTTTCCTTCTTCTAGGGTTTGTTTTGCAAGAAAACCACTTGTTGACACCATAAAAATAGTATCGTAAGTGACTTCACTTGCATTCCCTTCTTCCATAATGAATATGGCTCCACTTCTACTGCTCCATATTCACTATTTTTCTCACTTCCATGGTACTTCCATGTTGAAGTACTCCTCAATTGAGGATAAGAGTGAGTTTTGATTGGTCCTTCCTTCAGATTATTGTGGTGGCTTCCCACAACTTTACATCCTTCTTCTAGTGAACCTTCATCTTGTCTTCAAAATCTTCAGAGTTCGTCACTTCCTCACACGAATACCTTTACCCTCTAGACCTATAACATCAAGTAAGAGCTTGATATTGCAACATGCATTTGCATATCAAAGTCAAACTTCGTGTATGGATCTAGTCAATCAATGAATATCCAATAAAATCCAAGAAAATCCAGCTTTGTGCTTATAATACACATCTTTATATGCCTGAATATAATAGTTGGGTAAGACATCCCTAAACATCAGGCTCAGATGTGTAGTATATAACACCACATAAGATAGGTTTTGGTTGTGATACTTAGCACATATATATGGATTTCTACTATTTGTCTCAATATTTACCTCGATTGCTCACTTGCAATCAAATAAACTTGAGCAAATTGGTCCAGAATAGTTGTGGTTGACCTAATTTCCTTGGAAAGTGCTAACTTACCTTCCATTTAATTGAAAACTAACCTCACATGATCTCTCGAGACTATAACATGGCTACTCTCAACACATGATTGTTAAAGTCTACCACCAATAACTCCAAGTTTCTCTATAAGCTATGCTCTAATAAAGCCTTCTTCCGACTATCATCTTTGGTTCGAGCATACTTGGCACAGTTTCCAGGATTTTAAGGCCTAAGCTTTCGAACTATTATTCCTTAAATCCTAATCCTCATCATACTTGTTAACTCACTTATGATGTTCTACTCCATCACATCATGATTCTCAAGTGAATCATATATGATTACCAACTTTACCATGAAAAGTAAATCTGTATAACTCCTATTACTCTTCCTTACCTCCTATGATTGACTCAACATAGGTATATACTACCTCATATAATCTTATCTCCTTTACTTAATGTCCGTCATTTGACTTTTTAAATGACTCTTACTTAACTATAACTTGCGTTGGTATACTTCTTCCAATAGGATATCTTCCTTATGGTTGTATCCTCTCTTTGGACTACCATGTATTGTATACCAACTGTGGTCTACTACCACCAATTATCTTAAGCTCCAATAGTGTTATAGTTATTTGGAATGAAGCAAGATAACTAATCAACTATACTCAAGAAAATTAGATAAGAAAGATTGACTCAAGTGTGTCAGGATTATTCTCAAGTGAATACCCATCTCAAGTCAAAAGAATAATGGGTTTGGCATAGTTGACTTAGCTAATACAACTTCCTATGGACACTACCAAACCTATAGGTCTCCTCTAAAGGGGTTTAATCCTAGGGTCAAAGCATTTGCTCTGATACCATCTGTGGTGACCCAGTGTACCACTGCATGGTGTAGTACACAAGTCGTTGACATAACACAAGTGAAACACCGTTCCACTCATATTACAGAGTGGTACAACAGAAACATATGCGAGTCCAAGGTATGTCTATAGAAGGATACATAAGATGTTTACAGAAGATCAACACAGCCTCCTACTTTACAGTGACGTAACATTTCAAATAAAGCTCCAGAAGAACGACTCGTAGTCTAACTTGTTGCTAACTCAAGCTTAAGAGCTACTAGGCTTGCTATAGAAATATATCTACTTAGGTGCTAGGATTAGGGAAAAGCTCCCTTCTATGAATAGTCTAAGTTTCCACTCTAGGTGCTGCAGCAGTTGACTTCATTGACTTCTTTGCTTGGATTGTTCATCTAGCTTGTTGCAGTTGACTCCTTTGTCTTCGAGTTCCACGGTAGTTTCTCCTCCGGTGTCTCCATATCTAAGCAGGGGATTTAAGAGTGGGATGAGTACGAGCGTACTCAACAAGTTCATATTAGGAAACAGGTGTATCATGCACTAGCTACAGCCACAGACCAGAAAGTCTTAGGCAATGCAAGTTTTCGTAAACATTTCTTCAAAAGGTTTATTTTATTCTGAAAACTATGCCCGTCAGTCTTCACAGGTTGACTAGAACTTCATGGAGTTCCTTTCCGCGTTCGCAGTTCCCTTCCCGGAACAGGGAGTGATCCACAATTCAATACCTCTGCAGAGGTGCGTTACTTTTCCCATAAGAGAACTTATCCTTGTTGCCAACCGGGCACGTTACCCGTCCACACTTCCTTTGGTGTGAGGTCAGGTATAAGAACCAAGCCCACACCGCCTTCTCCGCGACCCCTGCAAACCCACCCTTTTGTCCATCCGTACACCCCCGGTAGACATCTCCCGATCATACGGCTTTACCCACGGTGTACTATGGACAATCCCTCATAGACGGTAGAGCCAGTCATCCACACGGATGGGGATTTAAAAGGCCATCCCAACCTACGGCAGTGTTCTCCCAACACCCCGCCAGGCTTTATCAAGTCCGTTGGCGTGCAGGAGGGAAAAGATACAGATGGCTTCCCCAGAGCCATTATAGATCTTATGGTCAACGCGATATGTACGGCGCTAGAATCACTGGACGGCATTGGTACTTAGTCCTAGATGAATAGTACCCTTGCAATGGAACCTCCACCAATCAACACATACCATGGTTTCATTGCCCACCACATAGTCATATTCATAATTGTAAAATAATATTTTGCTTTTCCATGCATGAGTGATAAGTATAGTACTTTGCATATAGTTTGATAAAAATAATCAAATGACATGAGCAAGCGGTGAACTTGCCTTTCTTGACTGCAAGATTATGCAGGCAAAAGCTTCGATACGGGACAACTCCAAATTCTGAAATACCATCATCGTCCGGTAAGGACAATGTTTAAAGAACTGGCAAAGATGCTATAATGCATAATATGAGATGCACTCGTCCCGAGCGTAACCTAACCTCGATAATTTAGGATTGATAAGTTATAAAGATTTCTTTATGGTGTGTTGCAGTTTTAGGATGGTTCTCAAACAAGGTTCTTATTAGGGTTAGTGATATTATAGCATAAATAAATGATATAATGCATCACAACAATCATACACACAAAGGAATGGTGGTTGCATAACAAGTCAAGAGTAGTTGTCAGTTTTAAGTTCTACAGGACATGGTTAATGATTATTATATTATACTTCAAAAAGAATAACTTTTGAAGAACATGTTAATTAAGAAATAGTAAGTATTTCACATAAGAGATATGGGCTTCTATGGTTTGATTGACATTTGTACTTCAAAAGAATAACTTTTGAAGAACAGGTTATATAAGAACAAGAACTACTATATATAGGAGCTATATGCTTCTAGGGTTTACTATTGGTTTCATTTAGTTCATTATTAGGGACTAGTTAGGTTCTTAAGTTGGATGGATCTATATACAACAAGTATGGGTAGATTTATTACTAAGGTTGATCATAGGTATTATATCAAAGAATGATGGTCAAGGTGATGCTACGAGTTAGGGTTTACTATAGCTTCACATCTCCTTAACTAAGTAATCTCTAATGGTTGCCAAGCTAAGGGTTTTATTACTTTCTAAGTAGGGTTTAGTTGAATAGGAGCATATGATGTGAATTGCTACACAAGGTTGATACTAGGGTTCCTCATTAGGGTTCTACTAAGGTTTGATGGTTTAGGTTGATCTTAATGGTATGGTATATAGAAGTGGTGATCCATGGTACTAATCCAATTAACAAGTTAGGGTTTGCTCCTAAGTGACACTAGGGAATCATATATATTTTAATTAAGAATAGGGACATGAAATGATAATATCATGTGACTTGGTTTTATGCTAGTGGATCATAAGCATGCATTCATTTGTTTCTTACTAGGGTTTTATAGGTATAGGTGAAGCTTATATGATCACATGGGCTAAACCCTTAGGGTTTTTAGAATTGAAACAATTTATGATGAACACATAAAATAATGGGTTCAAGGTCTTATTTATATTAGAACTAGGGTTTCTAAATTATGTTTCAACTCTTAAAATGATAATTGACAATAGAGATGTGGTCACTAATTACTTTGAAACAAATTACTAATGGTTTTAGCATTTTATTAATTTTCACAAGAATTAATAATTAGGGTAACTCCTATTTAGATTTAATTCAAAATAGGGTTTAACAATTGTTCTTAGGTTTTAATATAATTAAATTGTTAATTAAAGATGTTTAAGTAAACAAGTTTTTGAGTTACCAAAATAATATCAGCCTTTAGTATTTTCTTGCTTTATTATTTGTTAAAGAAAAATATAAGATACCAATTTGCAAATTAGGGTTTATGAATTATCACTCATATTTAAATTAATGAAATATGATAAATAAAACTAATCTTAATATTTTATTTAGTTACTGAATAACTAATATTTAATTTTTAACTTATCTAATTTATTGAATTCAAATTGGGTTTTAAATAAATGAAAAGGCCTAATTAATAAAGTTAAAAATAAGTGAATTTTTATTTTGACACACATTTTTGTTTTATATTTTATTTGAATAGTGTTTATTTTTGTGAGAATTTTGATATATTATTTATATTTTTCAGAGCTAAAATTAATTTTATATGATTTTACAAAGTTTCAGTTATTTTCTGGAATTTGAAATCTAAATGAAATACTAAACCTACCGATTCATACCTAGCCCTAGAGACAGACAGGTGGGACCTAGTCCAGGTCACCTGCCTCGTTGGCAGTTGACCGAGTCAACATGACCAACGGGTCCCCCTCCACGTCACCCTGCCGGCGGCTCAACGCCGGCGAGGCAGGGCACGACGGAGACGCCGTTTTAAGGCCTCCCCGGATGCGCTGCTGGCCTCCTTCGAATCCCCACAGCATGCTGAACACGATAGTGCTAACGCTCGATGCGGAGGACCACGGGAACTACGCCGCCGACATGCTCTGCGGCGGCGCAACTCCGGCGAGAACCTAATCGGAAGCTACAAATGATGCCGAGAAGGAACAGGAGGGTCCAGAGGTGCGCAAGAGTAACCTGAAACGAATGGAGTGGTCGATGTCGTCGATGGTGTATTAGAGCGGTCCCTATTTCGCCAATCCCGGCGATGGCCGGAGAAAGGGGAAACAGAAATTGACGTCGCCCAGAGCTCCCCTTCTCGATTCCTTTCACCAGGAGGATCTACAGCGGCAGGCGCATCCAAAGAGCTACTCCACGGTCACGGGGATGTTCTCAATTAACGGCGGCATGATGGTCGCCGACGACAGAAGCTTGCGGAATGGAAGAAAGAGCGAGAGAGGATAAGGAGGCGTCTAGGGAAGCTGTGGCGATTCTCTCCGAACCTCTTATAGCTCCAATTACGGTCTATGTCGACGGCGAGCTTTGGCGACCAGCGGCCAGGATGCGGAGACAAGGTGCGTTAGGGTTCCAGTGCACGAATCGTGATGATCTCGGATGACACGGACGCGAATCGAGGGCGGGTTCTGGAAGGTTTGGCGACGTCCGGGCCGAGCTTATCCACGACGAGGACGTGTCCAGGCTGCTCCTGTGCGTTGTCGTCCCCGGAGAGGAAGACGACGACGATGGCCTTCGTTTAATCACGAAACGGTATGGACCGTTTCTAGTTCGGCTGGGCTGACCTGGGCCGCTGAGGTTGTGATGGTCTTGGGCTACTGCTGGACTGCTCCACGGCTGCACGGTCCAGGTAAGGTAAGCCTTTCACTCTCTTTTTCTCATTTCTGTTTTCTATATTCTGGTTTGAATTTGATATTTGAATACAAATTGATTTCTGTTTGTTTTTGCAGGTCCTAAATTATGTGAACATCAAAACAATTTGATAATGATATTCACTGTGTTGTTTTGTTCAAACAAATATTTAACCTTTGATTAAATTTGTTTTGTTGTGAAAGGTATTCAATATTTCAAGTAGATATGGGTTAAGTGTTTGTCTCAATTACTTTTATTTAGAAACCAAATATATTCAAATGGTTTGAAAATTAATAACATGTGCAGGCGAACACATTATTAGGTTTAACTAATGTGCTTAACAACATTACTTGTTCTCACATATATACTTATAACTGGAGTTTAAGACAAATGGTGATGAGGATGGAATTGAATCATGATTTTATGTGAATGATGGTTTCTTAGGGTTTAAGAAGATGGTTTGGATCATCTCCATGATTACTAATCTTGACTCATAAACTTTAGTTTAACTCAATTAAGATAAATCCTATGCTCATTAAATTCAATTCACTTGCTAAGATGATTCTATTTATAAAATACTATTTCATTTGGTTCACAAAGCAATGTATTTGGATAGCAAAGTGGAATAGGATTTTGGTTTCACTCTACTCACCAAAAGGCATTTAGTCCTTAAGTATATATGACTTGGTTTATACTTGTGATCCATGATACACAAGTTAGGACATAATATGTTATGTGGGGTGAATTCTATTTAAAAGGTTTAGAGCTTTGATGATGCTTCACTAATTGAAGTATGAAATAGGCATGAGGCATGGCATGGTTCTACTTATAATCCAAAGTGATACTTGGATTGGTCTTCTAATATGGTCTAGGGTTTTAGTAGTGATCACCCAAGTGACACAGAACTAGAATTAGAATATGAGCAATAGCTAGGGTTATGTTTATTTGACTAGGGTTACTCTTCCTCACTTAGGTAGAATTCTTGTATCAAGGCAATGCTAGGTTGTCTCAAGTGCTTGGATAAACAAGGATTGAGCACAATATCAATACTCCTCTACACAAGGGATGAGGATTGGCCTGGGTGTAATTATTAGGGATCTATCAATGTATGTGAGGATGCTCTCTGATTATCTCACAAGTTTGTCTTATCATCTTAATCTACAAAGCATGATCATGCATTAAACATGATCAACTTATTCCTCACTAATCTCTCTTCTCTATTACTCTCTCAACACACTCACTTAGATTCTTAGGGTTTATGATCATCACCCAAATTGTAATGATCAAGGTATTGGCCTCCTTGTGGTTTATTAATGAATCATGGTTCTCTTCTCCAGGATCAAGTATTGGTCCATATACTTGAGTATACCTCTTTAGGTTGAGCTATTTTGAATAGGTAGGATTTTCTCTAGGGTTTATGATCATTACCTAGGTGTAATGTGATGGGGTTCGTTGCATAGAAAACAAAAATTTTCCTACCGCAAAGCGAATAAAACCAACAGATCTAATCTATGGAACACCCAAGATCCAATCTACTAGATCTAAGCAACGAGATGGAGATGAGACTAACCCTCGAAGATTCCAAAGCCTACGAGATTAATCTCGTTGTTGGTGTAGACGATCGTCCCCGGTGCTGCAATCCGGCAGCACTTCCGTACTCGGTCGCGCGTACGGTGTCGATGAAGCTCCTTCCTCTCCCGTTCCAGCGGGCAGCGGAGGTGTGGTAGATCTCCTCCAACGTCCGGCAGCACGACGGCGTGGTGGTGGTGGTGGAGGAAGAAAACTACAGGGCTTCGCCTAAGCCGGACAGCGTATGGTGGAGGAGAGGCGGCCAGAGGAGGAGGCAATGGTGGGGCCTTGGCCGGCCCCTCCCTCTTTATATAGGTGGGGGTCGGCCTAGGGTTTCCCCTAGGGCCCACCTACCCCTTTGGCCGGCCACATGGGGGGGCAAAATCCTCCCCCAAGTTTTCCCCCTTATCTCCTAATTTAAACCATTTATTTTAGGAGATAGATCTTATCTCTAGATTTAAACCATTTAAACTAGAGATAGATCTTATCTCTAAGGGGGCCGGCCTAGGCCCACATGTCATGGTGGGTAGGACCCACTATGCCATGTGGCGCCTATGTGGCCTCTCCCGGGGTGGTGGGCCCACTGGTGGCCCTCTAGAACCTTCTAGAAGCTCCGGTCAAAACACCGGACTTTTTCCGAACCCCGGAAATTGACTTCCCATATATGAATCTTATTCTCCGGACAATTCCGGACCTCCTCGTGATGTCCTGGATCCCATCCGAGACTCCGAACAAAAACTTCGGACTCCAACTCATATTCTGAATCTACTTATGCGACATCGAACCTTAAGCGCGTCACCCTACGGTTCGCGAACTATGCAGACATGGTCGAGACTCCTCTCCGAGCAATAACCAATAGCGGGATGGAGATCCATAATGGCTCCCACATATTCAACGATGACTTAGTGATCGATTAAACCATTTACATACGATGCCAATTCCCTTTGTCTCGCGATATTTTACTTGTCCGAGGTTTGATCATCGGTATCTCCATACCTTGTTCAACCTCGTTACCGACAAGTACTCTTTACTCGTACCGTGGTATGTGATCTCTTATGAACTATTCATATGCTTGCAAGCTAATCACATGACATTCCACCGAGAGGGCCCAGAGTATATCTATCGGTCATCTGGATGGACAAATCCCACTGTTGATCCATATGCCTCAACTCACACTTTCCGGATACTTAATCCCACCTTTATTGTCACCCATTTACGCAATGACGTTTGATGTAATCAAAGTACCCTTTCGGTGTAAGTGATTTACATGATCTCATGGTCGAAGGATTAAGACAACTATGTATTGAAAGCTTATAGCAAATGAACTTAATGACTTGATCTTATGCTACGCTCATTTGGGTGTGTGTCCATTATATCATTCAATTAATGACATAACCTTGTTATTAATAACATCCAATGTTCATGATCACGAAACCATGATCATCTATTAATCAACAAGCTAGTTATACAAGAGGCTTACTAGGGACTCCTTGTTGTTTACATAACACACATGTATCAATGTTTGTTAATACAATTATAGCATGGTATATAAACATTTATCATAAACACAAAGATATTATAATAACCACTTTATTATTGCCTCTTGGTCATATCTCCAACAGTCTCCCACTTGCACTAGAGTCAATAATCTAGATTACATTGTAAGGTACCTAACACCCATGGCATTCTAGTGTTGGTCATGCTTTGCCCTTGGGAGAGCTTTAGTCAACGGATCTGCAACATTCAGATCCGTGTGTACTTTGCAAATCTCTACTTCACCATCTTCGATGTACTCGCGAATCGAATGAAAACGCAGCTTGATATGCTTCAGCTTCTTGTGTGACCTTGGTTCCTTTGCATTGGCGATGGCACCCGTGTTGTCACAATAAATGACTAGCGGGTCCAATGCACTAGGAACCACACCAAGCTCAACAATGAACCTCTTCATCCATACCGCTTCGATGAAGCCTCTGAAGCCGCTATATATTCAGATTCGTTGAAGATTTCGCCACCGTGCTTGCTTGGAACTGCTCCAGCTTACTGCCGCACCATTCAATATAAACACGTACCCAGACTGAGACTTAGAGTCATCAGGGTCGGTGTTCCAACTTGCATCGGTGTAACTGGTTACAACGAGCTCTTGGTCACCGCCATAACAAAGAAACATATCCTTAGTCCTTTTCAAGTACTTCAGGATATTCTTGACCGCTGTCCAGTGTTCCATTCCTGGATCACTTTGATATCTGCTGGTCAAACTAACGACATGTGCGATATCCGGTCTAGTACACAGCATCACGTACATGATAGAGCCTACTGCCGAAGCATAGGGGATCTTGCTCATCCTCTCTCTTTCATCTGCCGTAGCCGGACCTTGAGTCTTACTCAAGACCTTACCTGGCAACATAGGCAAGAACCCTTTCTTGCTTTCATCCATTCTAAACTTCTTTAGAATCTTGTCCGGATATGTACTTTGTGAAAGGCCTATTAGGCGTCTTGATCTATCTCTATAAATCTTGATGCCTAAAATGTATGCTGCTTCACCAAGGTCTTTCATTGAAAAAGACTTATTCAAATAACCTTTAATGCTGCTTAAAAGTTCTATATCATTCCCAATCAATAATATGTCATCTACATATAATATCAGGAACGCTACAGAGCTCCCACTCACTTTCTTGTAAATACAGGCCTCACCATGAGTCCGTATAAAACCAAAGTCTTTGATCACTCTATCAAAGCGTAGGTTCCAACTCCGGGATGCTTGCTTCAGTCCATAAATGGAACGCTGAAGTTTGCATACCTTGTCAGCATTTTTAGGATCAACAAAACTTTTGGGTTGTACCATATACAACTCTTCCTCAATGTCTCCATTAAGGAATGCCGTTTTGACATCCATCTGCCAAATCTCATAATCGAAAAATGCAGCTATTGCTAACAAAATCCTCACAGATTTTAGCTTCGCTACAGGTGAGAAAGTCTCATCATAGTCAACTCCTTGAATTTGTCGGAAACCCTTTGCGACAAGTCGAGCTTTATAGACAGTAATATTACCATCAGCATCTGTTTTTCTCTTGAAGATCCATTTATTCTCGACAGCCTTGCGGCTATCATGTAAGTCTACCAAAGTCCATACTTTGTTATCATACATGGATCCCATTTCGGATTTCATGGCTTCTTGCCATTTGTTGGAATCTGGGCTCATCATCGCTTCTTCATACGTCGCAGGGTCCTCATCATTGTCGTCCACAATCATGACATTCAGACAGGGATCATACCAATCAGGAGTGGTACGTTCCCTCGTCGATCTGCGAGGTTCAGTAGCTTCCTCGTTCGAAGTTTCATGATCATCATCATTTGCTTCCTCCCCTATCGGTGCAGGCTGCACAGGAACTTCTTCCGGCACTGCGCTACTCTGATCTATGAGAGAAGGTTCATCAACCTCGTCGAGTTCTACTTTTCTTCCAGTCACTTCTTTAGTGAGAAACTCCTTCTCAAGAAAGGATCCGTTCTTGGCAACAAAGATTTTGCCTTCGGATCTGTGATAGAAAGTATACCCAATTGTTTCTTTAGGGTATCCTATGAAGACGCATTTCTCCGCTTTGGGTTCTAGCTTGTCAGGTTGTAACTTCTTTACATAAGCATCGCAACCCCAAACTTTAAGGAACGACAGCTTAGGTTTCTTCCCAAACCATAATTCATACGGTGTCGTTTCAACGGATTTAGATGGTGCCCTATTTAAAGTGAATGCGGCTGTCTCTAAAGCATAACCCCAAAACGATAGTGGCAAATCGGTAAGAGACATCATAGAACGAACCATATCTAAAAGAGTTCGATTACGATGTTCGGACACACCATTGCGCTGTGGTGTTCCCGGCGGTGTCAACTGTGAAAGTATTCCACATTTCTTTAAATGCATGCCAAACTCATAACTCGGATATTCGCCTCCGCGATCAGAACGCAGAAACTTAATCTTCTTGTTACGTTGATTTTCTACTTCACTTTGGAATTCCTTGAACTTCTCAAAAGTCTCGGACTTGTGTTTCATAAAGTAAATATACCCATATCTACTCAGATCATCCGTGAAGGTTAGAACATAACGATAACCACCGCGCGATGCTACACTCATTGGTCCGCACACATCGGTATGTATGATTTCCAATAAGTCTGTAGCTCGCTCCATTGTGCCAGAAAATGGAGTCTTAGTCATTTTTCCCATTAGACATGCTTCGCATCTGTCAAGTGACTCAAAGTCAAGTGACTCAAGAAGTCCATCGGAATGGAGTTTCTTCATGCGCTTCACTCCAATATGACCAAGACGACAGTGCCACATATAAGTAGAATTATCATTCAATTTAATTCGCTTAGCATCAATGTTATTAACATGTGTATCACTACTATCGAGATTTAACAAGAATAAACCATTCATCTCAGGTGCATGGCCATAAAAGACATTACTCATATAAATCGAACAACCATTATTCTCAGACTTAAACGAATAACCGTCTTGCATCAAACAAGATCCAGATATAATGTTCATGCTCAACGCAGGTACCAAATAACAATTATTAAGGTTTAAAACTAATCCCGAAGGTAGATGTAGGGGAGCGTGCCGACGGCGATCACATCGACCTTGGATCCATTTCCAACGCGCATCGTCACCTCGTCCCTTGCCAGGCTTCGTTTATTCCGCAGTTCCTGTTTCAAGTTACAAATGTGAGCAACCGAACCAGTATCAAATACCCAGGCACTACTACGAGAACCAGTAAGATAGACATCTATAACATGTATATCAAATATACCTTTCTTCTTGACGTGGCCGCTCTTCAGATCGGCCAAGTATTTGGTGCAATTCCGCTTCCAGTGCCCCTTCCCCTGGCAGTAGTAGCACACAGTCTCAGGCTTAGGACCAGCCTTAGGCTTCTCAGGAGGCGCTGCAACTTTCTTGCCGCCCTTCTTGAAGTTGCCCTTGTTAGGCTTGCCCTGCTTCTTGAAACTGGTGGTCTTGTTGACCATCAACACTTGGTTCTCCTTCTTTATTTCTACTTCAGCAGACTTCAGCATGGAGAAGAGTTCAGGTAACTCTTTGTTCATGTTCTGCATGTTGTAGTTCATCACGAAGTTCTTGTAACTTGGTGGAAGTGATTGGAGGACACGATGAATACCCAGCTGGTTAGGAATCACAATCCCCAAGTCACTGAGCTTCTTCGCATGTCCGGACATTGCGAACATGTGCTCACTAACGGAGCTGCCCTCTTCCATCATGCAGTTAAAGAACTGTTTCGAGGCCTCATAGCTCTCCACGGCCGCATGAGTTTCAAAGATAAGTTTGAGCTCACGCATCATATCACAAGGGTCGTGGTGCTCAAAACGCTTTTGGAGCTCTGCCTCTAGGATGGCACACTAAACTTCGGAGTACCGAGTTACCCGAGTCTCATAAACATTCTTTATGTCCTCGGATACTGCAGGAGGTGGTGGGGGACCTAGCGGTGCTTCGAGCACATATTGCATGCTTACGCCATTGAGGAAAATCCTCACATGACGGAACCAGTCAGTGAAGTTGCTACCATTGCCCTTAAGCTTTTCTTTCTCTAGGAACTGATTAAAATTGATGGAGGGGGCGCCATGATCTACAACATATTTGCAAAGAGTTTAGACTAAGTTTATGATAAATAGAGTTCAATTTTAATTCTTAAATTAACTAGGTGAACTCCCACTCAAAACAACATCCCTCGCATTGTCTTAGTGATTACACGAACCAAATCCACTACACCAAGTCCGATCTTCACGAGAAAAGATGTAGCTTCAAAGGCGAACACTCAAAGTGTTCATCATATCATTCATATGACTCATGCTCTACCTTTCGGTATCCCGTGTTCCGAGACCATGTCTGTACATTCTAGGCTCGTCAAGGCAACCTTAGTATCCGCGTGTGCAAATCTGGCTTCCACCCGTTGTATGCACATGTAGAGTCTATCACACCCGATCATCACGAGATGCTTCGAAACGATAAGTCTTAGCAACGGTGCATACTAAGGATGGACACTTTATTATCTTGATATTTAGTGAGAGAGATCATCTTATAATGCTACCGTCGCGATCTAAGCAAAATAAGATGCATAAAAGGATTAACATCACATGCAATTCAAAATGTGTGATATGATATGGCCTTTCTTCTTGTGCTTTTGATCTCCATCTCCAAAGCACGAACATGATCTCCATCATCACCAGCATGGCGTCAAGGTCAGTGGCGCCGCTTCATGGTTGTCCATCACTTATAGCTACTATAACAACTACTTGAAATAAAGCTATTACATGATGAATAGACACGCATGTCTTTAACAAAAATTAAAGACAACCATTAGGCTCCTGCCGGTTGCCATAATACAATAATGAACATCTCATACATCAAATATAATCATCATCACATTATGGCCATATCACATCACCAAACCCTGCAAAAACAAGTTAGACGCCTCTAATTTGGTTTGCATATTTTACGTGGTTAAGGGTTTTCGAGTAAGATCCAATCTACCTACGAACATGAACCACAACGGTGATACTAGTGTTGACAATAGAAGTGCAAATTACAATCTTCACTATGGTGGGAGAGACAGACACCCGCAAAGCCACTTATGCAATACAAGTTGCATGTCAAGCGTGGAGCAAGTCCCATGAGACGCGGTCATGTAAAGTTAGCCCGGGCCGCTTCATCCCACCATCCCGCAAGAAGCAAAGTACACAAACTAAAGCAACAAAAGCATCACCGCCCACAAACCATTGTGTTCTACTCGTGCAACAGATCTATGCATAGACGTGGCTCTGATACCACTGATGGGGTTCGTTGCATAGAAAACAAAATTTTCCTACCGCAAAGCGAATAAAACCAACAGATCTAATCTATGGAACACCCAAGATCCAATCTACTAGATCTAAGCAACGAGATGGAGATGAGACTAACCCTCGAAGATTCCAAAGCCTACGAGATTAATCTCGTTGTCGGTGTAGACGATCGTCCCCGGTGCTGCAATCCGGCAGCACTTCCGTACTCGGTCGCGCGTACGGTGTCGATGAAGCTCCTTCCTCTCCCGTTCCAGCGGGCAGCGGAGGTGTGGTAGATCTCCTCCAACGTCCAGCAGCACGACGGCGTGGTGGTGGTGGTGGAGGAAGAAAACTGCAGGGCTTCGCCTAAGCCCGGACAGCGTATGGTGGAGGGAGAGGCGGCCAGAGGAGGAGGCAATGGTGGGGAGCCTTGGCCGCCCCCTCCCCTCTTTATATAGGGGGGTCGGCCTAGGGTTTCCCCTAGGGCCCACCTACCCTCTTTGGCCGGCCACATGGGGGGGCAAACTCCTCCCCAAGTTTTCCCCCTTATCTCCTAATTTAAACCATTTATTTTAGGAGATAGATCTTATCTCTAGATTTAAACCATTTAAACTAGAGATAGATCTTATCTCTAAGGGGGGCCGGCCTAGGCCCACATGTCATGGTGGGTAGGACCCACTATGCCATGTGGCGCCTATGTGGCCTCTCCCGGGGTGGTGGGCCCACTGGTGGCCCTCTAGAACCTTCTAGAAGCTCCGGTCAAAACACCGGACTTTTTCCCGAACCCCGGAAATTGACTTCCCATATATGAATCTTATTCTCCGGACAATTCCGGACCTCCTCGTGATGTCCTGGATCCCATCCGAGACTCCGAACAAAAACTTCGGACTCCAACTCATATTCTGAATCTACTTATGCGACATCGAACCTTAAGCGCGTCACCCTACGGTTCGCGAACTATGCAGACATGGTCGAGACTCCTCTCCGAGCAATAACCAATAGCGGGATCTGGAGATCCATAATGGCTCCCACATATTCAACGATGACTTAATGATCGATTGAACCATTTACATACGATGCCAATTCCCTTTGTCTCGCGATATTTTACTTGTCCGAGGTTTGATCATCGGTATCTCCATACCTTGTTCAACCTCGTTACCGACAAGTACTCTTTACTCGTACCGTGGTATGTGATCTCTTATGAACTATTCATATGCTTGCAAGCTAATCAGATGACATTCCACCGAGAGGGCCTAGAGTATTGATACGTCTCCAACGTATCGATAATTTCTTATGTTCCATGCCACTTTATTGATGATATCTACATGTTTTATGCACATTATATGTCATATTTATGCATTATCTGGAACTAACCTATTAACAAGATGCGAAGAGCCGATTCTGTTTCTGCTGTTTTTGGTTTCAGAAATCCTAGTAAGGAAATATTCTCGGAATTGGACGAAATCTTCGCCGGGGTCCTATTTTTGCACGAAGCTTCCAGAAGACCGAAGAGATAACGAAGTGGGGCCACGAGGTGGCAGACCACGGGCGGTGCGGCCCGGCCCGGCCGCGCCACCACTGTCCCTGGGCCCTCGTGTGCCCCCCGACCTACCCTTCCGCCTACTTAAAGCCTCGTCGCGAAACCCCCAGTCGAGAGCCACGATACGGAAAACCTTCCAGAGACACCGCCGCGAATCCCATCTCGGGGATTCGGGAGATCGCTCCGGCACCTGCCGGAGAGGGGATTCATCTCCCGGAGGACTCTTCATCGCCATGATCGCCTCCGGAGTGATGAGTGAGTAGTTCACCTGGACCATGGGTCCATAGCAGTAGCTAGATGGTCGTCTTCTCCTTGTTGTGCTTCATTGTTGGATCTTGTGAGCTGCCTAACATGATCAAGATCATCTATATGTAATACTATATGTTGTGTTTGTCGGGATCCGATGGATAGAGAATACTATGATTATGGTGATTATCAATCTATTGTTTATGTGTTGTTTATGATCTTGCATGCTCTCCGTTACTAGTAGAGGCTCTGGCCAAGTTTTTACTCTTAACTCCAAGAGGGAGTATTTATGCTCGATAGTGGGTTCATGCCTTCATTGACACCTGGGACAGTGACAGAAAGTTCTAAGGTTGTGATGTGCTGTTGCCACTAGGGATAAAACATTGATTCTATGTCTAAGGATGTAGTTGTCGATTACATTACGCACCATACTTAATGCAATTGTCTGTTGCTTAGCAACTTAATACTGAATGGGGTTCGGATGATAACCTGAAGGTGGACTTTTTAGGCATAGATGCAGTTGGATGGCGGTCTATGTACTTTGTCGTAATGCCCAATTAAATCTCACTATATTTATCATATCATGTATATGCATTGTTATGCCTTTCTCTATTTGTCAATTGCCCGACTGTAATTTGTTCACCCAACATGCTTTTATCTTATGGGAGAGACACTCTCTAGAACTGTGGACCCGGTCCTATTCTTTACATAGCATACAATCTACTGCAATTGTGTTTTACTATTTTCTTTGCAAACATCTTCCACTCGATACGCCTAATCCTTTGTTACAGCAAGCCGGTGAGATTGACAACCTCACTGTTTCGTTGGGATAAAGTAATTGGGTTGTGTTGTGCAGGTTCCACGTTGGTGGAATCCTGTTGTTCGCATCACATTTCGCCACCATCAACCTTCAACGTGCTTCTTGGCTCCTACTGGTTCGATTAAACCTTGGTTTCTTTCTGAGGGAAAACTTGCTATGCGCATCATACCTTCCTCTTGGGGTTCCCAACGAACGTGTGAGTTACACGCCATCAAGCTCTTTTGGCGCCGTTGCGGGGAGATCAAGATGCAAGGACTAAATTTTTCTTCGCGGAATTTATTGGATTCAGCTGCTGGAGGTACCTTTATGTCCATCACATTGGGGGCGGCTACAAAACTTCTTGATGATATGATGATAAATTACTCTGAATGGCACACGGAAAGAGCTCCACAAGGTAAGAAGGTAAATTCTGTTGAAGAAACCTCTTCCTTGAGTGATAAGATTGATGTGATTATGTCTATGCTTGTGAATGGTAGATCTAATGTTGATCCAAATAATGTTCCTTTAGCTTCATTGGTTGCTCAAGAAGAAAATGTTGATGTGAATTTCATTAAAAACAATAATTTCAACAACAATGCTTATAGGAACAACTCTAGTAATAACTATAGGCCATATCCTTCTGCTAATGGTAATGGTTATGGTAATTCTTATGGAAATTCTTACAACAATAATAGGAGTGTACCCTCTGGTCTTGAAGCCATGCTTAAAGAATTTATTAGTACACAAACTGCTTTTAACAAATCTGTTGAGGAAAAACTTGATAAAATTGATACTATTGCTTCTAGAGTTGATAGGCTTGCCTCTGATGTTAATCTTTTAAAATTGAAAGTTATGCCTAATAATGATATTGATAATAAGATGACTACTACAGCAAATGCCATCCAAGTTATAATTAATGAGAATATAAGATTGATGGCTGAATTGCGTGCTAGGTGGGATAGAGAAGAAAATGAAAAACTAGCTAAAGAGAATAATATAGCTAAAGTTTGGACTATCACCACCACTAGTAATGCTAATTCTTCACATGTTGCTGCACCTCCTACTATCAATGGTAAACTAATTGGTGTTGACAATGCTTCTACTCCTAGTGCAAAGCGAACAAAACTGCCTGAAATTGCTAAAACTGCTGAAACTGCTTGTGATAAAACTGCTGAAATTTTTTCCAACCTTGGGAACAATGATCCCATTGCTGTAGCTCATAATGATTTAGATTTTGATGATTGCCACATCTCTGAAGTTATAAAGTTCTTACAAAAACTTGCCAAAAGTCCTAATGCTAGTGCTATAAATTTAGCCTTTACAAAACATATTACAAATGCTCTCATAAAAGCTAGAGAAGAGAAACTAAAACTTGAAACTTCTATTCCTAGAAAGTTAGAAGATGGTTGGGAGCCCATCATTAAAATGAAATTCAATGACTTTGAATGTAATGCTTTATGTGATCTTGGTGCAAGTATTTCTGTTATGCCTAAAATGATTTATGATATGCTTGACTTGCCACCATTGAAGAATTGTTATTTGGATGTTAATCTTGCCGATAATGTTAAAAAGAAACCTTTGGGGAGGATTGATAATGTGCACATTACGGTTAACAATAACCTTGTCCCCGTTGATTTTGTTGTCTTGGATATCGAATGCAATGCATCTTGTCCTATTGTGTTGGGAAGACCTTTTCTTCGAACCGTTGGTGCTGTTATTGATATGAGGGAAGGTAATATAAAATATCAATTTCCTCTCAAGAAAGGTATGGAACACTTCCCTAGAAAGAGAATGAAGTTGCCTTTTGATTCTACTATTAGAACAAGCTATGATGTTGATGCTTCATCTCTCGATGTTACTTGATTTGCACTTTCTGCGCCTAGCTGAAAGGCGTTAAAGAAAAGCGCTTATGGGAGACAACCCATATTTTTACTACAGCAATTTTTTGTTTTGTTGAGTCTTGGAAGTTGTTTACTACTGTATAAACCTCTCCTTATCATGATTTTGTGCCAAGTAAAGTTTCTATGTCAAAGTTGATGTTATATTTGGGATCGCTGCGCAGAAACAGCATTGCTGTCTGTCACGAATCTGGGCACAGTTCTCTGTAGAAAATTCGAAAAAATCTGCCAATTTACGAGCGTGATACTCAGATATGTACGCAACTTTCATTAGTTTTGAGTTTTTCCATTTGAGCAATTCTGGTGCCAGCTTTAAATTCGTCTTTACGGACTGTTCTGTTTTTGACAGATTCTGCCTTTTATTTCGCATTGCCTCTTTTGCTATGTTGGATTTATTTCTTTGATCCATAAATGTCCAGTAGCTTTATGCAATGTCCAGAAGTGTAAAGAATGATTGTGTCACCTCTGAATGTGTGAATTATTAATTGTGCACTAACCCTCTAATGAGTTTGCTTGAAGTTTGGTGTGAAGAAAGTTTTCAAGGGTCAAGAGAGGAGAATGATATACTATGATCAAGAGGAGTGAAAGCTCTAAGCTTGGGGATGCCCCGTGGTTCATCCCTGCATATTTTAAGAAGACTCAAGCGTCTAAGCTTGGGGATGCCCAAGGCATCCCCTTCTTCATCGACAACATCATCAGGTTCCTCCCCTGAAACGATATTTTTATTCAATCACATCTTGTGTTCTTTACTTGGAGCGTCGGTTTGTTTTTGTTTTTTTTTTGAATAAGATGGATCCTAGCATTCACTTTGTGGGAGAGAGACACGCTCCGCTGTTGCATATGGACACATGTGTCCTTAGGCTTTACTCATAATGTTCAAGGCGAAGTTTCTTCTTCGTTAAATTGTTATATGTTTGGAATTGGAAAATGCTACATGTAGTAATTCTAAAATGTCTTGGATAATGTGATACTTGGCAATTGTTGTGCTCATGTTTAAGCTCTTGCATCATATGCTTTGCACCTATTAATGAATAAATACATAGAGCTTGCTAAAATTTGATTTGCATATTTGGTCTCTCTAAGGTCTAGATAATATCTAGTATTGAGTTTTGAACAACAAGGAAGACGGTGTAGAGTCTTATAATGTTTACAATATGTCTTTTATGTGAGTTTTGCTGGACCGGTTCATCCTTGAGTTTGCTTCAAATAACCTTGCTAGCCTAAACCTTGTATCGAGAGGGAATACTTCTCATGCATCCAAAATCCTTGAGCCAACTACTATGCCATTTGTGTCCACCATACCTACCTACTACATGGTATTTCTCCGCCATTCCAAAGTAAATTGCTTGAGTGCTACCTTTAAAATTCCATCATTCACCTTTGCAATATATAGCTCATGGGACAAAATAGCCTTAAAAACTATCGTAGTATTGAATATGTACTTATGGACTTTATATTTTATTAAGTTGCTTGTTGTGCGATAACCATGCTTGGGGAACGCCATCAACTATTGTTGAATATCATGTGAGTTGCTATGCATGTCCGTCTTGTCTGAAGGATCTATCATTTTAGTGGTTGGAGCATGCAAAATTGTTAGAGAAGAACATTGGGCCGCTAACTAAAGCCATGAATCATGGTGGAAGTTTCAGTTTGGACATATATCCTCAATCTCATATGAGAATAATAATCATTGCTACATGCTTATGCATTTAAGAGGAGTCCATTATCTGTTGTCCATGTTGTCCCGGTATGGATGTCTAAGTTGAGAATAATCAAAAGCGAGAAATCCAAAATGCGAGCTTTCTCCTTAGACCTTTGTACAGGCGGCATGGAGGTACCCCTTTGTGACACTTGGTTGAAACATGGCATGCAAAGATCCGGTAGTCCAAGCTAAGTAGGACGAGGTGCGGGCACTATTAGTATACTATGCATGAGGCTTGCAACTTGTAAGATATAATTTACATAACTCATATGCTTTATTACTACCGTTGACAAAATTGTTTCATGTTTTCAAAATAAAAGCTCTAGCACAAATACAGCAATCGATGCTTTCCTCTTGAAGGACCTTTCTTTTATTTTTATTGTTGAGTCAGTTTACCTATCTCCCTCCACCTTAAGAAGCAAACACTTGTGTGAACTGTGCATTGATTCCTACATACTTGCATATTGCACTTGTTATATTACTTTATGTTGACAATATCCATGAGATATACATGTTATAAGTTGAAAGCAACCGCTGAAACTTAATCTTCCTTTGTGTTGCTTCAATACCTTTACTTTGATTTATTGCTTTATGAGTTAACTCTTATGCAAGACTTATTGATGCTTGTCTTGAAGTACTATTCATGAAAAGTCTTTGCTATATGATTCACTTGTTTACTCATGTCATTACTTTTGTTTTGATCGCTGCATTCATTACATATGTTTACAAATAGTATGATCAAGATTATGATGGCATGTCACTTCAGAAATTATCTTTGTTATCGTTTTACCTGCTCGGGACGAGCAGAACTAAGCTTGGGGATGCTGATACGTCTCCAACGTATCGATAATTTCTTATGTTCCATGCCACTTTATTGATGATATCTACATGTTTTATGCACATTATATGTCATATTTATGCATTTTCGGAACTAACCTATTAACAAGATGCCGAAGAGCCAGTTTTTCTGCTGTTTTTGGTTTCAGAAATCCTAGTAAGGAAATATTCTCGGAATTGGACGAAATCTTCGCCCGGGTCCTATTTTTGCACGAAGCTTCCGGAAGACCGAAGAGATAACGAAGTGGGGCCACGAGGTGGCCGGACCACGAGCGGCGCGGCCCAGGCCGCGCGCCTCCTGGCCCTCGTGTGGCCCCCGACCTACCCTTCCGCCTACTTAAAGCCTCCGTCGCGAAACCCCCGGTCGAGAGCCACGATACGGAAAACCTTCCGAGACGCCGCCGCCGCGAATCCCATCTCGGGGATTCAGGAGATCGCCTCCGGCACCCTGCCGGAGAGGGGATTCATCTCCCGGAGGACTCTTCATCGCCATGATCGCCTCCGGAGTGATGAGTGAGTAGTTCACACCCTGGACCATGGGTCCATAGCAGTAGCTAGATGGTCGTCTTCTCCTTGTTGTGCTTCATTGTTGGATCTTGTGAGCTGCCTAACATGATCAAGATCATCTATATGTAATACTATATGTTGTGTTTGTCGGGATCCGATGGATAGAGAATACTATGATTATGGTGATTATCAATCTATTGTTTATGTGTTGTTTATGATCTTGCATGCTCTCCGTTACTAGTAGAGGCTCTGGCCAAGTTTTTACTCTTAACTCCAAGAGGGAGTATTTATGCTCGATAGTGGGTTCATGCCTTCATTGACACCTGGGACAGTGACAGAAAGTTCTAAGGTTGTGATGTGTTGTTGCCACTAGGGATAAAACATTGATTCTATGTCTAAGGATGTAGTTGTCGATTACATTACGCACCATACTTAATGCAATTGTCTGTTGCTTAGCAACTTAATACTGAATGGGGTTCGGATGATAACCTGAAGGTGGACTTTTTAGGCATAGATGCAGTTGGATGGCGGTCTATGTACTTTGTCGTAATGCCCAATTAAATCTCACTATATTTATCATATCATGTATATGCATTGTTATGCCTTTCTCTATTTGTCAATTGCCCGACTGTAATTTGTTCACCCAACATGCTTTTATCTTATGGGAGAGACACCTCTAGTGAACTGTGGACCCCGGTCCTATTCTTTACATAGCATACAATCTACTGCAATTGTGTTTTACTATTTTCTTTGCAAACATCTTCCACTCGATACGCTTAATCCTTTGTTACAGCAAGCCGGTGAGATTGACAACCTCACTGTTTCGTTGGGACAAAGTACTTGGGTTGTGTTGTGCAGGTTCCACGTTGGCGCCGGAATCCCTGTTGTTGCGCCGCATCACATTTCGCCACCATCAACCTTCAACGTGCTTCTTGGCTCCTACTGGTTCGATTAAACCTTGGTTTCTTTCTGAGGGAAAACTTGCTACTGTGCGCATCATACCTTCCTCTTGGGGTTCCCAACGAACATGTGAGTTACACGCCATCAAGTATATCTATCCGTCATCAGGATGGACAAATCCCACTGTTGATCCATATGCCTCAACTCACACTTTCCAGATACTTAATCCCACCTTTATTGTCACCCATTTACGCAATGACGTTTGATGTAATCAAAGTACCCTTTCGGTGTAAGTGATTTACATGATCTCATGGTCGAAGGATTAAGACAACTATGTATTGAAAGCTTATAGCAAATGAACTTAATGACTTGATCTTATGCTACGCTCATTTGGGTGTGTGTCCATTATATCATTCAACTAATGACATAACCTTGTTATTAATAACATCCAATGTTCATGATCACGAAACCATGATCATATATTAATCAACAAGCTAGTTATACAAGAGGCTTACTAGGGACTCCTTGTTGTTTACATAACACACATGTATCAATGTTTCGGTTAATACAATTATAGCATGGTATATAAACATTTATCATAAACACAAAGATATTATAATAACCACTTTATTATTGCCTCTTGGGCATATCTCCAACATAATGATCCCCACACTTGCCTCTCTATAATTACTAAGGAATAGTTTCATACTAAGTCAATTAGGGTTTAGTACTTGACTTATATTTATTATAACATTAGTTAGTATCAACAATTACCTCACTTGAACCAGGTGTAAATATTAACATGTGGCTCTACTCAATGAATGGTATAAACATAATAAAATGATCCTCTCCTTTCTCTGAGGTTTAATAGGAATGAGTTGAGTAACAAGGTTGGAATGATCAAAGGTTAATGAAGAATGAATATAAATGTTCTTGACTTGATTCAAGTATTGTAGTTGAAAAGATATACCAGATGACTCATGGTAGAAGTACTGATTAAGTGAAAGACATGGAAAAGATAAGTAAATAATAGTTTCTTAATTAATTGGGTTATTTGATTTATAGTTGAACAATTATTCATGTGTTGTTGTAAGGAATGTCATGTTGAGATCTTATAAGATCTTGTAGTTGACCCTTACTTAAGGTGTTGTTTGTTGTAAATCTAATTCCATTTGATCTAGCCCATAGATCAAATCATCTCTACCCAAAACAAGGTTTTAGCAAAGATCACAGTGAATTTTATAGCGCTTGACTTGATGATCTACTTCAATTCTAGCAAGTCAAGTGAAACTTCAGTTACTGTGGCAAGTTTTATTTGAAAGCGCGAAAATTCCCCGGATTTTCTATGCATGAAAGCAGTGCACACTTTGGTGTTCTCTCATTTTGTAGCCTCTAAACCTGGGATATTACATTGGGTTTGGAGCATATGATACTGAAGTTTGGAACATGCTCTTCCCTACATGGAATTGGAATACCGGAGCTCATCCTTATAGGATCTTGGTATATTTGGTGGGAAAGGAGACAATTCACTCACGGAGAGGTTTTACAAACAGTACATCGAAGTTCTATGTCAATTGGGGTTTTGGCTCGAAGAGCGAGGAAAATCCCGGTGGAGAGGAAGAAACAGTCATGGACTCGGCCACCAGAAGGTATGATAAAACTTAATGTTGACGCTGCATATGATATTGATCAAGGACGTGGGAGTCTAGGTGTTGTTGCTAGAGATTATCTTGGAAAGTTTATAGCTGCCAACTGTAAGGAACTACCGTTTGTTGTTGATTCCTTTATGGCGGAAGCTTATGCGGTGAGGGAAGGTTTAAGTCTGGCTCAACACTTAGGGTGCAACAAGCTGATAATTCAATCAGACAATTCTCAAGTTATTGATTCTATGAATGAGGGTGGTTTCTCTGCAACTTCATCAGCAACGATTTTTGATGATTGTAAAATTATTTCTACAAGTTTAAGAAAAATCAGGTTTGAGCATTGTAATAGGGAGGCCAATGAAGTGGCGCATGAGATAGCTAGGCATAGTTTTACTGAGCATTTGAATTGTTTTTGGGATGATGATCCCCCTAGTTTTTTATTTTCTAAGCTCATAAACGATGTAACTATATTTGAGAATCAATAAAGCATGCCGCATGGCTTTCCCTAAAAAAAAAGATTTACATTTATTTTTTCTAGCTGTTTTCATATGTAGATCTCTTGGGATTGAATTTCATGTTGGTAGTTTCTAAAAAAGATCCAGTTACATTTCATGGATCTTGAATACATAGTGTGTTGTTGACTAGATCATCATTTAACTATATTTTAATGTTATAGCTATATTAGTTATATGTAAAAAAAAATGAGGCTGATTTTACACCTCGCATTGGGCCCCAAATTTCGTGATGGATCTGCCATGCCTGCACGCTAGCCATCACCATCGCACGCTCCCTTTCCTGCGGACTGGAAGTGCCCGTACGCCATGTACTTCGAGTTTGGCGTCCACATCACGGAGGACCCTCTCGGCAGGTTGAGGCTCCCAGACAAGTTCACGGAGTTTCTCGTCAGGAGCAGGCCGAGGTGCACTTCAAGGAAGCCAGTTGCAGCGTTTACGGCTGGCCCGTGGCACGAAGGCTGTTTTCGCATGCTCGGGCAGATAGCCGTGGCTCGGAGGGCATTTTCGCGTCCGCAGACCGACGCAAACGAGCGGTCAATTTTGCCGTCTGAAATGCATCAGGCCACTAAAGATGCCTTACGTAGAGTACTGTTGTGAGAGTGACTGACATGCTGGGCCACTTGTCATCAACCAAAACACGAGTTCAATGCTGCGCCTCCAGGCGTGCATCATTAGTTCATCACCCATCTCCTCTCTTCTCCCTCTGCCTCTCCCATCGCATCTCACCACCGCCTCCTCTCCGTCGCTGCGCCCGCAGCTACCATTTCCCCTGGCCCTGGCTTCGCCTTCGAGCAGCAGCTCGTCGCCACCTGCAGCCTCACCTGAGCCCAGGCTCTCAACGCCTCCGCAAAGCTCTCCCACCTCAAGTCCCACACCAATCCAGACAGTGTACTCACCTTTCTCGGCCTCTCCACCGCCGACGTCGCATCCATCATCGCCAAGGACCCCGAGCTCCTCTACGCCGGCGTGGAGAAAACCCTGGCCCCAATCATCGTCAGGCTCACAGGCCTTGGCTTATCGAGTTCTGAGGTTGCTCGCCTCGACAGCTTCGCCTCATCGTAGAGCCCTATATCGCTTTCCTGTGGAGAGCGAGCTAGGTGCTTGCGATATTGTTTTTAAACATAAGGCCTAAGCCCTGCTTTAAATTAATAAAGCCGCGAAACCGGCAGATACAGAGTGCATACAAAGCCAACACAGCGAACAGGACACAGATACACAAGCAAACAAAGGATAAAAACTACGAGCTTCGCTTGACATGTCGTGTCCATCGTCTTCACGAACGCCGACACCAGGAGAAGCAGGGGCAGTAGGGAGCATCATCCGCAGGCACACTGCATGCATTTCAACCACAAGAACGAAAGGAGGCCAGCACACGGTCTCTGACTCCGAAGAGGGATCCCTTCCCTCTCGCCCCGGATCGCAGGGCGCCGCACCGTCGAAAGGCAGAGAGGTTCCCCCAAGAACGCACCATCGCTGAGACTACCCAAAGCTCAAAGGAGAGATCAAGACCAGCCGCCGCACCAGAAGCCACGCCACGGCCACTGCCACCCACATCACCGTCCAGAGGACGCACGCTGATGAACGAAGGCGCACTAGGAGGATCGGCAGACAAAAAGCAGCAACCACCACCAGACCCAAGCTTGCGGAGCAACCTCCAGACCTGGCTCGACGCCGCGCAAGGAGCACCGCCAAGAACCACCACCGACAACAGAAGAACCTTGCCAACCACCCCAGCAGCCCCGAACGGTGCCTTCAGGAAGGGGAACGACATCGTGACGCCGCCACCGCCCAAGCAGGGACTAGGGTTTTCACCCTGGGCAGGGGGTTGGGTGGGGAGGAAGAAGGGACCTCAACGAAGCCTCCAAGAAGGGAATCGGCGCCGGGGGCGTCGACGACGTCGTGGCCACCGCCGGCCAGAGGTTTCCCCCGGTCCCGACCAGCCCCACCACCAACAACCCGGCCACAAACCCGCAGATCTGGCCGAGAGTTGCGAGCTTCATCGTTCGGGGGCGGAGATCTCCCCAGATCTGACGCCGCAGGCCGGCGGATGGCCCCGAGCGTCGCACCACACGTTCGCTGCCTCCCCGCCGCCCGCACGGCCGAGGACACGGGCCCGCACCACCCACGGCCGCCGCTCGCCGCGTAGAAGACAGCGCCGTTGCCACCATCCAGAGCCGCCGCTCCGGAGTCCAAAGATCCCCACCGGGGTCACCACCAGCCGCAACCGCCCCCGGATCTGGAGGAGTTCGCCGAGCAGCGCCCCAGCCATGGCGGCCGCCGCGCAGCAACCAACCCCCATGCTGCTGCGCCGCGGAGCGAGGACGAGACGGGCCGAGGAAGGAATCCCCGCCGCCCCCTTCACCGGCGACGCGGCCTTCGGCCGGCGTCACCTCTGGGGGCGACAAGGAGGGGCGGAGGAGGAGGGGGGCGGGCGGCGGCGCGCTTAGGGTTTCGCCCCCTCGGTCGCCTGGAGGGGGCGACGCGAGGGGAACGAGCCGGTTTTCCGTTGGTTGCGATATTGTCAAGCTGTGGATCGCTAAGCCAAGGATATAATTTTACAATTTGCCACACTTTACTTTGCACTTCTATCATTTACCATTTTGTGTCTCACTGACATGTGGTGGTCATGTGGCAAATAATAGACACTTCGAAGTAAGGTGTGGCAAATCGTAAAATATTCCAGGATATGATGTTCCTCACCGATCTGAAACGCCTCCAGGTTGCTCGCCTCGTCTCACTTACCAGCGACAGCTTCGCCTCGTCGTAGAGCCCAATATTCCTGTGGGAGTGCGGGCTAGGTGCTTGCGATATTGTCAAGCTGTGCATCTCTAAGCCAAGGATATGATGCTCCTGACCAATCTGAAGCGCCTGCGGGCGATGGTGACGTCTCCGAAGCTCTTGGTGCCACACGTGGCTCTGGGATGTTCGGGCACATGCTTCTTGCCGTTGCATTCCTTGACGAGGAGAAGATCACCGTAAACTGGAGTACCTGAAGAAAATTTTCAGGTGGTTGGAGGCCGGGGTGAGCATTGTTGTGCCTAAGGCTCCCTTTTTGCTGAGGAAGTCGAAGGAATTACTGCAACGCATGTTGAGTTCCTCATCTCCAAGGTGGGGGTGGAATCGGGGTACATTGTTCATCGTCCCTTAATGGAATGTCGTTGCTTGGCGGTCGGCGAGCTCGACCAGGGATGAAAGCCAGGCAAGACTACGAGGCAAGTTTTTTTTTCTATGATGGATCACTTTGATGAATAGCCACAAAGGCAGTTTTCTATATTCATGCCCTCTTTAGTTCGCTATCAAGCCAAATACTACTAAAAGTATGCAAAACATTTTATTTCATCAAATATAATGTACTGTGTGATTGTGTGTTAGTTTAGAAAGTGGCAAAGTGCATTGTGTCATTTTATCCAAATTCCTTTTTTGTGGTGTTTTCTAGTGTCTCTGTTTTCCTGATGCTAACTCGATGCTGTTATTTAGCTTGCAAGGCTGTTGAGCCTCACCATGGAGAAATAAGGCACCAGAGGCTGGCTGCAGACCTGAAGTAATTCCATCATATGTAAAAATGGTAAGCACTTCCCCTCATGTATGAAGAGGTTCCATACTTCCATGTGGCTAATGCCAGCAAACTGTTGTTACCTATTTTAGATACATCCAATAAGCACAATATTCTGTATCTACTAAATGTCCACAGCTCCTCGTATAGTCATGATACTGAGATGTTCTCTTGGCGTTTATTCTGACAAATGATTTTGTTAAACCATTTATTAAAAAATATCTATATGGCTGGAGTGAATCTTAGATATGTAAACCCTATGTGCACGGACTGTTTCAAGTTCATTGGATATTAATTAAACAATCCAACATGTTAATAGCTATTCTTTTGGAGTCATCAGCAAATATTCAGACTAAATAAATACTCGAGTCAAATTAAGAGCAATGAACATTTGAAGATTTGGTCAAAATACGTGGTGTTAGTTGTGCTACAAGTACTGAACCTGATACTTGCATGATAACTTACTTCCACACTACAGAAAAAATAACTGTTTTCCCAGGCGCAACGTATGTGCTTACCTTATCATACTTAGCACTAGTAGTTATTTTACTTGCAAATCTGCTAGATATGCGCTTATCTTCGTGTGGTTAAGTGTGGTAGTGCTTAGGCTAGCCATAGTGCTAGTATCATAGCTAGTATCATGCATCTTAGCCCCACCAAAAATGCTGATGTGGCAAGTAATTATGGATGAGAGAGGAGATTAGAGTATCATAGGTAGATACTGTATCATAGCACACATCACGAGAAAAGCTAGTATCAAATAAATCTTGTGCACCAATTTGTATTGGGATTCTACAAATCAATTAATATAGCAAAACTATGATACTAGTCTATGATACTATGCATTATGGATCTAGTATCATACAAAAGTATCATATACATGATACTACTATATGATACTACCCACTATGGCCAGCCTTATGGGATGGTGATCTCCGTTATTAAACTCACTAGGAAATTGGTTAATAACAAAACAGAGTTTTGCCTACCGTCTGATTAATCTTGTGGCCTATTTTTTTTCCTCCTCAAACCATTTCTTCATCCTCCAGTAGTCAACTTCTCGTCTTCTTCTTTCTTCTTTGTCTCGTCCCTAATAAGCCTGCCTAGCCAAATTATTGTATTCCCCTGGCAGACGGCAGCGGTCGTCCTCATTCAACTAGGAGAGGCATAGCCCTGCGGCAGCCTCTCAGGCGACGAGGAGAGGCCTCCTACCGACTGCAATTAGGCTTAGTAACTTTAGTGGTGTGCAATTTTAGATGGCTGAGGTTTCAGAGAACCGAGAGTTAGCATTTAGCAACAAGGTAGGACAAACATATTTCCGTACTTGCTCCTATGAATGAACAATTAAAATCGGACAGATGTTTTATTTCACATGGAGTCGAAAATCAATCCATCCAAGAGGCTACGGGTTGACTAGTAACCGGTAGCATTAGCCAACAGTGCTTGCGCCTGCGTCTCGTACTTGAATCCTTGGTTCCTCGAATGGTCTGCAGCCCAGATAAAGATGCCGTAGAGCTTGCCCTGCGATTGCAGAGTCTGGCAAGCGCTCAGTGCGGTGCCGACCGGCACTGTGGTGTTCGTGGCCGCCGTGCTGAAGCTGGCCAGGATGTTGGCTCCCGGGTAGTTGAACATCTGCTCGTCGAAGAGGCTCACGTATTTCTCAGCGGTGGTGCTCGCGCCGTAGGCATAGAACTGGAAGTTGACGTAGTCGATGGCATGGCCGTGCGCCGCCCACAGCGTCCGGTAGTACCGCTGCACGTCGGCCTTGCCGTAAGGCGCGATGGACGCGAACCTGATCACGCCGCTGCTCTTGAGCGCTGCGACGAGGCGGCCGGCGCACTCCGCGAAGGTGGCTGGGTCGACCTGGAACTCCTCGTAGTCGATGTCGATGCCGTCCAGGCCGTACCGCTGGATGATACCCGTCAGTGACTCGACGGCGTTGCGCACCCAGGCGTCAACGCCACAGGTGACGTTGAAGAACACGGGGCTGCCGCTCACCGTGGCGCCGCCGAGGCTGACGCCCACGCGGACGTTCGGGTTGCGCCGCTTGACCTCGGCAATTGCGGCCGGGGTGAGCACTGTGTCCTGCCAGAACACGTTGAACCGCCCGTTGGTCGGAGTCGGGGGCTCCGTCGCGGTGGTGTAGTCGATGACGAACGCCAGGATGTAGTCAAACCGGACGCGCGCGTCCACCGGCACGTCCGTGAACCTGACGCCGTTGTAGATGGCGCCGATGTAGTCGCGGAAGAGGTTGGAGTTTCCTGCCGCGGTGGCCATTGTTGGAGCCTGGAGATGGAGGGCGAGAAGAGCAGGGAGCAGAGCTGCTGCAATAAGCTTTGAGGAGCCCATTGGTCGTTTGTCTTTTGCACAGGAGAAGTTGTTGGTCACACTGCGCTTGTTGGTTGCAGCTGCAAAAGCCTGTATTTATAAATTGTGGTGTGTTTTAAGACTGCCAAATGTCAATGAAGATTTTTTTCTCTAACAAAGAAAAACTCTAAAATGGACTTGTTCTGCTTGCCAAGGCTTGAAGGTAGGAGACCAGGTCAAAGAAAATCTGCTGCTTTCGATCGGAGGAAGCAGAAACGTGCTCCTCAACGGATGATCTTTTTTAAAGGTCATCAATCAACTCTTCGTTTGCGATTAGACGTAGTCAATGGTGAATAACTTATATGGACATGTTCAGGACGATGGTAATGTAACAGATGAGTTAAGCTTATGATATTCTACGTGTGTACTCTCTTTGTCTTTTCGAGACCATGATTATATATGTGTACTCCTGTCTTTATGTTGCAACTAGCCAGCAAAAGATACTCTGTAAGTCCGAAAATTCATGCAATGGCTTGTAATTTTATGGCATATGGTCCACAAAATGCCCTTTTTTAGTTTTTCCAGAAGATCCAACAACATCAAGGCCGGCAGGACTGCACACCAGCCAACCTATGGTTGACCAAAAAGGACAATTACATTGCTATCTGCTACCGGCAAAAAACGTAATTATTCTTTTCACAGTTGTCGGCAATAGTGACAGGATAAAAGGTAGTAATAATAGTAGGGCTTACTTGAGCCAAATTCAAAGGATTTTCAAAAGATTTTTGGAGGACTTTGAGAACATAACAAACCCTATGTTTTTTTTTCTGAAAAATAAAAGCCCAGTGATTTCCTATACACAATCTAAGTTCTTCCGCTCATGTAGTACGGAGTATTCAAGATTGCACCACAATGTGTTTTACCCTTCCAGCGTTTTTTTTTATAATTTTGTAAATCAAGAGACCCTTACTACCAGCTCTAGTAAATAGAGGACATCCTAGAAAAAATGCATCAGACTAATCCCTCCGTTTCTATATCCATAATATTAAATATATATAATACAAAAGTTTATTTTATAAAGATTCTTTAATAAATAGATTCTATATTGTAGATATTAATATATTTTTGTAAATATTTTGGTCAAAGTTGATAAATTTTGATTTTTACCAAACCCAAACGAAAAATAGTTATGACCAGAAGAGTACTAGTGAAAATTGCATGGAGTTACCTCATTGTTATTCATGATATACGGAAATAACAAGATAGGAAATCTATCAAGGTGGCATTTCCTCATAACCATAATGGTAGCAGAATTGTTGCTACGAAGGGCATTTAAGCCACACTAGTAAGCGTGCACGGCATTTAAGCCACACTAGTAAGCGTGCACGTGCAAAATATATGTTTTGACTAATATATATGTGAAACAACACTCAATTTTCAACAATCAATTTTCATAAAATTAGTTAGCTAAGGGAGGGCCAATAATTAATGCAATTTGTTCTATCGACAACTAGAGTACACAATTTAGTAAATCATAATGCCCTAACAAAAAATGTCTGTTGTCAATCCTACAAAATGATTCTAATAATTTTATCCATGCATAAAGTCAACATGTTTTCAGCAATCATAACTGAACAGGAAGTAAAATGAGGTCTAACATTCCTGACAGTAATGAGTTACAGAGCTCTCCAATACCATTCTAGCAAAATGACATGTTTTATTTTGTTCACAATTATCTATACTGTTCCACCGGCTAGAAACACAAAAGCCATAACTCAATTATTATAGCCTGAAAGATAGCTTTGCTTTGGTTGTAGCTTGGATCAATTTGCATGTAGAAATGGCCACCAGATGACGCTTTACTAGCCTGTGAACATCAGATTTGTTTGGATTTCAGTTTTATCCTTCTACAAACTGGCTATCTAAAATCCCAGCATTCTGAAAATCTATATTAAAAAGGTTATGACATTACATATACACAAGGCCTGTACGTAGATTGCAGTTGCAAAAGCCTGTATTTATAAATTTTGTTGTGTTTTGGGACTGGAAAATGTCATTGAAGATTTTTTTTCTAAGAAAAACTCTAAAATGCTTGTTCAAAAAAACTGTAAAATGGACTTGTTCTGCTTTCCAAGGTTTGAAGGTAGGAGATCAGGTCAAAAAAATCAGCTGCTTTCGATCGGAGGAAGCAGACCTCAACAGATGATCATTTTTAGAAGTCAACAACTAACCCTTCATTTGCCATCTAGATGTTGTCACTTGTCAATGGTGTATAACTGGATATATGGACTTGTTCTGGACGATGGTAATATAACAGATGAGTTATGGTTATGATATTCTATCTGCGTACTCCTGTTTTTTCGAGACCATGATTACGTATGTATACGCTTGTCAACTACCCAGCAAAAGAGACTTTGTAAGTCCAAAAAGAAAATGTTCAGTGGCTTGCAATTTCATGGCAAACGGTCCACAAGATGACTTATTTTATTCAGTTCTTCCAGAAGATCCAACGACATCAATGCCGGCAGGGCAGCACACAATCCAACCTATATGGTTGACTAAATAGGACATATACATTGCTCTCTGATAATAGCAAAAACACATTTCACAATTGTTGGCTGTAGTGACGGGATAAAAGGTAATAATAGTAGGGCATCGTTGAGTCAAATTCCAAGGATTTTCAAAATAATTTTCGAGGATTTTGAAAATACAACCTTATGTTTTTCCTAAATCCTGTGCACAATCTAATGTTCTTTCACTCATGTAGTGCGAAGTGTTCAAGATTGCACCACAATGCAATCCTGGTTTTTTCCCTTCCCGCACTTTTTATAGTTTTGTAAATCAAGAGACATCTAGTAAATAGATGACATCCTAAAAAACATGCCACCAAATGTAAATCTGAATTGATCTCCAATCTGAAGTAGTATTACTAGATTGGTCATGGTTTTGTTATCATATATCCTAACTTAGATGGCGCACAAAAGTGAGGACTTGGGTTCCGTGCGCAACGAGATCTGAGGCATTCATCCAAGCAGCGACACCGATGTTTATTTCGAAAAAAGTTGAAAAAGGGGTAAGTTGCTGGGAGAAACTAGATCATCCACGAGTATGATCTCCAGTACAACGACACGGCGGAGTTCAAGGTTCAGGGCTTTGTCATAAAGATGCCGATCTAGAAGGTCAACAGCTCCACAACCAGTTAGTACACCTGGCCTGGCCATGGCTAGGCGGCGGCCCACGATGATGCTTGCATATTTATGTTCTACTACTATGTTTGTATGTATGTACTATCTTCATCTTAAGGCTTAAGGTGGTAGGGGCTAGGGTTCTACCGGGTCTAGGGCGGAGATTGTAAGGGTGGAAGTGAGGGCGGAGAGGTTGGAGAGCTCGGCGCCGGCGGCTGGGCGCCGTCGCGGAGGAAGGAGGCGGCGGCTAGGGTTGGTGCGGCGGGGGCGCAGGGGTCTCCCGTCTCCCTTCAGGAGACGAGACAGTAATGATACTGAATATTGTCTGATTAATCTCGAAGGGATACAAGTGTTTATATAGGAGGACGACCTCCTCTAAACCCTAATTTACTTGGGCTAAGCCCCTAATTTACTTGAGCTAAGCCCATAACTAGCCACTAGTGGGCTTCCTACGTGAATAGGTCAAACCGACCATAACATCTCTCCCCGCCTTCTCAAACAGCTCGTCCTCGAGCTGAACTTCTGGAAACTGCTGGCGGAGATCTTCAAGCTTCTCCCAAGTCGCCTCGTCCTCGGGCAGGCCTGTCCAATGCACCAAGACGTGCCAAACACCACGGCGCTGCTGGGCCTTCAACACGCGAGCCACACTCGCCGGGGCAGGCTCGAGACGCCCATCCGAAGTAGGTGGAAGAGCTGGTGGTGCAGAAGGAGGGTCGCCCCGGTAGGCCTTCAGGAGACCGACGTTGAAGACGTCGTGGAGGCGCGAGCCCGCAGGCAACTCAAGGCGGTAGGCGAGCTTGCCGATGCGCTCCAGCACACGGAAAGGACCGGCGTAACGAGGGCCCAACTTGCGCCGGGAGCGCGGGTCCAAGGACTGGGTCGTCCGGTGAAGAAGGCGGAGCCAGACCCAGTCGCCCACCGCAAACTCCGCCTCGCGATGATGTGCATCATAGTACCTCCGGGCTAGCTGCTGAGCCTGAAGAAGTCGCGGGCGCGCCTCAGCTAGTATCTCGTCGCGGGTACGCAGCAGGTCATCCGTTGTCTCAGTACGGGCCGTACCACACGCATATGGAAGCATCGCCGGTGGTGGCCTCCCATAGACCACCTCAAAGGGAGTAGTGTGCAGCGCGGAGTGGTAGGACGTGTTGTAGCAGTACTCGGCCCACGCCAGCCAGTCCACCCAAGCTCGTGGACGATCCCCGGTGATGCAGCGCAGGTACATGGCGATGATCTTGTTGACGACCTCGGACTGGCCGTCCGTCTGAGGATGAAACGTCGTGCTCATGCGGAGCTTCACGCCCGCCAACCCAAAGAGGTCCCTCCAGACGTGACCCGTGAACACAGGATCACGATCACTGACGATGGAGGACGGAAACCCGTGGAGGCGAACGATGCCGTCGAAGAAGGCGCGTGCCACGGACGCCGCCGTATAGGGATGGCCGAGGGCGATGAAGTGCGCGTACTTGGAGAAACGGTCGACCACCGTGAGGATGACGGACTTGCCGCCAACCTTCGGCAGCCCCTCGATGAAGTCCATGGAGATGTCCGCCCACACCTGGGACGGCACGTCCAGCGGTTGCAGTAAGCCCGCCGGACGGAGCGTCTCCGTCTTGTTCCGCTGGCATGTGACACACGCCCGCACCCAGTCTCGCACCAGGACGCCATCCCCTGGAATGTAAAAATCCGCACGGAGACGGTGCAGGGTCTTCTGGACGCCCTCGTGACCTGCAGAATGTGCCAAGGACAAGGCCTGGTGGCGCAGGTCTCCATGATCCGACACGAAGATGCGGCGCCCATGGAGGAGTAGTCCCTCGTCCAGGCGCCACGGCGCGGCCAACTCGCCGTCGGCCAGGCGCTGGCGCAGCTGCTGCGCATCCGCGGCCTCGGCAGTAGCGCGGCGAACCTTGTCAATGAAGGCGAAAGATGGCCCGGAGTGGATGCAGAGGGCCGCACCGACCGTGGGCGCGTCCACGGTGTCATCGATGTCGCGGCGGGACAGGGCGTCGGCGACTGTGTTGAGGCGGCCGGGGCGGTACTCGACGGTGAAGTCGAAGCCGAAGAGCTTGCTGATCCACTTATGTTGCGGCACTGTGGAGAGGCGCTGATCCAGCAAGAACTTCAGGCTGTAGTGGTCCGTGCGCACACGGAATGTCCGGCCCCAAAGATACGCCCGCCAGTGGCGCACCGCCTGGACCAGCCCGATCAGCTCGCGCTCATATGCGGCGAGCTTGTGGTGGCGCGCGGCGAAGGGGCTGAAGAAAGCGAGTGGCCCCTCGCCCTGGTGAAGGACGGCGCCGAAGCCGATGCCGGAGGCGTCGCAGTCCACCACAAACGGCTCGTCGAAGTCCGGCATCTGAAGAACGTGACTCGTCGTGAGGGCCCGCTGCAGGGCGGCGAAGGCCGTGGCTGCCTCCTCGTCCCAGGAGAAAGCGTCGCGGCGAAGCAGGCGCGTGAGAGGCGCGGCGATGAGGCCGAAGTCCTGGATGTACCACCGGTAGTATCCCGCGAGGCCCAAAAATCCGCGAAGAGCTCGCGGCGACTGGGGCGTCGGCCAGGCGGCGACGGCGGCGACCTTGTCCGCGTCCATCGCGACACCGTCGGCGGAGATGACGTGGCCCAAGTACGCGACGGAGGTTGTGCCAAACGAGCACTTCGAGCGCTTGAGATGAAGACGATGCGCTCGAAGCTCGTTGAAGATGATGGCCACGTGCTGCAGGTGCTCCGCCCAGGATGCGCTGTAGATCAAAATAGCATCAAAGAAAACAAGGACAAAGCGGCGTAAGTAGGGGTTGAGCACGTCGTTCATCAAGGCCTGGAAGGTCGCCGGCGTGTTGGAGAGGCCGAACGGCATCACCAAAAACTCGTAGTGGCCATGGTGAGTGCGGAACGCCGTCTTGGCGATGTCGACCGGGTGCATGCGCACCTGATGATAGCCCGAGCGCAAGTCGATCTTGGTGAAGAAGCGCGCGCCATGCAGCTCGTCCAGGAGCTCATCCACGACGGGGATGGGGAACTTGTCCTTGGACGTGACGGTGTTGAGGGCGCGGAAGTCGATGCAGAAGCGCCACGTGCCGTCGGCCTTGCGCACAAGGAGCACGGGGGCGCTGAACGGCGACGTCGAAATCCGAATGATGCCCTGTGCTAGCATGACTGCCACCTGACGCTCGAGCTCGTCCTTCTGCAGCTGGGGGTACCGGTACGGCCGCACAGCGATGGGCGCCGTGTTCGGCAGCAGGTGTATGCGGTGGTCGCAGGGCCGCGAGGGAGGGAGGCCCTGCGGCTCATCGAAGAGGTCGCCGTGCTGCTGAAGTAAGTCGGCCAGGAGCGGGTGCGCCTTGTCAAGCGCGGCGGCCATCAGGTGTAGTTGCGGGGACGCGCCAGTGCTGCCCAAGCCCGTCCAGTGAACACGGCGGCAGCCCTCGCGCCAGAAGATGAGGGTCAGCACGTCGAGGTCCCACAGGATGGAGCCTAAGGTGCTCAGGAAGTCGAGGCCGAGGATGAAGTCGTAGCAGCCCAAGTCGATGCCGACGCAGTCGATGGAGAACGGCTCGTCGCCTACGAGCACGGGAACCTGTCGCGCCACGCCCTGGCACGTAAGGCGGTCCCCGTTGGCGACGGTGACGATGTACTTCTCCGATCCCGCCGGCTGGAGAGCTAGGCGGCGCATGGCGGTGTTGGACAGGAAGTTGTGCGTCGAGCCCGTGTCCACCAGCGCAGTAAGACGCTCCCCATTGATAGTCACCGGAAGCAGCATCGTCTTGGCCGTCTTGATGCCCGCCATAGCATGAAGAGAGACGACGAAGGCGGACGCGTCGACCGGCGCGTAGGTCGTGACACCGGCCTCAGTGATGGTGGCGGCCGTGAGCTCGGCGGTGAGGGCCTCCACGTCGGTGTCGTCGCCGGTCTCCAGGTAAAACAGGCGGGCGCACGTGTGGCCTGGCGCGTACTTCTCGTCGCAGTTGAAGCATAGCCCCTGGCGGCGCCGCTCGAGCTGCTCCGCAGCCGTCAGCCGCTTGAAGGGGCGAGTCGGCGCAGGAGGGCCCGCGGGCGCAGCGGCCGGCGCGGGGCGCGGCGGGGCGGTGGGCGTCGGGGCGGGTCGGAGCGCGGGACGAGCGCTGCCACGTTGCGCGTAGACCTGCTGCATGGCGATGGCGCGCTGCTCGTAGGCCCGTGCGTAGTACATGGCCGTCTGCAGGTCCGCAGGCTCGCGCATCTCGACGTCGACACGGATGTAGTCGGGAAGGCCGCCAACGAAGAGGTCGGCACGCTGCCGCGCCGAGACGCCCGGGGCATGGCACGCGAGCGCCTGAAAGCGATCGGCGAAGTCCTGGACCGTGGTGGTGAAGGCGAGGCGTCCCAGCTCGGCGAGGCGGCTTCCGCGTAGGGTCGGCCCAAACCGCTGGAGGCACAGGTCGCGGAAGCGCTCCCAGGACGGCATCCCGCCCTCGTCCTGCTCGAGGGCGTAGTACCAAGTCTGCGCGGTGCCCCGTAGGTGATAGGAGGCGATCCACGTGCGGTCGGCGCTGAGCGTCCGCTGCCCCCGAAAAAACTGCTCACACTGGTTCAGCCAGTTCAGGGGATCGGTGGCGCCGTCGTAGGTGGCGAACTCCAGCTTGGTGAAGCGGGGCGGCTGCTGTGCCAGAGGCGGGACCTCGGGGGCGCCCTCCTGGCGGCCCGGGTTGAAGGACGTGCTCGCGGCGAAGGGGCCGCAAACCGGCCGCCCGGGGGGCGGGCTGCTGCCGTCGTCCGCGCCGCAGTCGAGTGTAGACGGGCGACGCGTCGATCCATGTGGGAATTGGCGCGGGCGATGGCGGCCACCACGCGGGGCGACCGTTGCTGGCGGCGGAGGCGGGCGGTGGGGCGGCGGTGGAACGGCGGGCGGTGGGGGCGGCGGGTGCTGGCCGGCCTTGATCTCCGCGAGCTCGAAACGGATGGCGCGGAGACTGTCGGCGAGGTCCGCCAAAGTAGCGGGCAGGAGGTCGAGGCCCGTGGGGGCGGCGGCGGCGCGGGGCGCCGTCATGGCGGCGGCGGTGGACGTGGCGGCGATGGGGTCGACGGGGGGGCTGTTGGAGCCCATGAGACCTAGGCAATCTGATACCAAAGTGGTAGGGGCTAGGGTTCTACCGGGTCTAGGGCGGAGATTGTAAGGGTGGAAGTGAGGGCGGAGAGGTTGGAGAGCTCGGCGCGTCGGCTGGGCGCCGTCGCGGAGGAAGGAGGCGGCGGCTAGGGTTGGTGCGGCGGGGGCGCAGGGGTCTCCCGTCTCCCTTCAGGAGACGAGACAGTAATGATACGAATATTGTCTGATTAATCTCGAAGGGATACAAGTGTTTATATAGGAGGACGGCCTCCTCTAAACCCTAATTTACTTGGGCTAAGCCCCTAATTTACTTGAGCTAAGCCCATAACTAGCCACTAGTGGGCTTGAATAGGTCAAACCGACCATAACATAAGGCCTATATTTTTTTTAGAAAGTCAAACTATGTTAAATTTAACTAAGTTTTTTATAAAAAAATATTAACATGCCAAATACAAAATTGATATTAGTAGATAGATAATGATATGTATTTTTATATGCTATCTACAAAATATCATATTTATTGATAGATTATTCTAAAATTTTGATCAAACTTTACTTGCTTTAACTTTTTTTTTTAAATATAAGTCTTAAACCTTGGGATGGAGGTAGTAATAGTGTAGTATGCCGGAACTTGGGTGGTTTTTGATCAGGAGTGTTAGTCTGAACATCCGTAGTTTCCATATCACGACATGAAATTTTTACTGCCTGAAAGAAACGGACACTGCCGCTGATGACCAAAAGACTGCACCCGTACGTGGAGCGATGGGGGTCACATAGCTCACCCACCACAACAGGTTATAATTAAGCGGTGGTTCTGTGCAGCTTTTGGGAGTAGCAGTGATTATGGCGCCGCTGCTCTTCTTCCTCCTGGCCGGGCTCGCTGCCTTGCCGAGAGACGCCGCCGCGCTCACCCGCGGTGACTTCCCCGACGGGTTTATCTTCGGAGCAGGCACCTCGGCCTACCAGGTACCTCCCTCCTCTATGTTGCAAACGGAGCAAGCGAAGTAGTACGTATCATGATTAGTAATTCGATCTCTGTCAAAGAATTAATCGCTTGAGACCGTAGGTGGAAGGCGCGGCTGCAGAAGATGGAAGAAAACCCAGCATCTGGGACACCTTCACTCATCAAGGTAGGTCAATTCAGGCAATCCATTCATTGGCAATTCGACACCTTGCAAGACATACTACTTGTAGGATCGATCTAAATTTCTGGCTGGAATGTATCGATGCTGACAGGTCATTCTACTGACAAATCTACCGGGGATGTTGCGGCTGATCAGTACCATCACTACAAGGTACGACGATCGTGTCTACATCTAGTACCAATCAATCATTATTCTACTTAAGGAAAACACACTGGGACGAGGACACATGATTGGAGAAGTCCTTATTTCCCTTTTTGACAATGACAATGTATAGGATGACGTAAAGCTTATGCACCAGATGGGTCTAGACGCGTACAGGTTCTCTATCGCATGGCCCCGCCTTATCCCAGGTACGGCAGCATCAAAATTTAGTCGGGCAGCAGTATATCTCTGAAAAATTATGATACTCTGAATGTCACACAAATTAACACCGTGTAGATGGAAGAGGAGCGATCAATCCCAAGGGCCTGGAGTACTACAATAACTTGATAGATGAACTCATACTGCATGGTAAATATCAATCTCCGTACAACATGAACATAGCCTTCACTCTGATCTTGATCAACCAAGACTGACCGACATACATGCGTTGCAGGCATTCAGCCTCATGTCACACTCTACCATTTCGATCTCCCACAGTCCCTTCAGGACGAGTACGACGGACTGCTCAGCCCCAGATTCATGTATGTAACGGACAGGAATTTGGTGCACATGGGTGCCAGTGCTCCCTCCACTTTCAGTTTTTTGAAAATTTTAAAATCTCACACTTTTATGTTTTCAAAAATTATGGCGCTAAATATGTAGATAGATATGTTCATGGGAAGTATATGCAAAAAAGTCCCGATAAAAAATACTTTAAATTTTGGGATATAAAAAAACAAACTTCTGACAAAAGGATACACTATTGTAATACTAATTTACTACCATTAACTGTCAGAAAATTGTCTTTTTTATATTATTCAAAATACAAAGTATTTTTTAACGGGAATTTTTTTGCATACACCCCACCCGTATATATCTATCTATATATTTAATGTTAGAATTATTTAATAATTAGAAATGTGAAATTTTAAAATTTTAAAAAATCTAAAAATGAGGAGAGCACTGGTGCCCATGTGTCAAAGACACTTTCCGGTTTTTTCTCCATATGTAACTCCAAACTATAAAATGAAGGTTGGGAACTATTTTTAGATGCTATTTGTGCTTGACATGTATGTATATATAATTATATATGCAGAGACGACTACACTAAGTATGCGGACGTCTGCTTTGAGAACTTTGGGGACAGGGTGAAGCACTGGGTCACCGTCAACGAGCCGAACATCGAGACTCTAGGCGGCTTCGACAGCGGCACCCTGCCGCCACGGCGTTGCTCCGTTCCCTTCGGCGCCAACTGCTCCAGAGGGGACTCCACGATGGAGCCCTATGTAGCTGCTCACCATCTCCTGCTTGCACATGCCTCGGCGGTGTCCCTGTATAGACACAAGTACCAGGTCTGTCAGACAAGTATCTTCCCTACCAAACACATATAAATGAAAGTAGCTGATTACGATGACCTTGTAGGCAACTCAAAGGGGACATGTAGGAATTACCCTCTTGACCGGGTGGTATGCGCCTGCTACCAATGAAACGCAGGATGCAGTTGCTGCAACAAGGATGAATGACTTCCACATTGGATGGTCAGTACTTTACAAGTTGTTACCGACATGGTCTTCGAAGCACAACTAATTTGTATACACAAAACGTAAGAGCTCAAACCCTCGATCTGTCTCAACAGGTTCATGCATCCTTTGGTGTATGGGGACTACCCACCGGTAATGAGGACCAGGGTGAGCGCACGGTTGCTGGATATCACCGCAGAGCAGTCCAGGAAACTGTCCGGATCATTCGACTTCATCGGCTTGAACCACTACGCCGTCTTCCGTGCAAGTGCCGATGAGAACGCCTTCAACCTGAAGCAGAGGGACTACTTCGCCGATGGAGGAATTGCAGGTAAGTAGCTGTTAGTTAAGGCTACGTATCGTATCTACAGAGCAATTCACCCTTGCTTATCTTGTGCAACGCTTTCTTGCTTGGTTCAGATCCAATTAAATACATCCTAGAGGTATGTATAAAGCTGTGAAACAAAAAAAACCATGTCTTCAGCAATCCCAGCACACATCGACTGAGTCACGGTGATAATTTCCTTGTTTTTTTTCTGATAATAAGGTGTGCAAATTTTATGGATGTACGTAACATGTGCAGGGCCAGAATGAGTATGCTCCTTGGGCTCTAGGGAAGCTACTGGATCACCTGAAACTCAAGTATGGAAATCCTCCAATCATGATCCATGAAAACGGTAGGCGGATATATCAACAAAAAAACCTGACAAGTGCTGCTTCTCAGTGTTTTCTGGAACTGTAAATACTTATCAGCATAGTGTGAACTGAAAAAACAAAATATGTTGACATGTGTAAAACAAAATCATAGACATGGAATCTATTTTTTGGATGATTCAGGATATGCAGACGCCCCCCAAACCCTGAGCAAGATCGAATACGAGGATGACTACAGATCAAAGACCCTGCAAAATTACTTGGAAGTTCTACACCTGTCCATAAGGCGAGTTCATCTTCCTTACACCACCATATACACCATCTTTATTTATCCTGATCAAAATGTCACATAAACTCCAACCAAGACATGCCCAGTAAAGGAACAACATACGAAACTAACAGGAACTCATGATTTCTAAGAATCGAGAAAGAATTTAACTGTGTTTCTTGATCTGGGGTAGCTTCTGAGTGCTGCTCTGTACTGGTTGCAGGAACGGGTCAGATGTGCAAGGATATTTCGTCTGGTCGTTCGTTGATGTGTTCGAGTTCCTCTTCGGCAATCGAATGCGCTATGGCCTGTACGGTGTCGACATGAACAGCAAGGAGAGGACAAGATATATGAGGAACTCTGCCCGCTGGTATTCTAGCTTCCTCAAAGGCGGTGAGCTGCGTTCGATGTCGCCGTCAGGGAAAGCCTACAGCGCCGCATGACTTGTGTGGCTTCTTCGATATTCCCAGAGGAAGAGTCATATTCCCAGGGGGTGACCGTGTGCAGTTTCACTTTTGTTGTCTAATAGTAAGTAGCACGTGCTTTGAACATTTGCCCCAAAAAAGTGGAAAAGTACAAATTTTCACTTACTGGAAACAGCGCTTCACGTTTTTCCTATGCCGTTTTGGGGAGGACAGCACTAAATTCTTCCACGCATGTGCCTTCACGCGCCTCCGGAAAAATCAGATCAAGATCTTGCATGACGGAGACCGGGTCCTCTACTCCTCTACAACCATGCAGAAAAAGCGGAGTTACTGCGGGATTTCTATGTCAGCCTTCTTGGCACCTCCACCCCACCGATATGGGGCTTTGACCTGCGCACCGTCATCCATAGCGTCGCGGGCTTGCAAGAGCTGGAAAAACCTTTCACCATCCAGGAAGCTAAAGAAGCCGTTTGGGCTATGCGTACGGACAGTGTAGCCCCGGTCCCGACGGGTTTGGACCCGCCTTCTTTCGGACTTTCTGGGATGTTGTCAGTACGGACCTCATGGCCTTTCTCCAGGATTTCTATGATGGGGTTGCCCCCCTCGACGGACTTAATCGAGCGTTCATTACCCTGATTCCAAAGAAAGATGAGGTGCTCACTGCTGACGGATTTCGCCCCATCTCACTCCAGAACTGCGTTATGAAGATTGTCACCCGGATCCTCACAACCAGACTCCAGCAATTCATTGAGCAGCTTATTTCCTTTGAACAATCAGGGTTTGTCAAGGGGCGAAATATAGTCGACAACTTCCTGTATGCTGCTGATGTGGTACAGAGCTCTCAAGCCCGCAAAACTCCTGCGGTGGTGCTCAAGCTGGACTTCATAAAGGCCTTCGACTCCGTCAACTGGGCTGCTTTGGACGCCATCCTAGAAGCACGCGGCATTGGTCCTCTTTTTCGATCTTGGATTTCCTCTATTTTTACCACTTGGCGGACCACGATTCTGCTCAACGGGATCCCCGGGCGATGGATTTCTTGGAAAAATGGATTGCGCCAAGGCGACCCGCTGTCCTCGTACCTGTATCTCGCCGTCGCCGACTTACTCCCCTGCCTCATTGCCATGGAGGGTACCGAGGAGCGTCTCTTGCACCCCCTTGTGGATGACCTTCCCTGCCCCGTCATCCAATACACCAACTGACACCTTGTTGATTTTGCGAGCCGACCGCGTCTGTCGCCTCAAAGTGGTCCTTGGTCTCTTCTCGCAAGCAACTGGTCTGCACATCAACTTCCAGAAGAGTACCTTCGTCCCCATTGGCGGGGTCCCGGGAGACCTGGCCTCTGAGCTTGCCGACATTCTTGGCTGCCCCGTCTCGTCCTTCCCCCAGACTTACTTGGGGCTGCCTCTATCGGATCATAAGTTACCCGCTTCGGCGCTGGAATATATGTCCGTCAAGATCTCCAAGCGCATCCCGGGCTGGCGCACGTCCATGCTCCCTATTGGCGGCCGTCTCGCTCAGTGACGCGGTTTTGTCTGCTCTCCCCTCGTTCGCAATGTCTGTCCTACCAATCCCAAAGGGGACTCTCACGAAGATGGACAGACCCCGGCGTGCGATGTTCTGGAAAGCAAAAGAGAAATGCTCTGGCGACGATTGACAGGTCGCCTGGGACTACGTTTGTCGGCTGCGGTCTGAAGGTGGACTTGGCATTATTGACCTTGGCCTTCAGAACAAGTGTCTCCTGCTGAAAGTCCTGCACGGTCTTTTCTCTGGGTGCGACTCACTTTGGACCAGGTGGGTGAGGCGCAGCTACCTCTGTGACCACCCCCATGCGGCCACACCCGCCTGGAGGTGCTTCTAGACGCTTATCCCTTGTACCTCTCTATTACTAAAGTGGAACCCCGTGACGGGCGCTCAACCTCCCTCTCGCATGACTCCTGGTGCCCCTTGGCCCCCTGTCTGCGGCCCTACCTGAAGCTTTCTCTCATTGCCTCCGCCCCCTCGCCACTATTGCCGACACCCTTGAGGATGGGAGCATAGAGATCCCTCTCACCCACCGAGTGATCGCTGCTGCCTCTCGCAAGTTAAATTTTGTGTGTGCTTGCCACTCGCGGATCTCCCTCGCCATGACGCCGGACATCCGTACCATCGCTCTCGGCCCCTCCGCCAACTTCAACACTGGGAACATCTATCGAGCCCTGCACTGCTCGGGGTGCATCGTCCCCGGCAAAGACATCAACTGCGGGGCGTCCCCACGGAGGTGATGACTTACCAGCTCTCCTTGATGGCCTCTCCGAAGATCTGCCACAGATGCACAAGAGGGTGCGGAACACTGCCATCCTTGCTCTCCTATGGTCCATTTGGAAGTCCCGAAACAGGATGGTCTTTGACGCGGATCTCATGTCTACTGCCCGGGTGATAGCTATGGTCGTTGACCACCTCCGCGTGTGGGTCGTCCGCGCCTCTGGTAGAGTTGACACGGGCCCCCTATTGGCCTGGTGCCAGTCCATCTCCTACCTTCTCCAGATCCCCCCCTTTGTAATCCCCCCCTTTCCTGGACGCGGTATGTCGCCCCACCCAGGAGTGCTGGCTGCAGCCCTCCCTGGTGTCGCTCCTTGTACTATTGTCATTTTGATGAAATATGAGTTCAGGTGGGCAAATCGCCCCCCCCCACCCCCCTTTTGATTTATATAAAAAAAAGTACAAATTTTACAAAAAAAAAGATAAGTGGTGCTCTAAAAATTAATAAACTGAGATCATTATTGTTTATTCGTTTAATATAATTATATGAAAAGTGTAATCGAACATAAATTGACAAAAGAAATTATGGACCATTCATTATGAGTGTGTATATGTTTGAAATCAAATGTTGACAACATAATAATGTATGTTTTAAATTATTTATTCAAGTGACAAAACCTTTTATCGAATTTGATTTCTTACTGCAAGTGGGTTCTAAGTAAGAGATAAGAAGTGCAGAAATTGAGTTCGGGTGTCGTGAACATCGGTATTTTTCAAAATCTGAAAAAACGTGATTTCATAGTTTCAAAAAACTCAAAAATATAATCTAGACATAGACAATGTTTTACTCTACCAACATGCAACATCCCAACTCAAAATACCTTATAGTGTGGGCTTAACAAAAATGAGCAAACCTGATAGATTTTGACGGTTTGAAAATTTGCACTCTTCACTACTTTAGATGTCAGATTTTATCATTTTTTGCACATCCTAAAGTACAAGATATTTTAAGGTGAGATTTTTTCGTGTTTGTAGATAACATTTTTTTTTCATACGTGTACATTTTTTGCTCCAAATTTTTAAAAACTTCAAAACACTGTTTTTTTTTATTTAAAACATGGGCTTCTTGTTGCCCAAGCTCTAAAAATCAACACTCATAACAAGTGATCGGCCAAACAATTCGGAAAAACATACAATATTTAAAATTTCAATATAACCATACATATTCCTTATTTTTTTTAGAACCTATAAAGTCTTCAAGTTCCCCATAAAAGAAGGATTTTATTTAATGATCTGAATAGATGAGATTATGAATGAAATTGCACGTGAGAGATCATGAGAGAGAGAAGATAACTTGGCTGGCTAACTCACGTCACTTGCTGGTCGTGGTAAGTTCTGCAACAACAACAAAAAGTTACATGTGCCAGTGGCGGAGCCAGAGCAATAAAGCTGTGATATCAAGTATATTAAATCTCTAAATCTTGTATTTTTTTTCCTAAATTTATGCATCCCTTCACGTCACTCAGCGGTTTATTTTTTACTCTCGTCAGAGCACCCACTCGGGCCGCTCCCGCGAGCGACCGGGAGCCCGTGGCGGCGCCTCTTCCCGGATCCCCCCTCCCCTTCCCCTCCGTCTCGCCGCCGCCAGAGGGCGTCGCCGGGGAAAGCCCGCGCGGCGCCGGTGCCGGCGGGGTGATGAGGACATCCCTACCTCACTACTACCTCCGTCATTACCAACGAAGATGAACCTGCTGTGAAGCTCAAGTCCAATGAAGTCGATTGGACCAATGACACGAGCTCGTGCGAAGCTACTTAAACAACATGTGAACTTGTTCTTAAACGATACCTTGATTGATGAGAACTTTATACTACCTAAGTCTTATTACTTATGTATCATCAGGTATGAAGAGGAGACAAGCATCACACGAGGAGAGGAGCAGCTGGACGTGAAGATGGACGTGAAGCTGGACATGGAGCTGGACATGAAGATATCTCATGGACGCGCGAGGGAGGAGCGGGAGGCATGCGCGAGAGGAGAAGAAGAAGTCCAGGCCGGTCCAGAACCCGGTCAGACCGGCCGCCACGCCGGGCCGCCCGGTCCCTGGCCCGGTCGACCGGCCGCCAACCGGAGGAAGCCCCTCGTACCGGACGGAAACCGGAAACCTCGCAGATTTCCGGTTGCCGACCGGTTGACCGGACCACAGACCGGACCGGCCGGTCCACAGCCCGGTCGACCGGATTCCAGACCGGACCAGTCCGAGTCTGTCTCGAGCAGATCTATTCTGGGTCGGTTATTTTCGTACTTTTTGGACCTGAGGTCGTCCCAGACGCCTATATAAGTCCCTGGGATGCCCCACAAGTTGCTTTAGACCACGTTTAAGATAAACCCTAGTTCTTAGTTGTTTGCTCTGCAAAACTATTGAATTCCCTACACCATATTGCTTGGATATTGTGTAGATCCTGTTTAAGTCTTGTGTGATCTGCTGTTCCATTGGGAATTAGACGGTTGCAACTTACCGCTTCGTGGTCGGCGGCTACGTGCGCAAGTGTGTGGAGTTGCGAATATCTTGCAGGGTTGAGAGCTGTTGCATTGGCGACAGGGACCAATCGAGAGATCTCGTTGCGTCATACAAGTTATCATCCACTACATCGTCGTGTTTCTCCGCTGCCATCACCCCGTGATCATCATCACCTCCGTTGCTTACTGAGAAGATCGGGCCACCCCGTATCATCTTGGTATCAGATTTCCAGTTTTCCTCGGTAAGCCATCCACAATCCACCCCATAGTTGAGTTGTGAGTGTTTTCCTATCCAGAAAAAGCCAAAAATATTTAGGGTTAGGGTTTGCCATAGCCATAGCTTGCACTAATTTCGAGTTTTAGTTGCTTTTCGTAGTTGTTTTTGCGTACCTTTATCTTTCTTCTAGTAGAATAGTTAGGGTTTGTGTTTTCTCTATCATCTAGTTTATCTTCTAGTGTCAGTTTTGTTACTCCGAGTCCACATAGCGTAAAGTGTGCTTGTTCCAACCATAGACACAGCCTTTCGATATACGTGACTAGGAACTTCCCCAGAAGAGACTAGTTTTACCGCTCGACAGGCTGCTCATTAGGTTTTTGGTGCTTTGCATATCTTGTTGGCCATGTTATCAAGGAGTTGAGTCATAAAATCAAAAAAAAAGAAGCAAAAAGAGCTACATAGCTTCGTGTGTTACAAAAAGAAAATACAAAAAAAGTGTGTGCTAGTTGAAATCAAGTGAAAGGCCTAAGTTTTCTTTACTGCATCCGTAGTTGAGCAATCTTGTGCCTGTCTCGTTGAGCTTTACTAGCGTCTCTCTAGTGCATTGCAACTTTCTCTCCATATAGTTGCATTGCCCCATTATATCGCCTTGTGTGAGTATCATTGGTTGTCTACGGTCAGCGCTAGAGCTTGTTATTGGTGCAAATAGGTAGCCTACCTACAGCCCCACATATACCCTGCTTTGTCGTGTGATTGTTCTTATACCCTTGATATTCGCTTCGCTACATCCGTGCACTAGTTGTTACTACAAGTGGTAAGCAACACTAATTTACTTTGGAACGGTAAGATTTCCTTTTCTTATCAGTTTTGAGTGAGTTGTGAGAGTACCACCATATATTTTTGATTTAGTGCACTAACCTACTAATCATGTCTGCTAGTGATCATAAGATTGTTAACCAGGAGAACAAGGATTCTGCAGATATTATTAACTGGAGGGAGTTTGAGGCTCTTCGTAATGAGATGCGACGTGAATTCCGCGCTCAGGATGATGAGCTTAAGGGTACAGTTGACGAGATCAAATAAACACTGGATGCTACTAATGCAACTGTCACTGGATTGGCTGATCAAGTAACGGATATACAGCGCAATATTGCAGACATGCTCATCGCTATTGAGAATTTGACTCAACAACAACAACAAGACGATGACGAAGATCCTGAGCTTGAAGATGATGCACACAATGCTCGTGGTGCACCTCGTGGTCATCGTCCTCGTGGTTGGGTTCCACTTGGCCGCAATGGTCGTGGACAGGATGAAGAAGATGGATTGGGTAAGCCCAAGTTTTCCATACCCAAGTTTGAAGGAGGAGCTGATGTGGAAGAATACCTCACTTGGGAGCTCAAGATTGAGAAGTTGTGGAGCTTACATCCCAACTACTCTGAAGATAAGAAGATCAAGCTTGCTTCTTCTGAGTTTGATGGTTATGCATTGCGTTGGTGGGATTCTTTGGTTCGTAACCGCGACGAAGATGGTGCACAACCTATCCGTACATGGCGTGCAATGAAGGAGGTTATGACTTCTCGTTTTGTGCCTACAAATTACATGCGGAATATATTTGATAAGCTAACACTATTGAGGCAAGGTGTGAAGACTGTTGATGAGTACTACATGGAGATGGAGATGCTTATGCAGCGTGGTCGTGTCCGTGAGTCTCTAGAGATGACAATGCAGCGTTTTCTCAATGGATTGAAGTATGATGTTAAAGGCATTGTTCGTCATTACACCTACACCAATATGAATCAATTGTTACATCATGCAAGAGAAGCTGAATCACAGTTGGCTGAAGAAGCAAAGGTTAAGGGACGTGCTACTGGAGCTGGGCGTTTTACACCCCGTGCGCCCTCTACAGCGCCGGCGCCTTCGACGCGCTCCGCTCCTTACTCTACTCCGTCTAGCAAACAGGTTTCCAATGTATCTAATGCAAAGAAGTCCGAATCTGCTGCAAGTACGAGTGGTTCTAGTATGTCTACAACGCGCAACCGCGATATGCTTTGCCATACATGTGGTGGCAAGGGCCACTTCAAGAGAGATTGTCCTAACCGCAAAGTCATGTTTATCAATGAGGACAATGAGTATGAGACTGGAGATGATGTTGATCCAAATGCTCCAGATGATGATGACTATGACACCGATGGTGAAGATGCATATCCTTCTGATGCTCGCACTATTGTTGTGTCGCAGCGTGCTCTTAATGTGTTGCCTAGTGCATCTACTCAGCGCTGCAATTTGTTCCAAACTAAAGCTTTAGTTGGTCCTGACAAGGCTTGCAAGGTCATTATTGATGGCGGGAGTTGCCGCAATTTAGCAAGCAAGGAGTTATGTACCAAGCTGAAGTTGAAGTACCTACCGCACCCGCATCCATATTATATTCAGTGGTTGAGCGACAATGGTGAGATGAAGATAAACCACATGGTGCGTGTTGAGTTTGCGATTGGACCGTATAAGGATTGCATTGACTTTGATGTGGTTCCTATGACGGTTTGTCACCTACTATTGGGTCGGCCTTGGCTCTATGACCGTTCTGTGCAACACAATGGCCGAGCCAATACATATCACTTGGAGTACAAGGGCAAGAAAATTAACTTACAGCCTATGTCACCACAACAAATTGTCAATAAGTCTCGTCAGAAGATTGAAGTCAATTTGGAGGATGCACCTCTAGATAGGCGAGAGAATTGTAATGTCATGGGTGATATAACGAAAAGTGAGAGAGTGAATTCCTTAGTTTCATTAGCCACCAAAGAAGACATGAGAGAATTTAGTGAGGATCCTACGGCCATGCCTCTTGTGCTTTTGTACAGGGGTACGGTATTGGTTTCTAATGACATGACCCCTCTTCCTCTTGGTGTTTCTAATGTTTTGCAGGAATTTGGCGACGTGTTTCCGGAGGAGGTACCCGCAGGACTACCACCATTGCGAGGTATTGAGCATCAAATTGACTTGATTCCCGGAGCTTCGCTGCCCAATAGGGCGCCATATCGCACTAATCCCGAAGAGACGAAGGAGATACAGAAGCAAGTACAAGCGCTACTCGACAAAGGTTATATCCGCATAAGCCTTAGTCCTTGTGCTGTTCCTGTTATTCTAGTTCCTAAGAAAGATGGTACTTGGCGTATGTGCGTAGATTGTAGAGCTATAAACAACATTACTATTCGATATCGTCATCCTATTCCCCGTTTAGAGGATATGCTAGATGAATTGAGTGGTGCTGCTGTGTTCTCTAAAATTGATTTGCGTAGTGGTTATCATCAAATTAGGATGAAAGAAGGGGATGAGTGGAAAACAGCCTTTAAAATTAAATTTGGTTTATATGAGTGGTTAGTAATGCCTTTTGGGTTAACTAATGCACCTAGTACTTTCATGAGATTAATGAACCATGAGTTTATTGGCAAATTTGTGGTTGTCTACTTTGATGACATATTAATCTACAGACGCAATGAATCTGATCATACTATACATATTAGACATGTTTTGCAAGTGTTGCGTGATAATCAACTCTATGGTAATCTTGAGAAGTGCACATTTTGCAAAGATAAGGTCATATTTCTGGGTTATGTTGTCTCTAAGCATGGAGTAGAAGTAGATGTGTCTAAAATTGAAGCTATTCAAAAATGGCCTACTCCCATGAATGTGAGTCAAGTAAGAAGTTTCCATGGTCTAGCTGGGTTTTATCGCAGATTTGTGCCCAACTTTAGTACTATTGCTGCACCTTTGAATGATTTGACTAAAAAGGGTGTTGTTTTTGAGTGGGGCGCAGCCCAAGATCATGCTTTTGATGAACTTAAGAGATTGTTAACTTCTGCACCGTTGCTTGCACTTCCTGATTTCAATAAGCAATTTGAGATTGAATGTGATGCTAGTGGTATTGGAATTGGTGGTGTGTTGATGCAAGAGGGTCGCCCAATTGCATATTTTTCTGAGAAACTTTCTGGTGCTAAGTTGAACTATCCTATATATGATAAAGAATTGTATGCTTTAATTAGAGTTCTTGAGGTTTGGCAACATTACTTGTGGCCAAAAGAATTTATCATACATTCTGATCATGAAGCTTTAAAATACCTGAAAGCCCAATCTACTTTGCATAAGCGTCTAGCTAAGTGGGTTGAGTTCATTGAGTCTTTTCCATACATTATTAAGCATAAGAAGGGAAAAGATAATATTGTTGCTGATGCTCTATCTAGGAAGAATATGCTATTAACTCAACTTGATGTTAAAATTCCTGGTTTAGAGATACTATGTGATTTGTATGCTACTGATCATGATTTTGCTGAACCATATCGCTTATGTGCTCTTGGTAAAGCATGGGAAAAATATCACATACATGATGGGTTCTTGTTTAGGGCTAACAAACTATGTGTTCCAGAATCGTCTGTGCGTTTGCTCTTATTGCAGGAATCACATGCTGGAGGTTTGATGGGTCACTTTGGGCGTGAGAAGACGCTACTCATGCTAGCTGACCACTTTTATTGGCCAAAGATGAGGCGGGACGTGGATCGATATGTGAGGAGATGCATTACTTGCAACAAGTCCAAGTCCAAGCTGAAGCCTCACGGTTTGTATACTCCTTTACCGGCACCTACTACACCATGGGAGGATATTAGTATGGATTTTGTGTTGGGTTTGCCGCGTACTAAGAGAGGCAATGATTCTATATTTGTGGTAGTGGATAGATTTTCTAAGATGTCACTTTATTGCCTGCCACAAGAGCGACGATGCGTCGCATATTGCTAACCTGTTTTTCAGGGAGATTGTACGTCTACATGGAGTCCCGAAGACTATTGTTTCTGATCGTGACGTGAAGTTTATGAGCTACTTCTGGAAGACGCTTTGGAGAAAGCTGGGGACGAAGCTGCTGTTCAGCACTACTTGTCATCCCCAAACTAATGGTCAAACTGAAGTGGTGAATAGAACATTGTCACAACTGTTGAGATCCATGATCAAGAAGAACCTGAAGGAGTGGGAAGAGTGTTTGCCGCATGTGGAGTTTGCTTACAACAGGGCGGTACATTCTACCACGGAGCTATGTCCTTTTGAGGTGGTGTATGGTTTCAAACCCATTACTCCACTTGACTTGTTGCCTTTGCCCATACATGAGAGAGTTAATATGAAGGCATCTAAGAGGGCAGATTTTGTGAAGAAGATTCATGTGAAGACTAAAGAGTTGATTGAGAAGAAAGGCAAGAGCAATGCTGCAAGGATGAATAAGAAGCGCAAGGAGATGTTGTTCAAGCCTGGTGATTTGGTCTGGGTACATTTTCGCAAGGATAGGTTCCCGAAGCTGAGAAAGTCTAAGTTGAAGCCTCGTGGTGATGGTCCTTACAAAGTGCTTGCCAAGATCAATGATAATGCATACTCGATAGATCTTCCAGAGGATGAGTTTGGTGTCAGTAATTCTTTCAATGTTGCTGATTTGACACCATATGACGGAGAAGACCTTGGAGCGTCGGGGTCGACGCCTTTTGAAGGGGGGGAGATGATGAGGACATCCCTACCTCACTACTACCTCCGTCATTACCAACTGAAGATGAACCTGCTGTGAAGCTCAAGTCCAATGAAGTCAAGATTGGACCAATGACACGAGCTCGTGCGAAGCTACTTAAACAACAGGTGAACTTGTTCTTAAACGATACCTTGATTGATGAGAACTTTATACTACCTAAGTCCTATTACTTATGTATCATCAGGTATGAAGAGGAGACAAGCATCGCACGAGGAGGGAGCAGCTGGACGTGAAGATGGACGTGAAGCTGGACATGGAGCTGGACATGAAGATATCTCATGGACGCGCGAGGGAGGAGCGGGAGGCATGCGCGAGAGGAGAAGAAGAAGTCCAGGCCGGTCCAGGTCCGGTCAGCCGCCACGCCGGCCCGCCCGGTCCCTGGCCCGGTCGACCGGCCGCCAACCGGAGGAAGCCCTCGTGGACGGACCGGAAACCTCGCAGATTTCCGGTTGCCGACCGGTTGACCGGACCACAGACCGGACCGGCCGGTCCACAGCCCGGTCGACCGGATTCCAGACCGGACCAGTCCAGTCTGTCTCGACCAGATCTATTCTGGGTCGGTTATTCGTACTTTTTGGACCTGAGGTCGTCCCAGACGCCTATATAAGTCCCTGGGACGCCCCACAAGTTGCTTTAGACCACGTTTAAGATAAACCCTAGTTCTTAGTTGTTTTCTCTGCAAAACTATTGAATTCCCTACACAATATTGCTTGGATATTATGTAGATTCTGTTTAAGTCTTGTGTGATCTGCTGTTCCATTGGGAATTAGACGGTTGCAACTTACCGCTTCGTGGTCGGCGGCTACGTGCGCAAGTGTGTGGAGTTGCGAATATCTTGCAGGGTTGAGAGCTGTTGCATCTGGCGACAGGAACCAATCGAGAGATCTCGTTGTGTCATACAAGTTATCATCCACTACATCGTCGTGTTTCTCCGCTGCCATCACCCCGTGATCATCATCACCTCCGTTGCTTACTGAGAAGATCGGGCCACCCCGTATCATCTTGGTATCAGATTTCCAGTTTTCCTCGGTAAGCCATCCACAATCCACCCCATAGTTGAGTTGTGAGTGTTTTCCTATCCAGAAAAAGCCAAAAATATTTAGGGTTAGGGTTTGCCATAGCCATAGCTTGCACTAATTTCGAGGTTTAGTTGCTTTTCGTAGTTGTTTTTGCGTACCTTTATCTTTCTTCTAGTAGAATTGTTAGGGTTTGTGTTTTCTCTATCATCTAGTTTATCTTCTAGTGTCAGTTTTGTTACTCCGAGTCCACATAGCGTACAGTGTGCTTGTTCCCAACCATAGACACAGCCTTTCGATATACGTGACTAGGAACTTCCCCAGAAGAGACTAGTTTTACCGCTCGACAGGCTGCTCATTAGGGTTTTGGTGCTTTGCATATCTTGTTGGCCGTGTTATCAAGGAGTTGAGTCATAAAATCAAAAAAAATAGAAAAGAAGCAAAAAGAGCTACATAGCTGCGTGTGTTACAAAAAGAAAATACAAAAAAAAAAGTGTGTGCTAGTTGAAATCAAGTGAAAGGCCTAAGTTTTCTTTACTGCATCCGTAGTTGAGCAATCTTGTGCCTGTCTCGTTGAGCTTTGCTAGCGTCTCTCTAGTGCATTGCAACTTTTCCTCCATATAGTTGCATTGCCCCATTATATCGCCTTGTGTGAGTATCATTGGTTGTCTACGGTCAGCGCTAGAGCTTGTTATTGGTGCAAATAGGTAGCCTACCTACAGCCCCACATATACCCTGCTTTGTCGTGTGATTGTTCCTATACCCTTGATATTCGCTTCACTACATCCGTGCACTAGTTGTTACTACAAGTGGTAAGCAACACTAATTTACTTTGGAACGGTAAGATTTCCTTTTCTTATCAGTTTTGAGTGAGTTGTGAGAGTACCACCATATATTTTTGATTTAGTGCACTAACCTACTAATCATGTCTGCTAGTGATCATAAGATTGTTAACCAGGAGAACAAGGATTCTGCAGATATTATTAACTGGAGGGAGTTTGAGGCTCTTCGTAATGAGATGCGACGTGAATTCCGCGCTCAGGATGATGAGCTTAAGGGTACAGTTGACGAGATCAAACAAACGCTGGATGCTACTAATGCAACTGTCACTGGATTGGCTGATCAAGTGACGGATATACAGCGCAATATTGCAGACATGCTCATCGCTATTGAGAATTTGACTGCACAACAACAACAACAAGACGATGACGAAGATCCTGAGCTTGAAGATGATGCACACAATGCTCGTGGTGCACCTCGTGGTCATCGTCCTCGTGGTTGGGTTCCACTTGGCCGCAATGGTCGTGGACAGGATGAAGAAGATGGATTGGGTAAGCCCAAGTTTTCCATACCCAAGTTTGAAGGAGGAGCTGATGTGGAAGAATACCTCACTTGGGAGCTCAAGATTGAGAAGTTGTGGAGCTTACATCCCAACTACTCTGAAGATAAGAAGATCAAGCTTGCTTCTTCTGAGTTTGATGGTTATGCATTGCGTTGGTGGGATTCTTTGGTTCGTAACCGCGACGAAGATGGTGCACAACCTATCCGTACATGGCGTGCAATGAAGGAGGTTATGACTTCTCGTTTTGTGCCTACAAATTACATGCGGAATATATTTGATAAGCTAACACTATTGAGGCAAGGTGTGAAGACTGTTGATGAGTACTACATGGAGATGGAGATGCTTATGCAGCGTGGTCGTGTCCGTGAGTCTCTAGAGATGACAATGCAGCGTTTTCTCAATGGATTGAAGTATGATGTTAAAGGCATTGTTCGTCATTACACCTACACCAATATGAATCAATTGTTACATCATGCAAGAGAAGCTGAATCACAGTTGGCTGAAGAAGCAAAGGTTAAGGGACGTGCTACGGGAGCTGGGCGTTTTACACCCCGTGCGCCCTCTACAGCGCCGGCGCCTTCGACGCGCTCCGCTCCTTACTCTACTCCGCCTAGCAAACCGGTCTCCAATGTATCTAATGCAAAGAAGTCCGAATCTGCTGCAAGTACGAGTGGTTCTAGTATGTCTACAACGCGCAACCGCGATATGCTTTGCCATACATGTGGTGGCAAGGGCCACTTCAAGAGAGATTGTCCTAACCGCAAAGTCATGTTTATCAATGAGGACAATGAGTATGAGACTGGAGATGATGTTGATCCAAATGCTCCAGACGATGATGACTATGACACTGATGGTGAAGATGCATATCCTTCTGATGCTCGCACTATTGTTGTGTCGCAGCGTGCTCTTAATGTGTTGCCTAGTGCATCTACTCAGCGCTGCAATTTGTTCCAAACTAAAGCTTTAGTTGGTCCTGACAAGGCTTGCAAGGTCATTATTGATGGCGGGAGTTGCCGCAATTTAGCAAGCAAGGAGTTATGTACCAAGCTGAAGTTGAAGTACCTACCGCACCCGCATCCATATTATATTCAGTGGTTGAGCGACAATGGTGAGATGAAGGTAAACCACATGGTGCGTGTTGAGTTTGCGATTGGACCGTATAAGGATTGCATTGACTTTGATGTGGTTCCTATGACGGTTTGTCACCTACTATTGGGTCGGCCTTGGCTCTATGACCGTTCTGTGCAACACAATGGCCGAGCCAATACATATCACTTGGAGTACAAGGGCAAGAAAATTAACTTACAGCCTATGTCACCACAACAAATTGTCAATGAGTCTCGTCAGAAGATTGAAGTCAATTTGGAGGATGCACCTCTAGATAGGCGAGAGAATTGTAATGTCGTGAGTGATATAACGAAAAGTGAGAGAGTGAATTCCTTAGTTTCATTAGCCACCAAAGAAGACATGAGAGAATTTAGTGAGGATCCTACGGCCATGCCTCTTGTGCTTTTGTACAGGGGTACGGTATTGGTTTCTAATGACATGACCCCTCTTCCTCTTGGTGTTTCTAATGTTTTGCAGGAATTTGGCGACGTGTTTCCGGAGGAGGTACCCGCAGGACTACCACCATTGCGAGGTATTGAGCATCAAATTGACTTGATTCCCGGAGCTTCGCTGCCCAATAGGGCGCCATATCGCACTAATCCCGAAGAGACGAAGGAGATACAGAAGCAAGTACAAGCGCTACTCGACAAAGGTTATATCCGCATAAGCCTTAGTCCTTGTGCTGTTCCTGTTATTCTAGTTCCTAAGAAAGATGGTACTTGGCGTATGTGCGTAGATTGTAGAGCTATAAACAACATTACTATTCGATATCGTCATCCTATTCCCCGTTTAGAGGATATGCTAGATGAATTGAGTGGTGCTGCTGTGTTCTCTAAAATTGATTTGCGTAGTGGTTATCATCAAATTAGGATGAAAGAAGGGGATGAGTGGAAAACAGCCTTTAAAACAAAATTTGGTTTATATGAGTGGTTAGTAATGCCTTTTGGGTTAACTAATGCACCTAGTACTTTCATGAGATTAATGAACCATGTTTTGCGTGAGTTTATTGGCAAATTTGTGGTTGTCTACTTTGATGACATATTAATCTACAGCCGCAATGAATCTGATCATACTATACATATTAGACATGTTTTGCAAGTGTTGCGTGATAATCAACTCTATGGTAATCTTGAGAAGTGCACATTTTGCAAAGATAAGGTCATATTTCTGGGTTATGTTGTCTCTAAGCATGGAGTAGAAGTAGATGTGTCTAAAATTGAAGCTATTCAAAATTGGCCTACTCCCATGAATGTGAGTCAAGTAAGAAGTTTCCATGGTCTAGCTGGGTTTTATCGCAGATTTGTGCCCAACTTTAGTACTATTGCTGCACCTTTGAATGATTTGACTAAAAAGGGTGTTGTTTTTGAGTGGGGTGCAGCCCAAGATCATGCTTTTGATGAACTTAAGAGATTCATGCTCTACCTTTCGGTATCACGTGTTCCGAGACCATGTCTTTACATGCTAGGCTCGTCAAGGCCACCTTAGTATCCGCATGTGCAAAACTGTCTTGCACCCGTTATATGTACTTATCGAATCTATCACACCCGATCATCACGAGATGCTTCGAAACGATAAGACTTGATAACGGTGCTACTAAGGATGAACACTTTATTATCTTGAGATTTTAGTGAGAGGGATCATCTTATAATGCTACCGTCGCGATCTAAGCAAAATAAGATGCATAAAAGGATTAACATCACATGCAGTTCATATGTGATATGATATGGCCCTTTTGTCTTTGCGCCTTTGATCTTCATCTCCAAAGCACGGACATGATCTCCATCATCAACGGGCATGATCTCCATCATTGTCGGCGAAGCACCAAGGTCAATGGCGCCGTCTTCATGATCGTCCTCCATGTAGCAACTATTACAACTACTTTGAAATACTACTCAACATGAAATTTAAAGACAACCATAAGGCTCCTGCCGGTTGCCACAATACAATAATGATCATCTCATACATATTCATCATCACATTATGGCCATATCACATCACCAAACCCTGCAAAAACAAGTTAGACGTTCTCTAATTTGGTTTGCATATTTTACGTGGTTTAGGGTTTTCGAGCAAGATCCAATCTACCTACGAACATGAACCACAACGGTGATACTAGTGTTGTCAATAGAAGAGTAAATTGAATCTTCACTATAGTAGGAGAGACAGACACCCGCAAAGCCACTTATGCAATACAAGTTGCATGTCAAGCGTGGAGCAAATCTCATGAACGCGGTCATGTAAAGTTAGCCCGAGCCGCTTCATCCCACTATGCCACAAAGATGCAAAGTACTCAACTAAAGATAACAAGAGCATCAACGCCCACAAACCATTGTGTTCTACTCGTGCAACCATCTATGCATAGACACGGCTCTGATACCACTGTTGGATAACGTAGCATAGAAAACAAAAATTTTCCTACGGCGAACACGCAATCCAAGCCAAGATGCAATCTAGAAGACGGTAGCAACGAGGGGATTGTCGAGACTCACCCTTGAAGAGATTCCAAAGCCTACAAGAGGAGGCTCTTGTTGCTGCGGTAGACGTTCACTTGCCGCTTGCAAAAGCGCGTAGAAGATCTTGATCACGATCGGTTCCGGCGCCACGAACGGGCAGCACCTCCGTACTCGGTCACACGTTCGGTTGTTGATGAAGACGACGTCCACCTCCCCGTTCCAGCGGGCAGCGGAAGTAGTAGCTCCTCTTGAATCCGACAGCACGACGGCGTGGTGTCGGTGGTGGTGTAGAAGTCCGGCGGAGCTTCGCTAAGCTATGCGGGCAATATGAAGTGGAGGAGCAAAGCTAGGGTTTGGGAGGGGTGGCCGGCCACTCTATGGGGGCGGCCAGCTTGTGGTCTTGGGGTGGCCGGCCCCCTCCCTTGGCCCCTCATTATATAGGTGGATCCCAAGTGTTGGTGTCCAAGTCTTCGAATAAGACCCGAAACCAAAACCTTCCATATGGTGGGAAACTTTCCCTCCCACTAGAGGTGGGAATTCCACCTTCCATGGGGGGGTGGCCGGCCCCCTAAGGGGGAGTCCACTTGGGACTCCTCCCCCACTAGGGTTGGCCGGCCATGGAGGTGGAGTCCCATGTGGACTCCACCTTCCTTGGTGGTTTCTTCCGGACTTTTCTAGAACCTTCTAGAACCTTCCATAGAACCTTCCGCATCATTTTATTCACATAAAATGACATCCTATATATGAATCTTATTCTCCGGACCATTCCGGAACTCCTCGTGATGTCCGGGATCCCATCCGGGACTCCGAACAAATATTCCAACTTCATTCCATATTCAAGTACTACCATTTCAACATCCAACTTTAAGTGTGTCACCCTACGGTTCGTGAACTATGCGGACATGGTTGAGTACTCACTCCAACCAATAACCAATAGCGGGATCTGGAGATCCATAATGGCTCCCACATATTCAACGATGACTTTAGTGATCGAATGAACCATTCACATACGATACCAATTCCCTTTGTCACGCGATATTTTACTTGTCCGAGGTTTGATCATCGGTATCACACTATACCTTGTTCAACCTCGTCTCCTGACAAGTACTCTTTACTCGTACCGTGGTATGTGGTCTCTTATGAACTTATTCATATGCTTGCAAGACATTTAGACGACATTCCACCGAGAGGGCCCAGAGTATATCTATCCGTCATCGGGATGGACAAATCCCACTGTTGATCCATATGCCTCAACTCATACTTTCCGGATACTTAATCCCACCTTTATAACCACCCATTTACGCAGTGGCGTTTGATGTAATCAAAGTACCTTTCCGATATAAGTGATTTACATGATCTCATGGTCATAAGGACTAGGTAACTATGTATCGAAAGCTTATAGCAAATAACTTAATGACGTGATCTTATGCTACGCTTAATTGGGTGTGTCCATTACATCATTCATACAATGATATAACCTTGTTATTAATAACATCCAATGTTCATGATTATGAAACTAATCATCTATTAATCAACAAGCTAGTTAAGAGGCTTACTAGGGACTCTTTGTTGTTTACATATCACACATGTATCAATGTTTCGTTAATACAATTATAGCATGGTATATAAACATTTATCATAAACATAAAGATATATAATAACCACTTTTATTATTGCCTCTTGGGCATATCTCCAACAGTCTCCCACTTGCACTAGAGTCAATAATCTAGATTACATTGTAATATACCTAACACCCATGGCATTCTGGTGTTGGTCATGCTTTGCCCTAGGGAGAGCTTTAGTCAACGGATCTGCTACATTCAGATCAGTGTGTACTTTGCAAATCTTTACTTCTCCATCTTCGATGTACTCGCGAATCGAGTGGTAACGCAGCTTGATATGCTTCAGCCTCTTGTGTGACCTTGGCTCTTGTGCATTGGCGATGGCACCCATGTTATCACAGTAGATGACAAATGGGTCCAATGCACTAGGAACCACACCGAGCTCTACAATGAACCTCTTCATCCATACCGCTTCTGATGAAGCCTCTGAAGCCGCTATGTACTCCGATTCTGTTGAGGATTTCGCCACCGTGCACTGCTTCGAGCTTGCCCAGCTTACTGCAGCACCATTCAATATAAACACGTACCCAGATTGTGACTTAGAGTCATCAGGATCAGTGTTCCAACTTGCATCGGTGTAACTTGTTACAACGAGCTCTTGGTCACCTCCATAACAAAGAAACATATCCTTAGTTCTTTTCAAGTACTTCAGGATATTCTTGACCGCTGTCCAGTGTTCCATTCCTGGATCACTTTGATATCTGCTAGTCAAACTAACAACATGTGCTATATCCGGTCTTGTACATAGCATGGCATACATGATAGAGCCTACTGCCGAGGCATAGGGGATCTGACTCATCCTTTCTCTTTCTTCTGCCGTAGCCGGTCCTTGAGTCTTACTCAAGACCTTGCCTGGTAACATAGGTAAGAATCCTTTCTTACTTTCGTCCATTCTAAACTTCTTCAGAATCTTGTCCAGGTATGTACTCTGTGATAGCCCTATTAGACGTCTTGATCTATCTCTATAAATCTTGATGCCTAATATGTATGATGCTTCACCAAGGTCTTTCATTGAAAAACTATTATTCAAATAACCCTTTACACTGCTTAATAATTCTATATCATTCCCAATCAATAATATGTCATCTACATATAATATCAGGAATGCTACAGAGCTCCCACTCACTTTCTTGTAAATACAGGCCTCTCCATGACACTGTATAAACCCGAAGTCTTTGATCACCTTATCAAAACGTCGGTTCCAACTTCTCGATGCTTGCTTCAGTCCATAGATTGAACGCTGAAGTTTGCATACTTTGTCAGCATTTTTAGGATCGACAAAACCTTTGGGTTGTACCATATACAACTCTTCCTCAATGTCTCCATTAAGGAACGCCGTTTTGACATCCATCTGCCAAATCTCATAATCGAAAAATGCAGCTATTGCTAACAAAATCCTCACAGATTTTAGCTTCGCTACAGGTGAGAAAGTCTCATCGTAGTCAACACCTTGAATTTGTCGGAAACCCTTTGCGACAAGTCGAGCTTTATAGACAGTAATATTACCATCAGCATCTGTTTTTCTTTTGAAGATCCATTTATTCTCGACAGCCTTGCGGCTATCAGGTAAGTCTACCAAAGTCCATACTTTGTTATCATACATGGATCCCATTTCGGATTTCATGGCTTCTTGCCATTTGTTGGAATCTGGGCTCATCATCGCTTCTTCATACGTCGCAGGGTCCTCATCATTGTTATCCACAATCATGACATTTAGACAAGGATCATACCAATCTGGAGTGGCACGATCCCTTGTCGATCTGCGAGGTTCAGTAGCTGTCTCATTTGAAGTTTCATGATCATTATCATTAGCTTCCTCTGTTGTCGGTGTAGGTGGTACAGGAACATTTTCCGGTACTGCGCTACTCTGATCAACGAGTAGAGATTCTTCAATCTCATCGAGTTCTACTTTTCTTTCAGTCACTTCTTTAGTGAGAAATTCTTTCTCAAGAAAGGTTCCGTTCTTAGCAACAAAGATCTTGCCTTCGGATCTGTGATAGAAAGTGTACCCTATAGTTTCCTTAGGGTATCCTATGAAGACGCATTTCTCCGCTTTGGGTTCTAGCTTGTCCGGTTGTAACTTTTTTACATAGGCTTCGCAACCCCAAACTTTTAGGAACGACAGCTTAGGTTTCTTATTAAACCATAATTCATACGGCGTCGTTTCAACGGATTTTGATGGTGCTCTATTTAAAGTGAATGCGGCTGTCTCTAATGCATAACTCCAAAATGATAACGGCAAATCAGTAAGAGACATCATAGAACGAACCATATCTAAGAGAGTTCGATTACGACGTTCGGACACACCGTTTCGTTGTGGTGTTCCCGGCGGTGTCAATTGTGAAAGTATTCCGCATTTCTTTAAATGCATGCTAAACTCATAACTCAGATATTCACCTCCGCGATCAGATCGTAGAAATTTAATCTTCTTGTTACGTTGATTTTCTACTTCACTTTGGAATTCCTTAAACTTCTCGAAAGTTTCGGATTTATGTTTCATTAAATAGATATACCCATATCTACTTAAATCATCTGTGAAGGTTAGAACATAACGATAACCACCGCGCGATGCTACACTCATTGGTCCACATACATCTGTGTGTATGATTTCCAATAAGTCAGTAGCTCGCTCCATCATACCCGAGAATGGAGTCTTAGTCATTTTTCCCATCAGACATGCTTCGCATCTATCAAGTGACTCAAAGTCAAGTGATTCAAGTAATCCATCGGTATGGAGTTTCTTCATGCGTTTCACTCCAATATGACCAAGACGACAGTGCCACATATAAGTAGAATTATCATTCAATTTAATTCGCTTAGCATCAATGTTATGTATATGCGTATTACTACTATCGAGATCTAACAGAAATAAGCCATTCTTTTGTGGTGCTCGACCATAAAAGATATTATTCATAAAAATAGAACAACCATTATTCTCAGACTTGAATGAATAACCGTCTTGCATTAAACAAGATCCTGATATAATGTTCATGCTCAACGCGGGTACATAATAACAATTATTTAGGCTTAAAACTAATCCCGAAGGTAGATGTAGAGGAAGTGTCCCGACTGCGATCACATTGACCTTGGATCCATTTCCAACGCGCATCGTCACTTCATCTTTCAGCAGTTGTCGTTTATTCTTTAGTTCCTGTTTCGAGTTACAAATATGAGCAACCGAACCAGTATCAAATACCCAGGTACTAGAACGAGAACTAGTGAGATAAACATCTATAACATGTATATCAGATATACCTTCTTTCTTCTTCTTGACAAGGCCGCTCTTCAGATCCGCCAAATACTTGGAGCAATTACGCTTCCAGTGTCCCTTCTCCTTGCAGTAATAGCACTCAGCATCAGGCTTAGGGCCAGACTTAGGTTTCACAGGAGGCGTGGCAGCTTTCTTGCCACTCTTCTTGTTCTTGCCTTTAGACTTGCCCTGTTTCTTGAAGCTGGTGGTCTTGTTGACCATCAACACTTGGTGCTCTTTCTTGATCTCAATCTCAGCAGCTTTTAGCATGCCAAAGAGTTCAGGAAACTCCTTGTTCATGTTCTGCATATTGTAGTTCATCACAAAGTTCTTATAACTTGGTGGCAGTGATTGAAGGACACGATTAATCCCCAGTCTGTTAGGAATCACTATTCCCAAGTCACTGAGTTTCTTCGCATGCCCGGTCATAACGAGCATGTGCTCACTGATGGAGCTGCCTTCTTCCATCATACAGCTGAAAAAGTGTTTCGATGCTTCATAGCATTCCACGGCCGCATGAGTCTCAAAAATAGTCTTCAACTCTTTTATCAACTCATGAGGATCGTGGTGCTCAAAACGTTTTTGAAGATCGGATTCCAGACTGCATAAGATGGCACACTGAACTTGAGAGTACCGAGTTTTCCGAGTCATGTAAACATTCTTTACTTCATCGGTTTCAGTTTCTGCAGGAGGGTCACCTAGCGGTGCATCAAGCACATATTGCAGATTTCCGCCATTGAGGAAGATCCTCACATGACGGAACCAGTCGGTGAAGTTGCTACCGTTGCTCTTAAGCTTTTCTTTCTCTAGGAACTGGTTAAAATTGATTGAGGACGCCATATCTACAACATATTTGCAATAGTTTAGACTAAGTTTATGACAAATTGAGTTCAAATTTTAATTCTACATAATTAAAAATCTAGGTGAACTCCCACTCAAAACAATATCCCTCGCATTGTCTTAGTGATCACACGAACCAAATCCATCACACCTATGCCCGATCATCACGAGACAAGATGTAATTTCAATGGCGAACACTCAAAGTGTTCATCATATCAATCATATGATTCATGCTCTACCTTTCGGTATCACGTGTTCCGAGACCATGTCTTTACATGCTAGGCTCGTCAAGGCCACCTTAGTATCCGCATGTGCAAAACTGTCTTGCACCCGTTATATGTACTTATCGAATCTATCACACCCGATCATCACGAGATGCTTCGAAACGATAAGACTTGATAACGGTGCTACTAAGGATGAACACTTTATTATCTTGAGATTTTAGTGAGAGGGATCATCTTATAATGCTACCGTCGCGATCTAAGCAAAATAAGATGCATAAAAGGATTAACATCACATGCAGTTCATATGTGATATGATATGGCCCTTTTGTCTTTGCGCCTTTGATCTTCATCTCCAAAGCACGGACATGATCTCCATCATCAACGGGCATGATCTCCATCATTGTCGGCGAAGCACCAAGGTCAATGGCGCCGTCTTCATGATCGTCCTCCATGTAGCAACTATTACAACTACTTTGAAATACTACTCAACATGAAATTTAAAGACAACCATAAGGCTCCTGCCGGTTGCCACAATACAATAATGATCATCTCATACATATTCATCATCACATTATGGCCATATCACATCACCAAACCCTGCAAAAACAAGTTAGACGTTCTCTAATTTGGTTTGCATATTTTACGTGGTTTAGGGTTTTCGAGCAAGATCCAATCTACCTACGAACATGAACCACAACGGTGATACTAGTGTTGTCAATAGAAGAGTAAATTGAATCTTCACTATAGTAGGAGAGACAGACACCCGCAAAGCCACTTATGCAATACAAGTTGCATGTCAAGCGTGGAGCAAATCTCATGAACGCGGTCATGTAAAGTTAGCCCGAGCCGCTTCATCCCACTATGCCACAAAGATGCAAAGTACTCAACTAAAGATAACAAGAGCATCAACGCCCACAAACCATTGTGTTCTACTCGTGCAACCATCTATGCATAGACACGGCTCTGATACCACTGTAGGATAACGTAGCATAGAAAACAAAAAATTTCCTACGGCGAACACGCAATCCAAGCCAAGATGCAATCTAGAAGACGGTAGCAACGAGGGGATTGTCGAGACTCACCCTTGAAGAGATTCCAAAGCCTACAAGAGGAGGCTCTTGTTGCTGCGGTAGACGTTCACTTGCCGCTTGCAAAAGCGCGTAGAAGATCTTGATCACGATCGGTTCCGGCGCCACGAACGGGCAGCACCTCCGTACTCGGTCACACGTTCGGTTGTTGATGAAGACGACGTCCACCTCCCCGTTCCAGCGGGCAGCGGAAGTAGTAGCTCCTCTTGAATCCGACAGCACGACGGCGTGGTGTCGGTGGTGGTGTAGAAGTCCGGCGGAGCTTCGCTAAGCTATGCGGGCAATATGAAGTGGAGGAGCAAAGCTAGGGTTTGGGAGGGGGTGGCCGGCCACTCTATGGGGGCGGCCAGCTTGTGGTCTTGGGGTGGCCGGCCCCCTCCCTTGGCCCCTCATTATATAGGTGGATCCCAAGTGTTGGTGTCCAAGTCTTCGAATAAGACCCGAAACCAAAACCTTCCATATGGTGGGAAACTTTCCCTCCCACTAGAGGTGGGAATTCCACCTTCCATGGGGGGGGTGGCCGGCCCCCTAAGGGGGAGTCCACTTGGGACTCCTCCCCCACTAGGGTTGGCCGGCCATGGAGGTGGAGTCCCATGTGGACTCCACCTTCCTTGGTGGTTTCTTCCGGACTTTTCTAGAACCTTCTAGAACCTTCCATAGAACCTTCCGCATCATTTTATTCACATAAAATGACATCCTATATATGAATCTTATTCTCCGGACCATTCCGGAACTCCTCGTGATGTCCGGGATCCCATCCGGGACTCCGAATAAATATTCCAACTTCATTCCATATTCAAGTACTACCATTTCAACATCCAACTTTAAGTGTGTCACCCTACGGTTCGTGAACTATGCGGACATGGTTTGAGTACTCACTCCAACCAATAACCAATAGCGGGATCTGGAGATCCATAATGGCTCCCACATATTCAACGATGACTTTAGTGATCGAATGAACCATTCACATACGATACCAATTCCCTTTGTCACGCGATATTTTACTTGTCCGAGGTTTGATCATCGGTATCACACTATACCTTGTTCAACCTCGTCTCTGACAAGTACTCTTTACTCGTACCGTGGTATGTGGTCTCTTATGAACTTATTCATATGCTTGCAAGACATTTAGACGACATTCCACCGAGAGGGCCCAGAGTATATCTATCCGTCATCGGGATGGACAAATCCCACTGTTGATCCATATGCCTCAACTCATACTTTCCGGATACTTAATCCCACCTTTATAACCACCCATTTACGCAGTGGCGTTTGATGTAATCAAAGTACCTTTCCGATATAAGTGATTTACATGATCTCATGGTCATAAGGACTAGGTAACTATGTATCGAAAGCTTATAGCAAATAACTTAATGACGTGATCTTATGCTACGCTTAATTGGGTGTGTCCATTACATCATTCATACAATGATATAACCTTGTTATTAATAACATCCAATGTTCATGATTATGAAACTAATCATCTATTAATCAACAAGCTAGTTAAGAGGCTTACTAGGGAGTCTTTGTTGTTTACATATCACACATGTATCAATGTTTCAGTTAATACAATTATAGCATGGTATATAAACATTTATCATAAACATAAAGATATATAATAACCACTTTTATTATTGCCTCTTGGGCATATCTCCAACAGTTTGATGGGTCACTTTGGGCGTGAGAAGACGCTACTCATGCTAGCTGACCACTTTTATTGGCCAAAGATGAGGCGGGACGTGGATCGATATGTGAGGAGATGCATTACTTGCAACAAGTCCAAGTCCAAGCTGAAGCCTCACGGTTTGTATACTCCTTTACCGGCACCTACTACACCATGGGAGGATATTAGTATGGATTTTGTGTTGGGTTTGCCGCGTACTAAGAGAGGCCATGATTCTATATTTGTGGTAGTGGATAGATTTTCTAAGATGTCTCACTTTATTGCCTGCCACAAGAGCGACGATGCGTCGCATATTGCTAACCTGTTTTTCAGGGAGATTGTACGTCTACATGGAGTCCCGAAGACTATTGTTTCTGATCGTGACGTGAAGTTTATGAGCTACTTCGGAAGACGCTTTGGAGAAAGCTGGGGACGAAGCTGCTGTTCAGCACTACTTGTCATCCCCAAACTGATGGTCAAACTGAAGTGGTGAATAGAACATTGTCACAACTGTTGAGATCCATGATCAAGAAGAACCTGAAGGAGTGGGAAGAGTGTTTGCCGCATGTGGAGTTTGCTTACAACAGGGCGGTACATTCTACCACGGAGCTATGTCCTTTTGAGGTGGTGTATGGTTTCAAACCCATTACTCCACTTGACTTGTTGCCTTTGCCCATACATGAGAGAGTTAATATGAAGGCATCTAAGAGGGCAGATTTTGTGAAGAAGATTCATGTGAAGACTAAAGAGTTGATTGAGAAGAAAGGCAAGAGCAATGCTGCAAGGATGAATAAGAAGCGCAAGGAGATGTTGTTCAAGCCTGGTGATTTGGTCTGGGTACATTTTCGCAAGGATAGGTTCCCGAAGCTGAGAAAGTCTAAGTTGAAGCCTCGTGGGGATGGTCCTTACAAAGTGCTTGCCAAGATCAATGATAATGCATACTCGATAGATCTTCCAGAGGATGAGTTTGGTGTCAGTAATTCTTTCAATGTTGCTGATTTGACACCATATGACGGAGAAGACCTTGGAGCGTCGGGGTCGACGCCTTTTGAAGGGGGGAGATGATGAGGACATCTCTACCTCACTACTACCTCCATCATTACCAACTGAAGATGAACCTGTTGAAGCTCAAGTCCAATGAAGTCAAGATTGGACCAATGACACGAGCTTGTGCGAAGCTACTTAAACAACAGGTGAACTTGTTCTTAAACGATACCTTGATTGATGAGAACTTTATACTACCTAAGTCCTATTACTTATGTATCATCAGGTATGAAGAGGAGACAAGCATCGCACGAGGAGAGGAGCAGCTGGACGTGAAGATGGACGTGAAGCTGGACATGGAGCTGGACATGAAGATATCTCATGGACGCGCGAGGGAGGAGCGGGAGGCATGCGCGAGAGAAAGAATTCCGGAGCCGGTCGGAACCGGTCGGACGCCGCCACGCCGGCCCTCGGTCCTGCCGATCGGCGGCCGCCGGCCGCCAACCGGAGGAAGCCCCTCGTACCGGACGGAAACCGGAAACCTCGCAGATTTCCGGTTGCCGACCGGTTGACCGGACACGACCGGACCGGCCGGTCCCACAGTCGGCGACGGATTCCAGACCGGACCGTCCGAGTCTGTCTCGACATCTATTCTGGGTCGGTTATTTTCGTACTTTTTGGACCTGAGGTCGTCCCACGCCTATATAAGTCCCTGGGACGCCCCACAAGTTGCTTTAGACCACGTTTAAGATAAACCCTAGTTCTTAGTTGTTTGCTCTGCAAAACTATTGAATTCCCTACACCATATTGCTTGGATATTATGTAGATTCTGTTTAAGTCTTGTGTGATCTGCTGTTCCATTGGGAATTAGACGGTTGCAACTTACCGCTTCGTGGTCGGCGGCTACGTGCGCAAGTGTGTGGAGTTGCGAATATCTTGCAGGGTTGAGAGCTGTTGCATCTGGCGACAGGGACCAATCGAGAGATCTTGTTGTGTCATACAAGTTATCATCCACTACATCGTCGTGTTTCTCCGCTGCCATCACCCCGTGATCATCATCACCTCCGTTGCTTACTGAGAAGATCGGGCCACCCCTTATCATCTTGGTATCAGATTTCCAGTTTTCCTCGGTAAGCCATCCACAATCCACCCCATAGTTGAGTTGTGAGTGTTTTCCTATCCAGAAAAAGCCAAAAATATTTAGGGTTAGGGTTTGCCATAGCCATAGCTTGCACTAATTTCGAGGTTTAGTTGCTTTTCGTAGTTGTTTTTGCGTACCTTTATCTTTATTCTAGTAGAATAGTTAGGGTTTGTGTTTTCTCTATCATCTAGTTTATCTTCTAGTGTCAGTTTTGTTACTTCGAGTCCACATAGCGTACAGTGTGCTTGTTCCCAACCATAGACACAGCCTTTCGATATACGTGACTAGGAACTTCCCCAGAAGAGACTAGTTTTACCGCTCGACAGGCTGCTCATTAGGTTTTGGTGCTTTGCATATCTTGTTGGCCGTGTTATCAAGGAGTTGAGTCATAAAATCAAAAAAAAATAGAAAAGAAGCAAAAAGAGCTACATAGCTGCGTGTGTTACAAAAAGAAAATACAAAAAAAAAGTGTGTGCTAGTTGAAATCAAGTGAAAGGCCTAAGTTTTCTTTACTGCATCCGTAGTTGAGCAATCTTGTGCCTGTCTCGTTGAGCTTTACTAGCGTCTCTCTAGTGCATTGCAACTTTTCCTCCATATAGTTGCATTGCCCCATTATATCGCCTTGTGTGAGTATCATTGGTTGTCTACGGTCAGCGCTAGAGCTTGTTATTGGTGCAAATAGGTAGCCTACCTACAGCCCCACATATACCCTGCTTTGTCGTGTGATTGTTCTTATACCCTTGATATTCGCTTCACTACATCCGTGCACTAGTTGTTACTACAAGTGGTAAGCAACACTAATTTACTTTGGAACGGTAAGATTTCCTTTTCTTATCAGTTTTGAGTGAGTTGTGAGAGTACCACCATATATTTTGATTTAGTGCACTAACCTACTAATCATGTCTGCTAGTGATCATAAGATTGTTAACCAGGAGAACAAGGATTCTGCAGATATTATTAACTGGAGGGAGTTTGAGGCTCTTCGTAATGAAATGCGACGTGAATTCCGCGCTCAGGATGATGAGCTTAAGGGTACAGTTGACGAGATCAAACAAACGCTGGATGCTACTAATGCAACTGTCACTGGATTGGCTGATCAAGTGACGGATATACAGCGCAATATTGCAGACATGCTCATCGCTATTGAGAATTTGACTGCACAACAACAACAACAAGACGATGACGAAGATCCTGAGCTTGAAGATGATGCACACAATGCTCGTGGTGCACCTCGTGGTCATCGTCCTCGTGGTTGGGTTCCACTTGGCCGCAATGGTCGTGGACAGGATGAAGAAGATGGATTGGGTAAGCCCAAGTTTTCCATACCCAAGTTTGAAGGAGGAGCTGATGTGGAAGAATACCTCACTTGGGAGCTCAAGATTGAGAAGTTGTGGAGCTTACATCCCAACTACTCTGAAGATAAGAAGATCAAGCTTGCTTCTTCTGAGTTTGATGGTTATGCATTGCGTTGGTGGGATTCTTTGGTTCGTAACCGCGATGAAGATGGTGCACAACCTATCCGTACATGGCGTGCAATGAAGGAGGTTATGACTTCTCGTTTTGTGCCTACAAATTACATGCGGAATATATTTGATAAGCTAACACTATTGAGGCAAGGTGTGAAGACTGTTGATGAGTACTACATGGAGATGGAGATGCTTATGCAGCGTGGTCGTGTCCGTGAGTCTCTAGAGATGACAATGCAGCGTTTTCTCAATGGATTGAAGTATGATGTTAAAGGCATTGTTTGTCATTACACCTACACCAATATGAATCAATTGTTACATCATGCAAGAGAAGCTGAATCACAGTTGGCTGAAGAAGCAAAGGTTAAGGGACGTGCTACGGGAGCTGGGCGTTTTACACCCCGTGCGCCTCTACAGCGCCGGCGCCTTCGACGCGCTCCGCTCCTTACTCTACTCCGCCTAGCAAACCGGTATCTAATGCAAAGAAGTCCGAATCTGCTGCAAGTACGAGTGGTTCTAGTATGTCTACAACGCGCAACCGCGATATGCTTTGCCATACATGTGGTGGCAAGGGCCACTTCAAGAGAGATTGTCCTAACCGCAAAGTCATGTTTATCAATGAGGACAATGAGTATGAGACTGGAGATGATGTTGATCCAAATGCTCCAGATGATGATGACTATGACACCGATGGTGAAGATGCATATCCTTCTGATGCTCGCACTATTGTTGTGTCGCAGCGTGCTCTTAATGTGTTGCCTAGTGCATCTACTCAGCGCTGCAATTTGTTCCAAACTAAAGCTTTAGTTGGTCCTGACAAGGCTTGCAAGGTCATTATTGATGGCGGGAGTTGCCGCAATTTAGCAAGCAAGGAGTTATGTACCAAGCTGAAGTTGAAGTACCTACCGCACCCGCATCCATATTATATTCAGTGGTTGAGCGACAATGGTGAGATGAAGATAAACCACATGGTGCGTGTTGAGTTTGCGATTGGACCGTATAAGGATTGCATTGACTTTGATGTGGTTCCTATGACGGTTTGTCACCTACTATTGGGTCGGCCTTGGCTCTATGACCGTTCTGTGCAACACAATGGCCGAGCCAATACATATCACTTGGAGTACAAGGGCAAGAAAATTAACTTACAGCCTATGTCACCACAACAAATTGTTAATGAGTCTCGTCAGAAGATTGAAGTCAATTTGGAGGATGCACCTCTAGATAGGCGAGAGAATTGTAATGTCGTGGGTGATATAACGAAAAGTGAGAGAGTGAATTCCTTAGTTTCATTAACCACCAAAGAAGACATGAGAGAATTTAGTGAGGATCCTACGGCCATGCCTCTTGTGCTTTTGTACAGGGGTACGGTATTGGTTTCTAATGACATGACCCCTCTTCCTCTTGGTGTTTCTAATGTTTTGCAGGAATTTGGCGACGTGTTTCCGGAGGAGGTACCCGCAGGCCTACCACCATTGCGAGGTATTGAGCATCAAATTGACTTGATTCCCGGAGCTTCGCTGCCCAATAGGGCGCCATATCGCACTAATCCCGAAGAGACGAAGGAGATACAGAAGCAAGTACAAGCGCTACTCGACAAAGGTTATATCCGCATAAGCCTTAGTCCTTGTGCTGTTCCTGTTATTCTAGTTCCTAAGAAAGATGGTACTTGGCGTATGTGCGTAGATTGTAGAGCTATAAACAACATTACTATTCGATATCGTCATCCTATTCCCCGTTTAGAGGATATGCTAGATGAATTGAGTGGTGCTGCTGTGTTCTCTAAAATTGATTTGCGTAGTGTTTATCATCAAATTAGGATGAAAGAAGGGGATGAGTGGAAAACAGCCTTTAAAACAAAATTTGGTTTATATGAGTGGTTAGTAATGCCTTTTGGGTTAACTAATGCACCTAGTACTTTCATGAGATTAATGAACCATGTTTTGCGTGAGTTTATTGGCAAATTTGTGGTTGTCTACTTTGATGACATATTAATCTACAGCCGCAATGAATCTGATCATACTATACATATTAGACATGTTTTGCAAGTGTTGCGTGATAATCAACTCTATGGTAATCTTGAGAAGTGCACATTTTGCAAAGATAAGGTCATATTTCGGGTTATGTTGTCTCTAAGCATGGAGTAGAAGTAGATGTGTCTAAAATTGAAGCTATTCAAAATGGCCTACTCCCATGAATGTGAGTCAAGTAAGAAGTTTCCATGGTCTAGCTGGGTTTTATCGCAGATTTGTGCCCAACTTTAGTACTATTGATGCACCTTTGAATGAGCAAGGATGAATAAGAAGCGCAAGGAGATGTTGTTCAAGCCTGGTGATTTGGTCTGGGTACATTTTCGCAAGGATAGGTTCCCGAAGCTGAGAAAGTCTAAGTTGAAGCCTCGTGGGGATGGTCCTTACAAAGTGCTTGCCAAGATCAATGATAATGCATACTCAATAGATCTTCCAGAGGATGTGTTTGGTGTCAGTAATTCTTTCAATGTTGCTGATTTGACACCATATGACGGAGAAGACCTTGGAGCGTCGGGGTCGACGCCTTTTGAAGGGGAGATGATGAGGACATCCCTACCTCACTACTACCTCCGTCATTACCAATGAAGATGAACCTGCTGTGAAGCTCAAGTCCAATGAAGTCAGGATTGGACCAATGACACGAGCTCGTGCGAAGCTACTTAAACAACATGTGAACTTGTTCTTAAACGATACCTTGATTGATGAGAACTTTATACTACCTAAGTCCTATTACTTATGTATCATCAGGTATGAAGAGGAGACAAGCATCGCACGAGGAGAGGAGCAGCTGGACGTGAAGATGGACGTGAAGCTGGACATGGAGCTGGACATGAAGATATCTCATGGACGCGCGAGGGAGGAGCGGGAGGCATGCGCGAGAGTAGAAGAAGAAGTCCAGGCCGGTCCAGAACCCGGTCAGACCGGCCGCCACGCCGGGCCGCCCGGTCCCTGGCGCCGACCGGCCGCCAACCGGCCGCCAACCGGAGGAAGCCCCTCGTACCGGACGGAAACCGGAAACCTCGCAGATTTCCGGTTGCCGACCGGTTGACCGGACCACAGACCGGACCGGCCGGTCCACAGCCCGGTCGACCGGATTCCAGACCGGACCGTCTGAGTCTGTCTCGACCAGATCTATTAGGGTCGGTTATATAAGTCCCTGGGACGCCCACAAGTTGCTTTAGACCACGTTTAAGATAAACCCTAGTTCTTAGTTGTTTGCTCTGCAAAACTATTGAATTTCCTACACCATATTGCTTGGATATTGTGTAGATCATGTTTAAGTCTTGTGTGATCTGCTGTTCCATTGGGAATTAGACGGTTGCAACTTACCGCTTCGTGGTCGGCGGCTACGTGCGCAAGTGTGTGGAGTTGCGAATATCTTGCGGGGTTGAGAGCTGTTGCATCTGGCGACAGGGACCAATCGAGAGATCTCGTTGCGTCATACAAGTTATCATCCACTACATCGTCGTGTTTCTCCGCTGCCATCACCCCGTGATCATCATCACCTCCGTTGCTTACTGAGAAGATCGGGCCACCCCGTATCACGGGGCCTTCCTCTCCCTCTCGCGGTGGTGGCGGCACGGGCCATCCGCTGCCGGTGAGGGCGCCGCGCTGGGCGTCGGGCGTGGCGGCGCGGAGCTCCGGCGTCGGCGTGGAGACGGCGCTCCCCTTGGCGTGCTCGTGGTGTTGGTCCCTCCCCGAAGCGACCTCGACGGCGGGCGGCGCGACCTCTTCCCTGTCGATCTGGTGGAGGTGACGGCGGCGCGGGTGAAGACCGGCGCGGCGTGATGCACGGCAGGCGGCGGCGCAGCGCCTGCTCGGGCTCGACTTGGAGGCCGCCTGGTGCGGTGGTGGCGGCTCCTTGGGCCTCCTCGGGTGCGGACCAAGGCAGGGGCCTGGTCCCCTTCGAGCCGTCTCCGTCCCAGATCTGCTGGCGCCGACAGCCATGGGGGCTGAAGGTGGCCGTTTTCGCAGGTTCGGTTCGGATCTCCTCGCGTCTTGCTTCGGTGATGCTGGTTGCGGTGGCCGGCCTACGCCTTGGTTGGCGGTCGGTGGCCACTCGGCGTTGTCCTTTGTTCTCCCCTAGGTTGTCAGTTTGCTGAGGTGGGAAGCCGGGGCGGCGGCCCTGGACGGTGTGAGTTCTGCTGGTTGGCAGGCGAGCCTGAGACTCGGGTGCTGGTTGGGAACCTCGGCCGTGTGGATGGCGTGGTTCTGGCGAGCCACATGCTATGACAGCGGGGCGGATGTTGCTACGGCGGCGACCGCTTCCCTGTGTGGATGGGCAGAGTGCTATTGCCGGGGAAACCCTTGCCCGTTGGGCCACGACGGCGATGGCCGCGGACGTCGTTCCCTTGTTGAAGGCGTTGGTGTGGCGGAGCTCAGTTCATCCACGACCTCCGGGTGAAAACCCAAGATCTCTGGATCGGGCGGTAGCGACGCTTTGGCGCCGTGCTCTTCTTGAAGATACCGCCTTGGAGTTCATGGCATGTGGCTCTCTGTTGGTTGTGCGGCGGAGGTGCGGTGCCTCTTGGTGTTGGCTCTTCGTCAAGCGATCCTCGGCAAAGCTTGCTTCGTGCCCTTCCCTTGTCGAGCTTCCTTGGCGCTGATGTTCGGTTTGTGAGCAACGAGGGTTGGCCCCCGGTGGTGGTCGGCTTCCAGTGGCGTCTCTGCGACGGAGGAGTTCTGTTGAGGCGCGCGTGAAATGGCTCGCTCTCGGGTGAGCTCCGGCCTGACACTGTAGACTCCAGCTCTTCTCCGAGTCTCGTAGGCGCTTTGGCTGAGTTTGTTGATCACGCTTCCGGTTGTAGCTTCTTCGGTAGTTTGTGTGGATGTGTGGTGTCGTTCTGTAAGCTGGGTTCAGCACTTTGTATCGTTCTCGCCGTTGGTGGTTTTGTTAATTCAAATTTGGGCACTTGAGTGCCTTTTATCTAAAAAAAAGAGCACCCACTCTCTTGATCTTGGTTCTACGTTGGAAGTCTGCGTTGATTTGTTCTCTAGAAAATTCGGCCAAGTCTTAGAACACATTCAGACTGGGCACTGATTGGGTGCGCCCAGGAAGAAGCGAATCCAGCGCACACCAACCGTTGGATTATGCCCAACAGTAACTGATGAACGGCAGATCATAGATTTGTTTTGCAAATCAACGGCTATGATCGCTTTAGAGATCTTTTGGCGGGAATCTAGAAGAATGCTGGTAAATTTAAATTCGAAACGGTTACATTATAGTAGTAGATAGAAGAGATGTGTGTATTTGGGTGCATGCATCTCTTTGATGCAGAGGCTAGGGGTCTTGACCTCCTTTTCGGGAAAAATATGTGTATTTGGGTTTGCAAAGTGCAACATGTAGTTGGTAAGCATATATGTTAGGTAGGTAACGGCATCACCTTTTATAACTTAGAAAAGGTTGGAAAAAACATCATACGAATCTCTCTGGCGTTGCATGTTTCTGAAGAACATGTGTCTTAGTTGGCGTGGGTGTGGTCGGTCTCAGATTTTTCATTGTATGTTGTTGTTGTGACAGCTTCATTGCCATGAGAGCTTTATATATAAAGCTGGGCCGAGGGCCTTCTGTTTAAAAGTATGCAGATGATAGTCAAAGATGAAAGTAATGGGTTAACGGATTGGACAATTTGGCGCTTGGAGTCTGGAACCTGAGAAGCAATTGTTTTTCCTTTTGGCGGTGAGTGAGACCCTATTTTCAACCGGCTGGGAAGTTTCGGGAAGACATTCAGCCTCGTTGAATTATTCTTAGCACACCCCTTCTTCCCCACTGACAACCACTATTCCTTTCCTTAGTCAAACATCCTGCTGAACTCCCTGCTCGGCAAGCTCGCCGTCTTGCTCGGAGACCAGTACAGGCTGCTCAAGAGGGTCCGTGAGCTTGCCGGCCAGGGTGGTGAGGAGAGATGGCCGGAGTGGGTGCTGGGACCGGGGCGATGAACTCCCTGCTCGGCAAGCTCGCCGCCTTGCTCGGAGACCAGTACAGGCTGCTCAAGAGGATCCGCAAGGAGGTGGAGTTCCTCCAGCGAGAGATCCGGAGGATGCAGGCCCTGCTCAAGACACTGGCCGACATGCACAAACTGGAAGAGCTGGAGAAGGACTGGAAATGCAACGTGCGTGAGCTCACCTACGACATCGAAGACTGTATCGACCGCTTCATGGACCGCCTCGGGAAGGGAGATGCCAGGCCCGGGTTTGTCAGGAAGACCGTGCGCCGGCTCAAGAATCTGTGGGAACGCCATGGCATCGCCACCAAGATCAAGGATCTCAAGGCTCGTGTCATTGAAGAGAGCCAGCGGCGTGACAGGTCTTCTTCTTTACTTCTTTTTTCCTCTTTTTCCTGCTTAAGTATATTGATAGCCGGTGTCCTCCCAAAAATATTTATACTTTTAAGCCATATTAGTCAGCGTGCAAAACACGTTTCTACTAATATATATGTCAAACAACACTCAATTTTCAACAATCAGTTTTCACAAAATTAGTTAGCGAACGGAGGACCAACAGTTGATGCAATTTGTTCCATCGACAACTAGAGTACACAATTTCGTAAATCATTATCCCCTAGCAAAAATTGTCTGTTATCAATCCTACAAAATGATTCTAATCTTTTTTAGATAAAAGGGAGTCACCCCCGATTTCATTAAGGAAACCAGAAACTACAAAATGATTCTAATAGTTCTATCCATGCATACAGTCAACATGTTTTCAGCAATCATAACTGACCAGTAAGTAAAAAAAATAAGGTCTAACGTTCCTGGCAATAAGGAGTTTCAGAGCTCTCCAATACCATTCTAGCAAAATGACATGTTCACAATTATGAATTACAGTATCTATTATGTTCCACCAACTAGGAACACAAAAGTCATAACTCAAGTCTTATAGCCTGAAAATTAGCTTTGCTTGGCTGTAGCTTGGATCAATTTGCATGAAGAAATGGCCACCAGATGACGCTTTACTGGCCTCTGAACATAATACGTGTTTAGATTTTATTTTTAGCCTTCTACAAACTGGCCATCTAAAATCACAACATTCTGAAAATCTATATTGAAAAGGCGATGCACATTTCTCATCCCCAATAATGACTTCGCAAATACACAGACCCTTGAAAAGGAAATGAGGTGAAAAAGCATTCAGATACCGTCCTCTTGATTTGAGCTTCAGCAATAGCAGATTACCATCAGGCGTCGCTACTTCATAAAGAGCAAATTTATCATATAGGTAACTACGAATTTGTGTGATTTCACCTCTTAATCAGAAAGGATCCTTTTAGGGTGATAAATTCGTTTTGTTGCAGGGAATCGTACTGTAAATAAATCTATCCTAATTACTATACTGTCACAGAATATGACTAAGAATAGGAAGGTGCCACAGAAGCCAGTTATTAGCAGTTTTAGTTTGCTGCTTCGACCTGTAGGATAGTTACCAGAATCATCTCCTCACATGAAAAAATATTTTCTAGAGCAAAGCAAATTCACTTCAACAACTATGATCGGTGCAGAACACATTAGTAACATTCAGGGGCTTAAGCTATCGATTACTCCCCATGATATCAATCAAAGAAAATCCATCCAGGCACAATTACACTTGCCTCAGGTGAATCTCTCATTCTATCCAATCGCCAAAATCATATAGAGTAATTAAAATAAAGGAAAATATAAAACATGTTAAATTTAACAATTCAGATTGCAAATTCAGCAATGCCATATTCCAATTGGCAGTGTATGTCGGAGTTTGAGGAAGTCGATAAAAGGGGAGAATAGGAAGGACTGATATGCAGGGGCTTCTTGATTTAGTACATGAGAAGGTGCTGCAAGAAGACAAGGCTAATATGATGCTGAATTTACAGAAGAGGAGGTCAAGAAGGCTCTTTTTCAAATGCATCCTTCAAAGGCACCAGGGGTTGACGGCTTCACTGCTGGTTTTTATCAACGGCACTGGGAACTAGTTGGTCCGGAGCTATGTGCTGTAGTGATTGGTTTTCTTAATGGAGGTGATATGCTGGAGGAGATTAATGATACGGCGATAACTCTTATTCCAAAGGTTAGAAATCCCCAGTCCATCAAACAATATAGGCCTATTTCGTTATGCACTGTTTTTTACAAGATAGCTACTAAATGTGTGGCAAACCGAATGAGGTCAGTTCTCAAATACACTATTAGCCAAGAGCAGAGTGCCTTTGTGCCAGGAAGATTGATTAGTGATAATGCGCTGGTTGCTTTTGAGTGTGTGCATGCAATGAAGAGAAAAAAGAAGGGCAAAAAGGGTCATTGTGCAGTAAAATTAGATATGATGAAAGCATATGATCGTGTGGAGTGGCCCTTTGTTGAAGCAATATTGTATAAACTTGGTTTCCCTCCTCGTTTAGTGCAGTTGATTATGAAGTGTGTATCATCAGTCAAGTTTTCAGTTAAAGTGAATGGTGGTCTTCTTGAGCCTTTTATCCCCTCACGTGGAATCAGGCAGGGAGACCCAATGTCCCCTTATTTGTTCTTGGCTTGTGCAGAAGGATTGACGGCTCTGATACATCATTACAATTATGGTTTTATTGATAGGGGTATCCGCGTGTGCCATAGATCACCATGGATCTCTCATCTTTTATTCGCTGATGATAGTTTGATATTCATTAATGCGAATGGTGCTAGTGCTGCTAGACTAAATGAAATCCTGGATATATATCATTTGGCATCTGGGCAGAAAGTTAACAAGGAGAAGAGTGCTATTTTCTTCCCTTGTACATCCGAGACTAATAGAGTGGCAGTGAAGCAACATCTGAACATTCAGACTGAAGCATTCAGTGAGAAATATTTGAGGCTGCCTACTGCTGTTGGGAAGCTAACTAGTGAGGCCTTTGAGTATATTACTGAAAGTGCAAGAAGTAGTGTGAATGGATGGGCTGAAAAGAATCTTTCTTATTCAGGTAAAGAAGCGTTATTGAAATCTGTGATTCAAGCTAAGCCGATCCATGGTATGAGTTGTTTCCTGCTTTCCAAAGGCTCATGTAAGAAGTTTACTTCTGTTATGGGAAAATTTGGTGGAGTGGAAATTTAGATAAAAGATCTATGCATTGGTTAGCCTGGGATAAATTGGCTGTTCCAAAATCCGAAGGAGGAATGGGATTCTGTGATATGCAGGCTTTTAATGTAGCGCTGCTAGGTAAACAGGCTTGGAGAATTATTATGAAACCGGATTCTTTGTGCTCTCAAGTCCTACGGACAAGATATCTTCATAATCAGGAATTAATGGCTGCTTCTGCTCCAAGGGCAGCATCTAGGACCTGGAAGGCGATTTTGGCGGGAAGAGAGGCTTTGAAACTGGGGCTTATAAAGCGAGTAGGCTCGGGCCAGTCAATCTCAATTTGGGAGGATAACTGGCTACCGAACTCTGCTACAATGAGGCCGATGGGCCGGTTGGAAGACACTGATCTTGTCATGGTTAATGAGTTGATGACAGGAAACCATGAGTGGAATGAGCCACTAATTCGTGAGCTTTTCTTTGCTCCTGATGCCGATTCGATAATGAGTATTCCTCTAAGAAGTTCAGTGGGTGATGATTGGTTAGCGTGGTCGAAGGAGAAATCTGGGATATTGATACGTCTCCGACGTATCGATAATTTCTTATGTTCCATGCTACTTTATTGATGATACCTACATGTTTTATGCACACTTTATGTCATATTCGTGCATTTTCTGGAACTAACCTATTAACAAGATGCCGAAGTGCAGTTCCTGTTTTCTGCTGTTTGGTTTCAGAAATCCTAGTAACGAAATATTCTCGAATCGGACGAAATCAACGCCCGGGTTCCTATTTTTCCCGGAACCATCGAGAACACCCGAGAGCGCCGGAGGAAGCCACAGGGGCCCCACCCACAGGCGCGGCCGAGAGGGGGCCGCGCGCCCTATGGTGTGGTGGCCCGTGCCCCTCCGAGGCTGCCCTTCCGCCTATTTAAAGCCTCCGTCGCAAAAACCCTATTACGGAGGACGGTACGAGAAACCTTCCCGAGCCGCCGCCATCGCGAAGCCAAGATCGGGGACAGGAGTCTCTGTTCGGCACCCTGCCGGACGGGGAAGTGCCCAAGGCTTCTCCATCGACACCGCCATCTCCACCGCCATCTTCATCATTGTGCTCCCATGAAGAGGGAGTAGTTCTCCATCGAGGCTCGAGGGCTGTACCGGTAGCTATGTGGTTAATCTCTCTCCTATGTACCTCAATACAATGATCTCATGAGCTGCTTTACATGATTGAGATTCATATGAGTTTTGTATCACTATTCATCTATGTGCTACTCTAGTAAAGTTATTAAAGTAGTTCTATTCCTCCTGCACGTGTGTAAAGGTGACAGTGTGTGCACCGTGTTAGTACTTGGTTTATGCTATGATCATGATCTCTTGTAGATTGCGAAGTTAACTATTGCTATGATAATATTGATGTGATCTATTCCTCCTACATATGCATGAAGGTGACAGTGTGCATGCTATGCTAGTACTTGGTTTAGTCTTTTGATCTATCTTACACTAAAGGTTACTAAAATATGAGCATTATTGTGGAGCTTGTTAACTCCGGCATTGAGGGTTCGTGTAATCCTACGCAATGTGTTCATCATCCAACGAGAGTGTAGAGTATGCATTTATCTATTCTTATGTGATCAATGTTGAGAGTGTCCACTAGTGAAAGTCTATTCCCTAGGCCTTGTTCCTAAATTTGCTATCTGCTTGTTACGTTTCTTGCGTTACACTGCTGCGTTACTACTGCATGTTTACTTCCCGCAATATTACATCAACTGCACGCCAGCAAGCTATTTTCTGGCGCCGTACTACTGCTCATATATATTCATACCACCTGTATTTCACTATCTCTTCGCCGAACTAGTGCACCTATTAGGTGTGTTGGGGACACAAGAGACTTCTTGCTTTGTGGTTGCGGGGTTGCATGAGAGGGATATCTTTGACCTCTTCCTCCCAGATTCGATAAACCTTGGGTAATCCACTTAAGGGAAACTTGCTGCTGTTCTACAAACCTCTGCTCTTGGAGGCCCAACACGTCTACAAGAATAGAAGCACCCGTAGACATCAAGCACTTTTCGCGCCGTTGGGGAGGGAAGGTAAACGGCACTCACACATTGGCAAGCCCGGCAACTAAGCACTTTTCCTCCCTCGTCAACTACGCCAAGCACTTTTTACGCCGTTGCCGGGAGGAAAGGTAAAGGCACTCATACTCCGGTTCCAGTAACAGTACTTTTCTAGCGCCATTGTGTGTGTGCTCGAAGCTATTTCCTTTAGACTCGCAATTGCGACATTTGGTTTCTTGTTTACACTAGTTAGGCATAATGGACAACAATGAGCTTCTTATTCTATTTCCTGATTTAAGACATGGATGGTTTGATGCAAGAATTAAAAAACCCATGGAACATATTAATATGAATGCTTTGAACACTATTGTTGCTAATGCTATGGAAAATTCTAAGCTTGGGAAGCTGGCTTTGATGAGCATGATATTTTTAGTCCCCCAAGCATTGAGGAGAAAATTTACTTTGATGATACTTTGCCTCCCATTTATGATGATTATAATGATAGTAGTCTTTTGTTACCACCTGTTATGGAGGATAAATTTGATTATGATTACAATATACCTCCTATATTTGATAGCTACTTTGTTGAATTTGCCCACTACAATTAATAAGAATGACTATGCTTATGTTGGGAGTAGTAATTATTTTATGCATGAGACTCATGATAAGAATGCTTTATGTGATAGTTATATTGTTGAGTTTGCTCATGATGCTCTGAAAGTTATTATGAGAGAGGAAAATATGGTTGTAAAAATTTTCATGTTACTAAAACACCTCTCTATGTGCTGAAATTTTTGAAGCTACACTTGTTTTATCTTCCTATGCTTGTTAATTTGCTCTTCATGAACTTGTTTATTTACAAGATTCCTATGCATAGGAAGCATGTTAGACTTAAATGTGTTTTAAATTTGCCTCTTGATGCTCTCTTTTGCTTCAACTTCTATTTCTTGCGAGTGCATCATTAAAACTGCTGAGCCCATCTTAATGGCTATAAAGAAAGAACTTCTTGGGAGATAACCCATGTGTTTTTTACTACAGTACTTTGTTTTATATTTGTGTCTTGGAAGTTGTTTACTACTGTAGCAACCTCTCCTTATCATGTTTTTGTGCCAAGTAAAGTTTCTATGTTAAAGTTGATGTTATATTTGGGATCGCTGCGCAGAAACAGCATTGCTGTCTGTCACGAATCTGGGCACAAGTCTCTGTAGAAAATTCAAAAAATCTGCCAATTTACGCGTGATCCTCAGATATGTACGCAACTTTCATTAGTTTTGAGTTTTTCCATTTGAGCAAGTCTGGTGCCATTTTAAAATTCGTCTTTATGGACTGTTCTGTTTTTGACAGATTCTGCCTTTTATTTCGCATTGCCTCTTTTACTATGTTGGATGAATTTCTTTGATCCATTAATGTCCAGTAGCTTTATGCAATGTCCAGAAGTGAAAAGAATGTTTGTGTCACCTCTGAACATGTGAATTTTTGATTATGCACTAACCCTCTAATGAGTTTGCTTGAAGTTTGGTGTGAAGGAAGTTTTCAAGGGTCAAGAGAGGAGGATGATATACTACGATCAAGAAGAATGAAAAGTCTAAGCTTGGGGATGCCCCGGTGGTTCATCCCTGCATATTTCAAGAAGACTCAAGCATCTAATGGGGATGCCCAAGGCATCCCCTTCTTCATCGACAAAGTATCAGGTTCCTTCTCTTGAAACTATATTTTTATTCGGTCACATCTTATGTACTTTACTTGGAGCGTATGTGTGTTTTTATTTTTGTTTTTGTTTTGTTATCTTAGTTCTCTGAATAAGTTCATCCTTGTGTGAGAGAGAGACACGCTCCGCTGGTTCGTATGAACACATGTGTTCTTAGCTCATAATATTCATGGCGAAGTTTCCTCTTCGTTAAATTGTTATATGGTTGGAATTGAAAAATGCTACATGTAGTAATTGGTAAAATGTCTTGGATAATGTGATACTTGGCAATTGTTGTGCTCATGTTTAAGCTCTTGCATCATATAATTTGCACCTATTAATGAAGAAATACATAGAGCTTGCTAAAATTTGATTTGCATATTTGGTCTCTCTAAGGTCTAGATAATATCTAGTATTGAGTTTTGAACAACAAGGAAGACGGTGTAGAGTCTTATAATGTTTACAATATGTCTTTTATGTGAGTTTTCACCGTTCATCCTTGAGTTTGCTTCAAATAAACCTTGCTAGCCTAAACCTTGTATCGAGAGGAATACTTCTCATGCATCCAAAATCCTTGAGCCAACCACTATGCCATTTGTGTCCACCATACCTACCTACTACATGGTATTTCTCCGCCATTCCAAAGTAAATTGCTTGAGTGCTACCTTTAAAATTCCATCATTTACCTTTGCAATATGTAGCTCATGGTACAAAATAGCCTTAAAAACTATCGTAGTATTGAATATGTACTTATGCACTTTATCTTTTATTAAGTTGCTTGTTGTGCGATAACCATGCTTCTGGGGAACCATCAACTATTGTTGAATATCATGTGAGTTGCTATGCATGTCCGTCTTGTCTGAAGGATCTATCATTTTAGTGGTTGGAGCATGCAAAATTGTTAGAGAAGAACATTGGGCCGCTAACTAAAGCCATGAATCATGGTTGAAGTTTCAGTTTTGGACATATATCCTCAATCTCATATGAGAATAATAATTGTTGCTACATGCTTATGCATTTAAGAGGAGTCCATTATCTGTTGTCCATGTTGTCCCGGTATGGATGTCTAAGTTGAGAATAATCAAAGCGAGAAATCCAAAATGCGAGCTTTCTCCTTAGACCTTTGTACAGGCGGCATGGAGGTACCCCTTTGTGACACTTGGTTGAAACATGGCATTGCAAAGATCCGGTAGTCCAAGCTAAGTAGGACGAGGTGCGGGCACTATTAGTATACTATGCATGAGGCTTGCAACTTGTAAGATATAATTTACATAACTCATATGCTTTATTACTACCGTTGACAAATTGTTTCATGTTTTCAAAATAAAAGCTCTAGCACAAATACGCAATCGATGCTTTCCTCTTTGAAGGACCATTCTTTTACTTTTATTGTTGAGTCAGTTTACCTATCTCCTCCACCTTAAGAAGCAAACACTTGTGTGAACTGTGCATTGATTCCTACATACTTGCATACTGCACTTGTTATATTACTTTATGTTGACAATATCCATGAGATATACATGTTATAAGTTGAAAGCAACCGCTGAAACTTAATCTTCCTTGTGTTGCTTCAATACCTTTACTTTGATTTATTGCTTTATGAGTTAACTCTTATGCAAGACTTATTGATGCTTGTCTTGAAGTACTATTCATGAAAAGTCTTTGCTTTATGATTCGGTTGTTTACTCATGTCATTACCATTGTTTTGATCGCTGCATTCATTACATATGTTTACAAATAGTATGATCAAGTTTATGATGGCATGTCACTTAAGAAATTATCTTTGTTATCGTTTTACCTGCTCGGGACGAGCGGAACTAAGCTTGGGGATGCGTCATCCAGACGATATCGATAATTTCTTATGTTCCATGCTACTTTATTGATGATACCTACATGTTTTATGCACACTTTATGTCATATTCGTGCATTTCTGGAACTAACCTATTAACAAGATGCGAAGTGTGAGTTCTTTTGTTGTTTTTGGTTTGAGAAATCCTAGTAACGAAATATTCTCGGAATCGGACGAAATCAACGTCCAGGTTCTATTTTTCCCGAACCATCCGGGAACACCCGAGAGCCGCAGATGACCCTGGGGCCCCACACCACACCCTGGCGCGGCCGAGGGGGCAGCGCCGCCCTATGGTGTGGTGGCCCACCCCCTCGAGGCTGCCCTTCGCCTGTTAAAGCCTCCGCGAAAACCCTATTACGGAGGACGAAACCCCGAGAAACCTTCCGGGCGCCGCCATGTGGCCAAGATCGGGGGACAGAGTCTCTGTTCCGGCACCTGCCCGGGGAATGCCCGGAAGGCTTCTCCATCAACCATGCCACTCACACCATCTTCATCACGCTCTGCTCCCATGAAGAGGAGTAGTTCTCCATCGAGGCTCGGGGCTGTACCGGTAGCTATGTGGTTAATCTCTCTCCTATGTACCTCAATACAATGATCTCATGAGCTGCTTTACATGATTGAGATTCATATGAGTTTTGTATCACTATTCATCTATGTGCTACTCTAGTAAAGTTATTAAAGTAGTTCTATTCCTCCTGCACGTGTGTAAAGGTGACAGTGTGTGCACCGTGTTAGTACTTGGTTTATGCTATGATCATGATCTCTTGTAGATTGCGAAGTTAACTATTGCTATGATAATATTGATGTGATCTATTCCTCCTACATATGCATGAAGGTGACGGTGTGCATGCTATGCTAGTACTTGGTTTAGTCTTTTGATCTATCTTACACTAAAGGTTACTAAAATATGAGCATTATTGTGGAGCTTGTTAACTCCGGCATTGAGGTTCGTGTAATCCTACGCAATGTGTTCATCATCCAACGAGAGAGTGTAGAGTATGCATTTATCTATTCTTTATGTGATCAATGTTGAGAGTGTCACTAGTGAAAGTCTATTCCCTAGGCCTTGTTCCTAAATATTGCTATCGCTGCTTATTCTGTTTTTTGCGTTACTCTTGCTGCGTTACTACGCATGTTTACTTCCCGCAATATTACTACCATCAACTGCACGCGAGTTTTTTCTGCGCCGCTCTTTGCTCATATATATTCATACCACGTATTTCACTATCTCTTCGCCGAACTAGTGCACCTATTAGGTGTGTTGGGGACACAAGAGACTTCTTGCTTTGTGGTTGCGGGTTGCATGAGAGGATATCTTTGACCTCTTCCTCCCTGACGATAAACCTTGGGTAATCCACTTAAGGGAAACTTGCTGCTGTTCTACAAACCTCTGCTCTTGGAGGCCCAACACTCTACAAGAATAGAAGCAATTGACATTATATATTGTGCGATCCGTATGGCCTTGATGGAGGCACGCTGAGGAGGCAGAAATGAACGTATCGTCTTCATCTGACAATGATGTTGATGTGTGGAAAAGGCGATGGAAACTTCCAGTAGTACCAAAGGTGTGTGTATTTTGGTGGCTGTTGAGAATGAGCAACTGTTATTCACAGAGGGCCATAGGCCAGTACATGTACATGTGTGACAATGTGCAGGTAAGCCCCTCATACACTGGGGAATAACGGAAAAGGAACTATACAACTCTAACACCCCCTCAAACTCATGGTGGATCAACAACACTGAGTTTGGAGAGAAAGAAACCATGCTGTGCTCTAGTCTGGGCCTTGGTGAAGAAGTCAGCAAGCTGAAGCTCTAAAGGCACATAATGAAGAGCCATAACCTGATGCTGCACAGCATGACACACATAGAAGGCATCAACACCGATGTGTTTGGTGAGCTCGTGCTTCACCGGATCACGCGCAATGCTGATGGCACCAGTACTGTCCGATAAGAGCGGAGTCGGAGCATCAGCAGAAACACCAAAGTCCGCAAGTAACCAGCGTAACCAAGTCACCTCAGCCGTCAAGAGAGCCATCGCTCGCAACTCAGCCTCAACACTCGAACAAGAGACTGCAACCTGCTTCTTGGTCTTCCAAGCAATGAGAGAGCCACCAAGAAAAACACAGTAGGCGAAAGAGACTTGCGATCCTCGGATCGCTAGCCCAAGTAACATCGAGTAGGTCTGGAGCTGTAAGGAGTGGAGCGAGGAAAGAAAAGCCGACGGGAGATAGTGCCACGAAGATAGCGAAGGACACGAAGAAGATGACTATAGTGGACACTAGTGGGAGCAGCCATGAACTAACTCAGAATGTGGACTGGGTAGGAGATGTCAGGACGTGTGACAGCAAGGTAGACAAGACTCCCAACCAAGTGACGATAGCGAGTCGGGTCCGGAAGAGGATCACCATCAGTGGAATGAAGGTGTACATTGAGCTCCATAGGAGTCTCGACAATGCGCTCATCACCAAGAGCGGCACGAGTGAGAAGGTCCTGAATGTACTTCTCCTGGGAGATATAGAAGCCATCGGAGGTAGAGGAAACCTCAAGGCCAAGAAAGTAGCGGAGAGGACCAAGATCGGTCATGAGAAACTGATCGCGAAGACGAGCCTTGACAAAGGCAATGTACTCAGGGTCATCGCCTGTGATGATCATGTCATCGACATATAGAAGAAGCAGAGTCCGACCACGAGAGGATGTGTGGACAAAAAGCGCAGGGTCATGTGCACTAGGGACGAAACCAGCGATGGCAGGAGGCAAAACGCTGAAACCAGGCGCGAGGGCTTGCTTAAGGCCATAGAGAGAGCGCCGGAGACGACATACCATGCCATCGGGAACAGAGTAGCCGGAGGTGGCTGCATGTATACCTCCTCACTTAACTCACCGTTAAGAAAAGCATTCTGCACATCAAGCGAGACGGACCAGTGGCGAACAAAAGCAACGGCAAGAAGAGTAAGAACAGTGGTCATGTGAGCCACGGGAGCAAAGGTCTCGTCATAGTCACGGCCATGCTGCTGAAAGCCGCGACGACAAGTCGAGCCTTGTAGCGCTCAAGAGAACCATCGGAGCGAGTCTTGATCTTGTAGACCCACTTGCGAGGTGATGGGACGAACAGAGGAAGGGGGAGTGACAACATCCCAAGTGCCAGTACGCTCAAGAGCAGCAATCTCCTCAGCCATCGCTAGCTGCCATTCGGGATGAGCAAGGGCATCCCGATAAGAGGTCGGCTCAAGGACAGCAGAAAGGCCGTAGTGAGTGGGAGAATAGCGATCAGGAGGAGGACGAGGACGAGCACGAAGATGGTGAGTCGGCTCGGACGGAGAGGGCATCGCATCAGAGGTAGAGGGCATATCAGGAGAAGCAGCATCATCCTCACGGGGACGACGGGAGTAGTGAAAAGGGTAGGGAGGGACGACCGTAGGCGAGGAAGGTGATATGGGAGGGGAAGCTGTGGAGGGTGGGGACGGTGGTGAGGGAGGAGAGGGGAGTCTGGCGGGTGAAGGAGGAGAAGGTGGTGAGAGACTCGGCAGAGTAGGGACCGGAGGCACAGGGGGAGGTGAGTCGGGAAACATGAGAAAAGAGATATCATCCACCGAGAAGGAAGAGGAGGAGGGACGCGGGTAGAAGGGACGGGACTCATCAAAAGTGACATCCCGAGATATGCGCATCCGACGACCAATAGGATCCCAACACTTATATCCTTTGTGCTCAGGGCTATAGCCAAGGAAGACACACTCAACCGATTGAGCACTCAGTTTGGTGCGTTCACGAGGAGCAAGAAGAACATAGCAAACGCAACCAAAAAGACGAAGGGTCGAGTAATCAGGAGTGTGACCAGTGAGACGCTCAAGAGGAATACCACCCTGCAAGGCTGTGGAGGGCTGAAGGTTGATGAGATAGGTGGAAATAGACACAGCCTCAGCCCAGAAGGAGGAAGAGAGGCAGCGATCATCATCGCACGTGCCGTCTCAAGCAGGTGGCGATGCTTGCGCTCAGCCACGCCATTTTGGGCATGGGCGCCAGGGCATGGAAAACTGGGCAAGAGTACCTGCTCAGCAAGAAAACCACGCAGCAGCTGGGAGATATACTCACCGGCAGAATCAGCCCGAAAGACACGTACAGGCGTGGAAAACTAAGTATGGACCATGGCAGCAAAGCGCTTATATATCGAGAGAACCTCGCTGCGAGAAGTCATAAAATAAATCCAAGTGTGGCGAGAGAAGTCATCGATAAAAAGAACATAGTAGCGGTGGCCCCCTTCGAAGCAAAGGGAGCCGGACCCCATACATCAGAATGGACCAAATCAAATGGACGCTGAGATACAGACTCACTGGTAGGATAAGGTAACTGATTCTGTTTACCAAGCCTACAACCCTGACAACCCTGAAGCGAGACATCTCCTGAGACAGGCCCCAGAAGACCTCGACGAAGTAAAGATGATAAGCGTGAACCACATAGATGACCAAGACGGTGGTGCCACTGCTGAAAGGAGGCGGTGGTGGAAGCAGCAAGCACGCATGGAGCGGTCGATGGAGTGTGGGAAGAAGGAACATGAAGCCAATCAAGCTCCCAAAGTTCGTGGGAGTCACGGCACCGAGGGCCAACCCCAACTAGGGCCCGAGTGTGAGTGTCCTGAACAGAACAAGAATCAACATCAAGAATGACCCGACAACCAGAATCAGTGAGTTGGGCAGCGGAAAACAAATTCATGGTAAGACGGGGAACATGAGAAACATCAGGAACGGAAAAGGAGGAAGTAGAAAGAGTGCCACGACTGGCAACGGGGAGAGAAGTGCCATCGGCGTAAGAACACTAACGGGAAGAGGAAGAGGTCGAAGAGAAGAAAGAGAGGAAGAATCGGGAGACATGTGAAAAGAAGCTCCAGAATCCAGAACCCACGAAGATGTACCTGACTGTGGAGAGGAAACAGCCGCGAGGCAGCGGTACCGTCGAAGAGCCGGAGGAGGCAAGGAGGCGCGAAGTCGCACTATATCCTGCTCGGTGAAGCCGGTGGTGACAGGTGCTGAGGGTGGAGCACGAGGAGGCACACCACGCTGCGCAGTAGCGGTCGGACTCAAGGTGACCAGGCCTCCGACGGTGAGTGCAGAACCGAGGAGGGCAGAGCGACCCCCACCGCGAGAAGAGCGGGCTCCTCCAGAAGCAACGGCGGGTGTAGGAAGAAGCGGCGGGGCGGGGCGGGGGGACCTCGAGCGGCAAGAAGAAGGTGTCCCAAGCAGGCCAGCACCACGCAGACAGTCTCCTCGGCCGAAGCTCGGTCAGCACCTCGAGATAGGAACACGGCCTCGAGCAAACAACTAAGCACGACGAGGCTCAAACTCTGGACGAAGTCGAGACAGGAACTCATGGATCCTCTGAAAGTCCATATCGAACGTACTGTCCGGCAACAACGCAAGTACCACAGACAGCGAAGGGAGTCAAGGCGGCGCCGGATCGACGCACTCGGGTGTAGAACTCATCAACGGTAGAGTCACCCTGCTGAAGATCATGCTCCGACGCAAAACAGACAAGTATAGAGAATCCCCGAGAAGGCTGATAGCGCTGCGAAGGTGAGACCACATCTCGGCAACGTGGCGAGACCCATAAACTCGAAGCAAACTGTGGCTGGACACTCGAGAAAGAACGGCGGCAGCCCTGGCATCCTCATCACACCACTGAGTAAAGGTAGCTAAGCTGTCACGATAAGAGCTAAGAGCCTTTGAATAAGCAAGTACCTGCTCCTCATATGCCTCATCAGCAACAGCCTCAGCAGACTTGGCTGCATCCCGATCAGCCTGAGTAGCATCCTCAGCCAGAGCCTGTGGTATGGACGGCGGAGTAGGAGGCACAGGAGCAGTGGGGTGCGGCGGACAAGAGACCTCGCCGGTAAGAACATCCCACAGCCGAAGACCACGCATGTGGATGCGCATAAAGGCAGCAAACTCCCCATAGTTGGTGCCGTCAAAGATCACTGGGCAGCGAGGAATACTGACATAGCCAGACATAGAAGACGCCATTTCCTTTCCTTTTTTTTTGGTCAACCCAGATCTGAATATGGGGAACAACTCACGGCAGCACACAGCAGCCTCGCGTACGGAACGAGATGCTCACGTATGAGCTCCAACTCCAAGCAACGGCAGCACGCATGAGACCGCAGCGGCCGGACGAGGCCGGACCAGGCCGGGGCGGGCTTGTGCAGGGCGGCCGGAGCCCGGAGGAGGCCGGACCAGGCCGGGGCGGGCCGGATTGGGGGCGGGCCGGGGCGAGGCAGCCGGGGCGGAGCCTGGCCAGCAGATCCGGCCATAGACGAGGAGATCCGGCCAAGGACGGCCTCAGCCGAGATGAAGGCTGGCCGGCGGCGAGCAGGATTTGGAGCTCGACGGGGCCGACGAAAGAGCTCGATTTGGAGCTCTAAAACGGCCGAAAAAGGACTAAATTTTGTGGAATAAAGGAGGAAGAAAGGAGTGGAGCAGCGTCGGCCGGAAAGATCATCGGCGGCGGCGCGGATCGAGCACGGAGTTGCAGCGTGCAAAGAGCTAAACCATGAGCTCTGATACCATGTTGAGAATGAGAATGAGCCACAAGGGCCAGGCCAGTACATGTACATGTGTGACAATGTGCAGGTAAGCCCCTCATACACTGGGGAATAACGGAAAAGGAACTATACAACTCTAACAGTGGCGAGTTCTTCGAGGTATTTTACCTGATTATAGGACTTTGTCACGGCGACATATAATGGAGAATAGCACCTGAGCTCTATGTAAGACTGAATCTGAAGATGTGATGCACGCACTGATTGAGTGCAGTCATGCAAAGTTATTCTGGGAGGCGGCTAAGGGACTTCTTTTGATTAAGCTTCCAAGGCTACACCCGTTAACTTGGGCGAAAGATATACTTTGTGAGAAAGCTTTCAGCCAAAAGGAGAGAGCTATTGTAATTTCAGTGATGTACTCAATTTGGTCATCAAGGAATAATCTTACTCACGGTGAAGCTGGCTTTAATCCAGCCAAGTCGATTGAGTTGGTGAAGGAGACCTTGCAGACTTTAGAGCTTCTAAGGGAGAATCCTAAGCCTATTAGGCTGGTTGCTAAGTGGCAGAAACCTCCAGATGGCTTTGTGAAAATAAATTCAGATGGGGCGTTCAATGTCAGCGATAACTTGGCTGCAACTGGTGTAGTTGCTCGTGAGGATTTGTTATATAGGGGTGCCATGGGTAAAACGTACCGTGGTATTTCTGATCCTCTGATCAGTGAGACTCTTGCACTACGAGATGCTGTTACTTATGCAAGGGACAGAAGGTTTAGTAGAGTTGTCTTTGAAGCGCACTCTGAAAATCTGGTTCATCTTTGGCACAATAGAGCGACTGATCGTTCTATGGTCAAGAATGTTTTAGATGAGATTAGTGAGCTGAGTGTGTTTTTCACAGTTTTTAGCTTATGTCATGCTCGTCGCGAGGCTAACCAGGAAGCTCATTCTTGTGCAAAATTTGCAAGTATTCAAGATGGGTTGTTTTCCTGGGATGCCGAGCCATCTGATTTCTTAGTTCACAGCCTACATGCTGATTGTAATAGTGTGTGAATGGCGGCTGCAATTTTTTGACGCACTCTTTCCTTACCAGGGTACCTAAGGGGACTGGAAGGTTTTTAATGGGGCGGCTTGCTAGCTTTAATATATATATTGATTCTAAAAAAAAAGTTAAGACTATTTTCCCTGTGTTCTCTATTTATTTAAGACAGGTTTTTCTGAAATCTCCATTTAAATATAGAGCCCTTGGATTTAGCCTTACGGATGGATAGAATTGGTTGTGTCAAACATAAATGGTGCTTTTTATATTGCTATAGATATATATATATATATATATAGAGAGAGAGAGAGAGAGATTTTCGAAAAAAAATATAGAGAGAGAGAGATTATAGAGATAGAGATAGATGTAGATTATTTTATAATTGTGCTAAAAGACTTCTTTCTTGAAACGGTGTGACAGATACAAGCTAGACAACTACAATCCTGCAAGGCCCGTTGAAATAGACCCTCGACTACCTGCACTCTATGAGGAGGCCAAGGGCTTGGTGGCAATTGACGGACCAATGAAGCAGGTTATTACCTGGTTGATGGAGGAGAAATTGGAGCCAAAAGTGGTGGCCATTGTTGGAGGTGGCGGGTTGGGGAAGACGACCCTTGCCATGGAGGTTTATCGCAAGATTGGAGAGGACTTCCAGTGCCGAGCTTCTGTGTCAGTGTCGCGCAGGCTTGATCTCGAGAAGCTCTTGAAAGATATCCTATCTCAAATTGACGAAGATGAATTTAGCAAGTGTCAGTTGGAGGGATGGGAGAAAGAGAAACTAATCCGTCAAATGTCAACGATTCTGAAAGGAAAAAGGTATTCCTTTATGTCATTCTACCATATCGAGATTGTTAGATGTATATATCTGTCTATTGTAGTTTCCCCATATGTTAAGGGGCTTTCTGCATATGTGCACCTGTACATGTACTATATATTGTGGTCTTTGGCCCCTGGTAATACAACAAGCATATTTTCCTAACATGGTACCAGATCAAATATTGATCCTCTAGTTTCCCAAGGCCGAAGTTGCTTGTTCAATCTCCCGTCCGTCGCCGATTACTCTGCTCCAAGCTCCCGGCCGATTCCGCCCGGCCTCGCCGCCTGCTCTCCGTCCCGCTCCCGATTCAGCTCGGGACTCCGTCGCCTCCGTCCGCACGCACGTCCGCGCGTGGTGCGTGGATTCTCCCCAAGCCCCGGCCGATTCTCCCCAGCTCCGGCCGATTCACCTGCCGATCGATTTCCGCCCGTGCGCGGCCGCCCCTGGCCGATCAGCTCCGGCCGATTCTCCCCAGCTCCGGCCGATTCAGTTTCCGCCCGTGCGTGGCTGTCCCCTGGCCGATCAGCCCCGGTCGATTTCTCCCTAGCTCTGGCCGATTTGCTCCGCCTGTGCGTGGCCGCCTCCAGCTCGGCCGCTCGGCCTAGTTGAGTTTGACCTGTTCGATCGTTTCTCTGTCCTGACTTCCATCTGAAAAAAAAAAAAAGCAAAAAAAAAAAGTATAACAAGCATATTTTCCTAACAGAGATAACTTCCTTTATATGGGCTAAAAGGTATTCCTTCACGTAGCTAGTTGCAAGTATTTTACAGAATTAAGTAACACACATTATCCAACAGTAGTAGAAGTAGCTTATGGATGAAGGATAATGCACTCTTTTGTGCATATATCGCTTCCAAGGATGACCTGAGGTGGTATCTAGCTTCACTTTCTTCATCCATACATGTAATTAGCATTAGCTCTTTAAAGTCTGGTTACCTAATGAATTTTACTATTCTGCTACATATAATCACTGTTGTTTGCAGTTTCTCTTAAACCTAAAAACATAAATAATAATTTATTTGGAAATCCATGGCAATGCCAACAAATCCAGGGGAGTAGCATATTCCCTGACATTGTGTAGTTTTAGATGTTCACACCTTCCGTAGCAGATCAATTTTTTTATGTTTCAACATAATGTTGTTTAGAAACTGATACTCAAAGTTAAGTTTTGAAGACGCATCAATGTCCAAAAGAACAAGTATTGACTCGAGGGATTTACCTTTGACAAGAAATTGTACATGATACTCTTTTGTGCTATTAAACTTTTTCTAGCTATTGGCTAGTATTTCTAACCGTGGGAAATGGTCGTCAAGTACCACTCTACAACAAGCAGATTACAACACAAGTAGACACATACCATCACAACACATCCATTTCAACAATAGATCTTCTCAGGGAGAAAAAATAGATACTGTCCCAACCACAAAGTCATGATTTCCCATCTGTAACGAATCAAGGTAAACCTTGTTTTATTCTGTGATAGTTACAATAAAAATCCAGTTACCAGTTTCCTAGTGCTTTCCCACTATAACATTTAGAATAGTAACATATGAAGGTACAAATAGATGGAAACCATTTATATTTATTCTGAATTTTCTTTTCTTTAGAAATTACATATTTGATGATATGATGATTTTTGCATAAAACATTTATATATATCTCCAGGGTATTTATGGAGTCTAATAGTGGAAATTGCATGCAGATACTTCATTGTTATTGATGATATATGGAAAGAACAAGACTGGAAATTTATCAAGGCGGCATTTCCTCATAACCATAATGGTAGCAGAATTGTTGCTACCACACTCATTACCAAGATAGCTAATTCATGTTGTTCTAACCCTGGTGATCAAATATATCAAATGGCACCCCTAAATGATGTTGATTCACGAAAATTGTTCTTTAAGAGAATTTTCCACTCCGACAACTCCTGCCCTCCTCATCTCGAAAAGGTTTCAGCTAGGATCTTAAAAAAGTGTGGTGGACTGCCATTGGCAATAATTACAATTGCGAGTTTGCTAGCCAATAAACCTCAAGACATAGATAAATGGGAGAGGGTACAAATTGCATTGGTATCGATTTTTCACATGAAAATGATGATAGTATAAAAGGGATGAGAGATATATTGTTACTCAGTTTTTGGGATCTTCCACACCACCTGAAGACATGTCTATTGTACTTCTGTATATATCCAGAGGACCACCGTATCCCATGTGAAGAGTTGAGATGGAAATGGATAGCCGAAGGATTCATTGCTACACAGTGGGGATATCTAGATCAAGAAGCAGAGAACTATTTCAATGAACTTGTCAACAGAAGTTTGATCCAGCTGATTGATGTTGACTACAATGGCTCTGTGCAATATTGTCAGGTCCATGATATGGTGCTTGACATTATAAAATCCCTGTCAGATGAAGAGAATTTTGCCACCATTTTATCTGGACGGAGATACAATTCTTTGCCAAGTAGGATTAGACGTCTCTCTGTGCAATCTAGTGGCCGAGAACATAAAGAGGCAATCCATACAATCATAAAAAGCGAGATACATGTTCGCTCATTGAATGTGTTTGGGGAAATGGAGAAGATACCCCCACTTGTTGACTTCCATTCTTTGCGAGTGTTGGATCTAGGCCATGCTAATTGGTGGTTGGGCAACAAAGACATAAAAAGTATAGGAAGTTTACCTCAGCTGAGGTATCTTCGACTTCATAGTGCACGAATCACCGAGCTTCCTGAAGAAATTGGGAAGCTTCAGCACTTAGAAACTCTCGATTTGCGGGAATGTAATTCAGTCAGAACACTTCCATCAACTATAGCTAAAAATTAAGATTTTTATGTGGTTCTTAAATAATAAGGTGTTATTAACTAAGGACAACCTAGCTAAACATCATTGGAATGGGTGTACAAAATGTGTTTTCTGTGGGGGGAACAGGAGACCATCCAACACCTTTTTATTGAATGCCCTTTAGCTAAACTCTTATGGCGTACGGTTAATTTTACCTATGATCTTCCACCTCCCACCAATATTACTAATATGTTTGGTAATTGGTTAAATGGAGTTGATAGACAATCTAAAGCATATATCCGTATTGGGGTTTCTGCTTTATGTTGGTCTATTTGGAGGATCAGGAACGATATAATTTTTAATAAAAAAACCCTCTTTTCATTTCTTGCAGGTTATCCATATGGTCTCCCATTGGGTTCAGCTGTGGGCCATGCTCTCTCCGGAGGGACAGCGGGATGCTATGGTTACTGGATGCACACGTCTCCTGATGGTCGCTCAGGATATCTTGTGCCAGCTGGTTGGCGTCATACTAGAAGGATATGTTGAGTGTCGTTTTAGTATGTTACTTTTTCGATGGTTGATTTCTGTATCAGTCATTGATGTTGCGTGAGTTGTAACACTTTTGCTACTTGAATTTTAATAAAAGGCCGTGTGCATCATCATGATGCAGCAGCCGGGGAATACCCCCATTTCGAAAAAAAAACTATAGTTCAACTACAGAAACTGGCACGGTTATTTATTTCTAGGAGACTTGTGTTGCCTGCAGATATATTTGGGAGCATGCAAGCCTTGGAGGAAGTATCAGATATTGGTGATGTTGACAACACACTGAAGTTTGCAAAGGACCTTGGATGCCTACGAAGATTGAGAAAACTTTCGATATTCCACGATACAACCCTTGGCAAGGCCACAGATGGTGGTCATGAGAAAAGCTGTTTGGAACTTTTGGTGTCATCTCTAAGTGAGTTGGGCAAATACAAGCTTCAATGTCTCCACATTACTGGAGATATAGGAGTTCATCTATTCAGGGATCCATGCTGTACCTTTTCGCACCTCCAAGATCTTGAATTAACGACAGTTATTACAGAGGTTCCAAAGGGAATGGCCTCCCTGACCAGTATCGTCACCTTAGACATAAAAGTCAGAATATTTGACGAGGAAGGCCTCTATCGCCTCATGGGTATGCCTTCTCTGGTTCATCTCCAGCTGAAGTTATCCACTCCTTCTCGGGTTGGAAGAAAGCCGACTGTGGGTAGTAACGGATTTAAACTTCTAAAGGTGTTCCACTACAAAACTCAGGATATAGAAGGAACAGGTATAGCGTTTGCCCCAGGTGCCATGCCACTACTCCGACGGCTCCATATTCACTGGACTGCAAAGGATGTTATGTCTGGGCATTATGATAGTATCGATTTGGGCATCGAGCATCTTTCAAGCCTTGCGCACCTGCAGGTTGAAACTGATTGTGATGCTGCAACTCTGGGAGAAGTGGAGGCTGTGGAGGTTTCTGTTGAAAAAGCAGTTGCCTTGCATCCCAACCGACATACTCTTCAAGTCCATATCCGCAGGGAATATGAATATTATATGTATGAGGATCACAAGGAGAGAGAAGAGATGTTAAACATTTTGGGATGACGAAGGAGGGAAGAGACGCTTTACATTTTTGCCAGAACAGGCAAACAGAAGACGATTGAAAAGCAAAGCGAACGCACTTGAAAGGCAAAGAGGGATCAGGTGATTATTGATTTGGAGTAGCTTATGAGATCCGTGTCCTGATTGCAGGAATCGATCAAACGTGCAGGGATACTATGTGTGGTCGTCCGTTGAAGAGTTTTGCTAAGTGGAGAGATCTTTTGAAGCCAGAGATCCCTTTTTTGCTAGGTGGTAAGCTTTCCCTCAAAAAGGATTTTGCAGGTTATTGCCCCCAGGGTCAAACCCCTGATCAAGCAGCCCCTCTTGGATGGTTAAACTCTCTTTAATGTAATCCAGCTCTAGGGCTTTTCACTCTTATAAATATGTTATAACTACTCTTGTTTTATAAAATAAAGTAATAACGTACTTCTACGATCTTCCGTTAAAAAAATTAAAATCTTAGAAAGTGCAAGCGTACTATTTCATTAAGCAGGAACAGCACAATTTTCATGTATGCCATATCTGGTACAGTTTATTCCCTAGTGTAAAGACCAACCTGTTTATGGCCTAGGAGGAAAATCACAAGGTCTATTTAGGTTCCAGTCTGAGATTTATAGAATAGGGATTCATCGACGTATCAGCACGGCTATTAATGTATTCCATTTATCCAAAAAAAAAAATCAACACAGCTATTACTTGCTGATGCAATGCGACCGTACACCCACCAAAGGGCCACTAACATTAGCTGGGGACTGCTGCATAAAAACATGAACAGTGCATCATTCTCGACATCGGTAGTATGTAGCAAAAGTAAAGACATGTATGCCAACAAAAATGGTTACAGTGAACAGCCCAACAAAACTGCAACGATTAAATAGTCTTCCCAGAAGTTGAACAAAGAACTGATGAACATCATGGACCTATCCATCTCACTACGTACTATTTCAATTATTAGAAAATTCTGAACCCTCAATGCTTAGAAACAGAAAACTTACTGTTCAGAGGCAATTCGGGTTTTCCTCACACCTTGGAATACCATCAATAACCCTTTTAGCAGTGCTTGTTTCAATTGCTTTTTCTGATCAGTTAATTTTTTTAGCTCTGATGGAACAATCCTCTCTTCCTTTATTATTTCTAGTATAAACTCCCTGACAATTGTGATGAAAACCAACAAAGAAGTTCATCAAGTGTTCTGTGTGCGTGATTGTAAGGCTAGCTGAGGGTTGGAAGAAGTATTACCCTTTCTCAGTACCAGAAGATATCTCACTCCGCAGAAAGTTTCCAGCGCTCACATGACCAAATCCAAAATTTGATGCAATCCTACTACATTGTGTTCTTCTAGAAAAGATCTTGAGTACACATGAGAACATTTAAAACTCTGACTTGAACAGCAGATTATCAATGAGGGGAGGGATCCTCGGGTTACACCACACAAGATTTGCATGAATCTTATAAATCTAAAACCAACCCTGCAACATCCTGGGAGTAAAAGTAGGGAAATTACCAAAGAAGAAAGCAGTGAACGCCCTGCCACCCGCCACCACTTCCCTACAGAATGAACAGAGTGTGCGATGCCTGTTATTCACATGCAGTCTACACTCTACAAAGATGCAGTTGTCACAAATACAAACGCAGGTTTCGGAATAAATGCGCATCTTGTGACGTGAACAAACTAAGCAGATTCAGAACAAGTGGTTTATGTGACGCGAGCAAAACATTGAAGTCCATGAGCCTCAAGGAACCACAGGAATATGTGATCCAAATGGAGGGAAAACATGGCTTCTCTGCATTTCATCGCCTTGAAGCAATTCCATACATGACAACTGAGACTCAACAGTGGCCTTCAGCATCAAGAAAGAACTAAATTTGTGCAAATACAGTAATCAACTGATCACCTTACTTAGTGTGTTTTCTGAGTAGATGTAACGCATTAATATGTTTCGTGTCTAAAAGAACTGTGTGGGGCTACTCCAACCATCTCATCAGAAGTCATACAAGGGGGTCGATTTACTGTCCGTAACTGGTTACTGTTATAGCATTGCACGGTGCTCATTTGAAACATCAAACAAATAAGCATAGCAAGAGTAAGGAATGTTAGAACATACAACTCCAGATTCCAAAAGCTACTGGACGCCTGTTTAGGCAGGTATTTCACAAACATAAATAGGGGTCCATCGACATACAACTCCAGATTCCAAAAGCATTCCAAAATCAGTTAATGAACCAGATATTTACTGAACATGAATAATTTAACTGGTGCAAACATCCTCTTTAAACTCAAAGCTGGCAAAATGCAGCAAAAATGTAAGTCGATAGATACTGAGGTCTAATAGATAGATAGTAGGGTTGGTAAATTAAAATATTCACCAAGTTTTCTGAAATGGAGTACTCAATTGATGCAAATGGTACAGCATAAATCATTTACCTTAGATAGTCGTACATTTTAATGGAACAAGCTTTTTTCCTGTCCATGTGATGCTTTTGAATATCAAATAATAATTTTTTCTTATGAGCTAGAGCTTTGAACCTCACATCGATGTTATCCCAACTCTGCATTTTACATGCTTGCTTCAAATAATCTGAACTGAAGAAGGGTTGATACTTACACTGATTCAGGAACTACTTGACAATCAAATCATTGATCATCCAACCCCTTGCTGTATGGCTGTTATTGGTTACAGTGAGGATGATGTAAGCTTCCAGGATCCAAGTATTGCTACAGTTCTTCCTGAAAACAGCATCAACTTGTGATTTCTAATGTGATACACCACTAGACAGTCGTTATCCAACCAATTAAGTCTGATGCAATATTATGTGATCCCTCTTGTTTCAGACGTAACAGTAGGTATAAGAACATTATCCAGGAGAGGTACCCATTCTACAACCACAACGCAAAAGTGATGTGCTCTTCAATCCTCTCAAACCGCTGTTAGTCCATTATGTGGATGGCAATAATATTTAAAGTCACATATGATGTTCCGAAACTATCGCGAGATAGAAGGGTGAGCAGGTCACCAATCTTACCACACTGTTTGAAGTAAAAAGTGCTCGACTAGTTAAGTGATCGACTGTTAAAGGTCCCTAGATCATGTCTTGAACAGTGGAAATAAATAACAAATGCTACTTATGAGGGAGAACGTATGATACTCTGATTATTGAAACCATTATTGCACAAAATCGAACTGGTGCATTTCTTTGCCACCAAGAATCTCCATCATATTTCCTTTTTACTGAACTAGATTTAACACGGTAAAAAGTTTAGTTACAGAAATATGATCTGGAGAAACATGAAGGACAGTTCATTATTCTCAGCGAATAATCGCTTCAGGACAAGTAATAAGGATCAAACCATGGGAATGAATGAACCTTCTTTGGCCGTGGCTTCTGAAATCCACTATGTGGACTTCATCAGTTTAACAATATGGAGCTTGGCTGTAGTGGTCAATACTAACTGCACCATCTAAATGCTCCCTGACCAAGTTAGATAATCTTAAAGATGGAAATCTTAGGCTCTTAGCATGCAAGCGACAACCCTTGTGATACCGACAAGGCATCAATAACATATAGAGGGATCGTTCAAGCTTCAGCAAGCTAAGAATTGTGAGTTCCTCCCATAAGATTTGATAACTTGAATGGTTTTCCCAAGAATACCTGGCATCTGTGACGCTGGTGGTGCCAAGAATGATAGCTCAAATCACAGACCAGCCTGAAGAGAACACCTCACCTCCGAACTTTCATCGCAAACCTGCCAAAATGCTCAGTTTGAAATCTGATTTTCAGGTGAGCCAAGGGTTCCTCATTACAAAAGAGCAGAACCAGGAACAAGCTGATATATGCCATATAGCATAATTAATAACCTAGAATGTTGCATACAGTGCACCAAGAGTCATCCACGATCTAGCAGTAACCATAGATTGCACAGCCGACATGAACCAACTTAAATGTATATCCTACAGAGTCAACATAGAAACTAAAGAGATGTCCCTCTGCCAAAGTTAGCACAACGAGCTACTTAGATGTCCTCATGATTGCTTATTGCTTTGAGGATGTAGTCAGTAGCAGGAAACTGATGATGGTATAAAGCTTCGATCTTGCTTTTCACCCCCTTGTACATCATCAAATGTATGTTCGTCCTCAATAGTTCATCACCCATTACATACTTTTTGGCACATAATTCCTCCAGAATAGATTTGTCTTTTTTGGTCAACGGAAGCTCATGATTAATGTCAAGGTCATCACCTAATGACACTCCAATCCACCTCATGTCAGGAACGGTAAGACCAGCATTGTCAAAAGGCATCTCGGATGATCCAAACTTGTAGGTACAGAAGATCGAAAGCCCCTCCGGATCTGGATCGACAAGCGCGTACACAGGGACAGAGAGAGAATCCTTGAGTTTGCGCAAGAAAGCCCGTGTCGAGATATTTGGTTGCCCATCGCCGCCTGTGATGATCACACAGCTAAATTTAAGATGGAATTTGTCCAAAGCGAGATCCACAAAAATATCATCCCTCTGGACAACTAGAACAAACTTGACCTCTGCACCTGGTTTGACAGTAATCTTATGCATTTCTTCATTTATTCCGGCTCCTCCCATACCCATGCAATGGAGCTCTTCGCCATTTTCCCTTGTGAATTTGAGTGGCCCAATGACCCTGCCCAGAGTCAGGTCATACACATTGAGAGATGGCATCGTGCACTCGAGCAGACAGCATATGTCCAGCAGGGCATCATCCACGGTCTTCTGGTTCATCTTGATGCGCTTGTCTCCATTGCACAGATAGTAGCTGGTCATGAGACCGCCGCCACCCCACTTCTGTACTAAGGAGAGCACAACCGTGATGACCTTGGCCCGGCGCGAGGTCTTGGGATCGCTGACCGCGCAAGAATCAACCTTTCCGCGCCGCAGGCAGAGCTGCCGGAGTAGGGGGTCGTACTCGTGCTGCTCCAGGTCACGAGACGGAAGCTGGTAGGACAATCCTTCGAACGCGACGATGCTGTCTTCGTTGTGCCCCAGCAGGTCCCGGATCTTGGAGAGCACCGTGGGGGTGTCAAGATCCCTGGCGATGATGTACTTCTCGTCCAGCTCCTTGAGGGTCTGGTCGCGTCCATCGCAGCAGGGTCGACGGCGACGCCGCGCTTGGCGAGGAAGGAGCGCAGGCCGCTCCCCTCCACGGCAGCAGGCGTCTCCGGCACAGCAGAAGGGTCTACGGAGAAACGGTGCTTGGGGAAGAAGAAGCGCAGGTCGCTCCCCTCCGCGGCGGCCTCTACAGTCGCGTCCGCCACTGCGGCCATTGCTGGAAGAAATCGACCCCAACCCAACCCAACTGTTCAGTGCTCGAATGTGGGAGGCTGGAACCAACCACGAAGTGAAGGCAAGTTCAGATTTACGAACCAAGAAGAGAGGAGGCGTTCACGAGACGGCGCTGCCGGATCCTCGCCGCCGACCGCTCGTCCGCCGCGAACGGAGGGTTTCCTGGGATTCCTCTCTCTTCTTTGCCTTTGTGGCCCAACCCATGTCCTGTTGGACCGGCCAAGGTAACAATTTGTTGCTTGCTGCTTTCTACAGTTTTTCCTTTTTCTGTTATTTCGTTTTTAATTATTTCTTTGAAAAACTTTCAAATTTTGAAAAAGTTTTGTTCAGAAAAAGAAAAAGTTTCAGAATTAAAATTACTTGAATTCAAAATTTGTTTGAGTTTAGAGATTGTTTGAACTTAAAAATTGTTCGAATTGAAAAAGGTTCAAATGATAAAAATATTCAAATTAAAAAATGTTCATAAAACTTTTTATCAAAATTTTCAACAAAAAGAGTAAAAAAGACGAAAAATCGGAAAAACGACCGAAAATAGTGGAACCGTGAAGAACCAAAGAGAACGCAAGAACCATAAAAAAATGCGAGGACCAGTCCCGAAACCGAAAAAGACCAACAACACCGCGCTAAATGGGCTGCTGCCCAAATGACCAATCTGTGCATGTGGAGCATATCCCCGCACGCATGTGGGCGATAAAGGTGTAACATCCCAAGTTTTAACAATAATGAAATCAAGGAGAGATCAATTACTCAAAATTTGCAACAAACAAAAACTTTTTATATGCATATGGTGCCACATACAAGTTCATGCATATGAGTGATTTTCTTTGGTGCACATGCCATGATAAGTGTTGATATGATTATCACTTGCTCTTAAACCCTAATATATGATCATAACACCCCTCTTTGAGAAAAATAAAAGAAATACCAAATTTGATCTAAAACCCTCTCATACACCTAGGTCAAATATGCAAATCATCACCAAAGGCCACCATGGCTTGATCTTTTGTTTCTAAAATGCTTATACAACTCAAACAAACCTAAATGCATCAAAGAAACCAAAATTAAATCAAATATGAACTCAAAACCATCTCACATGTGATGATGGTCACTTATGCACTTTTTAACATGATCCCCTCTTTACCCCTCTGGTTAAATCAATTCTTAAACTAAACTTGGTCAACCAAAGCCATGTCATCCAAGACCATGTCAAGATGATGAACTTTCATGTTGACCTCCCTGGCTAGAGTTGACTAGGTTGACCAGAAAAAGGGTGACAAGTGAGGACTTTAAATCAATGTGAAGATCATACCCATTTTGATTTTTTGCAAACTAACTTAATTTTGACCACCACCACCACCACACTACTGCAAATAATATATAAATCAAACCCTACAAATTTCACTCAAAAATTCTAAAATTTAGTTCTTGCGGCCATTTGACCGAGCACCTTGTGTGCATGGGTCTGCCAACCCTAGGCATTGCAAAAACCAGTGGATTTTGGCCTTCCCCATCGAGCTTAGATCATCCCCAGTACCTCTCTGACCCCTCTGAGCATTGCCAAGCGCTATGGACAAGAAGTGGTACAAGAACTCATCACCATTTCGACCAGAACATGCCATGTTGTGGCATGGCATGCCATGGACATGCTCACTCTCTCTCTGCTCCTTCTCAGCATGCACCACCTTGTCACGTTGGTTCTCCACACTTCACTGAGTAGCCTCGACGCAGCCCTCGACGATTTCGTGCACCACACTGGCCAGGCAAGTGACGCCCAGACACGCCCAGGCATGCACACGCACGCCAGAGCGTGCACTGGCACGCTCCAGAACGCGCCGGCCACGTCGTCGCGCCACTCGCTCCGTTGACCCCTGCCTCTTCTCTCTGCGCCACTAGCTTCACAACGTCACCAGCAATCGCAAGGACACGCCCACTGGCCCGCGGGAACCCTGTGCACGACGCCACCGTCGACGACGTCCGCCACGGCCTGTGAGCTCACATCACGCGCCCGTCCTCGTCTCGCCCTCGTTTTCACCGCAATCACGCCTGGCGTGACCGTCGTGACGTCGCCCAGCGACGAGCGTCAGCGCCAGTGCTCCGGAGCCGCTGTAGCGACGTCGCCATGATCGCACCGCCACAGCACCCCCGTATTATCACCGGATTTTGGCCAAATCAGGAGATGGGCCGTAAGTGAAGATGGGCTTGAAGGACATACACGTGGAGCATCTTTGAAGCAGCCTTGCGCTAAGAGTTTGGGCTAAATTGCCCGTGTATCGTAATATAGTAGATCGTATCGTGTTTAGAATTAACAGATAGAGTCTGGCCCGTGCACGGTTAGGTGCACGCCTCAATTAGAAAGTCCCTTGGACTATAAATATGTATCTAGGGTTATCGAGAAAGGAGGACAATCACGTTCACAACAAACACAAATCAGGCGCATCGCCACCCCTTCCTTCGAGGGTGTCTTCCGGGAATCATCATGCGCCTAGATCGCATCGCGATCTAGGCGACCGTTTATTCGTCTACCTTGTGCTGCTCGTGCTGAAGCGTTGTTGATGGCGAGCAGCACTACTTATCATTAGGTGTTTAGGGGCTTGTATTGATGCTTTCGTGCATATCTGCGTGGCAATGCCGTCCCTCGACACCTAGCTGCCCTTACACCTATCGGTGTAAGGGCAGCATCTTGCTTGTTCGTTACTTAGTAGATCCGATCTGTTATAGTTGCTCCTTGCTCCGCAAGGATTAGTTTAATATCTGCATAGTTAGGCCTTATGCTGGGGTCGGACGATCCGGTAGTGCGTTAGGTGTTGTTTACCGTTCCTACAAGGGATGTTCCGGGAATTAACGTTATGTTGGTTTTTAGGCCTCTTGTAGGGGTAGTTTGCATCATCTTCCGTATCTGCTAGGCCCGACTACGTGTAGGACGTTCCGGTTATGCGGTGAAAACCATAAACTGTCGTAGATCGGTTTAGCTTTGTTTTGATCAAGCAGGATCCCCATGTCATTGCAAATCCAACGTGAACCATGGGGCGATCGGCTCTTTGAGCCGATCCACGGGCAACCTGAGAGCCGATAGGGCTCGTATTTAATGTTTACGTGTCTACCATGCAGGAACAATCGAAGCAATCTAACACCTTCCGATCGGGTCTAGGTCGTGGCACGCCCTAGCAACCGCCGGACGTGGCTGGAAGACTTGCGGGACGACGCGAGGTGCCAGGGTCCACTAAGCGGCCTTAGGAGCCTCCCGGCTCTTCGTGTTGCTTAACCATTGCCCGCCGGTGGGTTTTGGCAGGTAACACATTCGGCACGCCCGGTGGGACAATCTTCGCAACATCCACGTCAACACCGACATCCGAGATGGCAGAGGAACAGATCACATACGAGGATCTTCCTGCGGAGCACAAGAAGAAATACGATGAGCTGAAGGCCATCGTGAAGCCGAGCTCTTCGGCTCCTTTGCCCGTTCGCACGGCATCAAGGTCAAAGGAGGCACACATTCGTCTCTTGGCGTCAATATGGTGGATCTCAGCCACTCTATAAGGGAGCCAGGGTTCTCCTTTGGTGTCAACATGGCAGGGCTTGTGAGCCGCCATAGCACGGGCAAAGCAGAACTCTCGTGGCAAAGATAAAGAGGAGGCCGTTCCACGCGACCGGCCCCAGGATGACGATAGACGATACCTAACCGAGGAGGAGGTGAGAAGCATACGGTATCAACGCCCACTCTCCGTGCATCTCCTCAACAAATATGAGCAGCAGTACGACCGACGTCGGCGCCACGATGAAGACGATGAAAGATATCATCGGTCGATGCAGAGGAGGTATCGTCGCACGACGAAGCAACGACGGGTACGAGCATCACGCTAGAGGGAGGTCAAGGGAGCAAGACAACATGGATAAGCACTGGAACTGTCCTTTCTTCAAACATTGCTGGGACTCAGGAATGAGCCGATTGCCAACAATCGAGAACTGCCCAGAGTGCAAACATCAAAGGAGGAGGGCAAATGAAGTTTCGGTGTTCGAGCGTCTAGGGCCTCTCCCACCTCATAATAAACAAGCTGAGTCATCTCAAGAAGAAGACTTTGAGGAGTCAGATGGAGAAGGAGATAGGTATCACCGACCAAGGTGGTGCCCTGATGGACTCAGCCTTTCTCAGAAGCGTAGGGTGCAGCGGCTGCGAAACCTGGAAGAAGCCGAGGCACAGTACTGTACTCGTTGAGGAAGGCACGGCCCGATCTGGCCGTGAAAATTCAGCAAACATTGGAGACGAAGGTGCGCCCGCCAAAGAAAGTATGGCGCCCTAAACAGACGAAAGCCGATGCACAGGCATCGGCTGATACCGATGCAGAGGCATCGGCTGGTACAAGCACAGTGTCCAGGATCTCCTCAGAGATTTATGACCCAAGACATGGTGAACGTGCCTCCAGCGAGTCACGTCACCATAATAAGAGGCCAAGAAGTTGTAAATCCTCATTAAGCATTACAATGAAAAAGGAGGCCGATTTTAGCGATCGGCCAGTATTATCCTCAACATACGCTTTGCCTGTGTTCAACATTGACCTGGCAGGCGATGGAAAGCTGGGTTATGGGTTCACATCAGCTGACGAGCTAGAAGAGATTGAGGAAGTCAAGAGGGATATCAAGAAGATGTTGGACGCCGGGTGCCTCAGGCCGTGCAGGTACACTGAATGGATTTCCAATGTTGTACTTACAAAGAAAAAGGATGGCCGATGGCGCGTCGCTATAGATGTCCGGAACCTCAATGGCGCTACTCCACAGGATGAATAGTCGGACCAACCGCAAGGGGAGCCGATTCCATCAATCGGCTAAAATTGCACCACCACCAGTGTCCACCGATATGCTATTTCGCATGAGGATTGGCGAGACAAACTCGAATTGGCTGAAAAGCCGATATCTTCAATCACTTGAAGGATTCGGCTCGGGGGGCATACACACGGAGAAGGTACAAGACCATAGAGTATGCACCCAGGGGAAGCCGATTCATGAATCAATCGGCTAAACAAAAAAAAATCGAGAATACAAGAATTTTCGGCACAGCCGATGCTTATCCATCGACTCAAGAAGTACAACAAGGTACAAGTTCAGTACAACATTTAGTAATCTACACAGAGAGGTTCTCCTGAAGAAATTCGTCAAGAGCATGAAGGGCGTCAGCACGGATACGATCCACTCCGGCAATCTCAGCCTCATCGTCCTCGTCTTTGCCTGTCACCAGCTGACTGCTCAGGGCACGAATTTCAGCCAGATCAGTTTTCAGATCGGCTGTGAGGCCTTGCGCTTCCTCTCGAGAGCGGGCAATGAGGGTTTCCTTCTCTTGGATAAGTCGCTTGGTCATCCTAACTCTTTCTTCAAGGTTCTCCAGTTCCTTTCGCAGGATCTCGAGTTCAGCGTTATTCGCAGAAGTGTCAGTCTTGGCGTCCAGAGCAGCCTTTTTCTCATTAAGCCGTCGACACTTCTCTGCAATATCGGCTCTAATTGGGAGCTGGGCATGGCGAAGGGTAATTCTTTGACGCGCCGACTGCACTCTTGACCTGAAGGCCGACAGGGTCACGGCTGGCCAGAGCTTCACATGTAGTGTCACGGGGAGATGGGACTGGATTTCTTCAAGGATGCCCCTGATTGCCTCGGGGTTTTCAACCAAGATCTCGACTGAGGAGGATAGCAAAGTTTTCAGATGCTGGAGCGGACCATGGACTGTACCAGGGCTTGGCTCTTCGCCCGCCTTGGAAGTAGCTGGCTCGATGGATTCAGGATCGAATGTCAACAAGCTTGAAAGATCACATCCCTGACAGACAAACAAGAGCGGTGTGAGTATACAACACAGGAAAAGGTAGAGACAAGAGAGTTGAGTGTACCTCTCCCAAAGAAAGAGGAGCAGCCGATGATGTGACAATCGGCTTTTCCGGAAGCTTGGCTAGGTTGGCCACTTGGCCAGCCACACTTGTCGAGGCGGCCAGATCTAGTGTGGCCGAGGGCATCGGGACCTCTTCACCGTCCCCGCTAGAGATCTCATTAATCTGCAAAAGGAATGGTGAGCCGATCCAAGTAACATTGAGATGACAGGGAATATGAATTGATGAAGTGATTACATTCGAAACCTCTTGGCTTGAGGAGGAAACTTGCGAGTCTTTGCGAGCCCTTTTGATGCATCGACGCTTCACACGGGACCTTGCTGGGATTGGAGCTTGAGGGGCAACAGGCTCGGGAGTCGATCTTTTCCCGGAAACTGACGCTGGCGAGTCCGTATGGCTCTGCGTGGTGGATCTCCCAGAATTACCCGGGTTCGAGTCCCTTTGACTAGAATGTACCTCCTCGCTAGAGTTTTCTTCGGTGGAAGTCTGCAAAAGGAAGTGGATGCATGTCGGAAAAAGACTGGGAGGACAGATAGCAGTCAGGGCTCGGGTCAGCTTACATGCAAGTTTTCCTGGATAGGAGCTTTGCGCTTCAGGGTCTTCCTGGCAGCTACTTTCCTCACCGCCTTCCTCGCTTGGGTTGAAGCTCGGGGGGCAACGGGCCCCGAAGATGCTTTACTCTTGGGAGCCGATTTTGGTGAAATCGGCTGGCCCTGCATTATGACCTTCTTCAGGGCCGGCGAGTTCTGACAAAAGAGAACTACCGGGGCTGGCGGAAGGAATGTGAAGGGAGAGCCGTCGATCTGCGTGGGCTCTGTGCCATCTTGTTCCTGCCAAGAAATGAAACCAGGTTTTTAGACAACTATCATGGGCAATTGCAAGAAATTTCAATGTAATGGTACCTGATGTGCAGGAATGTCATATTCGGCATCGAGTTGCTTCAGCAACGGTCCGAGAGCTCTTCTGAAGGCATGGGTCTTCCACATGGTCCACCAAGTCTCGAAACCACTGGTAGTGGTGGTGAAGCAGAGGTTGTGGGGGATTGGGATTGCCAGAGCATCAAAAAAGGTGTAGCACCTTTGGCCAGTGAGAATGTCAGGCAATTCAGCCCGGCTTGCTGTCAGGTGATGAAGAAAGAGGTGTGGGGGCACTTGCCTGAGACCAAGTTGCCGGGCTACTACCACCGGTTGGTAAGATTCGTAGCCGGGCTTGATGATCCGGTTAGAAGTACTCATGCCGACTGGGAGAAAACAAGGGCGGATCATGATGGAGAACAACTGCCGGGTGCTAGCGTCATCGGCAAAGCTGTCTAACCGGAAGGAGACTGGATTCTCAAAATGATTCGGTGTAAGGAAAGAACAGGGGGTTGCTCAGGCCTTGGAAGAAAATCTTGAACCACGCTGCTGCTTCCTTAGGGATTAGCCTGCTGCCTGGGAGGCCATTCAGAGTTTGACCATAACTGGTGCATCGGATCTCCCTCCCGTTAGCATCTGGGAAGGTGCAGGTGGCCAAAGATGGGAAGTCTGGGATTTGGTTCTGGAAGTACAGCTGAGCCCATAATTGAAGAAACCACCAAGGACCTCCTGTTTTCACTGTTTTCTGAGAGAACAGTTTGACCGACATCAGTTGGAGAGATCGATAGACCTCCCCAAGGAACAGTTTGCCAAGGCCAAGATGAGTGCCTTTAGCAAGTTCGTAGGCCAGGGAAAGGTAATTCTTGGTTGGGGCGAGTGAGGGACCACAGAATATGAAGTGCTCCAGCCAGAAGTTCAAGAAGGCCGTGTGTTCTCTCTCGGTCACAGGGCCTTTGGTTTTCATATAACGCTTGAGGTAGGCGCCCCAGCTTGTACACTCTGTCTTAGAGGAGAGGGTGAAGGGGACCTTTGGCAGCTTAAAGGCAGAGGGGCTTGGAGATGCAATATCCAGGCCTGTGATCATGGCTACATCCAGAAGAGTGGGCGTCATGGGGCCATGACCGAACATGAAGCAGTTCAGTGCATCAGACCAAAAGTAGCCGATGGTTTTCAGAATGTTCTCGTTCTTTTCAAGAGGAGACAATGACAACGACAGTGCATCGGCTATCCCTATCGTTTCCCAGGTGGCATAATGGGTTTTGGACACTCGATTGTACCATGCCACCCAACCTTCGGGAGGATTAGGCCAGGCTCGCAGGCAGTCAGCCCAAGAAGTCAGATCTAAATCCTGGCTCACAAAAGGGATCCTATTGGCCTCGCATGAGATTAAGTGAGCGGGACTCTCGGAGGAGCGGGGGCCTAGACACATGGAATTTGGGAGAGAAGGGTGCGGCAGCAGGATGTCGGAGACCTAAAATTAGTAACGGAATAGAACATTAATTCAGGTGTTCCTCTGTTCAATCCTGAGATTGATCCGAATAGCGAAGAAGCGATGGAGTATTACCTTCAGACCGGAGACCATGGCGTTGGCGTTGGATGATTCCGCCATTGGAGGCGCTGCGGAGTTGGGATGGCGCGGTTGAGATCTGAGATTCCTGGAGTTGCTGGGCGGCAGTTTTAGGGATCTGAGTTTGCTTTTGCAGACGGAGGTTGCAGTGCAGGTTACCGTTTGGAAGGGAAATTGGGTTGGCCTTGCTCGTGTTTTATGATAAGGGGCCGATGCGATACCATCGGCTCTTTTGGGGGTGGTTTGACTTTGACTATCGGCCAAGTTGACTAGAAGCTGATTGCTCAGAGGAGAAAGAACGAAGGAAGAGCCGATTGTTTAGGAGTTGCCAAAACACAAATTGTGCAGAGAAGGTGAGAAGGCAAGACATCATGATGAAGAATACTGCGACGGTTCTGCTCTGCCACGACATGACCCCTCGAAGGAAAAACAGATGGTTTTGAAATTATCATTACCAAAACCAGGGGGCATGTGTTATCACCGGATTTTGGCCAAATCAGGAGATGGGCCGTAAGTGAAGATGGGCTTGAAGGACATACACGTGGAGCATCTTTGAAGCGGCCTTGCGCTAAGAGTTTGGGCTAAATTGCCCGTGTATCTGTAATATAGTAGATCGTATCGTGTTTAGAATTAACAGATAGAGTCTGGATTAGAAAGTCCCTTGGACTATAAATATGTATCTAGGGTTATCGAGAAAGGAGGACAATCACGTTCACAACAAACACAAATCAGGCGCATCGCCACCCCTTCCTTCGAGGGTTTCTTCCGGGTAAGCATCATGCTGCCTAGATCGCATCTCGCGATCTAGGCACACGTTTATTCGTCTACCTTGTGCTGCTCGTGCTGAAGCGTTGTTGATGGCGAGCAGCACTACTTATCATTAGGTGTTTAGGGGCTTGTATTGATGCTTTCTTGTGCATATCTGCGTGGCAATGCCGTCCCTCGACACCTAGCTGCCCTTACACCTATCTGGTTGTAAGGGCAGCATCTTTGTTCGTTACTTAGTAGATCCGATCTGTTATAGTTGCTCCTTGCTCCGCAAGGATTAGTTTAATATCTGCATAGTTAGGCCTTATGCTGGGGTCGGATCCGGTAGCGCGTTAGGTGTTGTTTACCGTTCCTACAAGGGATGTTCCGGGAATTAACGTTATGTTGGTTTTTAGGCCTCTTGTAGGGGTAGTTTGCATCATCTTCCGTATCTGCTAGGCCCGACTACGCGTAGGACGTTCCGGTTATGCGGTGAAAACCCTAAACTGTCGTAGATCGGTTTAGCTTTGTTTTGATCAAGCGGGATCCCCATGTCATTGCAAATCCAACGTGAACCATGGGGCGATCGGCTCTTTGAGCCGATCCACAGGGCAACCTGAGAGCCGATAGGGCTCGTATTTAATGTTTACGTGTCTACCATGCAGGAACAATCGAAGCAATCTAACACCTTCCTGATCGGGTCTAGGTCAGGTGGCACGCCCTAGCAACCGCCAGGACGTGGCGGAAGACTTGCGGGACGACGCGAGGTGCCAGGGTCCACTAAGCGGCCTTGGGAGCCTCCCGGCTCTTCGTGTTGCTTAACCATTGCCCGCCGGTGGGTTTTGGCAGGTAACACCCCGGCCACCTCTCGCCGCTATAAAAGGGGACCTCCTCTCTTCGAATTCGCCACACCAGCACTCTTCCCTCTCACCCTCGATCAGTTCTAGCCACTTCCCCCTCCACATTGGCCACTCCCTCGCCGGAATTTGAAGCTCGGAGCCCGCGGAGGTGCTGAGAAGATCGCCGGAGAAGGAGACCACCTCAGCACGCGCCACTGCTTCCCTCTGCTTCCTCTACCTCGACAACGTCGCCGCCGCACGTCGCCGAGCCTCGCCGCGCCGCCGGTGAGCCGTCGACCCCCTAGCCTCGCCGCGCCAGTGGCCGCTTCTCGCCGGAGACGACGATGAATGTCGTGCGTCCGATCCCCTCTGATCCAACGGCCTATCTCCTCGTACCGTTTCGCGAGTTAAAACACAATGACAGGTGGCCCCCACCTTGTCAGCTGGCCCGTTGCGTGGACGCGCTCCTGGGCCGGCCCATTCCCTTCCTCCTCTGCTTAGCCCGTTAACGTTTCCCGCCAGCCCAGTGAATTCAAATATTAATTTTCGAATTTTGGTAATTACTCTCAGATGCTGTTTTCAAAATTTAATAGAGTAAAATCTACCAAACCAAATTTGACAAATTTTATATATTTGGAAACCTTGTGAAAATATCTACAAAACTACACTGGTCCCAACCCTAGATTGTTTGTCGAATAAATCTGAGAAAATAAACAAGGCAGGGCCTTTTTCCACTTCAATTAATTATTAAAAATTGAATAAAAATGCTTTTAAGTTGAAACCAACTCCCAAAAATCATATTTCAATATATCTATCTTAATATGTAAAAATATTTCATAGTTGTTTGTATGATCATATCCTTGTTTAAAAATTGGCCCTAAGGCTATTTAAAGTACTTTTTAAATGAGCTTACCCATTATTAATATGTATGAGAGCATCTCTCTCATTTAAATCTTGTCTCAACTAGGTTAATATGAGGAAGAGACCATGGTCCAATTAAACCTCATATTAAATTAGTTGATGATATTAAATCATTAATCAAGAGTTATTAAAAGGCATGAGGTGATATACCTCATTTAAATCTTTTTCCCAAATAATGATTATGAAGAGGTTGACCTTGGTCAACCTAGGTCATATGATATTAATTGAGGAAATTAAATCTTAATAAGACTTAATGAGGGGAAATTATTCTCTCTCAAGAACTAAATAAAAATACAAATCTATATTTATAATGAGAAGGAATTATTTTCTTCTAAGTATAATAATTAAATCAACTCACATAATAAGCATGTTGTTATGATAACCTAGTAAGAATGATTCATATGTGTGCTTAGCTTAGTATTTGAGTTGTGTGGTGATTGTGTGTATTATACTCGTATTTAGACGCTAGTACCGAGGAGTACGCTGAGGAGGAGGAGGTCTACACTCAAGGAGAGGAAGACCACTTTGATCAGTACAACAACCAAGGCAAGCTAATACACTTGCAAAGTGCAAAGCTCCCAAGAGCAAAGCACCCCACCATTTTGTTTTATCTTTACTAAGCCTATCCCAGTTTTATTACAAGTTTTGCTTTCAAGTTTTACTACTTTACTTTATCAAAGTACTTTTTGATTCATGATTCACTTGATCTAGAGTAGGACAATATCATCAAAGTTAGTTTATTGCAAACAAGCTAAGTTAGCACCCCTCATGACTAGTGGCTAGTGCTAAATACCTAAAATTGACTACTCTAGATGGGAACATTGTGGTATGAGATGATGATGATGAAATTATACAAGGAATTTTGAAGGTGAATAAGACCAAGAGAAGATAGTGATTTTTGATTAAAAACTAATGTTGGTTTGGATGCGATACCTTTCCAATAATTGAGTACCCCCACAATACCTGATTATGGGTAAGGCTTAACTAGAAGTTTATGTATCTTAGTATGGGTTCCCTCTGAACACACATCATAGGGGTTATGCCGAGGCTGCCTCCGTTGTTGAGAAATGATGTGAATTGAGGTGAATTGTCCGGCCAAGCCCTGTGCAGTTCCCAGGTTGACAGTTGGTCTTCAGGGAGGCCAAGCTCATGGGGAGAGGTGCTCATACTAGGGTTAGTAAATGAAAGGTTATGGTTGATGATCCGCGTACTGTGATACGATGATTCGGGGAAATCCCGACGGATGAAATCAAATGTTGTGGCACAAGTGTGCAACCTCTGCAGAGTGTAAACCTATTCGAATAGCCGTGTCCACGGATACGGACGGTTGGAAAGGCCATCTAGTTTCCAGTATTAGAATCTGAAAATATGAATGGTGAATGATGAGTAATGGTGAATCACAACTGAGTTGTGGGAATGACACTAATGTTCCCACTTGAGTTAGTTAATTTATGAATGGTCTATATGAAATGATTATGAACTAAAATTGGCTTTATGCAACTAAAACTAGAGCTTAGCACCCTTTCTTTAAAATAGCTAGTGATTACTTTGGTATTAGTTTGCGAGTACTTTAAAGTACTCACGGCTGTGTCCCTGGCTATTCAAATGGCCAGAATATGAAGAAGAGCAACAGTATGAGGCCGACGGTCAGCAGGACGTCTATAACAACTAGGAGTCGCCTGACGTCAAGCGTTGGCCTGTGGAATAGATAGTCCACTCCTATTACGCTTCCGCTACTATGTTGTTCGTTGATCAATAGATCAACTATTTGTATAATATTGGATCATGTGATCCCCTTTTGTAAGACAATGATGGTATGTAATGAATGATGACTTATGGTATCAACTGTTATGTCTCGCAACAACAATATTCCTGGGATTGCGATGAATGACATAATAGGCATCCGGACTTAAAAATCCGGGTGTTGACAAGTTGGTATCAGAGCCATTGTTTGACCTTAGGAGACCCTAGTTTAGAATGGACGTTCTGAAAAATTTAGTTTCTAAAACAAATGAAGTGAATACTTGGAAAAACTTACTCATTTGCTTCTCTACAAGATCTTTTCAAAAAAAAATGATGACCATGCTCCTCCTTTTAAATCCATCTAAATTTTTTGCCACACTTGTGCACATCTCTAACTTACTCATCCCTTTCACTTTCAGATGGAGCCCTACGTCCAGACGGAGACCTACGATCTGGAAAACGGAGGAAGTCTGGTGTTTGAGCGCGACTTGTACCTGGTGTCCGAGAAGCTCGAACGCCCACCTCCCCAGTTCCACGGAGTCCGGATCCACGACACCCCCACCGGGGAGCAGCAGTGGATGATCACCGCTGACTTGAAGGGAAGCCCGGAGCCTCCCATCTCGGAGAGGATCCTTTTCTCCTTCAAGGCATACAGCTGGGTGGACGGTCTTGCTCACGCCTGATGACCCACAAGTATAGGGGATTGCTCGGGTCTTATTACCCAATTTATTGATTCGACACAAGGGGAGACAAAGAATACTTGTAAGCCTTAACGCGGAGTTGTCAATTCAGCTGCACCTGGAAACAGACTTGCTCGCAAGAGTTTATCAGTAGTAACAGTTTTATGGCAGTGGAAATGGCGAAATAACAGCAGCAGTGAAATAAAGACAGCAGTGGTGATTATAGTAAACAGCAGGATTAAAATACTGTAGGCACAGGGACGGATTTAACGGGCGTTGCATGGATGAGAGAAACTCATGTAACAATCAAAGCATGGGCATTTGCAGATAATAATAAAACGGTATCCAAGTACTAATCAATCAATAGGCATGTGTTCCATATTTAGTCGTACGTGCTCGCAATGAGAAACTTGCACAACATCTTCTGTCCTACCAGCCGGTGGCAGCCGGGCCTCTAGGGAAACTACTGGATATTAAGGTACTCCTTTTAATAAAGTACCGGAGCAAAGCATTAACACTCCGTGAACACATGTGATCCTCACATCACTACTATCCCCTCCGGTTGTCCCGATTTCTGTCACTTCGGGGCCATTGGTTCCGGACAGCGACATGTGTATACAACTTGCAGGTAAGATCATAAACAACGAATATCTTCATGAATCAATAACATGTTCAGATCTGAGATCATGGCACTCGGGCCCTAGTGACAAGCATTAAGCATAACAAGTTGCAACAATATCATAAAAGTGACATCTACGGATACTAGGCACTATGCCCTAACAATCTTATGACTATTACATGACCAATCTCATCCAATCCCTACCATCCCCTTCAGCCTACAGCGGGGGAATTACTCACACATGGATGGGGGAAACATGGCTGGTCGATGGAGAGGCGTTGGCGGTGATGGCGGTGAAGATCTCCTCCAATTCCCCGTCCCGGCGGAGTGCCAGAACGGAGACTTCTGGCTCCCGCGACGGAGTTTCGCGATGTGGCGGCTCTCTGGAGGGTTTCTGGCGATGTCGACTTCTCCGGAGGGTTTCGGGTCGAAACCAATAAGTAGTCCGAAGGGGGGCGTCGGAGGCCGGCCGAGGGGGCCAGACCACATGGCCGCGCGGGCCCCCCCTGGGCCGCGCCGCCATGTGGTGTGGGGCCCTCGGGCCTCCACCTTCTTTGCCCTTCTGGCTCCGTCAATATTTTGGTAAAATAGGGCCATCTGAAGAAACTCCGAGGATTTTCCCGAAAGTTGGATTTCTGCACAAAAACGAGACACCAGAGCAGTTCTGCTGAAAACAGCGTTAGTCCGTGTTAGTTGTATCCAAAATACACAAATTAGAGGCAAAACAATAGCAAAAGTGTTCGGGAAAGTAGATACGTTTTGGACGTATCAACGCCCTTCAGGAGGGACTTGCCCGAGTGTGCGGACAGAACATCGCCGCACTCCGGGGAAGCCGCTTCGCCCACTTCGCGAGGCACGACACCATGGGAGAGCCCATGGCACTCTCTTCGCACCCGGTGCTCAAGATTCATGTGGAGCATTTGGACTTTATGCTTCATGAGACCCGGAAGGACCTGGAGCTGACGCGTGTCCACGCCCACCGTGCCCAGATGGCTTTGGCTCATCATGCCGATGCCATCAGGATGCTCGCCAAGGACCGCAAGTCACTCCGCCTGCAGCGCGCCAAGAAGGATGCCACTATCAGCCGTCTTCGTGAGAAGATCCGCACTTTGGAGGATGGAGAAGACATCCAGGGAGGCGATGACTTCCTGAGTGACGACAACGACTTTGAGGATGATGAGTTCACTGATGAGGAGGACTACGCGTTTCTGGAGTCCGAGGAGGATGGGATCATTCCCATTGATGTGGATGAAGACGATGAGGAGTAGTTGCACTAGCTTCACTTACGTAGGTGTGAGTTGTATCCCGCACCATGTATCGTAGTTTGTGGAAGAAGGGTTCTTAAAACCCTTAGTGTGTTAACCTGTAATGTGTGATGTTGTGTGAATAAATAAAATGTGTGTTATGTTCATCATGAAAATATTTCAAGTTTTAAGTTTAAACTTAACTCAAAATAAGCCATAGAAATTCCCTCTCATCTCATAATCTATCTATCTGTTCAGATGGCCCCTCCGAACCGCAACCAGGATGCAATGCTACAATTACTGCAAACTCTGTTGGCTGACCGAGAAGATGAAAGGGCTGAAAGGCAAGCCAACATAGCAGCACTGCAGCAGATCGCCAATCAGGGCCATGGAAACCATGATCATCCTGGATCCAAACTTAAGAATTTCCAAAACACCAACCCACCTGTCTTCAGCAAGACGGAAGAACCCTTAGATGCAGATGATTGGCTGCAAACCATGGAAAACAACTTGGAGGTAGCCGGAGTAGATGAAAATGAGAAGGTGTTGTTTGCTACGCACTACCTAGCCGGACCAGCAAGAGCTTGGTGGACAAGCGCCCGTGCATTAAATGCCGGACAAATGATGACTTGGGCTGATTTCAAGCTCAAGTTTAGCAAGTATCATGTGCCACCAGGTTTGATCAAGAAAATGAGGGATGAATTCAGGGAACTCAAGCAAGGAAGAATGTCGGTGGTAGAATACCGCGACAGGTTCCTCACCCTGTCAAGGTACGCCCCCGATGAAACCGACACCACAGAAAAAAGAAAGGAGAGATTCCTCAACGGTCTGCACGATGAGATGCAGACAGTCTTAGTCAATATTACCTTCGCTGACCTAGAAGCCCTTGTGGACTCTGCCATCCAGATGGAAGGCAAACTGCACCAGGCAAATGAAAATCGCAAACGCCGCATGATGAATCAAAGTGGGCCCAGCAATACCCCCGGTTTTGCCCCAGCTCAAGCGGTGGTTTCAACCCCCGCAACACCAAGCCCCAAAACCAGATGTCGCGCCCCGGTTTTCAGAACCGGAGCGGAGGAAACCCAAGGCCAGGAGGCCCCCACCACAACAACAACTATGTACACCACAACAACAACTTCAACCGCGCCCCTGATACGTCTCCGACGTATCGATAATTTCTTATGTTCCATGCTACTTTATTGATGATACCTACATGTTTTATGCACACTTTATGTCATATTTGTACATTTTCGGAACTAACCTATTAACAAGATGCCGAAGTGCCGGTTCCTGTTTTCTGCTATTTTTGGTTTCAGAAATCCTAGTAACGAAATATTCTCGAATTGGACGAAATCAACGCCCAGTTCCTATTTTGCCGGAAGCATCGGAACACCCGAGAGCCGCAGAGGGGGCCTGTGGCCCAGATGATAGGGTGGCGGCCTGGGCCCTGGTCGCGCCAGCTTATGGTGTGGTCGCCCCTTCGACCTTACGCTGCCCTTTCGCCTATATAAAGCCCCACGAAAACCCTTACGGAATAAGCCACGGTGCGAAACCTTCCGAGCCGCCGCCAGCGAAGCCAAGATGCGGGGACGGGAGTCTCTGTTCCGGCACGCCGCCGGACGGGGAAGTGCCCCGGAAGGCTTCTCCATCGACACGATGTCTACGGGTGCTTCTATTCTTGTAGACAGTGTTGAGCCTCCAAGAGCAGAGGTTTGTAGAACAGCAAGTTTTCCCTTAAGTGGATCACCCAAGGTTTATCGAACTCAGGGAGGAAGAGGTCAAAGATATCCCTCTCATGCAACCCTGCAACCACAAAGCAAGAAGTCTCTTGTGTCCCCAACACACCTAATAGGTGCACTAGTTCGGCGAAGAGATAGTGAAATACAAGTGGTATGAATGAATATGAGCAGTAGTACGGCGCCAGAAAATAGCTTGCTGGCGTGCAGTTGATGGTAGTAATATTGTAGGAAGTAAACATGCAGTAGTAACGCAGCAGTAGTAATTCAGTAAAACAGTAACAAGCAGTGATAGCGGTATTTAGGAACAAGGCCTAGGGAATAGACTTTCACTAGTGGACACTCTCAACTTTGATCACATAACAGAATAGATAAATGCATACTCTACACTCTCTTGTTGGATGATAAACACATTGCGTAGGATTACACGAACCCTCAATGCCGGAGTTAACAAGCTCCACAATTCAATGTTCATATTTAAATAACCTTAGAGTGCAAGAAAGATCGACATGACTAAACCAAGTACTAACATAGCATGCACACTGTCACCTTCACGCTTATGTAGGAGGAATAATACACATCAATACTATCATAGCAATAGTTAACTTCGCAATCTACAAGAGATCATGATCATAGCATAAACCAAGTACTAACACGGATGCACACACTGTCACCATTACATCGTGCAGGAGGAATAAAACTACTTTAATAACATTGCTAGAGTAGCACATAGATAAATTGTGATACAAAACACATTGCAATCATAAAGAGATATAAATAAGCACTTCACTATGCCATTCATAACAGTGAATAAGTATTCTGTGAAATATAGCCTAAGAGACCCACACGGTGCACACACTGTCACCTTTACACACGTGGGACAAGGAGTCTCCGGAGATCACATAAGTAAAACTCACTTGACTAGCACAATGACATCTAGATTACAAGCATCATCATATGAATCTCAATCATGTAAGGCAGCTCATGAGATTATTGTATTGAAGCACATAGAGAGAGATGAACCACATAGCTACCGGTACAGCCCCGAGCCTCGATGGAGAACTACTCCCTCCTCATGGGAGCAGCAGCGGTGATGAAGATGGCGGTGGAGATGGCAGCGGTGTCGATGGAGAAGCCTTCCGGGGCACTTCCCCGTCCGGCAGGGTGCCGAACAGAGACTCTGTCCCCGGATCTTGGCTTCGCGATGGCGGCGGCTCTGGAAGGTTTCTCGTACCGTGGCTTCCTCCGTAAGGGTTTTCGATGCGGGGGCTTTATATAGGCGAAAGGGCAGCCTCGGAGGGCTGGGGCCACCACACCATAGGTGGCGCGGCCAGGGCCCTGGCCGCGCCACCTATCATGGGGCCCACAGGGCCCTCCTCTGGCGCTCTCGGGTGTTCTAGATGCTTCCGGGCAAAATAGGAACCAGGCGTTGATTTCGTCCAATTCCGAGAATATTTCATTACTAGGATTTCTGAAACCAAAAACAGCAGAAAACAGGAACTGGCACTTCCCATCTTGTTAATAGGTTAGTTCAGAAAATGCACAAATATGACATAAAGTGTGCATAAAACATGTAGGTATCATCAATAAAGTAGCATGGAACATAAGAAATTATCGATACGTTGGAGACGTATCAGCATCCCCAAGCTTAGTTCTGCTCGTCCCGAGCAGGTAAAACGATAACAAAGATAATTTCTGAAGTGACATGCCATCATAACCTTGATCATACTATTGTAAACATATGTAATGAATGCAGCGATCAAAACAATGGTAATGACATGAGTAAACAACTGAATCATAAAGCAAAGACTTTTCATGAATAGCACTTTCAAGACAGGCATCAATAAGTCTTGCATAAGAGTTAACTCATAAAGCAATAAATCAAAGTAAAGGTATTGAAGCAACACAAAGGAAGATTAAGTTTCAGCGGTTGCTTTCAACTTATAACATGTATATCTCATGGATATTGTCAACATAAAGTAATATAACAAGTGCAATATGCAAGTATGTAGGAATCAATGCACAGTTCACACAAGTGTTTGCTTCTTAAGGTGGAGGAGATAGGTAAACTGACTCAACAATAAAAGTAAAAGAAAGGTCCTTCAAAGGGGAAAGCATCGATTGCTGTATTTGTGCTAGAGCTTTTATTTTGAAAACATCAAGAGAGTATAAAAGTAAAGTTTTGAGAGGTGTTTGTTGTTGTCAACGAATGGTAGTGGGTACTCTAACCCCCTTGCCAGACAAACCTTCAAAGAGCGGCTCCCATTTTATTTTATTTTTGGGTGGCACTCCTTCCAACCTTTCTTTCACAAACCATGGCTAACCGAATCCTCGGGTGCCTGCCAACAATCTCATACCATGAAGGAGTGCCTTTTTATTTTAGTTTTATTATGATGACACTCCTCCCCACCTTTGCTTTCTCAAGCCATGGCTAACCGAATCCTTCGGGTGCCGTCCAACAATCACATACCATGGAGGAGTGTCTATTTTTGTTAATTAATTTGGGAATCCCATTGCCAGCTCTTTTTGCAAAATTATTGGATAAGCGGATGAAGCCACTAGTCCATTGGTGAAAGTTGCCCAACAAGATTGAAAGATAAACACCACATACTTCCTCATGAGCTATAAAACATTGACACAAATAAGAGGTAATAACTTTTGAATTATTTAAAGGTAGCACTCAAGCAATTTACTTTGGAATGGCGGAGAAATACCATGTAGTAGGTAGGTATGGTGGACACAAATGGCATAGTGGTTGGCTCAAGGATTTAGATGCATGAGAAGTATTCCCTCTCGATACAAGGTTTAGGCTAGCAAGGTTTATTTGAAACAAACATAAGGATGAACCGGTGCAGCAAAACTCACATAAAAGACATATTGTAAACATTATAAGACTTTACACCGTCTTCCTTGTTGTTCAAACTCAATACTAGAAATTATCTAGACCTTAGAGAGACCAATTATGCAAACCAAATTTTAGCAAGCTCTATGTATTTCTTCATTAATGGGTGCAAAGTATATGATGCAAGAGCTTAAACATGAGCACAACAATTGCCAAGTATCACATTATCCAAGACATTTTAGAATTACTACATGTAGCATTTTCCAATTCCAACCATATAACAATTTAACGAAGAGGAAACTTCGCCATGAATATTATGAGCTAAGAACACATGTGTTCATACGAACCAGCGGAGCGTGTCTCTCTCCCACACAAGCATTTATTCAAACAAAAACAAAAACAAAAACATACCGACGCTCCAAGTAAAGTACATAAGATGTGATTGAATAAAAATATAGTTTCAGGGGAGGAACCTGATGATGTTGTCGATGAAGAAGGGGATGCCTTGGGCATCCCCAAGCTTAGACGCTTGAGTCTTCTTAAAATATGTAGGGATGAACCACGGGGGCATCCCCAAGCTTAGAGCTTTCACTTCTCTTGATCATAGTATATCATACTCCTCTCTTGACCCTTGAAAACTTCCTTCACACCAAACTTCAAGCAAACTCATTAGAGGGTTAGTGCATAATCAAAAATTCACATGTTCAGAGGTGACACAATCATTCTTAACACTTCTGGACATTGCACAAAACTTCTGAAAGTTAATGGAACAAAGAAACTCATTCAACTTAACAAAAGCGGCAATGCGAAATAAAAGGCAGAATCTGTCAAAAACAGAACAGTCCGTAAAGACGAATTTTAAAATGGCACCAGACTTGCTCAAATGGAAAAACTCAAAACTAATAAAAGTTGCGTACATATCTGAGGATCACGGTCGTAAATTGGCAGATTTTTCCGAATTTTCTACAGAGACTTGTGCCCAGATTCGTGACAGACAGCAATGCTGTTTCTGCACAGCGATCCCAAATATAACATCAACTTTAACATAGAAAACTTTACTTGGCACAAAAACATGATAAGGAGAGGTTGCTACAGTAGTAAACAACTTCCAAGACTCAAATATAAAACAAAATACTGTAGTAAAAAAACACATGGGTTATCTCCCAAGAAGTTCTTTCTTTATAGCCATTAAGATGGGCTCAGCAGTTTTAATGATGCACTCGCAAGAAATAGAAGTTGAAGCAAAAGAGAGCATCAAGAGGCAAATTCAAAACACATTTAAGTCTAACATGCTTCCTATGCATAGGAATCTTGTAAATAAACAAGTTCATGAAGAGCAAAGTAACAAGCATAGGAAGATAAAACAAGTGTAGCTTCAAAAATTTCAGCACATAGAGAGGTGTTTTAGTAACATGAAAATTTTTACAACCATATTTTCCTCTCTCATAATAATTTTCAGTAGCATCATGAGCAAACTCAACAATATAACTATCACATAAAGCATTCTTATCATGAGTCTCATGCATAAAATTATTACTCTCCACATAAGCATAATCAATTTTATTAGTTGTAGTGGGAGCAAATTCAACAAAGTAGCTATCATTATTATTCTCATCATCAAATATAGGAGGTATAGTATCATCAAAGAAAATTTTCTCCTCAATGCTTGGGGGACTAAAAATATCATGCTCATCAAAGCCAGCTTCCCCAAGCTTAGAATTTTCCATAGCATTAGCAACAATAGTGTTCAAAGCATTCATATTAATATGTTCCATGGGTTTTTTAATTTTCGCATCAAACCATCCATGTCTTAAATCAGGAAATAGAATAAGAAGCTCTTTGTTGTCCATTATGCCTAACTAGTGTAAACAAGAAACCAAATGTCGCAATTGCAGAGTCTAAAGGAAATAGCTTCGAGCACACACACAATGGCGCCAGAAAAGTACTTACCGGAACCGGAGTATGAGTACCTTTTACCTTTCCTCCCGGCAACGGCGCCAGAAAATAGCTTGATGTCTACGGGTCCTTCTATTCTTGTAGACAGTGTTGGGCCTCCAAGAGCAGAGGTTTGTAGAACAGCAGCAAGTTTTCCCTTAAGTGGATCACCCAAGGTTTATCGAACTCAGGGAGGAAGAGGTCAAAGATATCCCTCTCATGCAACCCTGCAACCACAAAGCAAGAAGTCTCTTGTGTCCCCAACACACCTAATAGGTGCACTAGTTCGGCGAAGATATAGTGAAATACAAGTGGTATGAATGAATATGAGCAGTAGTACGGCGCCAGAAAATAGCTTACTGGCGTGCAGTTGATGGTAGTAATATTGTAGGAAGTAAACATGCAGTAGTAACGCAGCAGTAGTAATTCAGTAAAACAGTAACAAGCGTGATAGCAGTATTTAGGAACAAGGCCTAGGGAATAGACTTTCACTAGTGGACACTCTCAACTTTGATCACATAACAGAATAGATAAATGCATACTCTACACTCTCTTGTTGGATAATGAACACATTGCGTAGGATTACACGAACCCTCAATGCCGGAGTTAACAAGCTCCACAATTCAATGTTCATATTTAAATAACCTTAGAGTGCAAGAAAGATCGACATGACTAAACCAAGTACTAACATAGCATGCACACTGTCACCTTCACGCTTATGTAGGAGGAATAATACACATCAATACTATCATAGCAATAGTTAACTTCGCAATCTACAAGAGATCATGATCATAGCATAAACCAAGTACTAACACGGATGCACACACTGTCACCATTACATCGTGCAGGAGGAATAAAACTACTTTAATAACATTGCTAGAGTAGCACATAGATAAATTGTGATACAAAACACATTGCAATCATAAAGAGATATAAATAAGCACTTCACTATGCCATTCATAACAGTGAATAAGTATTCTGTGAAATATAGCCTAAGAGACCCACACGGTGCACACACTGTCACCTTTACACACGTGGGACAAGGAGTCTCCGGAGATCACATAAGTAAAACTCACTTGACTAGCACAATGACATCTAGATTACAAGCATCATCATATGAATCTCAATCATGTAAGGCAGCTCATGAGATTATTGTATTGAAGCACATAGGAGAGAGATGAACCACATAGCTACCGGTACAGCCCCGAGCCTCGATGGAGAACTACTCCCTCCTCATGGGAGCAGCAGCGGTGATGAAGATGGCGGTGGAGATGGCAGCGGTGTCGATGGAGAAGCCTTCCGGGGCACTTCCCCGTCCGGCAGGGTGCCGGAACAGAGACTCATGTCCCCAGATCTTGGCTTCGCGATGGCGGCGGCTCTGGAAGGTTTCGCGTACCGTGGCTTCCTCCGTAAGGGTTTTCGATGCAGGGGCTTTATACAGGCGAAAGGGCAGCCTCGGAGGGCCTGGGGCCACCACACCATAGGCGGCGCGGCAGGGCCCGGCCGCGCCACCCTATCATCTGGGGCCCACAGGGCCCTCCTCGGTGGCTCTCGGGTGTTCTGGATGCTTCCGGGCAAAATAGGAACATGGGCGTTGATTTCGTCCAATTCCGAGAATATTTCGTTACTAGGATTTCTGAAACCAAAAACAGCAGAAAACAGGCACTTCGGCATCTTGTTAATAGGTTAGTTCCAGAAAATGCACAAATATGACATAAAGTGTGCATAAAACATGTAGGTATCATCAATAAAGTAGCATGGAACATAAGAAATTATCGATACGTTGGAGACGTATCTGCCATCTCACCCCATCTTCATTCTGCTGCGCTCCCATGAAGAGGGAGTAGTTCTCCATCGAGGCTCGGGGCTGTACCGGTAGCTATGTGGTTCATCTCTCTCCTATGTACTTCAATACAATAATCTCATGAGCTGCCTTACATGATTGAGATTCATATGATGATGCTTGTAATCTAGATGTCATTGTGCTAGTCAAGTGAGTTTTACTTATGTGATCTTCGGAGACTCCTTGTCCCACGTGTGTAAAGGTGACAGTGTGTGCACCGTGTGGGTCTCTTAGGCTATATTTCACAGAATACTTATTCACTGTTATGAATGGCATAGTGAAGTGCTTATTTATATCTCTTTATGATTGCAATGTGTTTTGTATCACAATTTATCTATGTGCTACTCTAGTGATGTTATTAAAGTAGTTTTATTCCTCCTGCACGATGTAATGGTGACAGTGTGTGCATCCGTGTTAGTACTTGGTTTATGCTATGATCATGATCTCTTGTAGATTGCGAAGTTAACTATTGCTATGATAGTATTGATGTGTATTATTCCTCCTACATAAGCATGAAGGTGACAGTGTGCATGCTACGTTAGTACTTGGTTTAGTCGTATTGATCTATCTTACACTCTAAGGTTATTTAAATATGAACATTGAATTGTGGAGCTTGTTAACTCCGGCATTGAGGGTTCGTGTAATCCTACGCAATGTGTTCATCATCCAACAAGAGTGTAGAGTATGCATTTATCTATTCGTTATGTGATCAATGTTGAGAGTGTCCACTAGTGAAAGTCTAATCCCTAGGCCTTGTTCCTAAATACGCTATCGCTGCTTGTTTACTGTTTTACTGAATTACTACTGCTGCGTTACTATGCTTGTTTACTTCCTACAATATTACTACCATCAACTGCACGCCAGCAAGCTATTTTTTGGCGCCGTACTTGCTCATACTTATTCATACCACTTGTATTTCACTATCTCTTCGCCGAACTAGTGCACCTATTAGGTGTGTTGGGGACACAAGAGACTTCTTGCTTTGTGGTTGCAGGGTTGCATGAGAGGGATATCTTTGACCTCTTCCTCCACGAGTTCGATAAACCTTGGGTAATCCACTTAAGGGAAACTTGCTGTTCTACAAACCTCTGCTCTTGGAGGCCCAACACTGTCTACAAGAATAGAAGCACCCGTAGACATCAAGCACTTTTCTGGCGCCGTTGCCGGGGAGGAAAGGTAAAAGGTACTCACACTCCGGATCTCGGCTACTAAGCTATTTTCCGCCGTTGTAAGTACTCGAAGTTATTTCCTTTAGACTCTGCAATTGTGACATTTGGTTTCTTGTTTACACTAGTTAGGCATAATGGACAACAATGACCTTCTTATTCTATTTCCTGATTTAAGACATGGATGGTTTGATGCGAAAATTAAAAAACCCATGGAACATATTAATATGAATGCTTTGAACACTATTGTTGCTAATGCTATGGAAAATTCTAAGCTTGGGGAAGCTGGCTTTGATGAGCATGATATTTTTAGTCCCCAAGCATTGAGGAGAAAATTTACTTTGATGATACTATGCCTCCTATATTTGATGATGAGAATAATAATGATAGCTACTTTGTTGAATTTGCTCCCACTACAACTAATAAAATTGATTATGCTTATGTGGAGAGTAATAATTTTATGCATGAGACTCATGATAAGAATGCTTTATGTGATAGTTATATTGTTGAGTTTGCTCATGATGCTACTGAAAGTTATTATGAGAGAGGAAAATATGGTTATAGAAATTTTCATGTTACTAAAATGCCTCTCTATGTGCTGAATTTTTTTAAGCTACACTTGTTTTATCTTTGGGATTTCTATTTTCGTGCCCTCAGTTCCTTAGTTGTACTCAGTTTTCCCCAGCTCTTAGTTTTCCCTCAGTTTTACCCAAACGTTTGTCTGAAACCCGCAGAAGCAGCTCAGACGGCAGGATTCCCGTTTAGTTGACCGTTCTGTCACGTGTGGGGCCGCGTCGTGTGGGGCCGCGTCGTGTGGGCCCGCGTCGCGTGGGGCTGGTAGAAAGGGACCGCGTGGGACAGGACGAGAAGCGTTTGGTTGCACGTGAGCAGGAGCTGGGTTCTGTCTCTCTCGGCCCAAAATTGGCATTATTAAGTGCACCTTTTTCCCCTCTTTCTCTCTGTCCTTTTCACCAAATTAGTATAAAATCTAGAGAAGCTTGCATTTCTGACTTTCTTCAATTATTTGTGCCTTTTGGCCCTCGTTGTTTGCCCAATATGGCAGCAAATCTAGTACTCCCTCTGGTCCATATGTATGTAGTTAAATCTAGAAGCAAATCTCCAGGATAATGTACGATAAATTCACAGTCATAGTAAATCAAGAAAACTAAGTACGGCCAACAAAATATAGTAGACTAGGGATAGATAATCCCTAGATAATATGGATAGATAATAGGCTGCATACACAGCAGCCAACATAGTAACAGGTTCTTCACAGCACCATCATACTAACATAACAACAAGGGATCCCTAGCTAACAACAAAGGGATCCCAACAACAAACTAGGAGGCAGCAGCAGCAGCAGCACACGTCAAGGACTCCGCCTACCCCATCTGGCTCTGCCTCCACTTGTTGCTCTTGCTCCCCTTGGGAGCCTTGGGCTTGAGCGGAGGCATGCGCCCGGCGGCGATCTCCACCCGCTGCAAGCTGCGGAGGTGCATGCCGAGCGCCCTGTGCTTGGCGCGGAAGGAGTGGACGTTCACCGTCGTGCCGACGTTGGGGAAGGTGTTGCTGATGTTCTCAGCATGCGTGACGAGGCAGTTGAAGTCCGTGGCGCCGAGTCTCCTGGTGCAGAAGGGGCACCTGTACACCTCCTTGGCGAAGTAGGAGATGTACTGGCCGACCTGCAGCCTCCGCAGCACTTGGCGAGTCTTGACGTCCTCCTCCTCTTCGTCGCTGCCGACGTCGCTGCCAGACATCTGATCCATATCAAACAGAAACTAGTGAATGAGTTGCAACGATGACTAACGTACATGATAACAAAGTTAAGAAAAACAGAGTCAGCCTCAGTTAGAGTGGACATGATTATATATCTACAGGGAAGGAGTTAGCGAACTAAAGCTCATGCACAACAGATTTGTACACAGCAATGGTTCGCTGAACCCTCCCTGTAAAAATTTGTGCCCAACCATTCATCATAGGCAAAGAAACAGATTCTAGATCTGAACTAGATCTGAACTTGAACACATTCGAGATTATTTGCAAAATTAAACGGTTGATATCTTTTGATTAGTGCATAAAATAACTGATTGAGATCCCATGATTACTTGCATAAATTAACTGATTGAGATCCAATATTACTTGCATAAATTAACCGAACAGCCGAACCCCAAATCTTAAACGAAATCAAGAAGTGATCAAAACAAAATGGAATAAAATCGGCGCAAATATTAGCCCAATACTCATCCATCTACAGATCCATCTACACCAGCAAAAATAGGGTTCAAAAAGGAATGGGGAACAAAAAAGGAAGCAAACCGTAGTTACCTCGTTCCATGGGTCCTCCAGGGAGGTGTCGTAGGGGTTCGGGGGCGGGACGTACGGCACGGGGTCGTAGGGGTCCCATCCCGCCGGGATCTGACTGCCACCGGCGGCAGCAGCCTCCGATGCACCGGCGACGGCGGCGGCGGCGGCGGCGTCGTCGTCCGTAGAGGGGACGGCGCCGAAGATGGAGGCGTCGCGCTTTGAGCCAACCTCGACGATGGGATTGGCATTCTCCTTGTCCATCTCTCCGGCGGAGGAAGAGGAAGAGGGAGAGGGAGAGGGTTTTTTGCTTTGGAGAAGATGATGGGACGTGAGAGAGTTGGCGATGCGTGAGCGAGTGAGAGTGACAGAGAGAGTGCGAGGAGGCGTCTATAAAGGCGAGGGGTGGTTAATGCGACCCGCGTCCTACGCGTGCACAGGTGCACGTCTGCACGTCTTGGACTTCTGCAACGCGACACGCGTCCACGATTGCACGTCTCGACTTCTCCACCGCGACCCGCGTCTACGCGTCAACAATTGCACGTGTCCTCGAGTCTAACCCTGGAAATTTAGATATACTCAGGTATACCCTCGAGTCTTATACTAGCATTTTTTGTGTGCTCAATTTTCCCCTCGAGTGCTAATACTGGCTAGTGCAATATACTCAGTTTTACCCTCAAGTGGCTGGTCAACAGAGAGTCAACAAATGGGATTAACTAGTTAAATGAGTCATTTAATGTGCAAAAAAATCCGAAAAAGAGTGGCACTTACTCATGGAGTCTTTACCACAAATTGCCACTTCTCAAATCATAGATAAATCATAGATAAATCAAGTTTTACCACAAATTGCCACTTCTCAAATCACCTAGTAGCTATGAAGGTGCATGGTTTTCCACAATAAGCCCTTCCCAAAACAGCTTCCCCCAAATCATACTTTGTCTAAATGAGGCCACAATTCTCACACTGATGTATATTGGTATTGCAAATAGTTTGAGGTAGGCCAAGATGGGTTTCATTGTACAAAACACACATTTTCCATTTTTTAAATCTCAAATTTGAATCCCTTAGTCTGTTTACTACTCAGGTGCCCTTGGTTTCTTGATAGTACTCAGTTTTGCCCTCTCTCTTCACAAATTCTCGCAGACGTGCATCATCGCCCTGATTGGTCTAGCCCATGTCACGCGGATCGTGCCCGCCGACCGTTGATCGTATGATATAGGGAACGGGCAGGATAACCCCCTCTCTCTCTCTCTGTTGGCGGTTAATTAGCTTCCACCCTCTAAGTATGCTGAAGGGCGGTTTTCTGTATTATTTTTCACGCGCTAAAAATTATAAACTATTTTAGGCGTTACTTTTCACGCAAAAAAATGATAAACCATCAACAATTTGTTGTAGCCATTACTTTTCACGCAAAAAAAGATAAACCATCACCGATTTGTTGTTGCCATTACTTTTCACGCAAAAAAATGATAAACCATCAACAATTTGTTGTAGCCATTACTTTTCACGCAAAAAAATGATAAACCATCACCGATTTGTTGTTGCCATTACTTTTCACGCAAAAAAATGATAAACCATCAACAATTTGTTGTAGCCATTACTTTTCACGCAAAAAAATGATAAACCATCACCGATTTGTTGTTGCCATTACTTTTCACGCAAAAAATGATAAACCATCAACAATTTGTTGTAGCCATTACTTTTCACGCAAAAAAATGATAAACCATCACCGATTTGTTGTTGCCATTACTTTTCACGCAAAAAAATGATAAACCATCAGCCATTACTTTTCACGCAAAAAATATGATAAACCATCACCGATTTGTTGTTGCCATTACTTTTCACGCAAAAAAATGATAAACCATCACCTAATTTGTTACAAAAGCTGGTTTCAGTGAGACCTAACCAAGTTTGGCATACATGATGGCATACCTATAACAACAAGGAATATCTAAAAGGGAAAGTTTCAGAAAATTTGAAATTTAGGGTGAAATGATGCCATACATGATGCTGTTTTTCGAGGTTTTGACCTGAAAATCAATTGGGTATTATAAAGGGAAATAAAAAGTTAAAAATGTAAAAACGAAAAATGTAAAAACGAAACAATCTATCTATCTATGTATAGAAGATCAGCTGTATGAAATTTGAGGTTATTTAGAGAAGGTAGAAAAAATCACCTTGTTAGAAAAGCTGGTTTCAGCGAGACGAAACGGCATGCGCTTAAGCAAAGTGATTTTTTCGAACATCTCCAAATGACCACAAATTTTCCATACATGATGCCATACGTGTAACAACAAGGAACCCTATCTAAAAAGTGTCAAAAAAGTTTGCCCAACCGTATAGCTCTATCAAAAAGAACCTCACCATGGCGCTAGTATAATTTTGGGATAGTTACAAACTTTCGTTACCTAACCTTCAACATGAAACTTGTTTCAAATTCATTTTGGCCTACGAGAAACAAATCCCAACTTGATTCGAGCACCACAGCCTCCAAACGATGCCGATGCCGATATCGGCATGGTCAGAACGGCTATGCTCGCCGCCACTGCTAGGTCAACGTCGGGATGCACCCTCAATCCCGTCCCCTCATTCGATCACTGACACACCAGAGATACCACCGAGGCCAATGCCGAACGTACATGCTGATGCCAATGCCGAACATGCATGCACGCCGCTGTGGGCACGGCCACGCCGACCCGCTATGCTGGACGCCACAGACCGCCGCGAGGTCTTTCCCTTCGCCACCACACTCTCCTAGCACCCACCTATACACGCCAGAAAGGAGAGACACTAGTTTTCTCTACATTGCTCGCGTTCGTGTCCGACACGGTCAGTCAAAGTTTTGAGGTGGTCGTCGATGTCGTCGACCATTTCTTCTCTTCTTTGCATGGTTAAACGCGTCTAGTTCATATCTATCTAATGCGTCTGGTCTCGCCTCATGCAGTTCTTTGTGGACGTCGATCTCATCTCGGCACCCCGCATGCCACCTCCTCCGTGCCATCGCTGTAGAGCTCCGTTTAAAAATCTAATCCTACCCGTGTATTGCCCCTTGTATCAGCATCATGGCCCCACTTGTCATTTGATATACCGAAGCCCCACTCGTTCGCGTTTTGGTCAGGGATACAGCGATGCTTACGGTCAAACAAAGATGGATGGTCTGACGTGTCTTTGCGGGCTCTACGTGGCCCCACTAGTCAGAAGATAACGGTCAACCGTCGGGCAACCGGCCGTTACATCACGTGTGATGGTTTCAGACAAACGTTTGGGTAAAACTGAGGAAAAACTAAGGAGCTGGGGAAAACTGAGCACAACTAAGGACCCGAGGGCACGAAAATAGAAATCCCTTTATCTTTCTATGCTTGTTGCATTATGCTTCTTGAACTTGTTTATTTACAAGATTCCTATGCATAGGAAGCATGTTAGACTTAAATGTGTTTTGAATTTGCCTCTTGATGCTCTCTTTTGCTTCAACTTCTATTTCTTGCGAGTGCATCATTAAAACTGCTGAGCCCATCTTAATGGCTATAAAGAAAGAACTTCTTGGGAGATAACCCATGTGTTTTTTTTACTACAGTACTTTGTTTTATATTTGTGTCTTGGAAGTTGTTACTACTGTAGCAACCTCTCCTTATCTTAGTTTTGTTGCATTGTTGTGCCAAGTAAAGTCTCTATAGTAAGGTTCATACTAGATTTGGATTACTGCGCAGAGACAGATTTCTTTGCTGTCACGAATCTGGGCCTAATTCTCTGTAGGTAACTCAGAAAATTATGCCAATTTACGTGAGTGGTCCTCAGATATGTACGCAACTTTCATTAGTTTTGAGTTTTTCCGTTTGAGCAAGTCTGGTGCCATTTTAAAATTCGTCTTTACGGACTGTTCTGTTTTTGACAGATTCTGCCTTTTATTTCGCATTGCCGCTTTTGTTAAGTTGAATGAGTTTCTTTGTTCCATTAACTTTCAGAAGTTTTGTGCAATGTCCAGAAGTGTTAAGAATGATTGTGTCACCTCTGAACATGTGAATTTTTGATTATGCACTAACCCTCTAATGAGTTTGCTTGAAGTTTGGTGTGAAGGAAGTTTTCAAGGGTCAAGAGAGGAGTATGATATACTATGATCAAGAGGAGTGAAAGCTCTAAGCTTGGGGATGCCCCCGTGGTTCACCCCTGCATATTTCAAGAAGACTCAAGCATCTAAGCTTGGGGATGCCCAAGGCATCCCCTTCTTCATCGACAAAGTATCAGGTTCCTTCTCTTGAAACTATATTTTTATTCGGTCACATCTTATGTACTTTACTTGGAGCGTCTGTGTGCTTTTATTTTTGTTTTGTTATCTTAGTTCTCTGAATAAGTTCATCCTTGTGTGGGAGAGAGACACGCTCCGCTGGTTCGTATGAACACATGTGTTCTTAGCTCATAATATTCATGGCGAAGTTTCCTCTTCGTTAAATTGTTATATGGTTGGAATTGGAAAATGCTACATGTAGTAATTCTAAAATGTCTTGGATAATGTGATACTTGGCAATTGTTGTGCTCATGTTTAAGCTCTTGCATCATATACTTTGCACCTATTAGTGAAGAAATACATAGAGCATGCTAAAATTTGGTTTGCATAATTGGTCTCTCTAAGGTCTAGATAATATCTAGTATTGAGTTTTGAACAACAAGGAAGACGGTGTAGAGTCTTATAATGTTTACAATATGTCTTTTATGTGAGTTTTGCTGCACCGGTTCATCCTTGAGTTTGCTTCAAATAACCTTGCTAGCCTAAACCTTGTATCGAGAGGGAATACTTCTCATGCATCCAAAATCCTTGAGCCAACCACTATGCCATTTGTGTCCACCATACCCACCTACTACATGGTATTTCTCCGCCATTCCAAAGTAAATTGCTTGAGTGCTACCTTTAAAATTCCATCATTCACCTTTGCAATATATAGCTCATGGGACAAAATAGCTTAAAAACTATCGTAGTATTGAATATGTACTTATGCACTTTATCTCTTATTAAGTTGCTTGTTGTGCGATAACCATGCTTCTGGGGACGCCATCAACTATTCTTTGTTGAATATCATGTGAGTTGCTATGCATGTCCGTCTTGTCTGAAGGATCTATCACCTTAATGATTGGAGCATGCAAATTGTTAGAGAAGAACATTGGGCCGCTAACTAAAGCCATGAATCATGGTTGAAGTTTCAGTTTTGGACATATATCCTCAATCTCATATGAGAATAATAATTGTTGCTACATGCTTATGCATTAAAGAGGAGTCCATTATCTGTTGTCCATGTTGTCCCGGTATGGATGTCTAAGTTGAGAATAATCAAAAGCGAGAAATCCAAAATGCGAGCTTTCTCCTTAGACCTTTGTACAGGCGGCATGGAGGTACCCCTTTGTGACACTTGGTTGAAACATGGCATTGCAAAGATCCGGTAGTCCAAGCTAAGTAGGACAAGGTGCGGGCACTATTAGTATACTATTCATGAGGCTTGCAACTTGTAAGATATAATTTACATAACTCATATGCTTTATTACTACCGTTGACAAAATTGTTTCATGTTTTCAAAATAAAAGCTCTAGCACAAATACAACAATCGATGCTTTCCTCTTTGAAGGACCTTTCTTTTACTTTTATTGTTGAGTCAGTTTACCTATCTCCCTCCACCTTAAGAAGCAAACACTTGTGTGAACTGTGCATTGATTCCTACATACTTGCATATTGCACTTGTTATATTACTTTATGTTGACAATATCCATGAGATATACATGTTATAAGTTGAAAGCAACCGCTGAAACTTAATCTTCCTTTGTGTTGCTTCAACACCTTTACTTTGATTTATTGCTTTATGAGTTAACTCTTATGCAAGACTTGTTGATGCTTGTCTTGAAGTACTATTCATGAAAAGTCTTCGCTTTATGATTCACTTGTTTACTCATGTCATTACCATTGTTTTGATCGCTGCATTCATTACATATGTTTACAATAGTATGATCAAGGTTATGATGGCATGTCACTTAAGAAATTATCTTTGTTATCGTTTTACCTGCTCGGGACGAGCAGAACTAAGCTTGGGGATGCTGATACGTCTCCGTATCGATAATTTCTTATGTTCCATGCTACTTTATTGATGATACCTACATGTTTTATGCACACTTTATGTCATATTTGTGCATTTTCTGGAACTAACCTATTAACAAGATGCCGAAGTGCCAGTTCCTGTTTTCTGCTGTTTTGGTTTCAGAAATCCTAGTAACGAAATATTCTCGGAATTGGACGAAATCAACGCCCCGGTTCTTATTTTGCCGGAAGCATCCAGAACACCCGAGAGCCGCCGGAGGGGGCCTGTGGGCCCCAGATGATAGGGTGGCGCGGCACAGGCCCTGGCCGCGCCAGCCTATGGTGTGGTCGCCCTTCGACCTTCGACGCTGCCCTTTCGCCTATATAAAGCCCCTGCGTCGAAAACCCTTACGGAATAAGCCACGGTACGCGAAACCTTCCAGGGCCGCCGCCATCGCGAAGCCAAGATCTGGGGGACAGGAGTCTCTGTTCCGGCACGCCGCCGGACGGGGAAGTGCCCCGGAAGGCTTCTCCATCGACACCGCTGCCATCTCCACCGCCATCTTCATCACCGCTGCTGCTCCCATGAAGAGGGAGTAGTTCTCCATCGAGGCTCGGGGCTGTACCGGTAGCTATGTGGTTCATCTCTCTTCTATGTACTTCAATACAATAATCTCATGAGCTGCCTTACATGATTGAGATTCATATGATGATGCTTGTAATCTAGATGTCATTGTGCTAGTCAAGTGAGTTTTACTTATGTGATCTCCGGAGACTCCTTGTCCCACGTGTGTAAAGGTGACAGTGTGTGCACCGTGTGGGTCTCTTAGGCTATATTTCACAGAATACTTATTCACTGTTATGAATGGCATAGTGAAGTGCTTATTTATATCTCTTTATGATTGCAATGTGTTTTGTATCACAATTTATCTATGTGCTACTCTAGTGATGTTATTAAAGTAGTTTTATTCCTCCTGCACGATGTAATGGTGACAGTGTGTGCATCCGTGTTAGTACTTGGTTTATGCTATGATCATGATCTCTTGTAGATTGCGAAGTTAACTATTGCTATGATAGTATTGATGTGTATTATTCCTCCTACATAAGCATGAAGGTGACAGTGTGCATGCTACGTTAGTACTTGGTTTAGTCGTATTGATCTATCTTACACTCTAAGGTTACTTAAATATGAACATTGAATTGTGGAGCTTGTTAACTCCGGCATTGAGGGTTCGTGTAATCCTACGCAATGTGTTCATCATCCAACAAGAGTGTAGAGTATGCATTTATCTATTCTGTTATGTGATCAATGTTGAGAGTGTCCACTAGTGAAAGTCTAATCCCTAGGCCTTGTTCCTAAATACTGCTATCGCTGCTTGTTTACTGTTTTACTGAATTACTACTGCTGCGTTACTACTGCTTGTTTACTTCCTACAATATTACTACCATCAACTGCACGCCAGCAAGCTATTTTCTGGCGCCGTACTACTGCTCATACTTATTCATACCACTTGTATTTCACTATCTCTTCGCCGAACTAGTGCACCTATTAGGTGTGTTGGGGACACAAGAGACTTCTTGCTTTGTGGTTGCAGGGTTGAGAGGGATATCTTTGACCTCTTCCTTTGAGTTCGATAAACCTTGGGTAAACCACTTAAGGGAAACTTGCTGCTGTTCTACAAACCTCTGCTCTTGGAGGCCCAACACTGTCTACAAGAATAGAAGCACCCGTAGACATCACACCCCCAACCACAACCATAACAACAACAACACCAACACTGCACCCAGGACAGGAAGCAATGCCATCCCCGTTGCAACCAAGGACAAGTCCACAATCACCTGCTATGAATGTGGAGTGGTGGGACACTTCTCCAATGAGTGCCCCAAAAGGCTGGCCAAGCTCGCCGGCAACACCTCTGCACCAGCTCAGCAGCAGCGCCGTGTCTCCACCGGCAAGAAGTTCGCCCCCAACAACCCGAACAACCGCGGAGGTCGCCTCTACCACATGAACGCCGAGGAAGCCCAGGAAGCACCAGATGTGGTGCTGGGTATGTTCTCTGTTAACTCAATACCAGCAAGAGTGTTGTTTGATTCAGGAGCATCGCATTCATTTGTTACCGAAGATTTTGTGAGCACTAGTAAGATTCAACCCATCAGCTTGAAACATGTCATGATAGTTCAAATACCTGGATCAACCACTAAAGCTAGAAAATTTTGCAAAGAAGTACCCATAAGAATTCAAGAAATAGTGTTTTTTGCAAACTTAATTGTTCTGGGAACAAAAGGATTGGAAGTAGTACTGGGTATGGATTGGATGGCGAAACATCATGGATTGATAGACTGCGCCAAGAAGGCCATCACCATGACTAGTAGCACCGGAATAACCATAGAACATGTGTCTGAAAAACTACCCAGAAATTTCACCTGCAATCAAAGTGTAGCCAAACCAACTCTGGATCAGATCAGGGTCGTCTGTCGATACGCTGATGTGTTTCCGGATGATCTACCCGGTATGCCCCCGGATCGGGATATCGAGTTTATCATCGAGTTAATCCCCGGAACCGGACCTATAGCCCAGAGAGCCTATAGCATGAACCCAGCAGAGTTAGTAGAGCTGAAGAAGCAACTGGATGATATGTTGTTCAAGGGTCTGATTCGACCAAGTGCGTCGCCTTGGAGATCACCAGTGTTGTTTGTGGATAAGAAGGATGGTGCCAACCGGTTATGTACGGATTACCGTAAACTTAACGATGTCACCATCAAAAACAAATACCCCTTGCCAAAGATAGAAGACCTGTTTGACCAGTTGACCGGTGCCACAGTGTTCTCTAAGATTGATCTTAGGACTGGTTACCATCAGCTGAAGATCCGTGCATCGGATATCCCCAAGACTGCCTTTACCACCAGATATGGGTTGTATGAATACAATGTCATGTCATTTGGATTAACCAATGCCCCTGCCTACTTCATGAACCTCATGAATAAGATTTTCATGAACTTCCTGGATAAGTTTGTCGTTGTCTTCATCGACGACATCCTTATCTACTCCAAAACCGAAGAGGAACACGAACAACATTTGGAGGTTATCCTAGAAACCCTTAGACATCACAAGTTGTACGCCAAGTTCAGCAAGTGCGAGTTTTGGTTGAAAGAGGTTGGATTCCTGGGACACATCTTGTCTGCAGGAGGAATTGCTGTAGACCCAGCCAAAATCAAAACCGTTGAAGAATGGAAAACCCCAACCACACAGACCGAGGTCCGTGCATTTCTTGGATTAGCCGGATATTACCGCAGATTTGTTGAGGGGTTCTCAAGCATTGCCAGGCCAATGACACAACTGTTGAAGAAGGATAAGAAGTTTGAATGGACTGATAAATGTGAAGCCACTTAAAACCAGACTAACCACAGCCCCCATCCTAATCATGCCGGACATCACCAAGCCCTTTGACGTCTATTGTGACGCATCTAAGATTGGTCTTGGATGTGTGTTGATGCAAGAAGGAAAGGTGATATCTTATCTGTCCCGGCAGTTGAAACAGCATGAGCAAAACTACCCAACCCATGACCTCGAACTTGCAGCCGTAGTGTTAGCATTGAAAGTTTGGCGTCATTACCTCATGGGTAATCGATGCGAGATCTATTCGGATCACAAGAGCCTGAAGTATATCTTCACACAGAAGGAGCTGAATATGAGGCAAAGAAGATGGTTAGAACTGATCAAGGACTATGATATGGAAATCCACTATCACCCCGGCAAGGCCAACGTGGTAGCGGATGCGTTAAGTAGACAGCCGTGTCAGCTGAACTCCATGATAGCAGCCGAACAACCTAGCCTGCATGAAGAATTTGAACAGTTTAGATTGGAGCTAGTTAGTGAAGGATACCTAGCCAGCATAGAGCTGCAACCTACCTTGATTGGTCAAATCAAGGAAGCCCAGAAGGGAAATGCAAGCATTGCCGGAATCAAGAGTCAAATGGCAGCAGGAAAGGCACCGGGATTCACGGAAGATGAAGAAGGAGTACTTTGGTACAACGGTCGCCTATGTGTGCCGTCAGACTCAGAATTGAAGCAAGTCATACTGCAGGAGGCCCACGACACTTTATACTCCATCCACCCCGGAGGTACCAAGATGTACCAAGATTTGAAGGAACAATTTTGGTGGCATGGAATGAAGCGAGAAATCGGGAGCTACATAGCTAAGTGTGATATCTGTCAGAGAGTCAAGGCAGAACATCAACGACCCGCCGGACTGTTGCAACCCTTACAGATTCCGGAATGGAAGTGGGACTCAGTCGGAATGGACTTTATCACCGGACTGCCCAAATCTAGCAGAGGAAATGATTCTATTTGGGTAGTTGATGCGCGTAAATGTACACGTCCGTTGGGAACCCCAAGAGGAAGGTATGATGCGCACATTGGCAAGTTTTCCCTCAGAAAGAAACCAAGGTTTAATCGGACCAGTAGGAGCCAAGAAGCACGTTGAAGGTTGATGGTGGCGAAATGTGATGCGGCGCAACAGGGATTCCGGCGCCAACGTGGAACCTGCACAACAAAACCAAAGTACTTTGCCTCAACGAAACAGGGAGGTTGTCAATCTCACCGGCTTGCTGTAACAAAGGATTAACCGTATTGTGTGGAAGATGATTGTTTGCAAGAAAACAGTAAAACAAGTATTGCAGTAGATTGTATGCTATGTAAAGAATAGGACCGGGGTCCACAATTCACTAGAGGTGTCTCTCCCATAAGATAAAAGCATGTTGGGTGAACAAATTACACTCGGGCAATTGACAAATAGAGAAGGGCATAACAATGCATATACATGATATGATAAATATAGTGAGATTTAATTGGGCATTACGACAAAGTACATAGACCGCCATCCAACTGCATCTATGCCTAAAAAGTCCACCTTCAGGTTATCATCCGAACCCATTCAGTATTAAGTTGCAAAGCAACAGACAATTGCATTAAGTATGGTGCGTAATGTAATCAACAACTACATCCTTAGACATAGAATCAATGTTTTATCCCTAGTGGCAACAGCACATCACAACCTTAGAACTTTCTGTCACTGTCCCAGGTGTCAATGAAGGCATGAACCCACTATCGAGCATAAATACTCCCTCTTGGAGTTAAGAGTAAAAACTTGGCCAGAGCCTCTACTAATAACGGAGAGCATGCAAGATCATAAACAACACATAAACAATAGATTGATAATCACCATAACATAGTATTCTCTATCCATCGGATCCCGACAAACACAACATATAGTATTACAGATAGATGATCTTGATCATGTTAGGCAGCTCACAAGATCCAACAATGAAGCACAATTAGGAGAAGACGACCATCTAGCTACTGCTATGGACCCATAGTCCAGGGGTGAACTACTCACTCATCACTCCGGAGGCGATCATGGCGATGAAGAGTCCTCCGGGAGATGAATCCCTCTCCGGCAGGGTGCCGGAGGCGATCTCCTGAATCCCCGAGATGGGATTCGCGGCGGCGTCTCTGGAAGGTTTTCCATATCGTGGCTCTCGGTGGGGGTTTCGCGACGGAGGCTATAAGTAGGCGAAAGGGCAGGTCAAGAGGCGGCACGAGGGGCCCAGGGGACAGGCCGGCGCGGCCAGGGCCTGGGCCGCGCCGCCCTGTCATCGGCCACCTCGTGGCCCCTCGACTCCCCTTCGGTCTTGGAAGCTCCGTGCAAAAATAGGACCCTGGGCGGTGATTTCATCCAATTCCGAGAATATTTCCTTACTAGGATTTCTGAAACCAAAAACAACAGAAAACAACAACTGGCTCTTCGGCATCTTGTTAATAGGTTAGTTCCAGAAAATGCGTAAATACGACATATAATGTGCATAAAACATGTAGGTATCATCAATAAAGTAGCATGGAACATAAGAAATTATCGATACGTTGGAGACGTATCAGCATCCCCAAGCTTAGTTCTGCTCGTCCCGAGCAGGTAAAACGATAACAAAGATAATTTCTGAAGTGACATGCCATCATAATCTTGATCATACTATTTGTAAACATATGTAATGAATGCAGCGATCGAAACAATGGTAATGACATGAGTAAACAACTGAATCATAAAGTAAAGACTTTTCATGAATAGTACTTCAAGACAAGCATCAATAAGTCTTGCATAAGAGTTAACTCATAAAGCAATAAATCAAAGTAAAGGTGTTGAAGCAACACAAAGGAAGATTAAGTTTCAGCGGTTGCTTTCAACTTATAACATGTATATCTCATGGATATTGTCAACATAAAGTAATATAACAAGTGCAATATGCAAGTATGTAGGAATCAATGCACAGTTCACACAAGTGTTTGCTTCTTAAGGTGGAGGGAGATAGGTAAACTGACTCAACAATAAAAGTAAAAGAAAGGTCCTTCAAAGAGGAAAGCATCGATTGTTGTATTTGTGCTAGAGCTTTTATTTTGAAAGCATGAAACAATTTTGTCAACGGTAGTAATAAAGTATATGAGTTATGTAAATTATATCTTACAAGTTGCAAGCCTCATGCATAGTATACTAATAGTGCCCGCACCTTGTCCTACTTAGCTTGGACTACCGGATCTTTGCAATGCCATGTTTCAACCAAGTGTCACAAAGGGGTACCTCCATGCCGCCTGTACAAAGGTCTAAGGAGAAAGCTCGCATTTTGGATTTCTCGCTTTTGATTATTCTCAACTTAGACATCCATACCGGGACAACATGGACAACAGATAATGGACTCCTCTTAAATGCATAAGCATGTACCTGATATTATTCTCATATGAGATTGAGGATATATGTCCAAAACTGAAACTTCAACCATGATTCATGGCTTTAGTTAGCGGCCCAATGTTCTTCTCTAACAATTTGCATGCTCCAATCATTAAGGTGATAGATCCTTCAGACAAGACGGACATGCATAGCAACTCACATGATATTCAACAAAGAATAGTTGATGGCGTTCCCCAGAAGCATGGTTATCGCACAACAAGCAACTTAATAAAAGATAAAGTGCATAAGTACATATTCGATACTACGATAGTTTTTAAGGCTATTTTGTCCCATGAGCTATATATTGCAAAGGTGAATGATGGAATTTTAAAGGTAGCACTCAAGCAATTTACTTTGGAATGGCGGAGAAATACCATGTAGTAGGTGGGTATGGTGGACACAAATGGCATAGTGGTTGGCTCAAGGATTTTGGATGCATGACAAGTATTCCCTCTCGATACAAGGTTTAGGCTAGCAAGGTTATTTGAAGAAAACTCAAGGATGAACCGGTGCAGCAAAACTCACATAAAAGACATATTGTAAACATTATAAGACTCTACACCGTCTTCCTTGTAGTTCAAAACTCAATACTAGATATTATCTAGACCTTAGAGAGACCAAATATGCAAATCAAATTTTAGCAAGCTCTATGTATTTCTTCATTAATGGGTGCAAAGCATATGATGCAAGAGCTTAAACATGAGCACAACAATTGCCAAGTATCACATTATCCAAGACATTTTAGAATTACTACATGTAGCATTTTCCAATTCCAACCATATAACAACTTAACGAAGAAGAAACTTCGCCTTGAACTTTATGAGTAAAGCCTAAGGACATATTTGTCCATATGCAACAGCGGAGCGTGTCTCTCTCCCACAAATTGAATGCTAGGATCCATTTTATTCAAACAAAAACAAAAACAAAAACAAACCGACGCTCCAAGTAAAGAACACAAGATGTGATTGAATAAAAATATAGTTTCAGGGGAGGAACCTGATGATGTTGTCGATGAAGAAGGGGATGCCTTGGGCATCCCCAAGATTAGACGCTTGAGTCTTCTTAAAATATGCAGGGATGAACCACGGGGCATCCCCAAGCTTAGAGCTTTCACTCCTCTTGATCATAGTATATCATTCTCCTCTCTTGACCCTTGAAAACTTCCTTCACACCAAACTTCAAGCAAACTCATTAGAGGGTTAGTGCACAATTAATAATTCTCATATTCAGAGGTGACACAAACATTCTTTACACTTCTGGACATTGCATAAAGCTACTGGACATTAATGGATCAAAGAAATTCATCCAACATAGCAAAAGAGGCAATGCGAAATAAAAGGCAGAATCTGTCAAAAACAGAATAGTCCGTAAAGACGAATTTTAAAATGGCACCAGACTTGCTCAAATGGAAAAACTCAAAACTAATGAAAGTTGCGTACATATCTGAGGATCACGCTCGTAAATTGGCAGATTTTTTCGAATTTTCTACAGAGACTTGTGCCCAGATTCGTGACAGACAGCAATGCTGTTTCTGCGCAGCGATCCCAAATATAACATCAACTTTAACATAGAAACTTTACTTGGCACAAAAACATGATAAGGAGAGGTTGCTACAGTAGTAAACAACTTCCAAGACTCAAATATAAAATAAAGTACTGTAGTAAAAACATGGGTTGTCTCCCATAAGCGCTTTTCTTTAACGCCTTTCAGCTAGGCGCAGAAAGTGCAAATCAAGTATTATCAAGAGTAGAAGCATCAACATCATTACCAGGGGTGTTGGGAGTTTTCTCAACCAAGCATAGTATATTGGATACATAAGTTTTAGCGTCTCCCTTTTCATTAGTCTTGGGCTTGCTATTCTCATCGAACAAATTTTCAGGAACAAGCCAAGCATAGTTATTTTCTAGTGCATCATTCATAGCTAGGAGTTTACATGGTATTGGTGCTTTGATCTCCCCACCATCATTAATATTATTAGTGTACCTTATTCTATCCATGTCCATTTTTTCAAGGAGACCAACAAAATTAGTATGAGAACCTAGCATATTAAATTTAGCAAAAACCTTTCTAGCCTCTCTTGCTAGACCACCAAATTCTCTAAGAAGAGTTTCTAGAACAAAATCTTTCTTTTCCCCTTCTTCCATATCACCAAGTGTAAGAAACATGTGTTGGATTATAGGATTGAGATTAACAAATTTAGTTTCCAACATGCGAACTAAAGCAGCAGCAGCAATTTCATAGGTAGGTGCAAGTTCTACCAAGTGTCTATCTTCAAAATCTTCAGTAATACTAACATGATTGAAAAATTCTTCTATATTACTTCTCCCAACTATGGACCCACGTCCTACCGGTATGTCTTTTATGGTAAAATTAAAAGGAAACATGATGAATCAAGTAAAGTAAATGCAAGTAACTATTTTTTTTGTGTTTTTGATATAGAGAGCAAGACGGTAAATAAAGTAAAACTAGCAACTAATTTTTTTGTGTTTTGTTTAGGTGCAGCAAACAAAGTAGTAAATAAAATAAAGCAAGACAAAAACAAAGTAAAGAGATTGAGAAGTGGAGACTCCCCTTGCAGCGTGTCTTGATCTCCCCGGCAACGGCGCCAGAAAACAGGCTTGATGCGCGTAAATGTACACGTCCGTTGGGAACCCCAAGAAGAAGGTATGATGCGCACAGTGCAAGTTTTCCCTCAGAAAGAAACCAAGGTTTAATCGGACCAGTAGGAGCCAAGAAGCACGTTGAAGGTTGATGGTGGCGAAATGTGATGCGGCGCAACAACAGGGATTCCGGCGCCAACGTGGAACCTGCACAACAAAACCAAAGTACTTTGCCCCAACGAAACAGTGAGGTTGTCAATGTCACCGGCTTGCTGTAACAAAGGATTAACCGTATTGTGTGGAAGATGATTGTTTGCAAGAAAACAGTAAAACAAGTATTGCAGTAGATTGTATGCTATGTAAAGAATAGGACCGGGGTCCACAGTTCACTAGAGGTGTCTCTCCCATAAGATAAAAGCATGTTGGGTGAACAAATTACAGTCGGGCAATTGACAAATAGAGAAGGGCATAACAATGCATATACATGATATGATAAATATAGTGAGATTTAATTGGGCATTACGACAAAGTACATAGACCGCCATCCAACTGCATCTATGCCTAAAAAGTCCACCTTCAGGTTATCATCCGAACCCCATTCAGTATTAAGTTGCAAAGCAACAGACAATTGCATTAAGTATGGTACGTAATGTAATCAACAACTACATCCTTAGACATAGAATCAATGTTTTATCCCTAGTGGCAACAGCACATCACAACCTTAGAACTTTCTGTCACTGTCCTAGGTGTCAATGAAGGCATGAACCCACTATCGAGCATAAATACTCCCTCTTGGAGTTAAGAGTAAAAACTTGGCCAGAGCCTCTACTAATAACGGAGAGCATGCAAGATCATAAACAACACATAAACAATAGATTGATAATCACCATAACATAGTATTCTCTATCCATCGGATCCCGACAAACACAACATATAGTATTACAGATAGATGATCTTGATCATGTTAGGCAGCTCACAAGATCCAACAATGAAGCACAATTAGGAGAAGACGACCATCTAGCTACTGCTATGGACCCATAGTCCAGGGGTGAACTACTCACTCATCACTCCGGAGGCGATCATGGCGATGAAGAGTCCTCCGGAGATGAATCCCTCTCCGGCAGGGTGCCGGAGGCGATCTCCTGAATCCCCCGAGATGGGATTCGCGGCGGCGGCGTCTCAAGGTTTTCCGTATCGTGGCTCTCGGGGGGTTTCGCGACGGAGGCTATAAGTAGGCGAAAGGGCAGGTCAAGAGGCGGCACGAGGGGCCCGGGACAGCCGGCGCGGCGGGGCTGGGCCGCGCCGCCTGTCATCTGGCCACCTCGTGGCCCCACTTCGACTCCCCTTCGGTCTTGGAAGCTCCGTGCAAAAATAGGACCCGGGCGGTGATTTCGTCCAATTCCGAGAATATTTCCTTACTAGGATTTGAAACCAAAAACAGCAGAAAACAACTGGCTCTTCGGCATCTTGTTAATAGGTTAGTTCCGGAAAATGCGTAAATACGACATATAATGTGCATAAAACATGTAGGTATCATCAATAAAGTAGCATGGAACATAAGAAATTATCGATACGTTGGAGACGTATAGCACAGATTAACCAAAGTAGCCCATTTTATCCCCGTCAAAACCACTTATCAAGGCCCGAAGCTAGCAGAGTTGTACATCTCAAGAATAGTCGCCCTGCACGGAACACCGAAGTCAATAGTGTCAGATAGAGGATCGCAGTTCACCTCAAGATTCTGGCAGAAAGTACATGAAGGCCTTGGAACCAGGCTGAATTTCAGCACCGCTTATCACCCCAGACGACGGATAGACGAAAGAGTCAACCAGATACTCGAGGACATGCTCAGAGCCTGTACCTGGAATATGGATCCAAGTGGGAAGACTGTTTGCCTTACGCAGAATTCTCGTACAACAACAGTTATCAAGCCAGCTTACAGATGGCCCCCTTTGAAGCCCTGTACGGAAGAAAGTGCCGTACCCCTCTGAATTGGTCGGAAGTCGGAGAAAGCCAAGTCTTTGGACCGGATGTTCTTCGAGAAGCCGAAGAGAAGGTGCACAAGATTCGCGAGTACCTCAAGACTGCGCAATCAAGACAGAAGAGCTACGCCGACAAGAGACGCCGAGAGATGACATTCGAGATTGGAGATTTCGTTTATCTCAAGGTGTCACCCCTCAAAGGAATGCAGAGATTCCAGGTTAAAGGAAAGCTCGCGCCCCGATATGTCGGACCCTTCAAAGTTCTAAGCCGCCGAGGAGAAGTATCTTATCAACTGGAACTACCGGAAGAAATGGCGGCTGTGCACAATGTGTTCCACATCTCACTGCTCCGGAAGTGCCTTGAAGTACCGGAGAAGACTGAAGTGTTCAAGAATATTGATCACAGATCGGTGGACATCAACTCAGACTTGACGTATCGAGAAGTGCCCATTCGCATTCTGGAAGAAGCATACAGAACCACCCGCACCAGGAGTATCAAGTTCCTGAAGATTCAGTGGAGCAATCACACTGAAGAAGAAGCCACCTGGGAGCGAGAGGAAGACATGAAGAAGGAATACCCAGATCTCTTTAGTACCTAGTTTTCTTTAAGATCTCGGGACGAGATCTTTTGTAAGGGGGAAGGGTTTGTAACACCCCAAGTTTTAACAATAATGAAATCAAGGAGAGATCAATTACTCAAAATTTGCAACAAACAAAAACTTTTTATATGCATATGGTGCCACATACAAGTTCATGCATATGAGTGATTTTCTTTGGTGCATATGCCATGATAAGTGTTGATATGATTATCACTTGCTCTTAAACCCTAATATATGATCATAACACCCCTCTTTGAGAAAAATAAAAGAAATACCAAATTTGATCTAAAACCCTCTCATACACCTAGGTCAAATATGCAAATCATCACCAAAGGCCACCATGGCTTGATCTTTTGTTTCTAAAATGCTTATACAACTCAAACAAACCTAAATGCATCAAAGAAACCAAAATTAAATCAAATATGAACTCAAAACCATCTCACATGTGATGATGGTCACTTATGCACTTTTTAACATGATCCCCTCTTTACCCCTCTGGTTAAATCAATTCTTAAACTAAACTTGGTCAACCAAAGCCATGTCATCCAAGACCATGTCAAGATGATGAACTTTCATGTTGACCTCCCTGGCTAGAGTTGACTAGGTTGACCAGAAAAAGGGTGACAAGTGAGGACTTTAAATCAATGTGAAGATCATACCCATTTTGATTTTTTGCAAACTAACTTAATTTTGACCACCACCACCACCACACTACTGCAAATAATATATAAATCAAACCCTACAAATTTCACTCAAAAATTCTAAAATTTAGTTCTTGCGGCCATTTGACCGAGCACCTTGTGTGCATGGGTCTGCCAACCCTAGGCATTGCAAAAACCAGTGGATTTTGGCCTTCCCCATCGAGCTTAGATCATCCCCAGTACCTCTCTGACCCCTCTGAGCATTGCCAAGCGCTATGGACAAGAAGTGGTACAAGAACTCATCACCATTTCGACCAGAACATGCCATGCCGTGGCATGGCATGCCATGGACATGCTCACTCTCTCTCTGCTCCTTCTCAGCATGCACCACCTTGTCACATTGGTTCTCCACACTTCACTGAGTAGCCTCGACGCAGCCCTCGACGATTTCGTGCACCACACTGGCCAGGCAAGTGACGCCCAGACACGCCCAGGCATGCACACGCACGCCAGAGCGTGCACTGGCACGCTCCAGAACGCGCCGGCCACGTCGTCGCGCCACTCGCTCCGTTGACCCCTGCCTCTTCTCTCTGCGCCACTAGCTTCACAACGTCACCAGCAATCGCAAGGACACGCCCACTGGCCCGCGGGAACCCTGTGCACGACGCCACCGTCGACGACGTCCGCCACGGCCTGTGAGCTCACATCACGCGCCCGTCCTCGTCTCGCCCTCGTTTTCACCGCAATCACGCCTGGCGTGACCGTCGTGACGTCGCCCAGCGACGAGCGTCAGCGCCAGTGCTCCGGAGCCGCTGTAGCGACGTCGCCATGATCGCACCGCCACAGCCCCGGCCACCTCTCGCCGCTATAAAAGGGGACCTCCTCTCTTCGAATTCGCCACACCAGCACTCTTCCCTCTCACCCTCGATCAGTTCTAGCCACTTCCCCCTCCACATTGGCCACTCCCTCGCCGGAATTTGAAGCTCGGAGCCCGCGGAGGTGCTGAGAAGATCGCCGGAGAAGGAGACCACCTCAGCACGCGCCACTGCTTCCCTCTGCTTCCTCTACCTCGACAACGTCGCCGCCGCACGTCGCCGAGCCTCGCCGCGCCGCCGGTGAGCCGTCGACCCCCTAGCCTCGCCGCGCCAGTGGCCGCTTCTCGCCGGAGACGACGATGAATGTCGTGCGTCCGATCCCCCTCTGATCCAACGGCCTCTGACTCTCGTACCGTTTCGCGAGTTAAAACACAATGACAGGTGGCCCCCACTTTGTCAGCTGGCCCGTTGCGTGGACGCGCTCCTGGGCCGGCCCATTCCCTTCCTCCTCTGCTTAGCCCGTTAACGTTTCCCGCCAGCCCAGTGAATTCAAATATTAATTTTCGAATTTTGGTAATTACTCTCAGATGCTGTTTTCAAAATTTAATAGAGTAAAATCTACCAAACCAAATTTGAAAATTTTTATATATTTGGAAACCTTGTGAAAATATCTACAAAACTACACTGGTCCCAACCCTAGATTGTTTGTCGAATAAATCTGAGAAAATAAACAAGGCAGGGCCTTTTTCCACTTCAATTAATTATTAAAAATTGAATAAAAATGCTTTTAAGTTGAAACCAACTCCCAAAAATCATATTTCAATATATCTATCTTAATATGTAAAAATATTGCATAGTTGTTTGTATGATCATATCCTTGTTTAAAAATTGGCCCTAAGGCTATTTAAAGTACTTTTTAAATGAGCTTACCCATTATTAATATGTATGAGAGCATCTCTCTCATTTAAATCTTGTCTCAACTAGGTTAATATGAGGAAGAGACCATAGTCCAATTAAACCTCATATTAAATTAGTTGATGATATTAAATCATTAATCAAGAGTTATTAAAAGGCATGAGGTGATATACCTCATTTAAATCTTTTTCCCAAATAATGATTATGAAGAGGTTGACCTTGGTCAACCTAGGTCATATGATATTAATTGAGGAAATTAAATCTTAATAAGACTTAATGAGGGGAAATTATTCTCTCTCAAGAACTAAATAAAAATACAAATCTATATTTATAATGAGAAGGAATTATTTTCTTCTAAGTATAATAATTAAATCAACTCACATAATAAGCATGTTGTTATGATAACCTAGTAAGAATGATTCATATGTGTGCTTAGCTTAGTATTTGAGTTGTGTGGTGATTGTGTGTATTATACTCGTATTTAGACGCTAGTACCGAGGAGTACGCCGAGGAGGAGGAGGTCTACACTCAAGGAGAGGAAGACCACTTTGATCAGTACAACAACCAAGGCAAGCTAATACACTTGCAAAGTGCAAAGCTCCCAAGAGCAAAGCACCCCACCATTTTGTTTTATCTTTACTAAGCCTATCCCAGTTTTATTACAAGTTTTGCTTTCAAGTTTTACTACTTTACTTTATCAAAGTACTTTTTGATTCATGATTCACTTGATCTAGAGTAGGACAATATCATCAAAGTTAGTTTATTGCAAACAAGCTAAGTTAGCACCCCTCATGACTAGTGGCTAGTGCTAAATACCTAAAATTGACTACTCTAGATGGGAACATTGTGGTATGAGATGATGATGATGAAATTATACAAGGAATTTTGAAGGTGAATAAGACCAAGAGAAGATAGTGATTTTTGATTAAAAACTAATGTTGGTTTGGATGCGATACCTTTCCAATAATTGAGTACCCCCACAATACCTGATTATGGGTAAGGCTTAACTAGAAGTTTATGTATCTTAGTATGGGTTCCCTCTGAACACACATCATAGGGGTTATGCCGAGGCTGCCTCCGCTGTTGAGAAATGATGTGAATTGAGGTGAATTGTCCGGCCAAGCCCTGTGCAGTTCCCAGGTTGACAGTTGGTCTTCACTGGGAGGCCAAGCTCATGGGGAGAGGTGCTCATACTAGGGTTAGTAAATGAAAGGTTATGGTTGATGATCCGCGTACTGTGATACGATGATTCGGGAAATCCCGACGGATGAAATCAAATGTTGTGGCACAAGTGTGCAACCTCTGCAGAGTGTAAACCTATTCGAATAGCCGTGTCCACGGATACGGACGGTTGGAAAGGCCATCTAGTTTCCAGTATTAGAATCTGAAAATATCAATGGTGAATGATGAGTAATGGTGAATCACAACTGAGTTGTGGGAATGACACTAATGTTCCCACTTGAGTTAGTTAATTTATGAATGGTCTATATGAAATGATTATGAACTAAAATTGGCTTTATGCAACTAAAACTAGAGCTTAGCACCCTTTCTTTAAAATAGCTAGTGATTACTTTGGTATTAGTTTGCGAGTACTTTAAAGTACTCACGGCTGTGTCCCTGGCTATTCAAATGGCCAGAATATGAAGAAGAGCAACAGTATGAGGCCGACAGTCAGCAGGACGTCTACAACAACTAGGAGTTGCCTGACGTCAAGCGTTGGCCTGTGGAATAGATAGTCCACTCCTATTACGCTTCCGCTACTATGTTGTTCGTTGATCAATAGATCAACTATTTGTATAATATTGGATCATGTGATCCCCTTTTGTAAGACAATGATGGTATGTAATGAATGATGACTTATGGTATCAACTGTTATGTCTCGCAACAACAATATTCCTGGGATTGCGATGAATGACATAATAGGCATCCGGACTTAAAAATCCGGGTGTTGACAAAAGGCCATTACCAGGCACGACCAATAAAGGTCGAGCCTTGGATTTTCACCCTATAAGGTAAGACTAACTTCACATGTGTTGTCGCTCCACTTACATATCGCTGCTACATATCCCGAAATACCAAGCAAATTTCTCATTGACGCAAGGCTCAAATTATCATTACTAGTCCTCCAATCTTGACTTCCATGACATTCCTCGCATATGACTTCACCATGGAACCAAACATGTCCCATGAATGCAACATATCGCACAGCCTTCGCGCCACTCCCTCGTATGGAGTACAACAATATATAGTTTGATAGAGGTTTGATTTGGTGCCATTCGCATCCATACAAGTTTTTGTTCAATTTCCTCCAATTGAATGATTACCTCATTGACTCGCCACCATTAATCTTGATGTTGTGTATACTATGTTATTTATGTTTTCCTTTTTTCATTTGTATGTTTGCAACAAACGCACACAGGAGTTGTTCATAAGTATTTGCCGTTTAACAATCTGGTGGTCCTTTTTAAGTCGTTTGCATAGTCACCTACATTCTACAAATTGGCTAACTCAATTACCCCTAGCAACTTCGCAAGACCGGCACTCATGCTTTAATTTTTTTTAATAATGAACGCTTTATTATTTTGATAAGACATTACACCCGATCTCTGCATAGCTAAGATGCACACAGCCGTTTGAACGTCATAAACGTCTCAGGTGGAAAAAATAAACAAGGCGAATTACATATCTAACATGAGCAAATGTAAAAACGCCTAGGATGCAGGTGCTGGTCCAGTCCTCGGATTATGCTGACATCCATGTAGTGAAAAAGTATCCCTCATCGTATCCTCCAACCGTGTACAGACCTCCGTAAAGAGGTTGCAGTTTTCCGCTCTTTGCAGTGTAGACCACGAACGGAAAGTAGCGATACATCTACAGATAACCTGCAAGAGAGAGCAATTCTTATCATCAAAAACTTTGTCGTTTCTACATAGCCGTAGCAACCATATAACGGCAAGCGCTCCCACCCTAATAAGCGTTCTAAACCTGTGATCAATACCATGAAGCCAATTACCAAAGATATTGGCCACACTAGTCGGGGGATACAGATCAGAAACTACTTGGATGCTTTAATTCCTACGTTTGTATTGTTATTATACCCATTTGACAAAGCTCCCGGAAGTGAATAATTTAAAGGACATGCCTAGAGTTAATTTCTCTACTATGTTGTTTGACCCACTTTCTTACATAATAGAGGTGTCATAGAAAATATCATCCATGTCATGTTGTCAAAAATTTGATGTGACATAATAATTAATGAGGAGAAAGGTGAGAGTGGTATCATAGGTACTCCCTCTGTCCGTGAATAAGTTGACGTTTTTTCTTTTTTGGAAGTCAAACATATTTAAATTTGACTAAACTTTTACACACACAAAAATTATGTGATATCAAATTACAATATTATTAAACTACATGTCAAGATGAATCCAGCAATACTAATTTAGTGTCATAAATGTTGCTACTTTTTCCTAGGGAGTTGGTCAAAGTTTATAAAACTTGACTTAAGACATATCTTAACGTGTACTTATTTGAGGATGGAGGGAGTAGATATGATATCATATCACGTAAAACTAGAAAATTAATGGCAAATATATTATGCACATAAATTTGTATTAAGATTCTACAAAATACTAAATATGATAAAACTATGATTTTATCTTATGACATTATGCATTATAAGGTGGTATCATAGACTAATATCATATGCATGATACTAGTGTATCCGAACTTTAAGATGATGCTGCAAGATAGAAGAACCATCTTAGTTTGTATCAATCGTTGCTACATACTTCCAAGTTAATCCACATCATGCCAATTGCACAGAGTCTCTCTAGGTGAGTGGAAACAAAATATTTATTAAAACAAATATGAAATAATGTGTAGTTAAAATCCTTAACCGTGTTGCATGTCTATGGGTCACAATTCATGATATAATCCTTCACATAGAAAACGAAACTAAGAAAATATTGTTAAAATGAACGGACGCTGCAACATGCGCCATCATAGTTTAGATACCATTCATCCACTAGCTCATACACATAACCATCGAGGGCGATCAGAGCTAAGTATGGCTTTAGAACTAATCGATCCAACTATTGCTAGTTGGAGAGAAGATACGTTGGCTCCATCGTTTTTGACTATGGATGGTAATAATGAAAAATCCTCTGAGTCTAGTTAACCAATATGATAAGTGGGCATGAAAGTATGAGGAGAATGTGTTGTTTAGTGTTCGGTATGCTTACCGAATGATCATTGAAACTAAGAAGGGAGAGAAAATTGGCTTGACCATATATCGGCGGCCTCAAGCACAACAGATGAGCTGAATAATTTGTGCTTATTATGGAAAAGAAAAATCCCGTCAAAGGTGTGTGTGTGTGTTTGCTTGGATGTTGGTCCATCACAGCCTACCTGGATGGCTTGCATAGGAGTATGGCTAAACAAGCGGAATGTTCTATATGCAATGCGATGGCTGACTCGTGGCGTCGCTCCTTATTAGATTGCAGTATGGCCAGATGCATTTGGGCACTAGTAGATGAGGATAAAACAGGGCACGGGTCATCTAGTTACTAACACGTACACTCGATAGTGGTTCTTTGAAATGATGAACACTTGATCAGAGAAAATTCTTAACAGTGATTGTTACTCTCTGCACGATCTGGACGGCGTAGAGGAAGGCAATTCAGCAAGATGTGTTCCAAACACCGATCAATACATATGACTTTGTGAGACGTTTCCATGATCTTGGGGAAGTGACTATACCTAGGCTCAATGCCATCCTTTTGGGATCAAAGGACGAGATGGAGTCCGCCTCTACCGGGGTTGATTCAATGCAATATGGTGCAGTTGTACCCCGAGATGAAGATCATGGTGCAGTTGGTGCGTGTCTAGGGATGCGAATGGCAGGTTTACGGGGGCATCGACAAGAACTATTAATGGAGTTTATGATCCAGCAAATTTTAAGGCAATGGCATGTGCAGATGCGCTGGTACTTGCTAAAGACCTGGAAGTTGATCGTTTGTTGGTATCATCAGTGATTAAAATGATAGCATCACAAAATTGTTGCACGTATAATTTGATTTTGGTGGAGACACAGAAGTCGCTCCATCGATTTCCAGAGGTTAGGTTTCAAAGTAGGAATTCAAATATTGATGCTCCTTGGATAGCTAAAAATTCTATTTCAGATCAGTTTTGTCGCAGGGTATGGTTTGTAGAATCACCAGACTTTGTATTTGTGTTTGCACAACACGAAATTCAATTCGGATTCCGGGTGTATATGCTTTCTCCACCCTAGAAACATATTTCTATTGGTCAAACAATTCTAACAAGAAAAATCCGTATGTACATCCCAACAAAATAAATGAAAAATATATATGTATCCAAAAGGCAAAACATCACTCCCATATCACTACTTTGCCTTTTTTAGAAAAGCTAGCTGCCGGAATAGTATGTGTGTGTAAACGGACGTCCAAACGAAGACCGTTTTGCGTCAGAGAAGGCGGGTTTTCGTGGCAGAAGCTTCCTGCAAGCCGTCCCCTTCCTCTCGCTCGCCATCGCGCGATCCTCTTTCCCAAGCCCAACCCCGTCTAGAACCCTAGAGCAGGCGCAGCGGGATGGCCAAGAAGCCCGCCGTCGCGGCCTCGACCGCCGGTGACCCAGAGGCCGAGGAGCGGCGGCGCTTGCGCTCACTGGCCGTCTCCAACGGCCTCCTACAGCGCGGCGAGCCGGCAGCGCCGCGGGCGGCGCTCCCCACCTCCGGCGCCGTGACGCGGCTGCAGGGGCGCGACATCGTGCGGCGCGGCCACCGCAAAAGCCGCTTCCTCTTCTCATTTCCCGGCCTCCTCGCGCCCGCCGCCTCGGGCGGCCGCATCGGGGAGCTCGCCGACCTCGGGACCAAGAACCCCATCCTCTACCTCGAGTTTCCACATGTACACTACCCTGCGAAGAAATGCATTCAGTCGATTTTGGAACAATTCTCGAAATTTGTGATGAAAATTAGGATGTTTTTTCTGTCGGTTGGTTGCAGGGGAGGATGAAGCTGCTGGGGACGCACGTGTACCCTAAGAACAAGTACCTGACGCTGCAGATGACGAAGTCCGTCAAAGGCGTCGCCTGCGAGGACGTCTTTGAGAGCATGGTTAGCTTCTCAGCTCGCACTTACCTGGATGCTCATGCCGAATTGCTTAGTTGGGAGTAGTCTACCTACACTGTTGAAGGAACTAATCTGTATTTGCCTGAAAAAATAATCTGTATTGAAATTATCTGTTGGCAGATTGTGTTTTCTGAAGCCTGGTGGATCGGGACGAAAGAAGAGAACCCTGAAGAACTGAAACTTGATTTTCCAGAAGATATCCAGAAGGTGTGTGTGTGTGTTGTGTGTGTGCATATGTAATTTGTTGGTGTGTTTCTTAGTTTCTGCTCCTCTCTCATGGAATTGTGTATCGAACATGCTTCTTCATTTTGCTAGGATGGAGCTGCGGAAGATTTTGATTTTAAAGGTGGAGCTGGCGCTGCCAGTGGTGAAGTAATCACAGCCAATAAACCTGGAAAGCAGACCAGAGAACATGGAAAGGAGATCAAAGAACCCCTTACGCCAGAGGATGAATCTGATGCTGATTCTTTTGATTCAGATCGGATGGACGAGAATGGTACACAGACTACAAGTGAAACACCTGTTAGAAAATCCGCTAGAACTGCTGGGAAAGATTACAAGTACGTCTCTTCCCACAAATCCCAAAAATAGTCTCCTGGCTGGCAGCATTTATTTGCTATCATTGTCTTATATTTCTAGGAGCCACATTATTATTTCCTGCAAAGTACTTACTAAATGCTTTGGCTCTTTATACAGATACTCGGAGTTACTTGATGGAGGAGATTCAACTGACAGTGACAATGAGATCGAGGGCACTGAGGACTTGGATGAGAAGGTAGCAAAAGAAATCCTTCTTGTGTTGTAGGTTGAGATATATGAATACAAATGGCTTGTCATTCTATAACTCATAAGCTACCTTTGTTCTTTTTATATTGTCCTCTTTTCTTCTTTGGTGCATCGCAAATTTTGTCGTGTTTATTTTGCTTCCTACATCTGAGGCAGATAAAGAGTCCAGAAATTAAGGAAGAAATCCCAAGTGAAGACTTCAAACCTGAAGATTCTTCTGCACAATCTCTTCCTATCAAGAAGGAACCACTTGTTCAGGCTACTTTGTCTACCATGTTCAAAAAAGCAGAAGAAAAAAAGGTGAAAGTGCAGACACTTATAGTGTTTTCTGTTACAAAAAAACGGTTTATTCGGATATGCGAGTGTACATGCTAGTTGTAATTATAGTATCCCCTCTGAACAGATTACTAGGAGACATTCAGCTTTTAAGTTTTGACTGAAACTTGTGTTTGATGCATTGAAGCAACCACACAGTCCACTGTTTTCTTTTGTTCAATATTATCTGTTTTGTTGTCTTAATATCAGCAAATTTAACTCAGCATGTGACATAAATATTTCTATTTCAGAGATCTACAAGTAGTCCTAAAGGATCTCCAGCTACAAAAGGTTCTTCATGTTCTATGTTTCTAGGTTCCTGAAATGTACATCGTATTTCGTATGAAAACTCTAACAATTTGTTACCGTGTTGTAGGTCCTGTGGCTAAGAAGCAGCGGGCAATTCCAAAGGAAAAACAGTCAGTAGTGCAGAAGGAAGGTAAGTACTGTACCTAAACCAAGTCTGCTGCTAGAAGCATCTTATATTACAAGAAGCATCTTATATTAGAAAAAAACAGTGAGAGGAATTCTCTAAACTTCCAAGGCTATTCTTGCTGGAAAAGATTAGGTCTAAGATGAGCTGAAAGCTCTACATAGAGTAGTTCTGAAACATGAAACTATTTGATGAAGCATTTTAGGTCCTTCGGATGGATACATTTTATCAGTGAGCCCAAGGCTGGAGAGAGAAGACACCTAAATATAGTACAAAACCAATTCTCTTGTCAGAAACATCTTATACTCCTTCCGTCCCACAAAGATTGTCTAAGATTTGTTAAAATTTGGATGTATCTAGACACTAAATAGCATATAGATACATCCAAATTTTGACAAATCTCGGACAACCTTAATGGGACAGAGGGAGTATTACAAACTTTACTGAGAGAGTTTGTTCTAAGCTTCTGAAGGCCTTTAAGATGGAACTTTTGGAAGATAAAATCTTTTGGGGTAAAGACTTGTTTATGATACTTTTAATTTTATTAGTGGTGCCAAGGCCTTGGAAAGAAAGCACTTCTGTGTTGTGACAGGTGTTATCAGGTACTCTTTTAAAGAATTAATGTGTTAAGCGGGTCTAGGATTTTTCAATACCGGTGCCAGGGCTTGGGGAAGAAACCACTTTAGCGGCTTTTAGTGGCGCTTGTGATGATATTTTTGCCAGCATGATACTTGCTTTCATTTTTCCTGATAAATTGTCTTAATATTCATGATATATGACTGACCTGTGTATTACATGAATGCAGCAAGTGCATCTCGCAAAAAGCAAAAACCAAAGGTACATTTTGGAACTTTAAAATTGGTTATGTTACCTTAGCAGATGAGTGATTTAACGACAATGAGCCTAGATTTTTTATTCAAATGTTGTTCATTGTTTCCTTTGCTGAATGCATACCCGTAAAACTGAAGGTCTTCGTCTTTTCCATGTTGTGTTACAGGTAGAAGATGAAGTTCAAGAGATCTCTGATTGCTCCGAGGTAACTTAATAAGCTGTGATACTCTAAAATTACTCCTTCAATATTTGTTCTAGAGTCAATTACATGTTACCTGCAGACCTATGGACTATGGTTGCAGTGTTCTGGTATCTGGCACCATTTTACGTGTTTCCCTTTTTTGTTATGATAAGCTTATTGTGCCTCCTGGCCTATCTTATCACAATGCCGTTGCAGGATGAAAATATGGATGATGATGATGATGGTGATGATAGTGACGAGGACTGGGCTGAGTAAGGATCGTGGACGAACAGTCGTACTCCGTAGTACGCCATGCATGGTGTGTTCGCCCTTGGCCGAGCAATGGCCCTTTGTTGATGTAGAAAATTTAGACCATGTATAACTCCCATATGTAGTTCTGTACTACCTACATTCCAATGAATAAGGCTTATATTTCTTTTCCTAAAAATCAGACTATGTAAAATTTGACCAAGTTTTTAGAAAAAAATCATTAACATGTGCAATACAAAATCAATAGTGTTAGATACGTCATGAAATATATTTTCATGTAATATCTATATAATTATATGATTGTTGATAGTTTTTTCTAAAAGTTTGGTCAAACTTTACTTATCTTGACTTAAAAAAAAGCCTTATTCATTGTAACGGCAGTAGTATTACATCATATTAGTAGAAAACGGTTATCATTAGATTATTATTTTATTTGAGTTGTTGTAATAGAAGTAAATTTTTTTAATGAGATAATGTGCACTTCTTGTTTGTGCTTGTATGACACCCGAAGTTGCGTTTAGTACTCAACATGTTCCTGTTGGTTTCTAATCCATAATAACTTTCTATTCTGATATTTGAGATGAATCATATATGTCTTGGTTTAGGGCGCCTTGTCTGGTGTGGATTCTTGCCAAACTTGATGTGTCTAGACACAAACTGCCTAGTAATGTGCGGCTTTCTGAATTTGGTAGAGCTAGAACATGTGAGGGACATAAATCATAGACATAGTAAGATTATTATGCTATTTGTTTAATCCAATGTGCTGATGAATAAGCTTAAATTAGGTATGATTATGCTTCCTCTTCTTGCCACTTCATTGGTTCTTTTTTACGAAAATTTCACAGATCTATTAATAATCATCAATAATAGTGTAAATATCTCAAAAAGTAATAAAAATTATAAATATGTACATTGGCCACCTAGCAACTAGAACATGCGAGGGACATAAATCATAGACATAGTAAGATTATTATGCTATTCGTTTAATCCAATGTGCTGATGAATAAGCTTAAATTAGGTATGATTATGCTTCCTCTTCCTGCCACTTCATTGGTTCTTTTTTACGAAAATTTCACAGATCTATTAATAATCATCAATAGTAGTGTAAATATCTCAAAAAGTAATAAAAAATTATAAATATGTACATTGGCCACCTAGCAACGACTATAGACCACCCCAATAACCATCACCAATGATGACAACCGTAGATCGGAAGATTGTAAGGGCATCTCCATGGTGCGACGCAAAACGGATGCCCAAATTGGGGCATCTCCATGGTGCGACGCAAAACGGATGCCCAAATTGTCCGCACGTGTTCGTTTGTGTCGCTTCACGAACACGAAAATGGTCGTTTTTGTCCGCGCGTCCGTTTGCTCCTGGGGTGCCTCTAGCGGCCTGACGCATATTATTTTTTCTACTTTTTTCTCCTTTTCATTTAAACATAGATGCAAACAATACACAAACTAATACATAGTTTGGAACATGGTAAAACATTGCAAAATGAGGAAAGTATGGTTTCTTATGTTCGCTGCCAAGAAAGAACACTCTCGGGCACACTCAATCACCCAAACCGTGATAGCCCTGTTTTTCCTATCAAGGGAGAACATATAGAAACCTCCACTAGCGTCTTCAATTGGCCCGTGGCCATCTTCGCTGGAAAGAAAGAACACTTTGATAGTATTAACTGTCGGTATCCGAGCCGGACTCGCCAGTGTGGTAGTGCCTGCGGCAGGATGTGTCGTCAAACACCTTGACGATCATCTCGCCACCCCCCTCGAAGAGGAAGGTGAGCTGGCAGCCGGGCTCGAGAGAGAGGTCGCGCGCGAACTTGTCCCACCCGGTGTGCAGGTACATTTTGCCCTGCACGTCAAACAAGACCTCGACAGTGGCCTCCCGTAGCTGCAACTCGGCCGGCTCGACGCCATCGACGAACTCGGCGAATTTGTCCGGGAGCCGCTTGATGCCGAGGGGGTCCTGGTCGATGCGGAGGATGAACTCGAAGCACCGGTCCTCCTGCGAAGACGACGAATGCGCAAGAGACGGCAAGCGTGGGGCCGTAGCTGCTCCACCTCGGCGGCCTCGGCCGCGGCGGCCACACCCACAGCTTCGACCAACTCGCCGGCCACCTGGACCCGTGATACGTCTCCAACGTATCGATAATTTCTTATGTTCCATGCTACTTTATTGATGATACCTACATGTTTTATGCACATTATATGTCGTATTTACGCATTTTCTGGAACTAACCTATTAACAAGATGCCGAAGAGCCAGTTGCTGTCTGCTGTTTTTGGTTTCAGAAATCCTAGTAAGGAAATATTCTCGGAATTGGACGAAATCACCGCCCAGGGTCCTATTTTTGCACGGAGCTTCGAAGACCGAAGGGGAGTCGAAGTGGGGCCACGAGGTGGCAGATGACAGGGCGGCGCAGCCCCCGGGCCCGGCCTGCCCCTGGGCCCTCGTGCCGCCTCTTGACCTCCCCTTCCGCCTACAAATAGCCTCCGTCGCGAAACCCCCCAGTACCGAGAGCCACGATACGGAAAACCTTCCAGAGACGCCGCCGCCGCGAATCCCATCTCGGGGGATTCAGGAGATCGCCTCCGGCACCCTGCCGGAGAGGGGATTCATCTCGGAGGACTCTTCATCGCCATGATCGCCTCCGGAGTGATGAGTGAGTAGTTCACCCTGGACTATGGGTCCATAGCAGTAGCTAGATGGTCGTCTTCTCCTAATTGTGCTTCATTGTTGGATCTTGTGAGCTGCCTAACATGATCAAGATCATCTATCTGTAATACTATATGTTGTGTTTGTCGGGATCCGATGGATAGAGAATACTATGTTATGGTGATTATCAATCTATTGTTTATGTGTTGTTTATGATCTTGCATGCTCTCCGTTATTAGTAGAGGCTCTGACCAAGTTTTTACTCTTAACTCCAAGAGGGAGTATTTATGCTCGATAGTGGGTTCATGCCTTCATTGACACCTGGGACAGTGACAGAAAGTTCTAAGGTTGTGATGTCTGTTGCCACTAGGGATAAAACATTGATTCTATGTCTAAGGATGTAGTTGTCGATTACATTACGCACCATACTTAATGCAATTGTCTGTTGCTTTGCAACTTAATACTGAATGGGGTTCGGATGATAACCTGAAGGTGGACTTTTTAGGCATAGATGCGGTTGGATGGCGGTCTATGTACTTTGTCGTAATGCCGGATTAAATCTCACTATATTTATCATATCATGTATATGCATTGTTATGCCCTTCTCTATTTGTCAATTGCCCGACTGTAATTTGTTCACCCAACATGCTTTTATCTTATGGGAGAGACACCTCTAGTGAACTGTGGACCCCGGTCCTATTCTTTACATAGCATACAATCTGCAATACTTGTTTACTGTTTTCTTGCAAACAATCATCTTTCACACAATACAGTTAATCCTTTGTTACAGCAAGCCGGTGAGATTGACAACCTCACTGTTTCGTTGGGGCAAAGTACTTGGTTGTGTTTTGCAGGTTCCATGTTGGCGCCGGAATCCCTGTTGTTGCGCCGCATCACATTTCGCCACCATCAACCTTCAACCTGCTTCTTGGCTCCTACTGGTCCGATTAAACCTTGGTTTCTTTCTGAGGGAAAACTTGCCACTGTGCGCATCATACCTTCCTCTTGGGGTTCCCAACGGACGTGTACATTTACGCGCATCAAGCCTGTTTTCTGGTGCCGTTGCCGGGGAGATCAAGACACGCTGCAAGGGGAGTCTCCACTTCTCAATCTCTTTACTTTGTTTTTGTCTTGCTTTATTTTATTTACTACTTTGTTTGCTGCACCTAAACAAAACACAAAAAAAATTAGTTGCTAGTTTTACTTTATTTACTGTCTTGCTCTCTATATCAAAAACACAAAAAAATTAGTTACTTGCATTTAATTTATTTTGTTATCATGTCTAGTCCTGTACTTGTTTTTATTTTCACTAGTTAGGCATAATGGACAACAAAGAGCTTCTTATTCTATTTCCTGATTTAAGACATGGATGGTTTGATGCGAAAATTAAAAAACCCATGGAACTTTGTTTGCAAAATAGTTGTAGCTAGGTTATTAGCATGAACTCTTTGAACACCATTATTGCTAAAGCTATGAAAGAATTTAAGCTTGGGGAAGCTGGTTGTGATATTTTTAGTCCCCCAAGCATGGAGGAGAAAATTTACTTTGATGATACTTTACCTCCTATATATGATGCTTGCAATGATGAATATGATATTTTCAGTCCACCTACTATTGAGGAGAAAATTAATTATGAATACAATATGCCTCCTATGTATGATGATTATGGTGATGAGAATAATAATGATAGCTATTTTGTTGAATTTGCTCCCACTACAACTAATAAAATTGATTATGCTTATGTGGAGAGTAATAATTTTATGCATGTGGCCCATGACAAGAATGTTTTATGTGATAGTTATATTGTTGAGTTTGTTCATGATGCTACTGAAAATTATTATGAGAGAGGGAAACATGGTTATATGCATCTTAATAATATTGAGTTTCCCCTCTTTATGTTGAGAATCTTGAAATTGCACTTGTGTTGCTTTTCTATACTTGTCACTTTGTTCTTCATAAATTTATTTGCGTACAAGATTCCTTTTCATAGGAAGTGGGTTAGGTTTAAATGTATTTTGAATTTGCTTCTTGATGCTTTCTTTTGCCTCAACTCTTATTTTATTGCGAGAGTATCATTAAAATTACTGAGCCCATCTTAATGGCTATAAAGAAAGCACTTCTTGGGAGATAACCCATGTGTTTATTTTACTACAGCAATTTTTGTTTTGTTGAGTCTTGGAAGTTGTTTACTACTGTATCAACCTCTCCTTATCATGTTTTTGTGCCAAGTAAAGTTTCTATGTTAAAGTTGATGTTATATTTGGGATCGCTGCGCAGAAACAGCATTGCTGTCTGTCACGAATTCTGTCACAAGTCTCTGTAGAAAATTCTAAAAAATCTGCCAATTTACGAGCATGATCCTCAGATATGTACGCAACTTTCATTAGTTTTGAGTTTTTCCATTTGAGCAAGTCTGGTGCCATTTTAAAATTCGTCTTTACGAATTGTTCTGTTTTGACAGATTCTGCCTTTTATTTCGCATTGCCTCTTTTGCTATGTTGGATGAATTTCTTTGATCCATTAATGTTCAGTAGCTTTGTGCAATGTCCAGAAGTGTAAAGAATGATTGTGTCACCTCTGAATATGTGAATTATTAATTGTGCACTAACCCTCTAATGAGTTTGCTTGAAGTTTGGTGTGAAGGAAGTTTTCAAGGGTCAAGAGAGGAGTATGATATACTATGATCAAGAGGAGTGAAAGCTCTAAGCTTGGGGATGCCCCGTGGTTCATCCCTGCATATTCTAATAAGACTCAAGCGTCTAAGCTTGGGGATTCCCATCCCCTTCTTCATCGACAACATCATCAGGTTCCTCCCTGAAACTATATTTTTATTCAGTCACATCTTGTGTTCTTTACTTGGAGCGTCGGTTTGTTTTTGTTTTTGTTTTTGTTTGAATAAAATGGATCCTAGCATTCACTTTGTGGGAGAGAGACACGCTCCGCTGTTGCATATGGACAAATATGTCCTTAGGCTTTACTCATAATGTTCAAGGCGAAGTTTCTTCTTCGTTAAATTGTTATATGGTTGGAATTGGAAAATGCTACATGTAGTAATTCTAAAATGTCTTGGATAATGTGATACTTGGCAATTGTTGTGCTCATGATTAAGCTCTTGCATCATATGCTTTGCACCCATTAATGAAGAAATACATAGAGCTTGCTAAAATTGGATTTGCATATTTGGTCTCTCTAAGGTCTAGATAATATCTAGTATTGAGTTTTGAACAACAAGCTAGGAAGACGGTGTAGAGTCTTATAATGTTTACAATATGTCTTTTATGTGAGTTTTGCTGCACCGGTTCATCCTTGAGTTTGCTTCAAATAACCTTGCTAGCCTAAACCTTGTATCGAGAGGGAATACTTCTCATGCATCCAAAATCCTTGAGCCAGCTACTATGCCATTTGTGTCCACTATACCTACCTACTACATGATATTTCTCCGCCATTCCAAAGTAAATTGCTTGAGTGCTACCTTTAAAATTCCATCATTTACATAACTCATATGCTTTATTACTACCGTTGACAAAATTGTTTCATGTTTTCAAAATAAAAGCTCTAGCACAAATACAGCAATCGATGCTTTCCTCTTTGAAGGACCATTCTTTTACTTTTATTGTTGAGTCAGTTTACCTATCTCCCTCCACCTTAAGAAGCAAACACTTGTGTGAACTGTGCATTGATTCCTACATACTTGCATATTGCACTTATTATATTACTTTATGTTAACAATATCCATGAGATATACATGTTATAAGTTGAAAGCAACCGCTGAAACTTAATCTTCCTCTGTGTTGCTTCAACACCTTTACTTTGATTTATTGCTTTATGAGTTAACTCTTATGCAAGACTTATTGATGCTTGTCTTGAAGTACTATTCATGAAAAGTCTTTGCTTTATGATTCACTTGTTTACTCATGTCATTACCATTGTTTTGATCGCTGCATTCATTACATATGTTTACAAATAGTATGATCAAGATTATGATGGCATGTCACTTCAGAAATTATCTTTGTTATCGTTTTACCTGCTCGGGACGAGCAGAACTAAGCTTGGGGATGCTGATACGTCTCCAACGTATCGATAATTTCTTATGTTCCATGCTACTTTATTGATGATACCTACATGTTTTATGCACATTATATGTCGTATTTACACATTTTCTGGAACTAACCTATTAACAAGATGCCGAAGAGCCAGTTCTGTTTTTGCTGTTTTTGGTTTCAGAAATCCTAGTAAGGAAATATTCTCGGAATTGGACGAAATCACCGCCCAGGGTCCTATTTTTGCACGGAGCTTCCGAAGACCGAAGGGGAGTCGAAGTGGGGCCACGAGGTGGCCAGATGACAGGCGGCGCGGCCCGGGCCCTGGCCGCGCCGGCCTGCCCCTGGGCCCTCGTGCCGCCTCTTGACCTGCCCTTCCGCCTACCAATAGCCTCCGTCGCGAAACCCCAGAGCCACGATACGGAAAACCTTCCGGAGACGCCGCCGCGAATCCCATCTCGGGATTCGGGAGATCGCCTCCGGCCCTGCGGAGGGGATTCATCTCCGGAGGACTCTTCATCGCCATGATCGCCTCCGGAGTGATGAGTGAGTAGTTCACCCCTGGACTATGGGTCCATAGCAGTAGCTAGATGGTCGTCTTCTCCTAATTGTGCTTCATTGTTGGATCTTGTGAGCTGCCTAATATGATCAAGATCATCTATCTGTAATACTATATGTTGTGTTTGTCGGGATCCGATGGATAGAAAATACTATGTTATGGTGATTATCAATCTATTGTTTATGTGTTGTTTATGATCTTGCATGCTCTCCGTTATTAGTAGAGGCTCTGGCCAAGTTTTTACTCTTAACTCCAAGAGGGAGTATTTATGCTCGATAGTGGGTTCATGCCTTCATTGACACCTGGGACAGTGACAGAAAGTTCTAAGGTTGTGATGTGCTGTTGCCACTAGGGATAAAACATTGATTCTATGTCTAAGGATGTAGTTGTCGATTACATTACGCACCATACTTAATGCAATTGTCTGTTGCTTTGCAACTTAATACTGAATGGGGTTCGGATGATAACCTGAAGGTGGACTTTTTAGGCATAGATGCGGTTGGATGGCGGTCTATGTACTTTGTCGTAATGCCCGGATTAAATCTCACTATATTTATCATATCATGTATATGCATTGTTATGCCCTTCTCTATTTGTCAATTGCCCGACTGTAATTTGTTCACCCAACATGCTTTTATCTTATGGGAGAGACACCTCTAGTGAACTATGGACCCCGGTCCTATTCTTTACATAGCATACAATCTACTGCAATTGTTTTATTGTTTTCTTGCAAACAATCATCTTCACACAATACGGTTAATCATTTGTTACAGCAAGCCGGTGAGATTGACAACCTCACTGTTTCGTTGGGGCAAAGCACTTGGGTTGTGTTGTGCAGGTTCCTCGTTGGCGCCGGAATCCCTGTTGTTGCGCCGCATCACATTTCGCCACCATCAACCTTCAACGTGCTTCTTGGCTCCTACTGGTTCGATTAAACCTTGGTTTCTTTCTGAGGGAAAACTTGCCACTGTGCGCATCATACCTTCCTCTTGGGGTTCCCAACGGACGTGTACATTTACGCGCATCAACCCGGCATGGAGTTTCTCATGGGGCTGGTTGCGTCGTAGAAAGAGCGAGACGGCGCTATGGTGGAGGTTGTGGCGGCTAGGATTTGTGTGGACGAGAGGATGATGAAGACGAGCGCGCGCCCTCTTTATATATGCCGGAGGCAGCCGAGGGGCGCGACACGCGTGTCATTCCATAACTCGTTGGCAGAGATGGGCGGTGGCCGCTCGACAAGCGAGACATCGCCATTAACGCGGCGAAGACTGTCGAAGCGACGCCTCATCACCAGCTGGCACGCATGAGAAGACACATCGAGCCTGGGTCGCTGCGAGGCGGGCCCGACAAAACATCCGCCAGACGCATCCGAGGCGCATATTTGGGCCAAGTTTGCATCTCCGCGGACATCCCGATCACTATGCGTCGGGCCGCTGAGCTTGATCTCAGACGCATTTTCGACTGCACGGACGCAAACGGTCGCTCAATGTCCATTTGTCTCGCCCCGTTGGAGATGCCCTAACCTCAAACAACATAGGAGATCCAACAGGCACATGACTCCACGCGCCCTCCGCCAGCGTTAGACCACCATCGGGGAGATGATAGGACAAGGATGACCTTATTCTCACTTGAACATGTAGTTGTACCCTCACCATCTCGAAGAAGACACTAAAACAACCTAAATAAAGGATAGAAAACCTCCCGCCAGCGAGAGACCGTGGCCCATCACGCTTCCAAGTCCCTAAGAGCATCTCTAACAGTAACCGAAAAAGTCGAAACCGAAAAACATGAATTCAGTCTTCCAAAAACGTGGGGACGAAGATTTTGCAGTTGGCGCAGAACAGAGCCTATAACACGAACTGAAAATATGCATTTCAAATGTCGCGGGGAAATTCGTCGATTATCATATATATATAAAGATGGCATTTGATGCTCCGATTGAGCATCATAAGTTACATAATAGGATTAGAAAACCTAAATTACATACTACACCTAACCGCGTGAACTAATTTGAAGCAAAAGTAGGCCCGATTGGCCTCTGCTCGCGGCGGTGCCGGTGGTGGCGGAGCATCGAGGCGGAGGACGACGTCGACGCGGAGGCCGGTGAAGAGCTTCACTCGTCCGAGTCAAGCTCGACTATCTCGAGCTTGACGCGGCAGACGCGCTCCTCCCGGCGAGCCGCCTCGTACTTACACACTTGGCGGACGGCATCCGCCTTCTCCCGGCGGAAGCGCGCGCGGGCCTCCGCCGCCGAGATCGCCGCCACCTGCGCAACCGCAGCGTCCTCCTCGTCGGAGCTGTGCACGTAATCTCCCGCGGAGAACATGGGCACCCGTGCGGGGACGATCTCCTCCTCGTCGGAGATGTCGTACACGGGTGGTTGCAGTGGGCGACTCGAACCACCTGACGACGAGCCCTCGCCGTCGTTGCCGTACTTCGCCAGCTTCTCTGGGGTGTGAGCCCCTAGTTCGTCCACCGGCGGGCGCTGCGCTTGCGCGCGTCCTCCGACCGGTTGAACTTCCGGCGTTCTGCGTCCGTGCGGAACACGGGGGGCCGCGGCGGCGAGTCCCCGCCGCCCAATCCTGTGTCGCGCCCTGCAGAGCCACCACGAGAGGCCATGGTGCCGCGGAGCTGGGACGAAGGTAGGCCGCTGCGAGCTGGATTGCTCGCTGGAGAGGAGGCATGCGGTGGCAGAGGGAGTGGTAGCGGCGGAGGGGAGTAGGTTTGGAAACCGAACTCCCCTTCGCGGCCCGTTTTAATACGGGGCGTCCGCTGAGTTTCTTGGGCCGCCGAACTCATTTTACGGGCTAGGCCGCGAGTTCGGGCTCCGTTCTGGACCACTTTTGGCCTGAACCCGTATTGTCGCCGAAATTTTCGGTTTCGGCCCATTTTACAGGCTCTGTTAGAGATGCTCTAAGGCCACCGGAAGCGGATGGGATCAACGGCTTCGCCAACGAGGGGACATAACCCTAGATGGGTTTGATGTTGGCCTCTCCTTTTCCCTAGAGCTCATGTATCGGTTTGGCCAATTCTAAACATGCCTCAATTTATTGGTTTCTTATTCAAGTAAGTTATATTTGTGTATCCTTTCAACAACCATTGTTCACATCTTTTCCAGCTCATATATGAGTGTCAGTTCCTGAACGTTAATGTTCCTCGGCCTTTTTTTTTTGTTAAGTACCACCTTATGATTGTTTCTAATAAGAATTTCTTTACAGGTATTGGCACTCATTAGCATTTTAACCCCTCAAATAATTTCTAAAATATTGTGATACATCTTGATAATGATCCTTCGTATTAGCTTTGCATCTTGCTGGCCATCGAGAAATAGCCTCTTTTCATTCTTTGTTGAGCAAACAAGCTGTTTCAAACCTTACTCTGTACAGGGTACAGGCTATATCTCCCCCTTCTACTAATAAAAGACATGCATGATGAGACCCAAACTAAAGCAAACTTACAGGAAAAGCATAGAAAAAAGGAATTGATGAAAATCCTTCACGCACTTCTTGTAACATCCTAGCCCAGGGGACTCAATAGGATCGATAGGATACTAATATAAACAAGCTGTAACTTTTTATCTTCAGAATCAGAACTCTGAGGTTAAGCGTGCTTGATTTGGAGCGATTACTGATGGATGTCTTATGCGCACAAGCGAAGGACAGTGTGCATAAAAAGTTAGTGTTAGTATGTGAGGACGAGTGTAGATATCCTAGAAGGGTAAAATGCCTGGTCGAGGGTGTTACAATTCCTTAACATGTTCTGCTTGCGCACCCAATCAGTACTGGAAGTACTAGTCGCGTGTCCATTGAGCACGGGATTAGTAGCTAATACCACTGATGTGGTACCAGTCACGGGCCGCAACCTGCGACTGGTAGCCTAAATTGGCAAGTGACTGGTTGGCTTTTTCCTACTAATCCGGACCATATACCATTAATAGGTAAATCAATCTCTAGTATCTTTCATGGACGTGTGGGCTCGTTGGTGCGATAATGGCTGAGCTTTTCACACATTTTCCATTATTCCCTGGTGAAACGTATATATTGACCAACACTTTTGTAGCATAAACCTAGGCCAGATTACTCTTATTTTTGTTGATGGTTAATTTCATTGAATATTTTATTTCTACGATTTTACACAGTGAGACATATTAGCTCTACAAAATATGCACAGTGCTTGTGGATGGCGCGGCGGCCGTTGCTGCAGTTCATGGCGGTGGAATTTTTTTTCGAGAGTACGCCAAAGGCGTACCATATCTTTATAGAAGGCAGAAGTTTGAGTACAAGAACGGCATCACTCGCTACAAGCAACGAGCGTAATCCACACAACACCGGCTACAGACCAAACAACCACAACACAAAGAACCTGTCCTAAGCAACAAACCAAGCCGCGTCTCGACCGACGCCAAGCACCTCCTAAGAGGAACAGCTCCCAAAGGAACTTCCTTGTCAACGCACCATCCGAAGGAGATCAATGGCGGGACTTGGACGGATCCCAGAAGCTGTCCTCCAGAACATGCCAGCAGTGACGTGCATAGCGCCTTGGAGAACTGCCATGGACCGCTGCGTCGCCGGATTAAAGCCGCCAAGGACCTCTGCGCCGTGTCTTCCTACCCGATGCTCCCAACAGAGTTACGACGTCAAAGACACCGCCATCGAGCCGATCCGTGAATCGAGGCTTTCGCCCGAAGACAACATCCAGCTCCAAGCAGGTTAGGGAGATTCCGACACTCCTCGGCGGCGCCTCCAAGGAGGAGAACGACACCCGCGGGCGCCGTCGCCGCCGGCCCGACTGAGCCAAGCTAGACTTTCGTCCGAAACATCGCAAGCCTCCCCAACCCTCGGAACTGGGGCATACCGTCCGTGAGGCCTCGCACCGCCGCCGTCGCAGCCCCACGTTGATGAAGTCGCAAAAACCGCAGAACTCCGAAACACCCACCGCATGGCTGAAGGCTAGGCGAAGACTCCAACTCCAACTCCATCCCGGCGAGGCACCGCAGCCTTCACACCCGCCGGCACGAAGCACTGCGCCATCACTCCCGCTCCTCCGGCTTGAGCTGGGGTGGCCCTCCACGGACGCTGCCCACTCCAGGCAAGACGTCCCTCCCGGCCTTCCTGCCCTCCAGACCCAGATCAGGCCCGCAAGCCCAGATCGGGCCCGGGCCACCAGCTCCTACCTGCCTGCGACGCCGGCGAGGAACACCACAGGAGCGCCGACCATGGGGGCAGCGGTCCTCTGCTTGCCAGGGCGCTCCCTGGACGAGGCCTCCGCGCCGCCGCCACCCCGCCTGCCGCTCCCGGACGCCACTCACGACGCCACGACCTCCCTCCGCCCACCTCGCCGGGATCTCCTCTCCTCTCCTCTCCACCCGACCCCTCCGCCACGCGCCGCCAGGGACCACCGCACCCAGCGCCGCCGATCGCTCGCGCCACCTGCGCCGCCCTTCGACGTCCCGCCTCCGCACGGCAGGGGACCCGCCAGAGCGCGCCCGCCTTCACCCGCCGACTTCGTCGGCCGGGCGTGGCCGCCACCGCCGGCGTCAGCGACGGCAGCGGCCGAGGGAAGGGTGGCGGCGGCTCTAGGGTTTGGTCTGGGGAGCCCCGAGAGTCGCCCGTGCGTGGCGACCCGGGGGGGAGTGCTACTCATCAGAGGAGATGGCGGTGGAATTCGACGTTGAAAATACACACACGGTCATGGCAGAGGAGACGGAGAATGTGGACAACTGTGGCAACGACGAAACTGAGGTGGCTGTCAGGCTGTGAATACCTGAAGACTGACTGGAGAGTTCATTAAGGAAGGAGAGCATGGAAGCATGTGGTGTCACCCCGTTGCTCCAGAAGTAGTGAGGCGCTCACCTCCGATATATCACCGGGCCTCACATGATGATGACAGGAAAAGAATTGATAAGTTGGTAACTGTCTATTCTATTGTCCTAGCTTGAATCTGTTCCATAGTTTGTTCTTTCTTGCAAGGGATTCCTTCTTCCTTTGCTTCCATAATCTGTACAATATTATTTACATTCTTATAAATTTCCATTCAAGTAAAAGTGTACCCTGGTTAGTAATGTCTGGATGACCGACAAATGTAATCAGGTTTTCCCATCTATTTACCGTCCAATTCTATTAACAAGTTTCCGTACATGAATCTTCTCTTTCTTAATAGATGGCCCCATTTTGCTGGTCTCACAGCGAGCCACGTCACCACTTTTTCTCCGTCGTCCGGCCTCTGCTCTTCCTTCACCTCTCTTCGTCGATTGATTCTTGCTACGTGACGTTCGGTACAGCACAGCCGATGTTCCTCTTCCTCATCACCCAGCGGGCGCCAGAGCTTCCATCCCCCCTCCCCCCACACTAGCTGCAATTGTTCCGCCCGCGACCTCTAGCCTCCTCGCAACAAATGCTGATCAATACGGCTCATAAATCGCCAGTAGAAACTGCTCCATCCAACTCATCCGTTGCCACTGGCCCCAAATTAAAAGGACGGTTCAATCACTTCACCCTGGTCGCCCCGCCATCAACACCACCAGCCTCCACGTTGGTACTGCCCGCTCCAGATTCTAATTTCTTCTCTATTTTATCCAATCCCTCCCTGTGTATTCCCAATCTGGCAGGTTGAGCTACGGCTGGCAAATCTGCTCCACGTTTTCCTCCTGCATCCCACTTTTTTGGATCGATTCTGACTACTGGTACCTCATCTTCACCGGATTTCTTTCGATTTTGGCCCTTCCCGATCTGCTCGGTCAGTACTTCTTTGGATTTATTGAATTCGTCCTCTGCTTGCCAAGCTAGGAATCACCAGCTATCATCGCCTGTACATACGGCACTACAGGCCACGCCTACTTTCATTGGTACGCAATTCTAATCTACTGCTCTTAATTTTGAATTTACATTGGCTGAGCATAAGCACCTTTTATTTGTTACCACCTGCCCTGAATTAATTATTTAGTTACATTGTAGTTTGCTCTGCTGCAATCTTTCGTCGTCCATGTCTTCAGACATATATTTTCTACAGACTACAAGAACAGTACCTCTTTGTTTCAGTTCGCCCTTGTGTGCTTGCAAAGATGGATGAACTTGGAAGTTCTAAAAGTTCTACCAGCCATCGTGCAATTATTTTGTCCGCTGGCCTTCCCTCTCCACTGTCAGCTGCAGGTTACCAAATGCCAATGCTTGCATCTGCTGTCTTTAATTTTGTGTCTACGCCATCAGGGAATCCCCGCCTACGGTAAAGTGTATGCTCCAGAGGCTGTGAGAGGAGCGGCGGCATCGACCATGTTCACCTGTGAGTACACGTTCACATTCTTCACGCAAGGTAGCCTCTGCCGAAAACATCGGCAACACCATACATGTCATCCTCTTCATTCTTCAGGTGTTCTTACTTCCCCCTCTCTCACTCCAAAATACCAATCTTTTGTTTGTACCAATGAATTGTATTGCCTCTTCTTAAGCCAGTGTACTGGATTTGGATTATGTGCTCAGGTTTGCTCCCAATAGTATTGGCCAAAGTTTTACGGTACTGACCTATTGCTGCGGATCTTTGACTGGCATGCAGCAACAACCTCTTACATGCCATGAGTTTCTCTTGCACCAATTTTTAGATTACAATTTTTTTGCATTTTCTTCTTCGAGTGATTACATCTTTCTGCCAGATGAGACTAAATATGTAAAGTAATTTGCCGTTTGGAACTGTACACCGGATACTATCTTCAAAAGTGCTGATTATCTATGGATATGTTCCTTTATCTCTGCTCTTTGTTCGAATGATATTGCGTTGCGATTTGGATGGAACTGAAGAAATTAACTTTCAAGAACCGTTTCTTCAGTTGCAATCTTTTCCAGGCCATATGGGTAACTAGAGTTATTGAAAGATTTTCTGTAATGGATTTACTGGAACTTCCGGTGGCTTTTTGTTAGATGCAACAAAAAAGTGGTTGTTTTTCCGATCCCAGTTGTAGTTGGTTTGCATTGTCCCACGCGGATGCAGGTTCCTCCATGGCTCCATAAAGCAGGAAACAACTACTCTACAAGGGAGGGAGGTAGAAGATTTTCATTGTAGTTCATTTTTTTAAAGCAGGATAAAATGATTTAGAAAGAAAAAGTCCAATGTTGGGTTTCTTACCCAGTCGATCATGTCAATTTTAGCCTACCACTATCTTCCTTTGTATGGATCATCTCTCTCGAATTTTGATTGCAAACATCCCATAAACTCTTCCCTATGATGTAATGTTTAGGGGGTATTTTATCAACCCTTCTCTATCCAAGTATTTTTTAACGATGTAAATAAATTGACGTCCCAGTGATTTTCTATGTGCACCTCATTAGTAAGATATCCAATATCTATGTGTACTATACTTCTATTTGATATCGCAGTGATTTTCTTCTACCAAAATAAGTAGAAAAAAATGTATTCCATGTTGCAGTTTTCTCCTTTTCAACTTGGAGTTGCTATTAGGTTTTAGAGGGTTCCCGCCGCAACGCGCGGGGTATCTTCTAGTTATTTAGTAGTCCTGGCAGCTTATTCATTTTTGTTGTTATGTGTCACCATTACTTCAATCTCACGTGCCTTCTTATGTATAGCTGGGTCATCAAGCTCCATGTCATCTCCACTTCTTTTCTTCCCCACATTCACCGTATTGTCTTCCTTCTCCATTCTATCCTCCCTGTTCACCTTCTTATATTTTTTTTTTCAGTTTTCCTTTTAACATCTATATTGGCTGCCTCCTCCTTCCGCGTGAGGCGGTGTTGTATGGATCTGTAAAACTTCTCGCGGGGTTTGTTGTTGGTGGGGACACAGTAGCAATTGTTCTATTAACGGAAATCAAGAAGAAATCTCTTTCTTAAAAAATCATTTTTGTCCTTTCTATGTAGATTAATTAACATTGGAAAATATTTCTCAATGGTACATAGCAAATTTATAGTTTCTTGTATTTTTAAAATAAAACATATACTAAAAATTATCCAAAAATCAAGATCTTCATTTAGCCAAAAATTAAGGCCTCCATGGAGCCAAAAATCCTTGAACCATGTTGAAGACCATATCAGCATCCAAATCAACATGTGTCGTGTCACCATGGCAGCTTAAAATCTGTGCAGGTGGAAACTAATTAACCTTCTTTCTTTATCTAGCCAAGCTAGCTACCAGAGCCATCTTAGTTATTTCATTCACAAATACTCTCACGGCATACAGGTGGCACAATTTTTCAACAGAAGACACACACTTGAGACAAGATCCGGCATGCAAAGCAGCACGCTCGGAGCATGATTTTTTTTCTGCAAATCAAGTTTACAGAAACATCTTCATATTCATAAAGCCCTACCTACATAACACAAAGCATCACCTTTGGTCTGCTATTGTTCTTGCTGAATATGATGGATTCTCAAACGTTCAAGACTATAAACTTGACAAACTCCCGGTCTGGTCTAGGATCCAAGGAATCCTCGATGGGTTGATAAAGAAGAAGGAACTAGCGGAAAAGGTTGCTAAGAAAGTGGGTGAGCCACCGTTCAATGTTATCGTCAATGAAGGGAGAATTAACACCTCAAAATACCTGAGAGCTAGGGTACATCTAGATCTGAATAAACCGCTTGTGCGGTTTGTCCCAATAAATCTGAAAGAGAGGAAGAAATATCCTGTCTACTATGAGAGACTCCCAGATTTTTGTCACTTCTGTGGTCTGATGGGGCATATTGTAACTGAATGCGGTGATGGAATTCATGAGCCTGATAAATGTGAGTGGGGTGATAATCTGCTGATAAAATATGAACCAGTGGTTGTTACAGATGGTAGGGGAAGAGGCTCTCGTGGAGGTTTTGGAGGCAGGGGTCGTGGGGCTGGAGGCAGACCTGGAGATCCAAACAGATACGAAACAGAAGACATGGATGTAGGGTTTGATGATCTGGATGATGAAGGTAAAAAACGACTAGCTTTTCCTAAAAGACTGTTTAATGCTAATGGTCAGATTATTTCCCCATCTAGTAGTCAGGTGGAGAAGGACAATGCTACTGTTGCTGACAAAATTAAGATGTTGGAATATGGGGCCTCGGCTAGTACTGAGGGTATGACAACCCCGCAGAAGGTGCAAGTTACAAAAAGAATAAGGATGAACGGTGATGAAAGAGTGGATATGGATGATAACTTGAGATCGGCAACCTCCGCGTTGGAGGATCGCCGGGAGCAATGAAAATCATAGGATATAACGGCCGCGGCCTCCAAAGGGACGCGGCCGTCCGGGCTCTGGTGAACTTCACGAAGCGGAGTCGCCTGGATGTTTTATTTCTATCTGAAACTCACCTAGAGGAGTGGCCGGTAGAATGTCTGAAGAGAAGGTTGCAGATGGACTGCAAGGAGGTGGTACGGAGCGATGGACGAAGTGGTGGACTGCTTCTGTTGTGGAAGAAAGAAATTAATATTTCACTTCTCTATAAAACAAGCAATTATATTGATGTTATGGTTGGGGTTGGGGCAGAGAATGTGTGGCGTTTTACTGGTTTCTATGGAGAACCAAGATGGCAGGATAAGCAACTTACTTGGCAGTACTTCCGTGACCTCCATGCAGCGGCGAATTTGCCTTGCTAGTGATGGGTGATATTAATGAGATTATGTATTCTTTTGAGAAGGAGGGAGGAAATCCGAGACCTCAACATTATATGAAGGCTTTCAGAGATGCGATGGAGGAGTGTAACTTGTCAGACTTTGGGTATACTGGACCTAAGTTTACATGGCATAGAGGAAAAATTCGAGAACGTTTAGATCGGGCGTTGACAAATGAAGCTTGGAATACAAAATTTGGGGATGCAGTTCTGCTAAACATGGAATATAGTCATTCTAATCATCGCCCGATTATGATGGAATTTGACAAGGAAGAAAACTACACTGCTACTGGGCCTACAGTTCTCCGGTTTGAGGCGAAGTGGCTGAAGGAGGCCCAGTTCCGACATGTTGTCGAGGATGCATGGGAGCGGGCCGGGCCCATGGTTCAAAATAGCACGCTGGCGGGAAAACTCGCTTTTGTTCATGATCAATTACATAAGTGGGATAGAGCTGTTCTACAGAAAACAAAGAAAAATATTCGGAAAGCGCAACGTGATTTGGAACAGATTGCAGAGGACTCCTTGACTGATGCAAACATTGCGGAACAATGAGAGATAGCAAAAGAAATTGAATCCATGTTAGAAAAAGAAGAGATACATTGGGCTCAAAGAAGTAGACTGAATTGGTTACAACATGGGGATAAAAATACGTCTTACTTTCATAATTTTGCAAATGAGCGAAGGAAGAAGAATATGGTGAAAAAACTGAAGGATGGAAATGGTGTGTGGATTGAAGGAGTGGCTAATCTTAACCCTCTTGTCTCACAATATTTTGCAGGCCTCTTCACAACGGAGATTGAGGAACCTGATCCTGAGTTATCGAATAAAGTTAATCCAAAGGTGAATGAAGGCATGAATGAACAGCTCCTTAGACCTTTCTCGGCCGAGGATGTAAAAAACACGCTATTTTCTATTGGGGATATGAAAGCATCTGGGTCTGATGGTCTCCATGCAATTTTTTTCAAAAAATGTTGGCACATACTGGGAGATATTCTAACTTCTGAAGTCTTGGCGGCAATTAACAATAAATCTATTCCAGATGGTTGGAATGACACAGTGATAGTGTTGATTCCCAAGGTTGAAAATCCAGAATTGGTTACCCAATATAGGCCTATAAGCCTCTGCAATGTCTTGTATAAGGTAATATCTAAGATGATTGCTTTCCATTTGAAACATATTCTTGATGATGTTATATCCCCGGTACAAAGTGCGTTTGTGCCTGGGAGGTTGATCACTGACAATGTTCTGATTGCATATGAATGCCTGCATAAGATCAAGAATAAAAAGAAAGGAAAATGGGGCTATTGTGCGGTAAAACTGGATATGCACAAAGCTTATGACCGTGTTGACTGTAATTTCTTAGAAAGTATGCAGAGAAGGCTTGGTTTTCAGCAAGGGTTTATTGATCTTTTGATGATGTGTGTTCCGTCTGTGAAGTATAAAATCAGATTTAACAATCAAGAAACATATTCTTTTATTCCGAGTAGAGGACTTAGACAGGGAGATCCACTTTCTCCTTATTTATTTCTGATTTGTACAGAGGGTCTTTCAAGTTTACTGGCTCATAGAGAGGAGGTTCGTGGTATGGAAGGTGTCAGGGTTTGCAGAAATGCGCCATCAGTCTCTCATTTACTCTTTGCTGATGATTTCCTTACCCTTATGAAGGCAGATATGACTAATGCAACCTCATTGAGACATGTACTTGATTAATATTGTGCAAGCTCGGGACAGTTGGTTAGTGAGGCCAAGTGTAGTATGTATTTCAGTCCAAATGTTGACACAGATGTCAGGGCAGAATTATGTTCAGAACTAAATATCATAACAGAAGCTTTGTCTGATAAATATCTTGGACTACCTGCAATGGTAGGGGTGGACCGAAGTGATAGCTTTATGTACTTTCTTGAAAGGATTATTAAAAGATTAGAAGGATGGAAGGAGAAGTTTCTCTCATTGGGTGGCAAGGAAATTCTTCTGAAGGCTGTTATTCAGTCTATATCAGTTTATGCTATGTCTGTCTTTAATATTCCTAAGAAGTTGTTGAAGGAAATGACAGATGCAATGTCAAGCTTCTGGTGGGGAGATACGGAGGAACATAATCGTATGCATTGGATGGCTTGGTGGAAAATGTGTATCCCTAAGAAACTTGGAGGAATGGGGTTCAGAGACTTGCATGCCTTCAACCTTGCTATGTTGGCAAAGCAGAGCTGGCGTTTAATATCAAATCCAGATTCGTTATGTGCTCAAATTTTGCGAGCTAAATACTATCCTGACGGCAATATTTTAAAGTCTGGCCCTAAAAAAGGCTCATCCTTTACTTGGCAAAGTATTATTGCAGGGTTAAATGTTTTTAAGCGTGGATTCATATGGAGAGTTGGCAATGGAGAGTTGATCAATATATGGGACGACCCATGGATCCCAAGTAACCCGGATAGAAGGATCCAAACTCCAAAAGGACAAATTTTGCTGAGGTATGTGATGACCCATAAGTATAGGGGGTGTATCGTAGTACTTTCGATAAATAGGAGTGTCGAACCCAACGAGGAGCAGAAGGTGTTGACAAGCGGTTTCGATGAAGGATTCTTGTAAATGCTCACAGACAAGTTTTCAGGGTTTTTGATATAGCAGATGAATAAAGTACAAGTAAGTAAAATGCGAGAGTAATAATTGCGAGTGGCCCAATCCTTTTTAGCACAAAGAACAAGCCGGTTAGTTTACTTATAATGACCAAACGTTCTTGAGGACACACGGGGATTTAGTCTAGTGCTTTCGCTTCATATAGTTGATTAATCTTCATTGTTTTGATAAGTGTTGTGTGGGTGAACCTATGCTAATGCACCGCCCTTCCTAGGACTAATACATACTTGTGATTATACCCCTTGCAAGCATCCGCAAATACAAGAAAGTAATTAAGATAAATCTAACCACAGCCTTAAACTCTGAGATCCTGCTATCCCTCCTGCATCGATATACCAACGGGGGTTCAGGTTGTTGTCACTCCGGCAAACCCACAATTAGCAAACGAATACAAGATGTAATCCCCTAGGCCCATAAAGGTGAAGTATCATGTAGTTGACGTTCACATGACACCACTAGAAGAATAACACCACAACTTAAATATCAAACCATTAAATATTACTCAACATAGTTCACTACTAACATTTAGACTTCACCCATGTCCTCAAGAACTAAACGAACTACTCACGAGACATCATATGGAACATGATCAGAGGTGAAATAATGATGAATAACAATCTGAACATAAACCTTGATCCAATGGTTTCACTCAATAGCATTAATAACAAGTAGTAATCAATACCGAGAGAGTTTCCCCTATGAAATACTCAAGATTTAACCCTAGATGTTACATCGGAGACGAGGTGCAGCGGTGGAGATGGCGGTGTCGATGGTGGAGATGATGATGATGATGATCCCAATGAAGTCCAGCTCGATGTCGGTGGCGATGGCGACGATTTCCCCCTCCGGGAGGGAATTCCCCGGCGGATTCCTGCCCGCCGGAGAGCTCTTTTCTCTCTGGTGTTTTCCGCCCCGCAGAGGCGGCTGTGTCTATTCTCGCTTATCCCCCCTGCCTTAGGTTTTCGGGACGAAGAAGTACGCGAAGGAGAGGCACCGAAGGGGCTGTGGGCCCCCTCCCACAAGCGGCGCGGCCAGGGCTGGGCCCGCGCCGGCCTATGGGAGGCCCATGGCGGCCCTCCTCGGTCCCTCCTTTTGGTTGGCTTCGTCTTCGGAAAAATAAGATGTTGTAATTTCCGTCAATTGTTGATCTTCAGAAATATGGTGTCCTGACGGTGCTTTTTCCAGCAGAATCCTGACTCCGGTGAATAATTCTCCAATAATCATGAAACATGCAAAATAAGTGAAATAACATAAGTATCATCTCTAAATATGAAATATATCAATGAATAACATCAAATTATGATATAAAATAGTGATGCAAAATGGACGTATCAACTCCCCCAAGCTTAGACTTCGCTTGTCCCCAAGCGAAACTGAGCTCGATAAACAAGACCACATGTTTATGGAGTGAAGAGTCGATAAATAAAATACGGACAAGAAGCATCATATTGATTCACACAAGACATTCTAGTAAACATCCTCCTCATATAACTCAACTTGAAATAAGTAAAGAGAAATCACAAATAGAGGTGCATAGGAAATCATAAACGGTTATGGCAAACTTTGTTCTTGGTCAGAGAACTATTAATAGATTTGTGCTTATCTTCTGAGCAAAGCCTTTATATCAGAACTTTATGGCCAAGCTTACATCCTTAATCATAACAATCTCCTCATAATCATTGATAACCTTCAAAGTCATATTCATTCAGATAAAATTTGTACTAAACAAGGAAGAGTAAAAGGCATGATTAAACAGATCATAGCATAAATAGTTGGATCACAACAACTCAATTGCTTGCATGAGATGGAGGGAAATAGGTTTACTGACTCAACATAAAAGTAAAAGATAGGCCCTTCGCAGAGGAAGCAGGGATTAAATCATGTGCTAGAGCTTTTAAGTTTTGAAATCATATAAAGAGCATAAAAGTAAGATTTTGAGAGGTGTTTGTTGTTATCAACGAATGGTAGTGGGCACTCTAACCCCCTTGCCAACCAGACTTCCAAGAGCGGCTCCCATGAAGGACGCTATCTCTACCAGCAAGGTAGATCATCCCCCTTCTCTTTTGTTTACACATGTATTTTAGTTTTATTTATGGATGACACTCCCCCAACCTTTGCTTTCACAAGCCATGGCTAACCGAATCCTCGGGTGCCTTCCAAGATTTCTCATACCATGGAGGAGTGTCAATTGCAAAATTAAGTTGCTTACTGATAAATCAGGGCAAAACATGTGAAGAGAATTATTAATGAAAGTTATTAATTGGGGCTGGGAACCCCGTTGCCAGCTCTTATTGCAAAATTATTGGATAAGTGGATGTGCCGCTAGTCCATTGGTGAAAATCCGCCCAACAAGATTGAAAGATAAAACACCACATACTTCCTCATGAGCTATAAAACATTGACACAATTAAGGAGTAATATAGTTTGAATTATTTAAAGGTAGCACATGAAGTATTTACTTGGAGTGGCGCAAAATACCACATAGTAGGTAGTTATGGTGGACACAAATGGCATGGGTTTGGTTTAAGGTTTTGGATGTATGATAAGTATTCCCTCTCAGTACAGGTCTTTGGCTTCAAGGTTGATTAGCAAGCATAAGAGTTGAGGGAAACAAACAAATATACATGTGATAGAAACAATCATGCATCTTCCTTGTAAGCACAAGCAATTTTAACTTCAGAATACTAAACTCATTAGCTAACAAGAAAGAAAGATAATAAAATAATATATCTACATGTATTTCCTCTTTTATTTAAACTCAAAGTGTCGTTGCTATTGACCAATGCTAAGTTTGCCAAAACCAAATAGATTTACTTGATGCTCCCAAAGTGATATCAATACTAATGCCAAGAGTAATCATATAACAGAAATTGCAAACTAAAATAAGGTGTGCAAAAAGTAAATGATAAGACTTCTCATTAATATTCCATAACGATAACTCACACCAACGGATACATAGATAACTAACTAAGAGAGATACTTCCACACTGCAAACCATCTTATATGATAACTTTCCTACTCATGATATGACACTACTTGATAGTAAAAGATAAAGGTAGTGATGATGTGATACCGCGGCACTCCCCCAAGCTTGGAACAAACCAAGGGGATGCCAATACCAATGATAAATTACTCCTTCGGTGGTGATGGCGATGGATCCTTCTCGTCATCAGACTTCCAAGGAAGAGGCTCTCCATCAACAAACGATGTCTTGGTCTCAGGAATCCTGAAACTAGCAGCGTAGCTAATGCGTTTAAACCTGTTTTCATACTCACAGTTTTGATTCTGAACATCATAAAGTTGCGCTTGAAGTTGGTTGGTAGTGTTGTGAAGTGAGAGGATATCGCCCCACAGCTTTGCAGTCTCCTTCTCGTGTTCACCAATAAGTTCGGACACAATTCTGTGGAAGATGTCCACTTCACGTTCAGCCATCTTCTTGTAGGCGAAGACCTCTTGTTCTAGTTTCTCCATCCTGTCCTCCAAGCTTCCTTCTTCTTTAGGTCCCCGAACATCTTCTATCTGCAACTCTCCATCTACAAGCAGCAATTCCTTGGGATGCATCTTCAGCTCGTTCATATACGGGTTGACGACGTTCTCCAAGAAGCTATCCTTCGGAGTTCCCGACGAAGACATGGCGGCTCTAGATCTGAAAATAATATCTGGCAGAAACAGCTCGAAACAAAACACGACAAGAAAACGATATACGGACCTCTGGGGATCCGGGGGATTATATAGCAAATATTTTCACGACAAAAGGAAGGTACCAGGCCGAAAACGAGTGGAAACGGGACGCCGAGGGCTGTCCCCATAGGGCGGCGCGGCCAGGGTGGGGCCCGCGCCGGCCTATGGGGGCATGCCCTCGTGCGTCTCCTCCACTTCGTTTCGATCTCGTAATTTTTCATATTTTCCAAAAATAGCAGAAATATTGTTCGGAAAGTTAAACATGGACTTTTTATTACTAAAACTGTTACCTATTCAAAGTCGAACTCTGCAGAACTGTCAATTTGGTTTTTGATGAAAGCTTCCGGAGTCACCACTTGAATAACATCAATATCTTCATTATAAGAATCTCCAGAAATATAATGCTTGAGTCTTTGTCCATTCACCACTTAAATTTTTATTGCTCCTGAACGATACACATCCTCAATGACATATGGTCCTTCCCATTTTGAGAGTAATTTCCCTGCAAAAAATCTGAGACGAGACCGATACAATAGGACTTTATCTCCAACATTAATTCTCTTTTAATAATTATTCTATCATTCCATTTCTTAACCTTCTCCTTAAAAAGTTTTGCATTTTCATAAGCTTCACTTCTCCATTCATCTAAAGAACTCAATTGTAGCAACCTCTTCTTACCGGCAAGTTTAAAGTCTTTATTAAGTTCTCTTACAGCCCAATAAGCTTTGTGATCTAGTTCTAAAGGTAAATGACAAGCTTTTCCATAAACCATTTTATAAGGAGACATTCCCATAGGATTTTTATAAGTAGTTCTATAAGCCCACAATGCTTTCTTTAACTTACTAGCCCAATTCTTTCTAGATTTATTAACAGTCTTTCCCAAGATAGATTTAATTTCTCTATTTGATAATTCTACTTGCCCACTAGTTTGAGGATGATAAGCTGAAGCAATTCTATGATTAATACCATATTTAGCAAGAGTTTTTCTAAAACCACCATGAATAAAGTGAGAACCTCCATCAGTCATAATATATCTAGGTACTCCAAATCTAGGAAAAATAACATCTAAAAGCATTTTTAAAGAGGTCTCACCATCAACACTTTTTGTAGGTATGGCTTCTACCCATTTAGTAACATAATCAACAGCGACAAGTATATGAGTGTTACCTTCTGAAGAGGGAAAGGACCCATGAAGTCAAATCCCCAACAATCAAATGGTTCAATAACAAGAGTATAATTCATAGGCATTTCATTGCGTCTAGAGATATTACCAACTCTTTGACATTCATCACAAGATAAGATAAACTTCCTTGCATCCTTAAAGAGCGTTGGCCAATAAAAACCTGATTGTAGAACCTTTTGTGCGGTTCTATCTCCGGCGTGATGTCCTCCATAAACACTACCATGACACTTACTCAATATCTCTTGTTGTTCATATTCAGGGACACATCTTCGCATAATACCATCCACTCCTTCTTTATATAAGTGTGGGTCATCCCAAAAGTAATGCCTCAAATCATAAAAGAATTTCCTCCTTTGCTGAGCTGAAAAGGTTGGAGGCAAGTATTTTGAAACAATAAAGTTAGCATAATCAGCATACCAAGGACTATCTCGCGAGCTCACCTTTATTACAGCCAATTGTTCATTTGGAAAAGTATCATTAACAGGAACAGGATCATAGGCAATATTTTCCAATCTAGATAAATTATCAGCAACAGGATTATCAGCACCTTTCCTATCTACAATATGTAAATCAAATTCTTGCAAAAGAAGTACCCATCTAATAAGCCTTGGCTTAGCATCTTTCTTTTCCATAAGGTACCTAATTGCAGCATGATCAGTATGAACTGTGACTTTTGAATCAACAATATAGGATCTAAACTTGTCACATGCAAAAACTATGGCTAATAACTCTTTCTCAGTTGTAGCATAATTTCTTTGAGCAGCATCTAGAGTTTTACTAGCATAATGAATAACATTCAATTTTTTATCTACTCGCTGTCCAAGAACAGCGCCTACAGCAAAATCACTAGCATCACACATAATTTCAAAAGGCAAATTCCAATCAGGAGGTTCAACTACAGGAGCAGTTGTTAAGGCTTTCTTTAGAGTTTCAAAGGCTTCCTTACAATCATCATCAAAAACAAAAGGTACATCTTTTTGAAGAAGATTAGTAAGAGGCTTTGAAATTTTAGAGAAATATTTAATAAATCTCCTATAAAAACCAGCATGACCAAGAATACTACGAATACCTTTAACATCCCTAGGATAGGGCATCTTCTCAATCGCTTCAACTTTAGCTCTATCAACTTCAATACCTCTCTCAGAAATTTTATGTCCCAATACAATTCCTTCATTAACCATAAAGTAGCATTTCTCCCAATTAAGAACAAGGTTAGTTTCTTCACATCTCTGCAAAACTTTATCAAGGTTTCACAAGCAATTATCAAAAGAATTCCCATAGACAGAAAAATCATCCATGAATACCTCTACAATCTTTTCACAAAAGCCATGAAAAATAGCAGACATGTGATGACCCACAAGTATAGGGGATCGCAACAATCTTCGAGGGAAGTATTACCCAATTTATTGATTCGACACAAGGGGAGACAAAGAATACTTGTAAGCCTTAACAGCGGAGTTGTCAATTCAGCTGCACACTGGAAACGAGACTTGCTCGCAAGAGTTTATCGAGTAACAGTTTTATAGCGGTAGGAATAGTGAAATAACGAGCGGTGAAATAAAGACAGCAGTAGTGATTATAAGTAAACGGGATTAAAATACTGAAACACGGGGACGGATTAACGGGCGTTGCATGGATGAGAGAAACTCATATAACAATCAAAGCAGGGGCATTTGCAGATAATGATAAAACGGTATCCAAGTACTAATCAATCAATAGGCATGTGTTCCATATATAGTCGTACGTGCTCGCAATGAGAAACTTGCACAACATCTTTTGTCCTACCAGCCGGTGGCAGCCGGGCCTCTAGGGAAACTACTGGATATTAAGGTACTCCTTTTAATAGAGTACCGGAGCAAATAACACTCCGTGAACACATGTGATCCTCACATCACTACCATCCCCTCCGGTTGTCCCGATTTCTGTCACTTCGGGGCCATTGGTTCCGGACAGCGACATGTGTATACAACTTGCAGGTAAGATCATAAACAACGAATATCTTCATGAATCAATAACATGTTCAGATCTGAGATCATGGCACTCGGGCCCTAGTGACAAGCATTAAGCATAACAAGTTGCAACAATATCATAAAAGTGACATCTACGGATACTAGGCACTATGCCCTAACAATCTTATGACTATTACATGACCAATCTCATCCAATCCCTACCATCCCCTTCAGCCTACAGCGGGGAATTACTCACACATGGATGGGGGAAACATGGCTGGTCGATGGAGAGGCGTTGGCGGTGATGGCGGTGAAGATCTCCTCCAATTCCCCGTCCCGGCGGAGTGCCGGGAGACTTCGGCTCCCGAGACGGAGTTTCGCGATGTGGCGGCTCTCTGGAGGGTTTGGCGACTTCGACTTCTCCCGTGCGTTTTTAGGTTGAGGCCGATAAGTAGTCCGAAGGAGGGCGTCGGAGCCGGCGAGGGGGCCACACATAGGGCGTGATACGTCCAAAACGTATCTACTTTCCCGAACACTTTTGCTATTGTTTTGCCTCTAATTTGTGTATTTTGGATACAACTAACACGGACTAACGCTGTTTTCAGCAGAACTGCTCTGGTGTCTCGTTTTTGTGCAGAAATCCAACTTTCGGGAAAATCCTCGGAATTTATGCAGAAGGCCCTATTTTACCAAAATATTGACGGAGCCAGAAGGGCAAGGAGGTGGAGGCCCGAGGGCCCCACACCACATGGCGGCGCGGGGGGGCCCGCGTGGCCATGTGGTGCCCCCTCGGCCGGCCTCCCCCTTCGGACTACTTATTGGTTTCGACAAAACGCACGGAGAGAAGTCGAAGTCGCCAGAAACCCTCCAGAGAGCCGCCATATCGCGAAACTCCGTCTCGGGAGCAGAAGTCTCGTTCGGCACTCCGCCGGGATGGGGGTGGAGGAGATCTTCACCGCCATCACCGCCAACGCCTCTCCATCGACCAGCCATGTTTCCCCCATCCATGTGTGAGTAATTCCCCCGCTGTAGGCTGAAGGGGATGGTAGGGATTGGATGAGATTGGTCATGTAATAGTCATAAGATTGTTAGGGCATAGTGCCTAGTATCCGTAGATGTTACTTTTATGATATTGTTGCAACTTGTTATGCTTAATGCTTGTCACTAGGGCCCAAGTGCCATGATCTCAGATCTGAACATGTTATTGATTCATGAAGATATTCGTTGTTTATGATCTTACCTGCAAGTTGTATACACATGTCGCTGTCCGGAACCAATGGCCCCGAAGTGACAAGAATCGGGACAACCGGATGGTAGTGATGTGGCTTTGCTCCGGTGCTCTATTAAAAGGAGTACCTTAATATCCAGTAGTTTCCCTAGAGGCCCGGCTGCCACCGGCTGGTAGGACAAAAGATGTTGTGCAAGTTTCTCATTGCGAGCACGTACGACTAAATATGGAACACATGCCTATTGATTGATTAGTACTTGGATACCGTTTTATTATTATCTGCAAATGCCCATGCTTTGATTGTTACATGAGTTTCTCTCATCCATGCAACGCCCGTTAAATCCGTCTGTGCCTACAGTATTTTAATCCTGCTGTTTACTATAATCCTCTGCTGTCTTTATTTCACCTTCTGTTATTTCACTATTTCCACATATAAAGCTGTTACTACGATAAACTCTTGCGAGCAAGTCTGATTCCAGGTGCAGCTGAATTGACAACTCCGCTGTTAAGGCTTACAAGTATTCTTTGTCTCCCCTTGTGTCGAATCAATAAATTGGGTAATACTTCCCTCGAAGACTGCGATCCCCTATACTTGTGGGACATCAAGACTATTTTCTGGCGCCGTTGCGGGGAGCATAGCTTTATTTGGAAGTTCACTTGGATTGATATTGTTCGCTGCAAATTATCCATCATGGGTAAACCTCGCGATACTAAGATCGCCATATTACCATCCACTACAAGAAAAGGTACAACTCTGAGTACCTCTGCTGCTCTTGATTCACCATCTGTGATTGATAAACTTGTTTCACCGCCACATGCTTCACATGCTGGTACTTCTGCTGAATCTGAAAATTCTCATAATATTGATAATGTTTCTGCTGTGCTTGATGATAGTGGTTCATTGGGATCTTTTCTAGATGCTACGATTGCTAGGTCTAGACAAATTGAAAATACTGAAACTCCTAATGCTACTACACCTGTTAAATCACCTGAACTTGATTATTCTAGTGATGATCCTGATGAAGATTATGTAGAGCTTGATGATGATTTTATTGAAAAATGCAATGCTACTACTGATGCAAGAAAAATTAAAAAGTTGCTTGCAGAACATGCTGTTAGATATAAACCATCTCCTGATCCTAAATTTGCCACATCTCCTATAAACATTAGGGATAAAGATTATGATTTTTCTCTTGATCTATCTCATATAGCTATTGTTGAGAAAACACCCTTTTGTGGTACTGAAAAAGAAAGTGCTGTTGAACACTTGACTGAGTTATCTACTCTTAGTGGCGTGTTTTCTGATGATGTCAAGATGCGTACTTATTTTGTCGCTAAAAATTTTCCGTTCTCATTAAAGGATGATGCTAAAACTTGGTATAATAATTTGCCTCCTGGTTCTATTAAAAGTCCAACCGACTTGCGTGATGTTTTCTTTCGAAAATACTTTCCTGCTAGTGCTCAACATGCTGCTTTGCAGAGAATTTATAATTTTGACCAGGAAGATGGAGAGAAATTGCCTGAGGCTTGGGCGAGATTTTGCTCTCTTATTAGAGCTCAGCCTGACCATGATTTGGAAAAGCATGATTTACTTGATATATTTTATAATGGACTAACCATTGAGTCTAGGGCATACCTAGATAGTTGTGCTGGTTGTGTTTTCAGGAAAAGAACTCCAGACGACGCTGAAGAATTATTGGCTAAAATAGGACGGAATCATGATGATTGGTCTACACCTGAACCAACCCCGACACCGATAGTGAAGAAGAGGGGTATGATTAAATTGAATGATGAAGATATGAGGGAAGCCAAGAAGTCTCTTAAAGAGAAGGGTATTAAACCTGAAGATGTGAAGAATTTACCTCCTATAGAAGATATATGTGAGACGATTCCCCCTTCATCCATGATTGAGGTACACTCTCTTCAACACTTTACTAGGGAAGATATTCCGTATTCAAAATCTCCTGCTCAATGCTTAGATGAATTTGATAATTATATTGTTAAGCAAGAAAACTTTAATATGAGAGTAGAGAATCATTTAATGGAAAATTCTCGAGCTATTAGTGAATTGCATGGTATTGTGGAGAGAACCTCCAATGATGTTAAGATACTTGTTAAACATTTTCAAATGGTTCAAACTCAAATTGATCAACTTACTAAAGTGCAAAATGACTTGTTGGGAAATAATTCTAAAGAAAAACATGCTTATGAAGTAACAACTAGAGGTGGTGTTTCTACCCAGGATCCTCTATATCCTGAAGGGCATCCCAAAAGAGTTGAACAAGATTCTCAACTAACTAAAACTAGTGCTCCATCTAAGAAAAAGAAAAAGAAACATAAGAATGTTGTAGAATCCTCTGAACCTGTTAATGATCCTAATAGTATTTCTATTTCTGATGCTGAAACTGAAAGTGGTAATGAACATGATAAAGATAATGATAAGGATGATACTCCTGATAAAGAAGAAATTGAAAAAGAACCTGAAAAGCATGCTAAAAATAAAAAGTACACTAAAGAAGATTTTATTACTGAGAAACATGGTAATGAAAGAGAACCTTGGGTTCAAAAGCAAATGCCTTTTCCTGCTAAGAAACTTAAATCAAAGGAGGAGGAACATTATAATAAATTTTGTGATTGGATGAAACCTTTATTTCTGCAAATTCCTTTGACTGATGCTATTAAATTGCCTCCTTATTCAAAGTATATGAAAGATATTGTTACTAACAAAAGGAAAATCCCCAATGAGGAAATTTCCACTATGCTCGCTAATTACTCCTTCAATGGTAAGATTCCAAAGAAGCTTGGAGACCCAGGTATACCGACTATTCCTTGTTCCATCAAGAATAATTATGTTAGAACTGCTCTATGTGATTTAGGAGCAGGTGTGAGTGTAATGCCTTTTTCTCTTTATAAGAGACTTGATTTAGATAAATTGATACCAACTGATATATCCTTGCAAATGGCTGATAAATCTACTGCTATTCCTGTTGGTTTATGTGAAAATGTTCCTGTTCAAGTTACTCAGCATTGCTTGATATTAACTGATTTTGTTGTGTTGGAAATGCCTGAAGATGATAATATGTCCATTATTCTTGGAAGACCCTTTCTTAATACTGCAGGGGCTGTTATTGATTGCAATAAAGGCATGGTTACTTTCAATGTTGATGATAAGGAACACACTGTCTATTTTCCCAAGAGGATTGATAAAGTATGTGGAGTCAATACAATTTTTAATGTGAAAACTATCAAAGTGGGTGATATGGGCTAAGCCCGGGGATGTGCCCGATCTTCACGGATTTGAAGGGATTCGTGGGGGTAGGTGGATGAACGCGATGAACACGTGGGGGAAACGCGGGGATACACACACACACACACAATTCGAGTTTTCCCTCGTTGGCTCGAAACACCAACTCGATAGAGATTGCAGGAAAAGACCTTCCGGTAGAAGTCCCGCAAAGAGATCGACTAATCGAAGCTCGGGAGATCTAGAAGGGTGAAAAGACCGGAAGGTTTGATGGAAGTGCAAGCAAAAGACCAAATAGGTAGAAGTGCAAGCAAAAGATCAAACAAACGGTAGAAGTCACCAAAGAGATCTTCACGAGTCGATAGGAGCCCGGGTGGCGATACAAGATCATAGATCTAGGTAAGGTTCCCACAAGGGTGAGCTAAGCTCAGGTTTTCTTTCAAATCAAGTCTAATCTGAGATCTGAGCCAACTAGGCTATTTATAGGTGGGGGCGAAGAGTTAAGTTACATGCTGAAAAGTGCTGTTGTGCTGAAGTTCGCGGTGGCGGAAGTTCCGGTCAGGGGCGGAAGTTCCGGTCCTGGGGGCCGGAAGTTCCGGCCAGGCCGGAAGTTCCGGCCAAGTTCCGGCCAAGTTCCGAAAGTCGTCCATTTCCTTGCAGTAACATCCAGGGGCCTTTTCGTGGACTTTCGGAGCTTGGGCGGAACTTGGGCGGAAGTTCCGACCGGGCGGAAGTTCCGGTCCCTCGGGGCGGAAGTTCCGGTCCGATGCTTTTTCCTGCGCGCTGGAGGGCATCTTGGGGGCATCTTGGAGGAATCTGGCCGGAAGTTCCGGTCCTGGGGGGCGGAAGTTCCGGCCTGTGCGCTGTAGCTCCGTCTTCATCGTTTCCAGCTCTCTCTCCAACGCCTTGGTCTCCATGGCTTGTGTCTTGGTCGATGTACCTGATTGAGCATAGGGTATTTGCATGAAGTAGCAAGCCATCCAAGGGGGTGTCAAAGTCATAGGTAGAGAGGAGCGAATTCACCTCTTGGCGTAGTGCTTGGGCTCGAGCTCGTGTCATTGGACCACGAGGAGGGCTTGTCGGTCTTGAGGCGGCGGTGTCCATAGGCCACCCCGTATCATCTCCCCCCTTGGGAAAGAGTCGTCCTCGACTCTATGTTCTCCTCATCTCCATGATATGGTGAAAGGTCGGACACATTGAATGTGTTGCTCACCAAGTACTTGGATGTTGGTATGTCGATGACGTAGGCGTTGTCGTTGATGCGCTTGAGGACCTTGAAGGGACCATCACCTCGGGGCTTGAGCTTGGAGTTTCTTTCTTGAGGGAAGCGGTCCTTGCGAAGGTGTATCCACACTAGGTCGCCTTCATTGAAGATTCGTGCCTTTTTCTTCAAGTTTAGTCTTGTGGCTTGACGGAGAACTTGTTGCTCGATCGTTGCCCTTGTGTCTTCATGGAGTTTCTTCATGTATTGTGCTCGCTTGTCGATGTCCATGTTCACTTGCTCATGTAGCGGAAGAGGTAGGAGGTCAATCGCCGTAGGTGGTTCAAACCCGTAGACGACCATGAATGGGCTTCTCATTGTTGTGGAGTGCTTGGCGCGGTTGTAGGCAAACTCCGCATGTGGGATGCAATCTTCCCATGCTTTCAAATTCTTCTTGACAAGGACTCGTAGTAGTGTGGAGAGGCTTCGGTTCACCACTTCGGTTTGCCCATCGGTTTGGGGGTGCGAGGATGATGAGAACAAAAGCTTGACGTTGAACTTGGCCATTAGTGTCTTCCAAAGATAACTCATGAACTTGACATCTCGGTCGGAGACAATGCTTCTTGGTACACCGTGGAGTCTCACAATTTCCCTAAAAAACAAGGAGGCAATGTGTGAAGCATCATCCGTTCGGGAACATGGTATAAAATGAGCCATTTTTGAGAATCTATCCACTACCACAAAGATTGAATCATGACCATATTTAGTTCGAGGTAATCCTAGCACAAAGTCCATGCTTATATCGGACCAAGGAGCATAAGGAATAGGCAATGGTGTATAAAGACCACATGGATTGGAAGAGGACTTAGCTTGTAAGCATGTTGTGCACCGGCGGCAAAGGCGTTCCACGTCTCGGTACATTCTTGGCCAATAGTAGTGAGTGGATAGCATGGCATATGTCTTCTCTCGTCCAAAGTGACCCATGAGACCACCACCATGTGATTCTTGTAAGAGCAAAAGGCGAAGCGAGGACATTGGAACACAAAGTTTGTTGCCCTTAAACAAGAATCCTTGGTGCAAATAGAAATCATCAATGCCCTTTTCAATGGAACACTTTGCAAAAATTGGGCCAAAGAAGGTATCGGAGGCATATTGTTCTTTGATTTCATCAAGACCCAACACATGGAAATCCAAACGAGTGAGTAAAAGGGTGAGCTTGCGGGAAAGTGCATCCGCTACGACATTGTCCTTGCCCCTCTTGTATTTTATTACATATGGAAAGGACTCAATGAACTCAACCCATTTTGCATGTCTTTTGTTCAAAGTTTGTTGACTTTTCAAATACTTCAAAGATTCATGGTCGGAGTGAATGATGAACTCTTTTGGCCAAAGATAGTGTTGCCAAACTTCAAGAACACGAACTAAAGCGTAAAGTTCCTTGTCATAAATAGGATAGTTGAGGCGTGCGCCATCCAACTTCTCACTATAATATGCCACGGGTTTTCCATTTTGCATGAGGACACCACCAATTCCAAGGCCACTTGCGTCACATTCTATCTCAAATGTTTTAGCAAAATCGGGAAGAGCAAGGAGTGGTGCCTCGGTGAGTCTCTTTTTCAATTCATCAAAAGCTTTTTGTTGTGCGTTGCCCCAAACAAACGGAACATTCTTTTTGGTAAGCTCGTTTAAAGGGCAAGCGATGGTGCTAAAATCTTTCACAAAACGGCGGTAAAATCCGGCTAGTCCATGGAAGCTTCGAACTTGACCAACATTTGTGGGAGTGGGCCAATTGTGGATGGCCTCAACTTTGGAAGAATCAACTTCAATCCCGTTGGCGGAAACCACAAAACCAAGAAAAACCAACTTGTTTTGAGCAAAAGTGCACTTGGGGAGGTTAGCATAAAGCTTTTCATGACGCAAGATGCACAAGACTTCTCTCACATGTTGCACATGGTCCTCGAGGTTTTTGCTATAAATGAGAATGTCATCGAAATAGACAACCACACTCTTGCCAATGAGAGGTCGCAAGATGTGATTCATGAGGCGCATGAAAGTAGATGGAGCATTTGAAAGACCAAATGGCATGACAAGCCATTCATAGAGACCAAGTTTGGTCTTGAATGCCGTCTTCCATTCATCACCTATTGCCATGCGAATTTGGTGGTAGCCACTACGCAAATCAATTTTAGAGAAAATCGTGGCACCACTCAATTCATCCAACATATCGTCTAAACGCGGAATGGGATGGCGATAACGGACGGTAATGGCATTGATGGGTCTACAATCCATACACATCCGTTGCGTCTCATCCGGTTTAGGCACAAGAATCACGGGAACGGCGCAAGGGCTAAGGCTTTCTCGAACGTACCCTTTTGCGAGGAGGTCTTGTATTTGGCGTTGAATCTCCTTTGTGTCTTCGGGGTTGGTGCGGTAGGCGGCTCGGTTTGGAAGGGGAGCGCCGGGTATGAGGTCGATGCGGTGCTCGATGCCCCGAAGCGGTGGTAGTCCATGAGGTAGCTCGTCGGGGAAGACGTCTTGGAAATCCTTCAAAAGAGACAACAAAGACGAAGGAATGTTGGTTAAGTCGTTAGTCTCCTCCGAGGGGCCCTTGCAAATGAGCACGTAGTGTAGAGTGGTGGATGGGTTGTGGTGCACTTCTCTCATCTCACTCTTGGTAGCTAGGAGAACACTCTTCATCTCACTCATATATGGCTTGTGGCGCTCACTCTCTTTTTGGTGGATCACTCTCTCACCTCTCATCTCACTAGTAATGGTGGCTTCCTTAGCCCTCGCTAAAGCCTTTGCATTGTCCGCAATTACTTGGCTAGGAGTCATTGGGCGTAGGATGTAGGTCTTGTCGTTGACCTTGAAGCTATAGGCGTTTGTGTAGCCATCATGGTTGGCTTTCTTGTCATATTGCCAAGGGCGACCAAGTAACATGTGGCACACCGTCATAGGCACGACATCACAATCAATGGTGTCTTCATAAGCGCCAATCTTGAAGGATATCGTGACGGTGTGTTGGATCTTCACATTTCCATTGTCGCTTAGCCATTGCACATGGTAGGGATGGGGGTGTTTCCGGAGCGGGAGGTTGAGCTTGGTGCATAGTTCGGTGCTTGCAAGATTGTGGCAACTCCCTCCATCGATGATAACCTTTATTGACTTGCCATTGATTCCGGCTCTTGTTTGGAAGATATTGCACCTTTGGTCTTCATTTGGAAGTGCATGGGTTGTCAACACTTTGGTCACCACAAGAGAAGGGCTTGCATCATGCACACATAGGACTTGCTCTTGGTCTTCCAAGTCATCTTCTTCATGAGAGGTTGCGGCTTGTACCAAGGCTTCATATTCTCCTTCACTCAAGTACTCCACATCTCCATCATCTCGAGTGATCATAACTCTTGTGTTCTTGCATTCAAAGGATTTATGTCCTTGAGCACCACATTTGAAACAAGTGATGTTACTAGATCCGGTGGAAGCTTTGGAGGACATGGTTGATTGCTCCGGCTTGAAGCTTGTTGTCTTGATGGCGCTTCTTGCTTGCTTTGGGGGATCCTTGGAGGCAAGTGCACTTGTGTTCTTGATGCTTGAGGAGGCATTCATGGCATTTCTTGCGGCGAAGAAGGTCTTTGTCTTTGCACTTGCTAGGTCTTCTCGCACTTGGCGCTCGGCCCTTGTTGCTTGGTGGAGTAGCTCAACCATGTTTTTGTAAGGCAAGAATTCCACTATCCTCTTGACGGGGATGTTCAAGCCATTCAAGAATCTTGCCATAGTTTGCTCTTCTCGCTCATCCACATTTGCACTCATCATGGTCATGTGCATCTCCTTGTAGTATTCCTCAACGGACTTGTAGCTTTGCTTGAGTTGAGTGAGCTTGTTGAAGAGGTCACGCTTGTGGTGAGTTGGTACAAAGCGGGTGTGCATGACTTCTTGCATCTCTTCCCATGTGTCAATGGGTGCTAGGTCTTCCTTCTCACGCTTCTTGTTGACCTCTTCCCACCAAACATTTGCATATCCTTCAAACTCAAGTGATGCCATGGCAACTTTCTTTGCTTCGGAGAAGTTGTGGATGCGGAATATCTTATCAACCTTGAGTACCCAAGACAAGTATGCGTCGGGATCTTCCTCTCCTTGGAACTTGGGCATGGTGAATTTGAGCTTCCCAAAGATTTCTTCCTCATTGCGGTCATTGCGTCGAGGAGGTGGTCTTGCTTCACCATGATCTTGACGTTGTTGAGGTTGAGGTTGTGGACCTTGAGCATCTTCATTGTTGTTTCTTTGTTGTTGAGGAGGAGGTGGTCTTCCATGACCTTCATCTTGATCATCATGGTTGTGGCGTTGATGAGGCCTCACACTTTCTTCACTTGATGCTTGGTGATGATTTGAGTCTTCTTCCATCTCAACATCTCGTGCTTGATGAGGTGGTCTTCTACCATGAGGGCGATCATCATGATGACGACGGTTGTCTTGACCTTGACGGCGTGGTGCCCTATCACGAGGAGGTTGATCAACATTGATGATGCGGCGGTCTTGGTTCACTTCTTGTTCGGCATTATGGTGGTGCCTTTGAGCATTGGCCACTTGAGATGGGCGAGGTTGCCCTTGATGATGACGTGCCTCTTGCTCTTGGCGGAGCCTTTCTTGCTCACGTGCATGAAGGAGATCTTGATCATGACGAAGACGTTGTTGTTCCTCTTGGAATTGAGCATGGAGATGTTCTTGTTGAAGGCGTTCTTCTTCAAGGCGTAGACGTTCTTGGACAAGTCGAAGTCGTGCTTGCTCCGCTTCTTGAGCTTGTTGTTGAAGCACTTGAGCATCCACATTATGGTGGCGTGGGTCTTGATTGGAATCATGATGCGACGATGTAGGAGCTCGTGACCTTGAGCTATGAGAGCGCGAAGACCTTGAATGGTGTCTTCTATCTTCTTGACGGTTGAGTGTGTGGAGGATGTTGTCCAACGCCGTCTTCATTTCTCTTGTTTCTTGACCTTGCATGGCGAGTGTTGCCTTCAACTCATTGCCTTGAGTTTCAATCTTCTCATTGAGTTCTTGAACTTGATTGTTGAGGTCAATCCTTTGCACTTGAGCTCTTTCTTCATAGCGGACATTGGTATCCTTGAGCATGGCTTCAAATTGATTGAGCTTGGCGTGGACGGCTTGAGTAGCTATCCAATGTTGGTGTCGCGTCATCGGTAATTGGTTCCCTTCTCCACTAGACATGGTTACAACTAAAACAAGAACTATGTGGTGGATGGTTAGGAAAGACTACCAAGAATGTCAAAACTTGCAAACCAAAATCGAAAAGGTGTTTCAAGTCGAGGAACAACCGATATGTATGCACACACACAAAACAAAACTCTATATGGTGTTAGGTATGGATGTGGAAAGCCAAATGGAAGAACCAAACGAAAAGTCTATTGTCAAAAGTGGGTAAGATCCAAAAGTCACAAGTCAAAGGCGGTGATCACAAAAGGCATACACAAGGTGGAACACACGCGTGGGACAAAATGGGGTTAGCGCGACGGAAAATGAGCACGAACAAAATTGGTCCTAACGAAGACTACTAGCTCGGTGTCACGCTAACGCAAGAGAGACCGTGGCTTGGTTGCAAAATTGAGAAGCAACAAGATTTGCGCAAGACGCCTCTCTTCTCTTTTCTCTCTTTTGCTTATAAGCTTTGGACTCTTTTGTGTATAGGTGTCACTCACACTCTTTTTCTTTTTCTCCTTTTTTTTGTATGCTTAGAAGCTTTCTTTTTCTCACTATCTATGTAAGTATGTCACACTTCTTTTGCCTATCTTTTCACACGAGCTTGCTTCGTAGCTTTGCTCAACACACGCACACCCTCACGGTCGGGACGCTTGCGCAATGCTTCGCAACACTAGAAAGCCACTCTCGATAGGAAAGGTACGCAAAGGAAGCTAAGGCTACAAGTTAGGTGCAAGTTATACCACTTGATGACGGTGGCCGACGATGTTGAACTTGCTATGGTGGAAGGTGTCAAATGAACCGCTTGGATCCTCGGGGTGCCGTCGTCGTAGTTGATGTTGCGGAAGCTTAGTGGTAGCTGAAATGGCACACACAACGAAGTCCAAACACAAGGGGTTAGTGCCAAAACGAAAAACGAAGAAAGCTGTCAAAATTTCGGCCAGGCGGAACTTCCGGTCCTGAGGGGCGGAACTTCCGGTCCCGGGCGGAACTTCCGGTCCTCCGGGGCGGAACTTCCGGTCGCAATCAGATCTGCGGGCTGTTCTTCGATTTGGGCGGAAATCCGGGCCGAAAATCTTCGAATTCGTGGAAAATTTGGCACTAAGAGCGGTGGGAAGGTGGGGGAATTGCAGATCAACACCAAAGACAAGTTTCTATTGGACCAAAACCACCAAAAACTCAACAAATCGCGAGATCCAACCAAGGCCAATTTGGGGCTATTTTTTGGGAAAATTTTTTGGAAAAATTTTTGGGCGAAATTGGTGGATTTGGTGGGTGTGGGGGTCAAATCCGTGGCAACCAAGGAGCTCTTGATACCATATGATATGGGCTAAGCCCAGGGATGTGCCCGATCTTCACGGATTTGAAGGGATTCGTGGGGGTAGGTGGATGAACGCGATGAACACGTGGGGGAAACGCGGGGATACAACACACACACGCACACAATTCGAGTTTTCCCTCGTTGGCTCGAAACACCAACTCGATAGAGATTGCAGGAAAAGACCTTCCGGTAGAAGTCCCGCAAAGAGATCGACTAATCGAAGCTCGGGAGATCTAGAAGGGTGAAAAGACCGGAAGGTTTGATGGAAGTGCAAGCAAAAGACCAAATAGGTAGAAGTGCAAGCAAAAGATCAAACAAACGGTAGAAGTCACCAAAGAGATCTTCACGAGTCGATAGGAGCCCGGGTGGCGATACAAGATCATAGATCTAGGTAAGGTTCCCACAAGGGTGAGCTAAGCTCAGGTTTTCTTTCAAATCAAGTCTAATCTGAGATCTGAGCCAACTAGGCTATTTATAGGTGGGGGCGAAGAGTTAAGTTACATGCTGAAAAGTGCTGTTGTGCTGAAGTTCGCGGTGGCGGAAGTTCCGGCCATCTTGGGCGGAAGTTCCGGTCCCTCGGGGCGGAAGTTCCGGTCCTGGGCCGGAAGTTCCGGCCAGACCAGTTCCGGCCAAGTTCCGGCCAAGTTCCGAAAGTCGTCCATTTCCTTGCAGTAACATCCAGGGGCCTTTTGTGGACTTTCGGAGCTTGGGCGGAACTTGGGCGGAAGTTCCGACCGGGCGGAAGTTCCGGTCCCTCGGGGCGGAAGTTCCGGTCCGATGCTTTTTCCTGCGCGCTGGAGGGCATCTTGGGGGCATCTTGGAGGAATCTGGCCGGAAGTTCCGGTCCTGGGGGGCGGAAGTTCCGGCCTGTGCGCTGTAGCTCCGTCTTCATCGTTTCCAGCTCTCTCTCCAACGCCTTGGTCTCCATGGCTTGTGTCTTGGTCGATGTACCTGATTGAGCATAGGGTATTTGCATGAAGTAGCAAGCCATCCAAGGGGGTGTCAAAGTCATAGGTAGAGAGGAGCGAATTCACCTCTTGGCGTAGTGCTTGGGCTCGAGCTCGTGTCATTGGACCACGAGGAGGGCTTGTCGGTCTTGAGGCGGCGGTATCAGTGGGATCCATTGATTGTCCTATATATGAGCCTAAAGAAGAATATCAAACTCTTGTGATTGGATCCATATCAATTCAATATAAGGTAACATGATTGATTTGAGGTTTATTTCTTCTTATGTCATATAAAATTTATTTGGTAGCAAGACTTGATCAACCTTGTTAACAAGTATATTTTATTGCATAAAAGAGCTAAACAACACTTCTTTCTTTCTTTCTCCCTCCACCTATTTTACTTGCTGTAGCACTTTTGTTTTGCAATATGCTTTAGTCATTTAAGATTTTAGAAATCATTTTCCTGCGCAGTAATCATTAATTTAATACCCAGAAATGTGCATTTTTCGAAGTTCTCTAAAAATTACAAAAATTACACCGTTGGTCCTATTTTTCGACGAGGCACCTGGGAGCACCAGAGGATGACCTGTGGGGCACCAGGAGGTGCCACACCATAGGCCGGCGCGGCCAGCAAGGGGGCCGCGCCACCTTGTGGTGTGGGCCACCCCTTGCCCCACTACATCATCTCTTCCTCCCAGCATCTTCTCTCTCCCGAAAAAACTCGTACCTCTCACTCGTGTTTCTGCTCAAGAACTCGCGATTTTTCGATCTCCTTGCTCAGCCCAAATTTTGTAATGAAATTGTTGAAAATTTCAGAAGGGGAAGATGAAGAAATTCAAATTTGGAGAATTGTTCAAGAAAGCAACAACCAGCACCGGTAGGCCCTCAAGGGCGTCTACTCAAATTAGGCGATCCTACAATGAGGATGTCATCGCGCCTAGCTTCGCGCCCGAGGAGGACCATGGGGCTCCTAATGCTTCATCCTTCCCTGTTATGAGTTTCTGACAAATGCAGGGATATTGGATGATTTCTTCACCCTTGTCAACAGGGCAGGCTTAGCCACCTATGTGGGAGACGAGAGGGAACAATACTACAGGCTCACCAAGGTTTTCGTTGAGAGCTTCAAGTTCCACAACACGGAATATGAGCCGACAGTTGCATTCAAGATCTATGATATTCCTGTTACTATGAAATTGGAAGAATTTTGTTGTGCATTGGGTATTGCCCCTGTAGGTACAGCAAGGAGGATTGATGACAACCCCCGGGACTTGTTGGAGCTCTACCGAGGGATCACCGGGGATGATTGCCGCACCATCCAGCGAGGGAAGATAAGAAACATTCAACTCCCCGCTATTAAATATTTCGCATATTACATTGGTACTAGCATTTTGGGTAGAGAAAATACTAGCAACATCTCTAGCTACCATCTTGCTTTCTTGAATGTTGCACTTACTGGAGAGACACCTTATCATCTTGGTTCTCTTATTGCTCGCCGCCTGTCTAGCAGGGGGCCTATTTTTGGAGGAACTATTGCACTGCGCATTTTAACACATCTAGATATTCCTCTTGATTCTAATGATGTACCATTAACCCCTAGGAAACTAGATATTGCTGCTATGAAGAGCCATCGTTTTGTTACTACTGACTCCACTATAGATAATATGGTCTATAGAATGTTGTTTGCTGATGGGAATGAGAAGGAAATCCCTCTTCCCCAGCCAGGTTTGTTCAATATTGACAGGCAATCATGGTCGCTCACTAAGGAGGCGGTGGAGGAACATATGAAGATACAGGAATTCCACCAGCAACATGACTCCGAGAACGCCGAGCCCTCCTACGACTACACCGTCACGTACCCCGACGTTTCCTCCAGCACATACATGGAACCGGGTCGTTCTTCGTCATATTACGAAGACACCACTTCATGGGGACCGTGGGAATGAACTCCACTTAGGCCAAAAGCCTAAGCTTGGGGGGAGGTATACCGGCATCACTCATTCTTTGCATATTATGGCTGCTGGATACTTGTACATACTTGTTTAGTCTCTTAGAGTGGTTTTCTAATGAGAGGGAGATGATATTTGGGGAAGTGCTGTCCAAAAACAGATTCTGTGCTGTTACCAAAAAAAATCGTACGCACAGCCAGAACGTTATTTTGAGTTGCCAATTTTTGAGCATGTTCCCCAGGTTGTTATCTAACTTTCATTAGTTGAACACTTTTTGGTCTGAGCAATGGAAGATTTTTGTTAATTTCGATTTCTGTACTGCTGTCAGGATTTGGCAGATTTCTGTCATCCTGCTTTTCTGTGTTTCTGTTAGTTTGCATTCTTTTGTTTTCGCTTTGTTTCTTTCCTAAAACACAAAAAGACCAAAAATATTTCTGTTGTTTCTCTTCACCATTTGTTTATTTGGTTCTTTGCTCTTAGTTTATTTCGTTTGCTATCGTTGGTTTGCTATGAGAAAACCCAAAAAGATTTTGCTTTGTTTGCTTGTTTTCTTTCGTTCTTGTTTCTAATTCGAAAACACCAAAAATATTTGCTGTTCTTCTTTGGTTTGTAAAGTTCATCATGAGTTCAATGGTCTTCGGTGGCTGGAGCGTGGTTTTCATTTCATATTATCCAAGCTACACAAGTGAAAAGGCAATAATGACAATCTACGACAATCTGATTGTGGTGAGAGGCTGGTATGAACTCTATTTGCTTTCATTTTTGTACATATACTCATCCATATGAGCATGCTTAGTTGGTTCATGTGAGGTATATGTTATTTGAGAAAGTCTAGTAGTTCATGATCTCTCATGTTTAGTTCTAATTTATTAATATGAGTAGCATGTCATGGATGTTCGCTTGCATTGTTTTATTCATAAGTAAGTATGGCATTGTGGTATCCTCCTCTGAATAATTCATTTATATCGACTTGGCACATGCTCACGCATGCATATGACTGAACAAAAAGTCAATTAAGCCTCGATGATTTATATTGCTTCAGAGTTCTTGTATCACTTTTATGCCTCCGTTAATTTATTTTGCCGCAAGCATGATTATGACAGTTACTGCTCTCTTGATTTGTCGCTCCCTAATCTTTTGCTAGCCTTCACTTGTACTGAGCGGGAACGCCGCTCGTGCTTCCAAACACCTGAAAACCAAGTTGTTCCAAAAGTGTCCACCATAAATACCTATGCATGGCATTTCAAACCATTCCAAGTAAATTCTCATGCGCTACCTTTAAAACTTTCAAAATGCTTCTCAATTTGTGTTAATGTTTCATAGCTCATGAGGAAGTATGTGGTGTTTAGCTTTCAACCTTGTCATTTACTTTTGACGGACTCTCATATGGACTAGTGGCACATCCGCTTATCCAATAATTTTGCAAAAAGAGCTGGCAATGGGATTCCCAGTCCCAAATTAATTAACTAAAATAGACACTCCTCCATGGTTTGTGATTGTTGGACGGCACCCGAAGGATTCGGTTAGCCATGGCTTGTGTGAGCAAAGGTTGGGGGGAGTGTCATCATCATAATAAAACTTAAATAAAAAGGCACTCCTTCATGGTATGTGATTGTTGGCAGGCACCCGAGGATTCGGTTAGCCATGGTTTGTGAAAGAAAGGTTGGAAGGAGTGCCAACCAAAAATAAATAAAATGGGAGCCGCTCTTGTGAGTCCGGTTGATGAGGTAGTTAGTGTACCCATTACTATTCGTTGACAACAACAAACACCTCTCAAAATAATTTTACTCCTGCTTTACAAATGAAAAGCTCTAGCGCATGTTAATCCCTGCTTCCCTCTGCGAAGGGTCAATCTTTTACTTTTATGTTGTGTCTCCATTCTTTCTTTGAGCACTATCTTGAGAGCACAACTGTCATTCTTAGTATAATATGCTTGTCTCAAAATATGATTGATTGTGGTATAACTTTGATGCTTTTATCTTTGACAATCACTACTTCTAGTCTTTCTATGAACTCAAGAGGTGCCTCGGCATTTATGTTTTGCCGATCAAATACGGGCAAGCGAGATACCACTTTATCATATTCTCTTATGAACATTGCAATCTTGCTTACATACATGATTCATGATGCTTATTATTAATTGTTGGTACCTCTCCATGATTGACATAGCTGTTGGATGATCTTATTTGCATATGTCTCATTATGAACTGCTTAAGTATTAGCCATAGCATGAGAATATATACATCATATGAGCAAATGTGTTCGTGAAAGTTCTTTTATCGCTCAGTTGTTAACTGAATTGCTTGAGGACAAGCAATAAGCTAAGCTTGGGGGGAGTTGATACGTCCAAAACGTATCTACTTTCCCGAACACTTTTGCTATTGTTTTGCCTCTAATTTGTGTATTTTGGATACAACTAACACGGACTAACGCTGTTTTCAGCAGAACTGCTCTGGTGTCTCGTTTTTGTGCAGAAATCCAACTTTCGGGAAAATCCTCGGAATTTATGCAGAAGGCCCTATTTTACCAAAATATTGACGGAGCCAGAAGGGCAAGGGAGGTGGAGGCCCGAGGGCCCCACACCACATGGCGGCGCGGCCCGGGGGGGCCCGCGCGGCCATGTGGTGTGGCCCCCTCGGCCGGCCTCCGCCCCCCTTCGGACTACTTATTGGTTTCGACCTGAAAACGCACGGAGAGAAGTCGAAGCCGCCAGAAACCCTCCAGAGAGCCGCCATATCGCGAAACTCCGTCTCGGGAGCAGAAGTCTCCGTTCGGCACTCCCCGGGACGGGGAATTGGAGGAGATCTTCACCGCCATCACCGCCAACGCCTCTCCATCGACCAGCCATGTTTCCCCCATCCATGTGTGAGTAATTCCCCCGCTGTAGGCTGAAGGGGATGGTAGGGATTGGATGAGATTGGTCATGTAATAGTCATAAGATTGTTAGGGCATAGTGCCTAGTATCCGTAGATGTTACTTTTATGATATTGTTGCAACTTGTTATGCTTAATGCTTGTCACTAGGGCCCGAGTGCCATGATCTCAGATCTGAACATGTTATTGATTCATGAAGATATTCGGTGTTTATGATCTTACCTGCAAGTTGTATACACATGTCGCTGTCCGGAACCAATGGCCCCGAAGTGACAAGAATCGGGACAACCGGAGGGGATGGTAGTGATGTGAGGATCACATGTGTTCACGGAGTGTTAATGCTTTGCTCCGGTACTCTATTAAAAGGAGTACCTTAATATCCAGTAGTTTCCCTAGAGGCCCGGCTGCCACCGGCTGGTAGGACAAAAGATGTTGTGCAAGTTTCTCATTGCGAGCACGTACGACTAAATATGGAACACATGCCTATTGATTGATTAGTACTTGGATACCGTTTTATTATTATCTGCAAATGCCCATGCTTTGATGAGATTCTCTCATCCATGCAACGCCCATTAAATCCGTCCCTGTGCCTACAGTATTTTAATCCTGTTGTTTACTATAATCCTCTGCTGTCTTTATTTCGCTCTGTTATTTCACTATTTCCACTGCCATAAAACTGTTACTACTGATAAACTCTTGCGAGCAAGTCTGTTTCCAGGTGCAGCTGAATTGACAACTCCGCTGTTAAGGCTTACAAGTATTCTTTGTCTCCCCTTGTGTCGAATCAATAAATTGGGTAATACTTCCCTCGAAGACTGTTGCGATCCCCTATACTTGTGGGACATCAGGCCGCGCGGGCCCCCCCTAGGTCGCGCCGCCTTATGGTGTGGGGCCCTCGGGCCTCCACCTTACTTGTCCTTCTGGCTCCGTCAGTATTCTGGGAAAATAGGGCCTTCTGCATAAATTAGAGGATTTTCCCGAAAGTTGGATTTCTGCACAAAAACGAGACACCAGAGCAGTTCTGCTGAAAACAGCGTTAGTCCGTGTTAGTTGTATCCAAAATACACAAATTAGAGGCAAAACAATAGCAAAAGTGTTCGGGAAAGTAGATACGTTTTGGACGTATCAACTCCCCCAAGCTTAGCTTATTGCTTGTCCTCAAGCAATTCAGTTAACAACTGAGCGATAAAAGAACTTTCACGAACACATTTGCTTATATGATGTATATATTCTCATGCTATGGCTAATACTCAAGCAGTTCATAATGAGATACATGCAAATAAGATCATCCAACAGCTATGTCAATCATGGAGAGGTACCAACAATTAATAATAAGCATCATGAATCATGTATATAAGCAAGATTGCAATGTTCATAAGAGAATATGATAAAGTGGTATCTCGCTTGCCCCTATTTGATCGGCAAAACATAAATGCCGAGGCACCTCTGGAGTTCATAGAAAGACTAGAAGTAGTGATTGTCAAAGATAAAAGCATCAAAGTTATACCACAATCAATCATATTTTGAGACAAGCATATTATACTAAGAATGACAGTTGTGCTCTCAAGATAGTGCTCAAAGAAAGAATGGAGACACAACATAAAAGTAAAAGATTGACCCTTCGAGAGGGAAGCAGGGATTAACATGCGCTAGAGCTTTTCATTTGTAAAGCAGGAGTAAAATTATTTTGAGAGGTGTTTGTTGTTGTCAACGAATGGTAATGGGTACACTAACTACCTCATCAACCGTACTCCCAAGAGCGACTCCCATGAATTATTTGCATGTTTATGTGGCACTCCTTCCAACCTTTCTTACACAAACCATGGCTAACCGAATCCTCGGGTGCCTGCCAACAATCATACCATGAAGGAGTGCCTTTTTATTTAAGTTTTATTATGATGATGACACTCCCCCAACCTTTGCTTACACAAGCCATGGCTAACCGAATCCTTCGGGTGCCGTCCAACAATCACAAACCATGGAGGAGTGTCTATTTAAGTTAATTAATTCGGGACTGGGAATCCCATTGCCAGCTCTTTTTGCAAAATTATTGGATAAGCGGATGTGCCACTAGTCCATATGAGAGTCCGTCAAAAGTAAATGACAAGGTTGAAATCTAAACACCACATACTTCCTCATGAGCTATGAAACATTAACAAAATTGAGAAGCATTTTGAAAGTTTTAAAGGTAGCGCATGAGAATTTACTTGGAATGGTTTGAAATGCCATGCATAGGTATTTATGGTGGACACTTTGGAACAACTTGGTTTTCAGGTGTTTGGAAGCACGAGCGGCGTTCCCGCTCAGTACAAGTGAAGGCTAGCAAAAGACTAGGGAGCGACAAATCAAGAGAGCGGAACTGTCATAATCATGCTTGCGGCAAAATAAATTAACGGAGGCATAAAAGTGATACAATAACTCTGAAGCAATATAAATCATCGAGGCTTAATTGACTTTTTTGTTCAGTCATATGCATGCGTGAGCATGTAAAGTCGATATAAATGAATTTTCAGAGGAGGATACCACAATGCCATACTTACTTATGAATAAAACAATGCAAAACATCCATATGCTACTCATATTAATAAATTGGAGCTAAACATGAGAGATCATGAACTACTAGACTTTCTCAAATAACATATACCTCATATGAACCAACTAAGCATGCTCACATGGATGAGTATATGTACAAAAATGAAAACAAATAGAGTTCATACCAGCCTCTCACCACAATCCAATTGTTGTAGATCGTCATTATTGCCTTTCACTTGTGTAGCTTGGATAATATGAAATGAAAACCACGCTCCAGCCACCGAAGACCATTGAACTCATGATGAACTTTACAAACCAAAGAAGAACAGCAAATATTTTTGGTGTTTTCGAATTGGAAACAAGAACAAAAGAAACAAGAAAACAAAGCAAAATCTTTTGGGTTTTCTCATAGCAAACCAACGATAGCAAATAAAGTAAACTAAGAGCAAAGAACCAAATAAACAAATGGTGAAGAGAAACAACAGAAATATTTTTGGTCTTTTTGTGTTTTAGGAAAGAAACAAAGAAAAAACAAGAATGCAAACTAACAGAAACACAGAAAAGCAGGATGACAGAAATCTGCCAAATCCTGACAGCAGTACAGAAATCGAAATTAACAAAAATCTTCCATTGCTCAGATCAAAAAGTGTTCAACTAATGAAAGTTAGATAACAACCTGGGGCACATGCTCAAAAATTGGCAACTCAAAATAACGTTCTGGCTGTGCGTACGAATTTTTTTGGTAACAGCCCAGAATCTGTTTTTGGACAGCACTTCCCCAAATATCATCTCCCTCTCATTAGAAAACCACTCTAAGAAACTAAACAAGTATGTACAAGTATCCAGCAACCATAATATGCAAAGAATGAGTGATGCCGGTATACCTCCCCCAAGCTTAGGCTTTTGGCCTAAGTGGAGTTCATTCCCATCGAGGGTCGGAGTTCCACGCCGGTGGATCATACATGGAGTGGTAATAGGGCCCCTGCGCAGAAGAATGTCGTGGAGGTTCCACATGACCATGATGTTGATATGAGGAGCTCGCTGCATCGGATGAAGAGTCGGGGTGCTCCTCGGCCTCCTCCAATTCCCTTGCACGATGGCTTTCCCTTTCTATGTATGCGTTTAGCTCATTTTCTGTGATCGACCACCCTTTCCTGGCATCAAGGTTAAACAGAGCAGGTGCAGGCAATCGTACTAGTTTTTCAATTTTCTTAGTTATGCTCCAGTTTTTCTTATACAAAGTTATCCTATAATGCAGGTTGTTCAAATTAGATGCATCTGAAATAAACTCATGTTTAATCATGGAAACAACATCAAGCTTCTCTATAGAAAGCGGAATATCTAAATGGTGAGGTCCCACACCATGCATAGCTAATAAGCGAGAGGCGATAAGACCTCCACAAATTCCTCCTTTCTCACGGTTAGTAGCAAGTCTACAAGCTATTAAAGCACCCAAATTATAAGTCCTATCCTGTTGCAAAGCGGCAGCTAAGAAAGCCAAATCTTGGACAGATAATTTACCTCCATTCTTTCTAGCAAGAACGCACTTTGTAACGAAATAAGCAAAGTAGCGGATAGCTGGTTGTTGAATGCTACTAATCTTACCACCATCATTGGAGAAGCTCCTCCCATTACAAATCATTGTATAAAGATTCGAGAGCTCCCGCGGCGTTCCCCTGATCTTCTCGCAGGATCCCCACCGCGGCACTCTAATTGCTGTACAAAAATCACTGAAAGGCAAGTTGATAGTTTTGTTATAAATCTTGTACCGGACCATGGGGTTAGTTTGAGACCGATGAAATTCGAAATCCTGCACAACCGACACCGTTAGTTTAGCATATTGGTGAGGTTCACCAACAGTAAAACCTTCCAACCCTGCATTGGAAATCAGTGTTTGAACATCTTGCAGGATTCCTGCATTCCGCATAAAATCCGTGCATGGGTAATAAGAGGGGTATACTCCCTCTTCACGATGAACTCTCATGACTTGTTGTACCTCCAACTCTTGTTGGTTAAGTTGGTGCATACTCCCCTCCATTTTCTGAAATTTTCAACAACCATTATAAAATTTGATTTCAAGGTATATAATTGAAGGGAACTACTATAGGAACTTGCTAGAGTACTACACATGCATCAAAAGTAATTTCTACCACTTAGAACAAGCATGCAAGCTCACTAAACATGTTATCTACAGCAGCAAAATATTCAAGATATACTCAACCAAACAAAATTCTAATTGGACAATCAAAGGAGTCACATACCAAGGAGTAAATGTGCCAAATTTCAGACAGAAATCTGGGCTGAGCAAGGAGATCGAGAAATCGCGAGTTCTTGAGCAGAAACGCGAGTGAGAGGAACTTGGTGCGAGTTTTTTCGGGAGAGAGAAGATGCTGGGAGGAAGAGATGAAGTAGTGGGGCAAGGAGGGGCCCACACCACAGGGTGGCGCGCCCACCTCCTTGGCCGCGCCGGCCTATGGTCTGGCCTATGGTACTCCCAGGTGCCTCGTCGAAAAATAGGACCAACGGTGTAATTTTTGTAATTTTTAGAGAACTTCGAAAAATGCACATTTCTGGGTGTTAAATTAATTATTACTGCGCAGGAAAATGATTTCCAAAATCTTAACAGCTAAGGCATATTGCAAAACAAAAGGTGCTACAGCAAGTAAAACAAATGGAGGGAGAAAGAAAGAAAGAAATGTTGTTTAGCTCTCTTATGCATTAAAATATACTTGTTAACAAGGTTGATCAAGTCTTGCTACCAAATAAATTTTATATGACATAAGAAGAAATAAACCTCAAATCAATCATGTTACCTTATATTGAATTGATATGGATCCAATCACACGAGTTTGATATTCTTCTTTAGGCTCATATATAGGACAATCAATGGATCCCACTTTGATAGTTTTCACATTAAAAATTGTATTGACTCCACATACTTTATCAATCCTCTTGGGAAAATAGACAGTGTGTGTCCTTATCATCAACATTGAAAGTAACCATGCCTTTATTGCAATCAATAACAGCCCCTGCAGTATTAAGAAAGGGTCTTCCAAGAATAATGGACATATTATCATCTTCAGGCATTTCCAACACAACAAAATCAGTTAATATCAAGCAATGTTGAGTAACTTGAACAGGAACATTCTCACATACCAACAGGAATAGCAGTAGATTTATCAGCCATTTGCAAAGATATATCAGTTGGTATCAACTTATCTAAATCAAGTCTCTTATAAAGAGAAAAAGGCATTACACTAACTCCCGCTCCCAAATCACATAGAGCAGTTCTAACATAATTATTCTTGATGGAACAAGGAATAGTCGGTATACCTGGGTCTCCAAGCTTCTTTGGAATCTTACCATTGAAGGAGTAATTAGCGAGCATAGTGGAAATCTCCTCATTGGGAATTTTCCTTTTGTTAGAGACAATATCTTTCATATACTTTGAATAAGGAGGCAATTTAATAGCATCAGTCAAAGGGATTTGCAAAAATAAAGGTTTCATCCAATCACAAAATTTATTATAATGTTCCTCCTCCTTTGATTTTAGTTTCTTAGCAGGAAAAGGCATTTGCTTTTGAACCCAAGGTTCTCTTTCATTACCATGTTTCTCAGTAATAAAATCTTCTTTAGTGTACTTTTTATTTTTAGCAGGCTTTTCAGGTTCTTTTTCAACCTCTTCTTTATCAGGAGTATCATCCTTATCATTATCTTTATCATGTTCATTACCACTTTCAGTTTCAGCATCAGAAATAGAAATACTATTAGGATCATTAACAGGTTCAGAGGATTCTACAACATTCTTATGTTTCTTTTTCTTTTTCTTAGATGGAGCACTAGTTTTAGTTAGTTGAGAATCTTGTTCAACTCTTTTGGGATGCCCTTCAGGATATAGAGGATCCTGGGTAGAAACACCACCTCTAGTTGTTACTTCATAAGCATGTTTTTCTTTAGAATTATTTCCCAACAAGTCATTTTGCACTTTAGTAAGTTGATCAATTTGAGTTTGAACCATTTGAAAATGTTTAACAAGTATCTTAACATCATTGGAGGTTCTCTCCACAATACCATGCAATTCACTAATAGCTCGAGAATTTTCCATTAAATGACTCTCTACTCTCATATTAAAGTTTTCTTGCTTAACAATATAATTACCAAACTCATCTAAGCATTGAGCAGGAGGTTTTGAATACGGAATATCTTCCCTAGTAAAGCGTTGAAGAGAGTGTACCTCAATCATGGATGAAGGGGGAGTTATCTCACATAAATCTTCTATAGGAGGTAAATTCTTCACATCTTCAGGTTTAATACCCTTCTCTTTAAGAGACTTCTTGGATTCCCTCATATCTTCATCATTTAATTTAATCATACCCCTCTTCTTCAATATCGGTGTCGGGGTTGGTTCAGGTGTAGACCAATCATCATGATTCCGGCCTATTTTAGCCAATAATTCTTCAGCGTCGTCTGGAGTTCTTTTCCTGAAAACACAACCAGCACAACTATCCAGGTATGCCCTAGACTCAATAGTTAGTCCACTATAAAATATATCAAGTAAATCATGCTTTTCCAAATCATGGTCAGGCTGAGCTCTAATAAGAGAGCAAAATCTCGCCCAAGCCTCAGGCAATTTCTCTCCATCTTCCTGGTCAAAATTATAAATTCTCTGCAAAGCAGCATGTTGAGCACTAGCAGGAAAGTATTTCCGGAAGAAAACATCAAGCAATTCTTTTGGACTTTTAATAGAACCAGGAGGCAAATTATTATACCAAGTTTTAGCATCATCCTTTAATGAGAAAGGAAAAATTTTAGCGACAAAATAAGTACGCATCTTAATATCATCAGAAAACAAACCACTAAGAGTAGATAACTCAGTCATGTGTTCAACAGCACTTTCTTTTTCAATACCACAAAAGGGTGTTTTCTCAACAATAGCTATATGAGATAGATCAAGAGAAAAATCATAATCTTTATCCCTAATGTTTATAGGAGATGTGGCAAATTTAGGATCAGGAGACAGTTTATATCTAACAGCATGTTCTGCAAGCAACTTTTTAATTTTTCTTGCATCAGTAGTAGCATTGCATTTTTCAATAAAATCATCATCAAGCTCTACATAATCTTCATCAAGATCATCACTAGAATATTCAACAGACTCAGGTGAATTAACAGGTGTAGCAGCATTTTCATTAGGAGTTTCAGTATTTTCAATTTGTCTAGACTTAGCAATTGTAGCATCTAGAAAAGATCCTAACGAACCATCATTATCAAGCACAGCAGAAGCATCATCACAATTATGAGAGGAATTTTCAGATTCAGCAGAAGTACCAGCATTTGAAGCTTGTGGTGGTGAAACAAGTTTACTTATCACAGATGGTGAATCAAGAGCAGCAGAGGTACTAAGAGTTGTACCTTTTCTTGTAGTGGATGGTAATATGGCGATCTTAGTATCGCGAGGTTTACCCATGATGGAGAATTTGCAGCGAACAATATCAATCCAAGTGAACTTCCAAATAAAGCTATGCTCCCCGGCAACGGCGCCAGAAAATAGTCTTGATGACCCACAAGTATAGGGGATCGCAACAGTCTTCGAGGGAAGTATTACCCAATTTATTGATTCGACACAAGGGGAGACAAAGAATACTTGTAAGCCTTAACAACGGAGTTGTCAATTCAGCTGCACCTGGAAACAGACTTGCTCGCAAGAGTTTATCAGTAGTAACAGTTTTATAGCAGTAGGAATAGTGAAATAACAGCAGCGGTGAAATAAAGACAGCAGTAGTGATTATAGTAAACAACAAGATTAAAATACTGTAGGCACAGGGACGGATTAACGGGCGTTGCATGGATGAGAGAAACTCATATAACAATCAAAGCAGGGGCATTTGCAGATAATAATAAAACGGTATCCAAGTACTAATCAATCAATAGGCATGTGTTCCATATATAGTCGTACGTGCTCGCAATGAGAAACTTGCACAACATCTTTTGTCCTACCAGGGTGGCCGGGCCTCTAGGGAAACTACTGGATATTAAGGTACTCCTTTTAATAAATACCGGAGCAAAGCATTAACACTCCGTGAACACATGTGATCCTCACATCACTACCATCCCCTCCGGTTGTCCCGATTTCTGTCACTTCGGGGCCATTGGTTCCGGACAGCGACATGTGTATACAACTTGCAGGTAAGATCATAAACAACGAATATCTTCATGAATCAATAACATGTTCAGATCTGAGATCATGGCACTCGGGCCCTAGTGACAAGCATTAAGCATAACAAGTTGCAACAATATCATAAAAGTGACATCTACGGATACTAGGCACTATGCCCTAACAATCTTATGACTATTACATGACCAATCTCATCCAATCCCTACCATCCCCTTCAGCCTACAGCGGGGGAATTACTCACACATGGATGGGGGAAACATGGCTGGTCGATGGAGAGGCGTTGGCGGTGATGGCGGTGAAGATCTCCTCCAATTCCCCGTCCCGGCGGAGTGCCAGAACGGAGACTTCTGGCTCCCGAGACGGAGTTTCGCGATGTGGCGGCTCTCGGAGGGTTTCGGCGACTTCGACTTCTCCGTGCGTTTTTAGGTTGAGGCCGATAACTAGTCCGAAGGAGGGCATCGGAGGCCGGCCGAGGGGGCCACACCATAGGGCCGCGCGGGCCCCCCTGATACGTCTCCAACGTATCGATAATTTCTTATGTTCCATGCTACTTTATTGATGATACCTACATGTTTTATGCACATTATATGTCATATTTATGCATTTTCTGGAACTAACCTATTAACAAGATGCCGAAGAGCTAGTTGCTGTTTTCTGCTGTTTTTGGTTTCAGAAATCCTAGTAAGGAAATATTCTCGGAATTGGACGAAACTTTCGCCCAGGGTGCTATTTTTGCACGAAGCTTCCAGAAGACCGAAGAGATAACGAAGTGGGGCCACGAGGCAGCAGGGGGCTAGGCGGCGCGGCCCAAGCCCTGGCCGCGCGGCCCTACCCCCTGGGCACCTCGTGTGGCCCCCGCGTTGACCTTCCGCCTACTTAAAGTCTCCGCCGCGAAACCCCTAGTACCGAGAGCCACGATACGGAAAACCTTCCAGACGCCGCCGCCGCAATCCCATCTCGGGGGATTCGGGAGATCGCCTCCGGCACCCTGCCGGAGAGGGGATTCATCTCCCGGAGGACTCTACCGCCATGGTCGCCTCCGGAGTGATGAGTGAGTAGTTCACCCTGGACCATGGGTCCATAGCAGTAGCTAGATGGTCGTCTTCTCCTTGTTGTGCTTCATTGTTGGATCTTGTGAGCTGCCTAACATGATCAAGATCATCTATCTGTAATACTATATGTTGTGTTTGTCGGGATCCGATGGATAGAGAATACTATGTTATGGTGATTATCAATCTATTGTTTATGTGTTGTTTATGATCTTGCATGCTCTCCGTTATTAGTAGAGGCTCTGGCCAAGTTTTTGCTCTTAACTCCAAGAGGGAGTATTTATGCTCGATAGTGGGTTCATGCCTTCATTGACACCTGGGACAGTGACAGAAAGTTCTAAGGTTGTGATGTGCTGTTGCCACTAGGAATAAAACATTGATGCTATGTCTAAGGATGTAGTTGTTGATTACATTACGCACCATACTTAATGCAATTGTCTGTTGCTTTGCAACTTAATACTGAATGGGGTTCGGATGATAACCTGAAGGTGGACTTTTTAGGCATAGATGCAGTTGGATGGCGGTCTATGTACTTTGTCGTAATGCCCAATTAAATCTCACTATATTTATCATATCATGTATATGCATTGTTATGCCCTTCTCTATTTGTCAATTGCCCAACTGTAATTTGTTCACCCAACATGCTTTTATCTTATGGGAGAGACACCTCTAGTGAACTGTGGACCCCGGTCCTATTCTTTACATAGCATACAATCTACTAATTGTGTTTTCTGTTTTCTTTGCAAACATCTTCCACTCGATACGCTTAATCCTTTGTTACAGCAAGCCGGTGAGATTGACAACCTCCTGTTTCGTTGGGGCAAAGTACTTGGGTTGTCTTGTGCAGGTTCCGCGTTGGCGCGGAATCCCTGGTGTTGCGCCGCATCACATTTCGCGACCATCAACCTTCAACGTGCTTCTTGGCTCCTCCTGGTTCGATCAACCTTGGTTTCTTTCTGAGGGAAAACTTGCCACTGTGCGCATCATACCTTCCTCTTGGGGTTCCCAACGGACGTGTACATTTACGCGCATCAAGCCTGTTTTCTGGCGCCGTTGCCGGGGAGATCAAGACACGCTGCAAGGGGAGTCTCCACTTCTCAATCTCTTTACTTTGTTTTTGTCTTGCTTTATTTTATTTACTACTTTGTTTGCTGCACCTAATCAAAACACAAAAAAATTAGTTGCTAGTTTTACTTTATTTACTATCTTGCTCTCTATATCAAAAACACAAAAAAAAATTAGTTACTTGCATTTACCTTATCTAGTTTGCTTTATTTACTGTTGCTAAAATGAATACCCCTGAAAATACTAAGTTGTGTGACTTCACAAATGCAAATAATAATGATTTCCTATGCACACCTATTGCTCCACCTGCTACTATAGCAGAATTCTTTGAAATTAAACCTGCTTTACTAAATCTTGTCATGAGAGATCAATTTTCTGGTGCTAGTTCTGATGATGCTGCTGCCCATCTCAATAATTTTGTTGAACTTTGTGAAATGCAAAAGTATAAAGATGTAGATGGTGACATTATTAAATTGAAAGTGTTTCCTTTCTCATTAAGAGGAAGAGCTAAAGATTGGTTGCTATCTTTGCCTAAGAATAGTATTGATTCATGGACTAAATGCAAGGATGCTTTTATTGGTAGATATTATCCTCCCGCTAAAATTATATCTTTGAGAAGTAGCATAATGAATTTTAAACAATTAGATACTGAACATGTTGCTCAAGCATGGGAGAGAATGAAAACTTTGGTAAAGAATTGCCCAACCCATGGACTGACTACTTGGATGATCATCCAAACCTTCTATGCAGGACTAAATTTTTCTTCGCGGAATTTATTGGATTCAGCTGCTGGAGGTACCTTTATGTCCATCACATTGGGGGCGGCTACAAAACTTCTTGATGATATGATGATAAATTACTCTGAATGGCACACGGAAAGAGCTCCACAAGGTAAGAAGGTAAATTCTGTTGAAGAAACCTCTTCCTTGAGTGATAAGATTGATGTGATTATGTCTATGCTTGTGAATGGTAGATCTAATGTTGATCCAAATAATGTTCCTTTAGCTTCATTGGTTGCTCAAGAAGAAAATGTTGATGTGAATTTCATTAAAAATAATAATTTCAACAACAATGCTTATAGGAACAACTCTGGTAATAATTATAGGCCATATCCTTCTGCTAATGGTAATGGTTATGGTAATTCTTATGGGAATTCTTACAACAATAATAGGAGTGTACCCTCTGGTCTTGAAGCTATGCTTAAAGAATTTATTAGTACACAAACCGCTTTTAACAAATCTGTTGAGGAAAAGCTTGATAAAATTGATACTATTGCTTCTAGAGTTGATAGACTTGCCTCCGATGTTAATCTTTTAAAATTGAAAGTTATGCCTAATAATGATATTGATAATAAGATTACTACTACAGCAAATGCCATCCAAGTTAGAATTAATGAGAATATAAGATTAATGGCTGAACTGCGTGCTAGGTGGGATAGAGAAGAAAATGAAAAACTAGCTAAAGAGAATAATGTAGCTAAAGTTTGGACTATTACCACCACTAGTAATGCTAATTCTTCACATGTTGCTGCACCTCCTACTATCAATGGTAAAATAATTGGTGTTGGCAATGTTTCTACTCCTAGTGCAAAGCGAACAAAACTGCCTGAAATTGCTAAAACTGCTGAAACTGCTTGTGATAAAACTGCTGAAATTTTTTCCAACCTTGGGAACAATGATCCCATTGCTGTAGCTCATAATGATTTAGATTTTGATGATTGCCACATCTCTGAAGTTATAAAGTTCTTACAAAAACTTGCTAAAAGTCCTAATGCTAGTGCTATAAATTTAGCCTTTACAAAACATATTACAAATGCTCTCATAAAAGCTAGAGAAGAGAAACTAAAACTTGAAACTTCTATTCCTAGAAAGCTAGAAGATGGTTGGGAGCCCATCATTAAAATGAAATTCAATGACTTTGAATGTAATGCTTTATGTGATCTTGGTGCAAGTATTTCTGTTATGCCTAAAAAGATTTATGATATGCTTGACTTGCCACCATTGAAGAATTGTTATTTGGATGTTAATCTTGCCGATAATGTTAAAAAGAAACCTTTGGGGAGGATTGATAATGTGCATATTACGGTTAACAATAACCTTGTCCCCGTTGATTTTGTTGTCTTGGATATCGAATGCAATGCATCTTGTCCTATTGTGTTGGGAAGACCTTTTCTTCGAACTGTTGGTGCTGTTATTGATATGAGGGAAGGTAATATTAAATATCAATTTCCTCTCAAGAAAGGTATGGAACACTTCCCTAGAAAGAGAATGAAGTTTCCTTTTGATTCTATTATTAGAACAAGTTATGATGTTGATGCTTCTACTCTCGATAATACTTGATTTGCACTTTCTGCGCCTAGCTGAAAGGCGTTAAAGAAAAGCGCTTATGGGAGACAACCCATGTTTTTACCTACAGCAATTTTTTGTTTTGTTGAGTCTTGGAAGTTGTTTACTACTGTAGCAACCTCTCCTTATCATGTTTTTGTGCCAAGTAAAGTTTCTATGTCAAAGTTGATGTTATATTTAGGATCGCTGCGCAGAAACAGCATTGCTGTCTGTCACGAATCTGGGCACAGTTCTCTGTAGAAAATTCGAAAAAATCTGCCAATTTACGAGCGTGATCCTCAGATATGTACGCAACTTTCATTAGTTTTGAGTTTTCCATTTGAGCAAGTCTGGTGCCAGCTTTAAATTCGTCTTTACGGACTGTTCTGTTTTTACAGATTCTGCCTTTTATTTCGCATTGCCTCTTTTGCTATGTTGGATTTATTTCTTTGATCCATTAATGTCCAGTAGCTTTATGCAATGTCCAGAAGTGTAAAGAATGATTGTGCCACCTCTGAACATGTGAATTATTAATTGTGCACTAACCCTCTAATGAGTTTGCTTTAAGTTTGGTGTGAAGGAAGTTTTCAAGGGTCAAGAGAGGAGAATGATATACTATGATCAAGAGGAGTGAAAGCTCTAAGCTTGGGGATGCCCCCGTGGTTCACCCCTGCATATTCTAAGAAGACTCAAGCGTCTAAGCTTGGGGATGCCCAAGGCATCCCCTTCTTCATCGACAACATCATCAGGTTCCTCCCCTGAAACTATATTTTTATTCAATCACATCTTGTGTTCTTTACTTGGAGCGTCGGTTTGTTTTTGTTTTTGTTTTTGTTTGAATAAAATGGATCCTAGCATTCACTTTGTGGAGAGAGACACGCTCCGCTGTTGCATATGGACACATGTGTCCTTAGGCTTTACTCATAATGTTCAAGGCGAAGTTTCTTCTTCGTTAAATTGTTATATGGTTGGAATTGGAAAATGCTACATGTAGTAATTCTAAAATGTCTTGGATAATGTGATACTTGGCAATTGTTGTGCTCATGTTTAAGCTCTTGCATCATATACTTTGCACCCATTAATGAAGAAATACATAGAGCTTGCTAAAATTTGATTTGCATATTTGGTCTCTCTAAGGTCTAGATAATATCTAGTATTGAGTTTTGAACAACAAGGAAGACGGTGTAGAGTCTTATAATGTTTACAATATGTCTTTTATGTGAGTTTTGCTGCACCTGTTCATCCTTGAGTTTGCTTCAAATAACCTTGCTAGCCTAAACCTTGTATCGAGAGGGAATACTTCTCATGCATCCAAAATCCTTGAGCCAACTACTATGCCATTTGTGTCCACCATACCTACCTACTACATGGTATTTCTCCGCCATTCCAAAGTAAATTGCTTGAGTGCTACCTTTAAAATTCCATCATTCACCTTTGCAATATATAGCTCATGGGACAAAATAGCCTTAAAAACTATCGTAGTATTGAATATGTACTTATGCACTTTATCTTTTATTAAGTTGCTTGTTGTGCGATAACCATGCTTCTGGGGAACGCCATCAACTATTGTTGAATATCATGTGAGTTGCTATGCATGTCCGTCTTGTCTGAAGGATCTATCATTTTAGTGGTTGGAGCATGCAAAATTGTTAGAGAAGAACATTGGGCCGCTAACTAAAGCCATGAATCATGGTGGAAGTTTCAGTTTTGGACATATATCCTCAATCTCATATGAGAATAATAATCATTGCTACATGCTTATGCATTTAAGAGGAGTCCATTATCTGTTGTCCATGTTGTCCCGGTATGGATGTCTAAGTTGAGAATAATCAAAAGCGAGAAATCCAAAATGCGAGCTTTCTCCTTAGACCTTTGTACAGGCATGGAGGTACCCCTTTGTGACACTTGGTTGAAACATGGCATGCAAAGATCCGGTAGTCCAAGCTAAGTAGGACGAGGTGCGGGCACTATTAGTATACTATGCATGAGGCTTGCAACTTGTAAGATATAATTTACATAACTCATATGCTTTATTACTACCGTTGACAAAATTGTTTCATGTTTTCAAAATAAAAGCTCTAGCACAAATACGCAATCGATGCTTTCCTCTTTGAAGGACCATTCTTTTACTTTTATTGTTGAGTCAGTTTACCTATCTCCTTCCACCTTAAGAAGCAAACACTTGTGTGAACTGTGCATTGATTCCTACATACTTGCATATTGCACTTGTTATATTACTTTATGTTGACAATATCCATGAGATATACATGTTATAAGTTGAAAGCAACCGCTGAAACTTAATCTTCCTTTGTGTTGCTTCAACACCTTTACTTTGATTTATTGCTTTATGAGTTAACTCTTATGCAAGACTTATTGATGCTTGTCTTGAAGTACTATTCATGAAAAGTCTTTGTCATATGATTCACTTGTTTACTCATGTCATTACCTTTGCTTTGATCTGCATTCATTACATATGTTTACAAATAGTATGATCAAGATTATGATGGCATGTCACTTCAGAAATTATCTTTGTTATCGTTTTACCTGCTCGGGACGAGCAGAACTAAGCTTGGGGATGCTGATACGTCTCCAACGTATCGATAATTTCTTATGTTCCATGCTACTTTATTGATGATACCTACATGTTTTATGCACATTATATGTCATATTTATGCATTTTGGAACTAACCTATTAACAAGATGCCGAAGAGCCAGTTGTTGTTTTCTGCTGTTTTTGGTTTCAGAAATCCTAGTAAGGAAATATTCTCGGAATTGGACGAAACTTTCGCCCAGGGTCCTTTTTGCACGAAGCTTCCAGAAGACCGAAGAGATAACGAAGTGGGGCCACGAGGCAGCCGGGGGCTAGGGCGCGCGGCAAGCCCGGCCGCGCGGCCCTACCCCTGGGCACCTCGTGTGGCCCCCGCGTTGACCTTCCGCCTACTTAAAGTCTCCGTCGCGAAACCCCCGGTAGAGCCACGATACGGAAAACCTTCCAGAGACGCGCCGCCGCGAATCCCATCTCGGGGGATTCAGGAGATCGCCTCCGGCACCCTGCCGGAGAGGGGATTCATCTCCCGGAGGACTCTACACCGCCATGGTCGCCTCCGGAGTGATGAGTGAGTAGTTCACCCTGGACCATGGGTCCATAGCAGTAGCTAGATGGTCGTCTTCTCCTTGTTGGATCTTGTGAGCTGCCTAACATGATCAAGATCATCTATCTGTAATACTATATGTTGTGTTTGTCGGGATCCGATGGATAGAGAATACTATGTTATGGTGATTATCAATCTATTGTTTATGTGTTGTTTATGATCTTGCATGCTCTCCGTTATTAGTAGAGGCTCTGGCCAAGTTTTTGCTCTTAACTCCAAGAGGGAGTATTTATGCTCGATAGTGGGTTCATGCCTTCATTGACACCTGGGACAGTGACAGAAAGTTCTAAGGTTGTGATGTGTTGTTGCCACTAGGGATAAAACATTGATGCTATGTCTAAGGATGTAGTTGTTGATTACATTACGCACCATACTTAATGCAATTGTCTGTTGCTTTGCAACTTAATACTGAATGGGGTTCGGATGATAACCTGAAGGTGGCTTTTTAGGCATAGATGCAGTTGGATGGCGGTCTATGTACTTTGTCGTAAATCTCACTATATTTATCATATCATGTATATGCATTGTTATGCCCTTCTCTATTTGTCAATTGCCCGACTGTAATTTGTTCACCCAACATGCTTTTATCTTATGGGAGAGACACCTCTAGTGAACTGTGGACCCCGGTCCTATTCTTTACATAGCATACAATCTACTGCAATTGTGTTTTACTGTTTTCTTTGCAAACATCTTCCACTCGATACGCTTAATCCTTTGTTACAGCAAGCCGGTGAGATTGACAACCTCACTGTTTCGTTGGGGCAAAGTACTTGGGTTGTGTTGTGCAGGTTCCGCGTTGGCGCCGGAATCCCTGGTGTTGCGCCGCATCACATTTCGCGACCATCAACCTTCAACGTGCTTCTTGGCTCCTCCTGGTTCGATCAACCTTGGTTTCTTTCTGAGGGAAAACTTGCCACTGTGCGCATCATACCTTCCTCTTGGGGTTCCCAACGGACGTGTACATTTACGCGTATCACCCCCCTAGCGCCGCCTGGTGGTGTGGGGCCCTCGGGCCTCCACCTTACTTGTCCTTCTGGCTCCGTCAGTATTCTGGGAAAATAGGGCCTTCTGCATAAATTCCGAGGATTTTCCCGAAAGTTGGATTTCTGCACAAAAACGAGACACCAGAACAGTTCTGCTGAAAACAACGTTAGTCCGTGTTAGTTGTATCCAAAATACACAAATTAGAGGCAAAACAATAGCAAAAGTGTTCGGGAAAGTAGATACGTTTTGGACGTATCAACATGCATCTTTGAAAAGTAGCAGGAGCATTACATAAACCAAAAGGCATACGCCTATAAGCATAAGTTCCATAGGGACAAGTGAAAGTGGTTTTCTCTTGATCCTTAGCTCTAACAGCAATTTGTGAAAACCCGGAATAACCATCAAGAAAAAGCAGAAACGAGTATTTTTAGACAACCTTTCCAACATTTGATCAATAAAAGGTAAAGGGTAATGGTCTTTCTTAGTAACTTTATTAACCTTACGATAATCAATGCACATTCTATACCCTACAACTACTCTTTGAGGAATGAGCTCATCATTATCATTAGGTACAACAGTTATTCCTCCTTTCTTAGGAACACAATGTACAGGACTAACCCATCTACTATCAGCAATAGGATATATAATACCTACTTCAAGAAGTTTTAATACCTCATTCCTTACCACATCCTTCATCTTAGGAATTAGACGACGCTGATGTTCAACAACAGGTTTTGCATCATCTTCCATGTTGATGGCATGTTGGAAAATAGCGGGAGAAATCCCCTTCAAGTCATCAAGAGTATAGCCAATAGCTCCTCGGTGTTTCTTCAATATTTCCAATAACCTTTCTTCCTCAAAATCTGAAAGCTTAGCACTAATAATAACATGATATGTTTTCTTATCATCAATATAAGCATACTTAAGATTATCAGGTAATGGTTTCAAATCAAATACATGATCTTCCTTTGGTGGTGGTGTTACACCTAGATCTTCAACCGGTAAGTCATGTTTAAGGATAGGTTGACGAAGGAAAATTTCATCAAGCTCATCCCTTTCTTCCCTAAAGACTTCACTCTCACTATCCTCCAAATGTTGCTGCAAAGGATTATTAGGAGCAAGAGCAATAGATGCACACTGTTCAACTCTAAAATCATCATTAGGCAAATCAGCTTTATAAGGAGTTTTGGCAAATTTAGAGAAGTTAAACTCATAAGATTCACCAGCAAATTTAGTAACAATTTTCTCTTTCTTGCAATCTATAACAGCTCCACAAGTATTTAGAAAAGGTCTACCAAAAATAATAGGACAAGACTTACTAGCAGCAGAACCAAGTACCAAAAAGTCAGCAGTATATTTAATCTTACCACATAGAACTTCCACATCTCGAACAATACCAATAGGAGAGATAGTTTCTCTATTAGCTAGCCGAATAACCACATCAATATCTTCAAGTTCACAAGAACCAATTTCATGCATGATTTCCGTGTAGAGCTCATAAGGAATGGCACTAATACTTGCACCAATGTCGCATAAACCATAATAACAATGATCACCAATTCTAACAGAGAGCATAGGAACACTAGCTTTTCTAGACTTATTAGGATGCGAAACAATATTAGAAGCATCTTCACAGAAAATAATATGACCATCTTCCACATTTTCAGTCACAAGATCTTTAACTATTGCAACAGCAGGTTCAACCTTTATTTGCTCCTCAGGTTCTATAGGTTTCTTTGCACTTTTATTAACTACACTAGTTATAACAGAATACTCCTTCATTTTAGCAGGGAAAGGAGTTTTTTCAATATAAGCTTCAGGAATAACATGATCAACAGTTTTAATTTCAATACATTTACCTATAGGCGAATCAGTTTTATCTTTATAAGGTTCATGATACTTATCAAAATTCTTCCTAGGAAATTCAAAATGAGAGGCAAAAGCTTTATAAAAATGTGCAACAACTTGAGAGTCAAGACCATATCTAGCACTCATATTACGAAATTTATCAGTATCCATAAAAGTTTCAATGCATTCATAATCATAATTTATACCTGACACTCTACCTTTGTCATTCTCCCATCCTTCAGTATTTTCTTGGATTCGATCAAGAAGGTCCCATTTAAACTCTTCTTTATTGCGTGTGAATGATCCAGAACAAGTAGTATCTAGCAAGGTTTTATCTTGAAAAGAAAGTCTTGCATAGAAATTATCAATGATGATATTACTAGGAAGCTCATGAATGGGGCATTTGAGCATTAAAGACTTCAATCTCCCCATGCTTGGGCAATACTCTCTCCATCATGAGGCCAGAAATTATATATGCGGTTTCGGTCTTTGTGAATTTCACTTGGAGGATAGAATTTAGAATAAAATAGAGGCACAATATCCTTCCAATCAAGAGAATGCCCATCCTTCAGCAGTTTATACCAATGCGCCGCTTTACCAGACAGCGACATAGCGAATAATTTCTTCCTAACTTCATCCATTGAAATACCTGCACACTTGAATAACCCGCATAATTCATGTAAAAACAGTAAATGATCTCCAGGATGAACAGTTCCATCCCCTTCATAGCGGTTATCCACAACACGTTCAATAATTTTCATAGGTATTTTATACGGAATTACTTCCTCACCTGGCGCCTCATCCACTACCGTTGCAGTAGTAGTAGATTTCCCAAATAGAAATTCAAGAGAGGATTGATACGTCGCAAACGTATCTATAATTTCTTATGTTCCATGCTACTTTTATTACAATACTTGAATGTTTTATACATACTTTACAACATTATTATACATTTTCCGGCACTAACCTATTAACAAGATGAAGTGTTGCTGTTTTCTGCTGTTTTTGGTTTCAGAAATCCTAGTAAGGAAATATTCTCGGAATTGGACGAAATCAACGCCCGGTGGCCTATTTTTACACGAAGCTTCCACAAGTCCGAAGAGGAACGAAGTGGGGCCACGAGGCGACACACGCTAGGCGGCGCGGCCCAGGGCCGCGCGGCCCTGTTGTGTCGCCACCTCGTGGCCCCTGACCTACCCTTCCGCCTACTTAAAGCCTCCGTCGCGAAACCCCTGTACCGAGAGCCACGATACGAAAAACCTTCCGAGACGCCGCCATCGCGAATCCCATCTCGGGGGATTCAGGAGATCGCCTCGGCACCCTTCCGGAGAGGGGAATCATCACCGGAGGGCTCTACATCATCATGCCCGCCTCCGGATTGATGCGTGAGTAGTTCATCCTTGGACTATGGGTCCATAGCAGTAGCTAGATGGTTGTCTTCTCCGCTTGTGCTATCATTGTTTAGATCTTGTGAGCTGCCTAACATGATCAAGATCATCTATTTGTAATGCTACATGTTGTGTTTGGTGGGATCCGATGAATATAGAATATTATGTTAAGTTGATTATCAATCTATCATATATGTGTTGTTTATGTTCTTGCATGCTCTCCGTTGCTAGTAGAGGCTCTGGCCAAGTTGATACTTGTAACTCCAAGAGGGAGTAATTATGCTCGATAGTGAGTTCATGCCTCCATTGAATCTGGGACAGTGACAGAAAGTTCTAAGGTTGTGGATGTGTTGTTGCTACTAGGGATAAAACATTGATGCTTTATCTAAGGATATTTGTGTTGATTACATTACGCGCCATACTTAATGCAATTATCTGTTGTTTACAACTTAATACTGGAAGGGGTTCGGATGATAACCTGAAGGTGGATTATTTAGGCATAGATGCATGCTGGATAGCGGTCTATGTACTTTGTCGTAATGCCCTGATTAAATCACATAGTAATCATCATTGATATGTATTGAATCTTTATTTGTCAATTGCCCGCTGTAATTTGTTCACCCAGCATGCTAGTTATCTTATTGGAGAGACACCTCTAGTGAAATGTGGACCCCGGTCCATTCTTTTACATCTGAATACATTCTACTGTTTTACTGTTCTTTGCAAACAAACACCATCTTCCACTCGATACGCTTAATCCTTTGTTTTCAGCAAGCCGGTGAGATTGACAACCTCACTGTTACATTGGGGCAAAGTACTTTGATTGTGTTGTGCAGGTTCCACGTTGGCGCCGGTTTCACTGGTGTTGCGCCGCACTACATTCCTCCACCAACAACCTTCACGTGCTTCTTGGCTCCTACTGGTTTGATAACCTTGGTTTCTTTTGAGGGAAAACTTGCTGCTGTGCGCATCACACCTTCCTCTTGGGGTTCCCAACGGACGTGTACATCTACGCGCATCAAGACCGTTTTCTGGCGCCGTTGCCGGGGAGATCAAGACACGCTGCAAGGGGAGTCTCCACATCCAATCTCTTTACTTTGTTTTTGTCTTGCTTTACTTTACTTTGTTTTTGTCTTGCATTATTTTATTTTCTACTTTGTTTGCTGCACTTAAACAAAACACAAAAAAATTAGTTGCTAGCTTTACTTTATTTACTGTCTTGTTCTCTATATCAAAAACACAAAAAAATTAGTTACTTGTCTTTACTTTATTTGCCTAGTTTACTTTATTGCTGCTATAATGGGTACTCCTGAAAATACTAAGTTGTGTGACTTCACTAGCACAAATAATAATGATTTTATATGTACTCCTATTGCTCCACCTGCTACTACAGCAGAATTCTATGAAATTAAACCTGCTTTACTGAATCTTGTTATGAGAGAGCAATTTTCTGGTGTTAGTACTGATGATGCTGCTGCCCATCTTAATAATTTTGTTGAACTTTGTGAAATGCAAAAGTATAAGGATATACATGGTGATATTATAAAACTGAAATTGTTTCCTTTCTCATTAAGAGGAAGAGCTAAAGATTGGTTGCTATCTTTGCCTAAAAATAGTATTGATTCATGGACTAAGTGTAAAGATGCTTTTATTAGTAAATATTATCCTCCTGCTAAGATTATATCTTTGAGAAGTAGCATTATGAATTTTAAACAATTTGATAATGAACATGTTGCTCAAGCATGGGAGAGAATGAAATCTTTGGTAAAGAATTGCCCAACCCATGGACTGACTACTTGGATGATCATCCAAACCTTTTATGCAGGATTGAATTTTTCCTCAAGGAACCTATTGGATTCAGCTGCTGGAGGTACTTTTATGTCCATCACCCTGGGCGCCGCAACTAAACTACTTGATGATATGATGATCAATTACTCTGAATGGCACACTGAAAGAACTCCTCAAGGTAAGAAGGTAAATTCTGTTGAAGAAACCTCTTCTTTGGGTGATAAGATTGATGCTATTATGTCTATGCTTGCAAATGGTAGATCACATATTGATCCTAATAATGTTCCTTTAGCTTCATTAGTTGCTCAAGAAGAAAATGTTGATGTGAATTTCATTAAGAACAATAATTTCATCAACAATGCTTATAGGAATAATTATGGTAACAACAACTATAGGCCATATCCTTCTAATAATGGTAATGGTTATGGTAATTCTTATGGTAATTCTTACAACAATAATAAGAGTGTACCCTCTGGTCTTGAAGTGATGCTTTCAATAAAACTGTTGAAGAAAAGCTTGATAAAATTGATATTCTTGCTTCTAAGGTTGATAGTCTTGCTCTTGATGTTGATCTTTTAAAATTGAAAGTTATGCCTGAGAAAGTTGAAGATGCTAGGTTTGCTAAAACAAATGCCATCCAAGTTCGAATTAATGATAATATTAGATTGATGGCTGAATTGCATGCTAGGTGGGATAGAGAAGAAAAAGAAAAACTTGCTAAAGAGAATAATGTAGCTAAAGTATGGACTATTACCACCACTAGTAATGTTGATTCTTCACATGTTTCTGCACCTCCTACTATCAATGATAAAATAATTGGTGTTGGCAATGTTTCTACTCCTAGTGCAAAGCGTACAAAATTGCTGAAACTGCTGTTTGTGATAAAACTGCTGAAATTTTTCAAAATATTGGTGACAATGATTCCATTGCTGTAGAACATAATGGTTTAGATTTTGATGATTGTCATATTACTGAAGTTATAAAGTTCTTACAAAAACTTGCTAGAAGTCCCAACGCTAGTGCTATAAATTTAGCCTTTACAAAACATATTACAAATGCTCTCATTAAAGCTAGGGAAGAGAAATTAAAACTTGAAGCTTCTATTCCTAGAAAGTTAGAAGATGGTTGGGAGCCCATCATTAAGATGAAATTTAATGATTTTGAATGTAATGCTTTATGTGATCTTGGTGCAAGTATTTCTGTTATGCCTAAGAAGATTTATGATATGCTTGACTTGCCACCATTGAAGAATTGTTATTTGGATGTTAATCTTGCCGATAATGTTAAAAAGAAACCTTTGGGGAGGATTGATAATGTGCGCATTACGGTTAACAATAACCTTGTCCCCGTTGATTTTGTTGTCTTGGATATTGAATGCAATGCATCTTGTCCTATTGTGTTGGGAAGACCTTTTCTTCGAACTGTTGGTGCTGTTATTGATATGAGAGAAGGTAATATTAAATATCAATTTCCTCTCAAGAAAGGTATGGAACACTTCCCTAGAAAGAGAATGAAGTTGCCTTTTGATTCTATTATTAGAACAAGCTATGATGTTGATGCTTCTTCTCTTGATGTTACTTGATTTGCAATTTCTGCGCCTAGCTGAAAGGCGTTAAAGAAAGGGATTTCTATTTTCGTGCCCTCGGGTCCTTAGTTGTGCTCAGTTTTCCCCAGCTCCTTAGTTTTTCCTCAGTTTTACCCAAACGTTTGTCTAAAACCATCACACGTGATGTAACGGCCGGTTGCCCGACGGTTGACCGTTATCTTCTGACTAGTGGGGCCACGTAGAGCCTGCAAAGACACGTCAGACCATCCATCTTTGTTTGACCGTAAGCATCGCTGTATCCCTGACCAAAACGCGAACGAGTGGGGCTTCGGTATATCAAATGACAAGTGGGGCCATGACGCTGATACAAGGGGCAATACACGGGTAGGATTAGATTTTTAAACGGAGCTCTACAGCGATGGCACGGAGGAGGTGGCATGCGGGGTGCCGAGATGAGATCGACGTCCACAAAGAACTGCATGAGGCGAGACCAGACACATTAGATAGATATGAACTAGATGCGTTTAACCATGCAAAGAAGAGAAGAAATGGTCGACGACATCGACGACCACCTCAAAACTTTGACTGACCGTGTCGGACACGAACGCGAGCAATGTAGAGAAAACTAGTGTCTCTCCTTTCTGGCGTGTATAGGTGGGTGCTAGGAGAGTGTGGTGGCGAAGGGAAAGACCTCGCGGCGGTCTGTGGCGTCCAGCATAGCGGGTCGGCGTGGCCGTGCCCACAGCGGCGTGCATGCATGTTCGGCATTGGCATCAGCATGTACGTTCGGCATTGGCCTCGGCGGTATCTCTGGTGTGTCAGTGATCGAATGAGGGGACGGGATTGAGGGTGCATCCCGACGTTGACCTAGCAGTGGCGGCGAGCATAGCCGTTCTGACCATGCCGATATCGGCATCGGCATCGTTTGGAGGCTGTGGTGCTCGAATCAAGTTGGGATTTGTTTCTTGTAGGCCAAAATGAATTTGAAACAAGTTTCATGTTGAAGGTTAGGTAACGAAAGTTTGTAACTATCCCAAAATTATACTAGCGCCATGGTGAGGTTCTTTTTGATAGAGCTATACGGTTGGGCAAACTTTTTTGACACTTTTTAGATAGGGTTCCTTGTTGTTACACGTATGGCATCATGTATGGAAAATTTGGGGTCATTTGGAGATGTTCGAAAAAATCACTTTGCTTAAGCGCATGCCGTTTCGTCTCGCTGAAACCAGCTTTTCTAACAAGGTGATTTTTTCTACCTTCTCTAAATAACCTCAAATTTCATACAGCTGATCTTCTATACATAGATAGATAGATTGTTTCGTTTTTACATTTTTCGAACTTTTTATTTCCCTTTATAATACCCAATTGATTTTCAGGTCAAAACCTCGAAAAACAGCATCATGTATGGCATCATTTTCACCCTAAATTTCAAATTTTCTGAAACTTTCCCTTTTAGATATTCCTTGTTGTTATAGGTATGCCATCATGTATGCCAAACTTGGTTAGGTCTCACTGAAACCAGCTTTTGTAACAAATTAGGTTTTTTCTGCCTTCTCTAAATGACCTCAAAAATCATACGTGATAGGTTTATCATTCTATACAAAGATAGATGGTTTATCATTTTTTGCGTGAAAAGTAATGGCTACAACAAATTGTTGATGGTTTATCATTTTTTTGCGTGAAAAGTAATGGCAACAACAAATCGGTGATGCATGGTTTATCATATTTTTTGCGTGAAAAGTAATGGCAACAACAAATTGTTGATGGTTTATCATTTTTTGCGTGAAAAGTAATGGCTACAACAAATTGTTGATGGTTTATCATTTTTGCGTGAAAAGTAATGGCTACAACAAATTGTTGATGGTTTATCATTTTTTGCGTGAAAAGTAATGGCAACAACAAATCGGTGATGGTTTATCATTTTTTGCGTCAAAAGTAATGGCTACAACAAATTGTTGATGGTTTATCATTTTTTTGCGTGAAAAGTAATGGCTACAACAAATTTTTGATGGTTTATCATTTTTTTGCGTGAAAAGTAATGGCAACAACAAATCGGTGATGGTTTATCATTTTTTTGCGTGAAAAGTAATGGTAACAACAAATCGGTGATGGTTTATCATTTTTTGCGTGAAAAATAATGCCTAAAAGAGTTTATAATTTTTAGCGCGTGAAAAATAATACAGAAAACCGCCCTTCAGCATACTTAGAGGGTGGAAGCTAATTAACCGCCAACAGAGAGAGAGAGGGTTATCCTGCCCGTTCCCTATATCATACGATCAACGGTCGGCGGGCACGATCCGCGTGACATGGGCTAGACCAATCAGGGCGATGATGCACGTCTGCGAGAATTTGTGAAGAGAGAGGGCAAAACTGAGTACTATCAAGAAACCAAGGGCACCTGAGTAGTAAATAGACTAAGGGATTCAAATATGAGATTTAAAAAATGGAAAATGCGTGTTTTGTACAATGAAACCCATCTTGGCCTACCTCAAACTATTTGCAATACCAATATACATCAGTGTGAGAATTGTGGCCTCATTTAGACAAAGTATGATTTGGGGGAAGCTGTTTTGGGAAGGGCTTATTGTGGAAAACCATGCACCTTCATAGCTACTAGGTGATTTGAGAAGTGGCAATTTGTGGTAAAACTTGATTTATCTATGATTTATCTATGATTTGAGAAGTGGCAATTTGTGGTAAAGACTCCATGAGTAAGTGCCACTCTTTTTAGGATTTTTTTGCACATTAAATGACTCATTTAACTAGTTAATCCCATTTGTTGACTCTCTGTTGACCAGCCACTTGAGGGTAAAACTGAGTATATTGCACTAGCCAGTATTAGCACTCGAGGGGAAAATTGAGCACACAAAACATGCTAGTATAAGACTCGAGGGTATACCTGAGTATATCTAAATTTCCAGGGTTAGACTCGAGGACACGTGCAATTGTTGACGCGTAGACGCGGGTCGCGGTGGAGAAGTCGAGACGTGCAATCGTGGACGCGTGTCACATTGCAGAAGTCCAAGACGTGCAGACGTGCACTGTGCACGCGTAGGACGCGGGTCGCATTAACCACCCCTCGCCTTTATAGACGCCTCCTCGCACTCTCTCTGTCACTCTCACTCGCTCACGCATCGCCAACTCTCTCACGTCCCATCATCTTCTCCAAAGCAAAAAACCCTCTCCCTCTTCCTCTTCCTCTGCCGGAGAGATGGACAAGGAGAATGCCAATCCCATCGTCGAGGTTGGCTCGAAGCGCGACGCCTCCATCTTCGGTGCCGTCCCCTCTACGGACGACGCCGCCGCCGCCGCCGTCGCCGGTGCATCGGAGGCTGCTGCCGCCGGTGGCAGTCAGATCCCGGCGGGATGGGACCCCTACGACCCCGTGCCGTACGTCCCGCCCCCGAACCCCTACGACACCTCCCTGGAGGACCCATGGAACGAGGTAACTACGGTTTGCTTCCTTTTTTGTTCCCCATTCCTTTTTGAACCCTATTTTTGCTGGTGTAGATGGATCTGTAGATGGATGAGTATTGGGCTAATATTTGCGTCGATTTTATTCCATTTTGTTTTGATCACTTCTTGATTTCGTTTAAGATTTGGGGTTCGGCTGTTCGGTTAATTTATGCAAGTAATATTGGATCTCAATCAGTTAATTTATGCAAGTAATCATGGGATCTCAATCAGTTATTTTATGCACTAATCAAAAGATATCAACCGTTTAATTTTGCAAATAATCTCGAATGTGTTCAAGTTTAGATCTAGTTCAGATCTAGAATCTGTTTCTTTGCCTATGATGAATGGTTGGGCACAAATTTTTACAGGGAGGGTTCAGCGAACCATTGCTGTGTACAAATCTGTTGTGCATGAGCTTTAGTTCGCTAACACCTTCCCTGTAGATATATAATCATGTCCACTCTAACTGAGGCTGACTCTGTTTTTCTTAACTTTGTTATCATGTACGTTAGTCATCGTTGCAACTCATTCACTAGTTTCTGTTTGATATGGATCAGATGTGCAGCGACGTCGGCAGCGAGAAGAGGAGGAGGACGTCAAGACTCACCAGGTCTTGCGGAGGGCTGCAGGTCGGCCAGTACATCTCCTACTTCGCCAAGGAGGTGTACAGTGCCTTCGCACCGGAGACTCGGCGCCACGGACTTCAACTGCCTCGTCACGCATGCTGAGAACATCAGCAACACCTTCCCCAAAGTCGGCACGACGGTGAACGTCCACTCCTTCCGCGCCAAGCACAGGGCGCTCGGCATGCACCTCCGCAGCTTGCAGCGGGTGGAGATCTCCGCCGGGCGCATGCCTCCGCTCAAGCCCAAGGCTCCCAAGGGGAGCAAGAGCAACAAGTGGAGGCAGAGCCAGATGGGGTAGGCGGAGTCCTGGACGTGTCTTCTGCTCTGCTGCTGCCTCCTAGTTTGTTGTTGGGATCCCTTTGTTGTTAGCTAGGGATCCCTTGTTGTTATGTTAGTATGATGGTGTTGTGAAGAACCTGTTACTATGTTGGCTGCTGTGTATGCAGCCTATTATCTATCCATATTATCTAGGGATTATCTATCCCTAGTCTACTATATTTTGTTGGCCGTACTTAGTTTTCTTGATTTACTATGACTGTGAATTTATCGTACATTATCCTGGAGATTTGCTTCTAGATTTAACTACATACATATGGACCAGAGGGAGTACTAGATTTGCTGCCATATTGGGCAAACAACGAGGGCCAAAAGGCACAAATAATTGAAGAAAGTCAGAAATGCAAGCTTCTCTAGATTTTATACTAATTTGGTGAAAAGGACAGAGAGAAAGAGGAGAAAAAGGTGCACTTAATAATGCCAATTTGGGGCCGAGAGAGACAGAACCCAGCTCCTGCTCACTTGCAACCAAACGCTTCTCGTCCTGTCCCACGCGGTCCCTTTCTACCAGCCCCACGCGACGCGGGCCCACACGACGGCCCCACAGACGCGGCCCCACACGTGACAGAACGGTCAACTAAACGGGAATCCTGCCGTCTGAGCTGCTTCTGCGGGTTTCAAACAAGGACTTGGGGGAAAACTGAGGAAAAACTAAGGAGCTGGGGAAAACTGAGTACAACTAAGGACCTGAGGGCACGAAAATAGAAATCCCTTAAAGAAAAGCACTTCTTGGGAGATAACCCAAGTTTTATTTTATTTACTGTATTGTTGAGTCTTGGAAGTTGTTTACTACTGTAGCAACCTCTCCTTATCATGTTTTTGTGCCAAGTAAAGTTTTTATGTTAAAGTTGATGCTATATTTGGGATCGCTGCGCAGAAACAGCATTGCTGTCTGTCACGAATTCTCGCAGAAGTCTCTGTAAAAAAAAAAAAAAAATCTGCAAATTTACGAGCATGATCCTCAGATATGTACGCAACTTTCATTAGTTTTGAGTTTTTCCATTTGAGCAAGTTAAGTGCCCCTGCCAGATGCATCTTTACGGACTGTTCTGTTTTTGACAGATTCTGTCTTTTATTTCGCATTGCCGCTTTTGCTATGTTGAATGAGTTTCTTTGTTCCATTAACTTTCAGAAGCTTTGTGCAATGTCCAGAAGTGTTTAGAATGATTGTGTCACCTCTGAATATTTTTTTTTTGGTTATGCACTAACCCTCTAATGAGTTTGCTTGAAGTTTGTGTGAAGGAAGTTTTCAAGGGTCAAGAGAAGAGGATGATATACTATGATCAAGAAGAGTGAAAGGTCTAAGCTTGAGGATGCCCCGGTGGTTCATCCCTGCATATTTTAATAAGACTCAATCATCTAAGCTTGGGGATGCCCAAGGCATCCTCTTCTTCATCGACAACATTATCAGGTCACTTCTAGTGAAACTATATTTTTATTCCGTCACATTTTTATGTTCTTTACTTGGAGCGTCGGTTTGTTTTTATTTTTGTTTTGTTTTGAATAAAGTTGGATCCCGCCATTCTTATATTGGAGATATTACGCTCCGCTTTTTCTTATGGAACACTTGTGTTCTTAATTGTGCTTTAATGTTCATGATGAAGTCTAATTGCTTCGTTAAATTGCTATTTGGTTGGAATCAGAAAATGCTGCATATGGTTTGTAAATTTGGCAATTGTTTGAGCTCTCATTAGATCATGTTTAAGCTCTTGCATCATGTAGTTTAATCTATTAATGAAGAACTACCGTAGAGCTTGTTTAATTTGGTTTGCATGATTGTTCTCTCTAAGTCTAGATATTTTCGGGTAAAGTGTTTGAACAACAAGGAAGACAGTGTAGAGTCTTATAATGCTTGCAATATGTTCTTGAGTGAGTTTTGCTGTACCTGTTCATACTTGTGTTTGCTTCAAACAACCTTGCTAGCCAAACCTTACTGAGAGGAAATGCTTCTCGTGCATCCAAACACCTTGAGCCAAACTCCATGCCATTTGTGTCCATCATATCTACCTACTATGTGGTATTTTTCTGCCATTCCAAAGTAAATTACTTGAGTGCTACCTTTAAAATTTAATTCCTCTACCTTTACAATATATAGCTCATGGGACAAATAGCTTAAAAACTATTGTGGTGATGAATATGTAGTTATGTGTCTTAATTCTTATAAGTTGCTTGTTGAGCGGTAACCATGTTTCTGGGGACGCCATCAACTTTATCTTTGTTGGATATCATGTGAGATGCTATGCATGTTCGTCTTGTCCGAAGTAAGTGGACTTCATGATCAAATGGTTTGAGTATGCATATGTTAGAGAAGAACATTGGGCCGCTAACTAAAGCCATATATCATGGTGGAAGTTTCAGTTTGGACATACAACCTCAATCTCTTATGAGAATATTAACTGTTGTTGAATGCTTAAGCATTAAAAGAGGAGTCCATTATCTATGTTGTCCCGGTATGGATGTCTAAGTTGAGAATAATCAAAAGCGAGAAATCCAATGCGTGCTTTCTCCTTAGACACTTGTACAGGCGGCATAGAGGTACCCCTTTGTGACACTTGGTTGAAGCATATGTCATGTGATGATGATCCATGTTTCCGAGCTAAGTAGGACAAGGTGCGAGCAGTATTAGTACTCTATGCATGAGACATGCAACTTGTAGGAAGTATTATGCATAGCACATATGAATTATTAGTACCGTTGATAAAATTGTTTCTATGTTTTCAAAACAAAAGCTCTAGCACAAAAATAGTAATCCATGCTTCCCTCTGCGAAGGGCCATTCTTTTACTTTATTGTTGAGTCAGTTTACCCACTTCTTTCTATCTTAGAAGCAAGCACTTGTGTTAACTGTGTGCATTGATTCTTCCATGTTTACTTATTGCACTTGTTATATTACTCTATGTTGACAAATATCCATGAGATATACATGTTACAAGTTGAAAGCATTCGCTGAAACTTAATCATCCTTTGTGTTGCTTCAATGCATTCTACTTAGAATTTATTGCTTATGAGTTAGCTCTTATGCAACTCTTATTGATACTTGTCTTGAAAGTACTATTCATGAAAAGTTTTGCTATATGATTCATTTGTTTAGTCATTATCTTTGTTAGCAATCTTTTGTTCAGATCACTCCATTCATCTCATATGCTTTACAATAATGTTGATCAAGATTATGTTGGTAGCATGTCACTTCAGAAATTATTTGTGTTATCGTTTACCTACTCGAGGACGAGTAGGAACTAAGCTTGGGGATGCTTGATACGTCGCAAACGTATCTATAATTTCTTATGTTCCATGCTACTTTTATTACAATACTTGAATGTTTTATACATACTTTACAGCATTATTATACATTTTCCGGCACTAACCTATTAACAAGATGCCGAAGTGCTAGTTGCTGTTTTTGGTTTCAGAAATCCTAGTAAGGAAATATTCTCGGAATTGGACGAAATCAACGCCAGGGGCCTATTTTTACACGAAGCTTCCAGAAGTCCGAAGAGGAACGAAGTGGGCCACGAGGCGACGACACGCTAGGGCGGCGCGACCCAGTGCTGGCCGCGCGGCCTGTTGTGTCACCTCGTGTGGCCCCCGACCTCTTCCGCCTACTTAAAGCCTCTCCGTCGCGAAACCCCCTACCGAGAGCCACGATACGGAAAACCTTCCAGAGACGCGCCGTCGCGAATCCCATCTCGGGGGATTCAGGAGATCGCCTCGCACCCTGCCGGAGAGGGGAATCATCACCGGAGGGGCTCTACATCATCATGCCCGCCTCCGGATTGATGCGTGAGTAGTTCATCCTTGGACTATGGGTCCATAGCAGTAGCTAGATGGTTGTCTTCTCCGCTTGTGCTATCATTGTTTAGATCTTGTGAGCTGCCTAACATGATCAAGATCATCTATTTGTAATGCTACATGTTGTGTTTGGGATCCGATGAATATAGAATATTATGTTAATTTGATTATCAATCTATCATATATGTGTTGTTTATGTTCTTGCATGCTCTCCGTTGCTAGTAGAGGCTCTGGCCAAGTTGATACTTGTAACTCCAAGAGGGAGTAATTATGCTCGATAGTGGGTTCATGCCTCCATTGAATCTGGGACAGTGAGAAAGTTCTAAGGTTGTGGATGTCTTGTTGCTACTAGGGATAAAACATTGATGCTTTATCTAAGGATATTTGTGTTGATTACATTACGCGTCATACTTAATGCAATTATCTGTTGTTTACAACTTGGAAGGGGTTCGGATGATAACCAAGGTGGATTATTTAGGCATAGATGCATGCTGGATAGGTCTATGTACTTTGTCGTAATGCCCTGATTAAATCACATAGTAATCATCATTGATATGTATTGAATCTTTATTTGTCAATTGCCCACTGTAATTTGTTCACCCAGCATGTTAGTTATCTTATTGGAGAGACACCTCTAGTGAACTGTGGACCCCGGTCCATTCTTTTACATTTGAATACATTCTACTGCTTTTACTGTTCTTTGCAAACAAACACCATCTTCCACTCGATACGCTTAATCCTTTGTTTTCAGCAAGCCGGTGAGATTGACAACCTCATTGTTTCGTTGGTGCAAAGTACTTTGATTGTGTTGTGCAGGTTCCACGTTGGCGCGGTTTCTGTTGCGCCGCACTACATTCCTCCACCAACAACCTTCACGTGCTTCTTGGCTCCTACTGGTTCGATAACCTTGGTTTCTTACTGAGGGAAAACTTGCTGCTGTGCACATCACACCTTCCTCTTGGGGTTCCCAACGGACGTGTACATCTACGCGCATCAAGGATCTCTCCATAATGACTTATAGCAGCAGGCAGAAACAAAATCAGCACGCACAGTAAACGTTTTCCTTACCAATTCCACTTACCAATAGCGCTTCACTCCCCGGCAACGGCGCCAGAAAATAGTCTTGATGACCCACAAGTATAGGGGGTGTATCGTAGTACTTTCGATAAATAGAGTGTCGAACCCAACGAGGAGCAGAAGGTGTTGACAAGCAGTTTCGATGAAGGATTCGCTGTAAATGCTCACAGACAAGTATTCAGGGGTTTTGATATAGCAGATGAATAAAGTACAAGTAAGTAAAATACGAGAGTAATAATTGCAGCGAGTGGCCCAATCCTTTTTAGCACAAAGGACAAGCCGGTTTGTTTACTTATAATGACCAAACGTTCTTGAGGACACACGGGAATTAGTCTAGTGCTTTCGCTTCATATAGTTGATTAATCTTCATTGTTTTGATAAGTGTTGTGTGGGTGAACCTATGCTAATGCACCGCCCTTCCTAGGACTAATACATACTTGTGATTATACCCTTGCAAGCATCGCAAATACAAGAAAGTAATTAAGATAAATCTACCCTTAAACTCGAGATCTGCTATCCCTCTGCATCGATATACCGGGGTTCAGATTGCTGTCACTCCAGCAACCCCACAATTAGCAAACGAATACAAGATGTACCCCCCTAGGCCCATAAAGGTGAAGTATCATGTAGTCGACGTTCACATGACACCACTAGAAGAATAACACCACAACTTAAATATCAAACCATTTAATATTACTCAACATAGTTCACTACTAACATTTAGACTTCACCCATGTCCTCAAGAACTAAACGAACTACTCACGAGACATCATATGGAACATGATCAAAGGTGAAATAATGATGAATAACAATCTGAACATAAACCGTGATCCAATGGTTTCACTCAATAGAATTAATAACAAGTAGTAATCAATACCGGGAGAGTTTCCCCTATGAAATACTCAAGATTTAACCCTAGATGTTACAACAGAGACGAGGTGCAGCGGTGGAGATGGCGGTGTCGATGGTGGAGATGATGATGATGATGATGATGATCCCAATGAAGTCCAGCTCGATGTCGGTGGCGATGGCGACGATTTCCCCCTCCGGGAGGGGGAAGTTCCTGCCCGCCGGAGAGCTCTTTTCTCTCTGGTGTTTTTCCGCCCCGCAGAGGCGGTGTCTATTCTCGCTTATCCCCCTGCCTTAGGTTTTCGGACGAAGAAGTACGCGAAGGAGAGGCACCAGAAGGGGGTTGTGGGCCCCCTCCCCACAAGGCGGCGCGGCCAGGCCTGGGCCCGCGCCGGCCTATGGGGGTGGGGCCATGGCGGCCCTCCTCGGTCCCTCCTTTTGGCTGGCTTCTTCTGGAAAAATAAGATGTTTGTGTAATTTCCGTCAATTGTTGATCTTCGAAATATGGTGTCCTGACGGTGCTTTTTCCATCAGAATCCTGACTCCGGTGAATAATTCTCCAATAAACATGAAACATGCAAAATAGGTGAAATAACATAAGTATCATCTCTAAATATGAAATATATCAATGAATAACAGCAAATTATGATATAAAATAGTGATGCAAAATGGACGTATCAGTATGTGAGTGAACTTATCAATATGGATACAATGCAATGGGATGAAGTTATGGTGAAGGAACTATTTAATCCGATCGATGCTATGAGAATCTCGAGAATTCCGCTAAGTGAGAATATGACTGAAGATTTCATTGCTTGGCACATGACAAATTCAAATAAATTCTCAGTGAGATCTACTTACTATGTTCAATGGAATCATATGCATGGGCATAAATTGGATCGGGCTGCAAATCAGAGCTCTTCCTCCCATAACCCGGTGTGGGAAATTTTGTGGAAACTAAAAGTCCCAAGCAAAGTTAAAATTTACATATGGAGGGCTCTTCATGGTACTATACCCGGTATGTCTATACTTGCAAATAGGCATATTCCTGTATCAGGGCAGTGCCTAGTTTGTGCGCAGGGTGCAGAAGACGTGAAACACCTTATTTTTACGTGTAATTGTGCGAGAGATGTATGGGAAGCCCTTGGACTAAAGGAAATAATACAGGAGGCAAGTGTGGTGGACAGGTCTGGATCCACTATTCTAGAAGAAATTCTTCGGAATGATTTTCGTAAACCTCCAGTCCTAGGTTCACTGGGCTTGAAGGAGACAATTGCTGTGGCAGCATGGTATATCTGGTGGCAAAGGAGACAGTACTGCAAGGGTGAACATGTTGCTTCTCCATCAAGAACAGCTTTCGCGATCTTCAGTTTGGCCTTGAATTATGGTGGAGCTGAATCGGGATCAGAGCCACGAGTTGTGGGCTGGGAAAAACATGTACCAAGTTGCTACAAACTTAATGTTGATGCATGCTTTTTTCCTAATGGTACAGATTCAGTTGCTGCAGTACTTAGAGATCACAAAGGAAGAGTTGTTGCTGGTAAAACTTGGATTGGAGATAATTTTCTAAATGCTACGACGGCTGAGGAAAGTGCTCTGTTGAGAGGGTTACAGCTGGTTGAGGACCTGGGATGTGCTCCGGTTATAATTGAATCAGATTGCCTAGAACTAGTGCAAGCTTTTAATGGAGAGAGGGAGGTTTGGAGCCCTTATTCGGCCATCCTATCTGACTGAATTGGTAATATAATCGTGCAACATTGTCCAAGAGAAGCAAATGGTGTGGCCCATACTCTGGCTAGATACTCGTTTAATTCTAGCACTACTTTTTTCTGGGACGATGATCCTCCTAGTTTTATTTTACCAGCTGTAATGAAAGATGTAACATTCTATTGAACTCGCGCAGCAAGTTTTTTACGCACTCTTTTCCTTACCAGGGTACCTAAGGGGGCTGAAAGGTTTTTAATGAGGCGGCTTGCTTGCTTAATATAGTGTGATTTTCAAAAAAAAGCATCACCTTTGGTGAAAGTTTTTCACTGAGACAAGATCCGGCATGCAAAGCAGCGCTCTCGGAGCATGATTTTTTTCTGCAAATCAAGTTACATAAACATCTTCATATTCATAAAGCCGTTCAGTTGTGTCTACAGTTAATACCTCCAGCGCAGGGGCATTTTCCACAATATGTAGAAGAAATTCAAGTTGACCTCTTGCCCCTTTATATCTCGTCATATGCATACTCTTCAGATAAGTATACTCACACCGCTGAAGATGATGATTGTCCAAAGTACCATTGTTCACAAAACAAAGGTGGCGACAGGTAGCAAACTGCAAGATTCAAACATGGTAGTATATATGATTAGCACAGTATATGGAAATACATACGTACGAAGGGGCCCCCTTCGAATTTTAGTGTCCACTTCAACTGCCTATCACACAAATTCTGCATCCATGCACACAACAAGTTGTAACACCTACCACGAACAGAAACAAGTATAGAAGGGCTAAAAGCAAATCGAATGCGGTGCCAAAGAAGAAAGATACCTACGTAAGCCCACTTAGCTCAGAGGTTAGAGCATCGCATTTGTAACGCGAGAGTCATTGGTTCAAATCCGATAGTCGGCTTTTTTATTTATCGAGATTCTACGAACAAGAATCTTTTTTTTTTACGAATTAAATGGGAAATCCAGGATCTTTTATGTTTTCTATCTTACAATTTTGCTAGATACAAAACAATAAAATAAATAATATAAAAAAAAATACAGATTTTGATGAAATTCCATTTTTTGTGGTACTTTAGTTGATGTTACTCTAGTCAACGGACTCATTCCATGAGTAAACGATTGAATGGGATTCGCTTGGGCAACGAAATAAAGTCCTGGCCCCCTTTTCTCTCTTATTGAATTAACTAATTCATTTTCTCTTTACTTTTGTATTTTTGGATATTTTTTTGATTTGATTTGGCATTATTCAACAAGAAAAAAAGAAAAATTTGACGAATTCTTTTTTTTATTATGTGATAATTATGAGAACCAATCCTACTACTTCTCGTCCCGGGGTTTCCACAATTGAAGAAAAAAGTACAGGTCGTATCGATCAAATTATTGGACCCGTGCTAGATGTCACTTTTCCCCCGGGCAAGTTACCTTATATTTATAATGCTTTGGTAGTCCAGAGTATAGACACTGCCAATAAGCAAATTAATGTGACTTGTGAGGTACAACAATTATTAGGAAATAATCGAGTTAGAGCTGTAGCTATGAGTGCTACAGACGGGTTGATGAGAGGAATGGAAGTGATTGACACGGGAGCTCCTCTCAGTGTTCCGGTCGGCGGAGCTACTCTCGGACGAATTTTCAACGTTCTTGGGGAGCCTGTTGACAATTTGGGTCCTGTAGATAGTAGTGCGACGTTCCCTATTCATAGATCTGCACCCGCCTTTATCGAGTTAGATACGAAATTATCCATCTTTGAAACAGGTATTAAGGTCGTCGATCTTTTAGCTCCTTATCGACGTGGAGGAAAAATAGGACTATTCGGGGGGGCCGGAGTAGGTAAAACAGTACTCATCATGGAATTAATCAATAACATTGCTAAAGCTCATGGGGGCGTATCCGTATTTGGTGGAGTCGGGGAACGGACTCGTGCTAGTTGTCGGTTTAGTTTATGCATGGCGAAAAGGAGCCTTGGAATGGTCTTAACTGAATATTTGGACAAAAGAAAAGAAGGAAAAGATTCCATTGAGACAGTTATGAATTTGATTGAGTTTTCCTTACTTGACCAAACAAGATCCAATTCCGTTATTTCAACTACACCAAATGATCTTTCAAATTGGTCAAGACTCTCCAGTTTATGGCCCCTTCTATACGGTACCAGTTGTTGTTTCATTGAATTTGCTTCATTAATAGGCTCACGATTCGACTTTGATCGTTATGGATTGGTACCAAGATCAAGTCCTAGGCAAGCGGACCTAATTTTAACAGCCGGGATTGGCACATAAGAACCAAGAAGGGTACTTACATGGATCTCAAGCTTTTCAATAAATGGAGCTGCCCGCAGGATGGAAACTAGTGCATAGGGAAGCTTCTCAATATGTTCAGCTAATATACTCATTAACAACTGTAAGCGTCTAAGATGGGAAAACTTGCATGTGTTATTCAACAATGATTGCACCTGCAAGGCAAAAAGAACTGTATTATTGAACTGACGATGTCCACCATAAATTTGATTGTAAATTCAATTCCATTCGAGGAGCAAACCTCTAGTTGTGGGCAAGTAATCTGGAGAGTCAGATTTTGCATGGTCGAAATACCATTCAGAAGTGCACTGACAGCATCTTGATAAGTTGCCTTGAAGAATCGTATATGTGCATTTTCCAGCTTGATGTGCAATCATTGTTGAATAACATATCCATGCATGCATGAGCTCTCGGAACTCCCCCCTTCTTTTTCCCAAGCGTGTAAGATCTCGTTGAAATCTCCCACACATAGACAAGGTTTATCGCTTTGATATTTCAGTGTTCTCATCAGTTGCCACGTTTTGCTCTTCCCCTCCTTCGGTTCACCGTATATGCCGGTAAACCCCCACACAAAGCCATCCTCCTACGTGATTTCAATATCAATATGATACTTTGACATGAAGCCTATCAATTTTATATTTATACCTATTTTCTAAAATATTGCCAGCCCTGCACTCTTTCGCACACAGGGTTTTTCCAACATGTGAGGCATCCCAAGTTTCCAACTTAGCCAATGTAGCCTTCCTTTCTCCATCTTTGTTTCCGACGGAAAAATGACACCAGGTCCCATCCGCTTCTGAAGATCTAGAAGCCCATTAACAGCCTTGGCCATTCCCCATCCCCCGGCCGTTCCATCCTGCTAAGATCATTGGGATTTGCAGAGCTGTCCTGGCAGCTCCACGTATTTATTTTTGTTGTTATGTGTTTCAATCTCACGTGCCTTCTTATGTATAGCTGGGTCATCAAGCTCCATGCCATCTCCACTTCTTTTCTTCCACACATTCACCGTATTGTCTTCCTTCTTCTTGATTCTATCCTCCCTGTTCGCCTCTTATATATCTTTTCAGTTATACTTTTAACATCTATATTGGATGCCTCCTCCTTTCGCGTGAGACGGGGTTTGCAGTTGCTGGGGACACAGTGGCAATTGTTCTATTAAGGGAAATCAAGAAGAAATCTCTTTCTTAAAAAATCATGTTTGTCTTTTCTATGTAGATTAATTAAGATTGGAAAATATTTTTCAACGGTACATAGCAAATTTATAGTTTCTTGTATTTTTAAAATAAAACATATACTAAAAATTATCCAAAAATCAAGATCTTCGTGTAGCCAAAAATTAAGACCTCCATGTGGCCAAAAATCCTTGAACCATGTCGAAGACCATATCAGCATCCAAAGCAACATGTGTCGTGTCACCTTAGAGCATCTCTAGCGGAGCCCGTAAACAGGGCAAAACCAAAAAATAACCGCCAGTTTATGGGATCGGTTCGAAAGTAGGTGCAGACCAGTTACTGTAAACGGGACGAAACCGAAAAAAATTTACAGGCCGAACCCGAAAACCAAACCGCCCCCTATTTGTAGGGGTTGGAAAGTCGAACTGAAGGCAAACCTGTAATCCTAGTGGCCTTTTAGCAGGCTGAAACTTCAGCTCCAAACACTGCAGTTCCGCCGGAGGACTCCCAGAATACGACCAAAATTTAGCAAAATCCGGTCGGAGGACCTGCGTTGCGAGCTCGGGGAAGGGAGAGCGAGTAGCCGGCCAGCCACGAGTTCGTCGAGCGCGGGCGGGGCGGCCCTAGAGGCGTCCGTGACGGGGCGGGGCGGGGTCGAGTTCGCCGGAGCGGGGCAGGGCGGGGCGGGGCAGGGCGGGGCAAGCCAGGTCAAGCTCGCTGGGGCGGCGCGAGGCAGGCCGGGTCGAGCTCGCCGGGGCCGCGCAGCGGCGTGGGGTGAGGCGGGTTGGGGCGCGGCAGGGGCGGGTCGGGGCGGCGTGGGGTGAGGTGGGTCGCGGCGGGTCGCGGCGGGCGCGGCAGGTGCGAGGCGCGGCAGGGCGAGTGCGAGCCGCGGGAGCAAGCGGTGCGACGGCGAGCGACGCCGCTCGCTGAGTGGCGGGCGAGCTCGGGAGTAAGAAGTCACAGGGAAAAAGATGGCCAGGAAAAAAAGAAAAATGAGGGGAAAAAGGGAAAAAAATGACAGGTGGGCCTTTAATGGCATATTTAGGGAATATGTTGTTTTATAGTTTTCGTTTACAGTGTGTTCTGCGCCAGCAATTTTTCGACCCGTAAACACGAGTTCGGTGAACTGAACTCAGTGTTTTCAGTTTGCGTGTTTCCGGACTCTGTTAGAGATGCTCTTAGCAGAAAACTAACCTTCTTTCTTTATCTAGCCAAGCTAGCTACCAGAGCCATCTTAGTTGTTTCATTCACAAATACTCTCACGACATACAGGTGGCACAAATTTTCAACAGAAGCAGACACACACTTGTTGACTCTAAAGGAGCCCTACCTACATAACACAAAGCTTCACCTTTGGTGAAAGTTTTTCACCGAGACAAGATCCGGCATGCAGAGCAGCGCGCTCGGAGCATGATTTTTTTCTGCAAATCAAGTTTACAGAAGCATCTTCATATTCATAAAGCCGTTCAGTTGTGTCCACAGTTAATACCTCCAGCGCAGGGGCATTTTCCACAATATGTAGAAGAAAGTCAAGTTGACCTCTTGCCCCTTTATATCCCGTCATATGCATACTCTTCAGATAAGTATATTCACACCGCTGAAGAAGCTGATTGTCTAAAGTACCATTGTTCGCAAAACAAAGGTGGCCACAGGTAGCAAACTGCAAGATTCAAACATGGTAGTATATATGATTAGCACAGTATATGGAAATACATACATACGAAGGAGCCCCCCTTCGAATTTTAGTGTCCACTTCAACTGCCTATCACACAAATTCTGCATCCATGCACACAACAAGTTGTAACACCTACCACGAACAGAAACAAGTATAGAAGGGCTAAAAGCAAATCGAATGCGGTGCCAAAGAAGAAAGATACCTATTGGCACATAAGAACCAAGAAGGGTACTTACATGGATCTCAAGCTTTTCAATAAATGGAGCTGCCCTCAGGATGGAAACTAGTACATAGGGAAGCTTCTCAATATATTGAGCTAATATACTCATTAACAACTGTAAGCGCCTAAGATGGGAAAACTTGCATGTGTTATTCAACAATGATTGCACCTGCAAGGCAAAAAGAACTGATGATGTCCACCATAAATTTGATTGTAAATTCAATGCCATTCGAGGAGCAAACCTCTAGTTGTGGGCAAGTAATCTGGAGAGTCAGATTTTGCATGGTCGGAATACCATTCAGAAGTGCACTGACAGCATCTTGATAAGTTGCCTTGAAGAATCGTATATGTGCATTTTCCAGCTTCGAATGTTGAGCCATAACAATAGGAACAATGGGACCATCATATACAAAGGTAACGAGCTTCGTAACATGAAGTTCTATCCTGGTCACCTTACAGTATACAACTGTTAGGTGTCGAAGGTGGGACAACAGACGGTCCAACTTTAGTTCGCCATTCAGGAAGCATCTGACTAAGCTGAGCCATCCAAGATTATAGCAATTGGACAGTATAACTTGAAGATCCTTTATAGTGATATCGACAAACTGCAAATCAAGCTTTCTCAGGCTTGGGAAACCTCTGAATTCAGATGGTGGTCTGAAAGATACAAAGCTAAGCTGTATACACTGTAGATGAGACATGTTGCTTCCACTATCCAAAACATGAAATGGAAATAAGTAGCGATCTACATCCGTGCGTCTCATGTTAATAGGCCGTAAATAGAAAACTATGCTCTTTGCATGTGATGATACCGCAAATTTAACCCAATTATTTAGATGATCAACCAGCATTGCGTCGAACTCGAATCTGACATTGAACTCTTCAACCAACTTGCCATGGCACTTTTGCACGACTGTATTGACATTATTGATGAATTTATGGATGCACTGGAGGTATTCTTTTCTTTCTAAAGTATCACGGCAACACCCAGTAGCACCAGTGAAACATAATTTGTAGCAGCAAATACCACAGATATATCTCCAATTGCTTGATAAAACAGTAGCTCTTGAAACGTCTTTAGCAGGCAACTTTGATACAATGGTGCACAACAGATCCTGCGTCAATATCCCTCGAGATTAGCAGTTCCATCTATACAGAATTAACGCAGAAAAGAAAATTTGACATACATGTGGAAGGTCTTCCAGTTTAACGTTTGGCCTCGCTTTCTTATAGATTGGTTTCCCACTGATACGGTTTGAGGAAGTTCTTTTGCATACTGTATTGTTGATCATTGTGCACCTGAAATTAACAAGGTAGAGTTTCTTATTTTGGTATTAACAAACGGATCACGAGGGTCAGAACTTAGATTACAGACAAGCACAGGTGTCTCGTTTGATCAATGAACCATACTGTAAGGTAGAGAGAGAGGGACGAGGGGGGACAAGTAACCTGTAATTGCATACAACGGTGTTTCAGCGGGGAGGTCGAGAAGATTTGTCTAGCAATAAGAGGAATTGGAGTTGGGGCCGGCCGACTGCTCTGCTCCGGTCGGAGCCTCCGACGCGAGCAAATCCAGGGATCGAAATCACGCTCTCGGTTGCAAAGATATAGCCAGGAAACGGCTGTGGTTGTTGGAAGTTTTTGATTCTAATTTTATACGAGTAGAAACAAAGGGAGTCCGAAGGGTGATCCTACTCTTCTCCAGATGCAGTGTTCGAGTCGTGATCATCCAGAGCTCTAGGCGGACAACATAATTCTAAGATTACGAGTAGAAATCAAGGGAGTTCGAAGGGCAAGCTGTCGGTTTGTGCGCTCCTAGTAGCTCCCTTCTCTCGGCTCGAGTTGCATCATCGTGGGCGTGATCCTACTCTTCTCCTGATCGAGTCTCCGAGTCGTGATCCTACCAAAGAGTTATGTGGGGAGCAAATCATCTACCAAATTATTACTCCTATGTTCCAACAATGCAACACCTTCACCCAGCTGCGGGATGCGGCTTTTCTGTCTCCCCGAGCTCCTCTGCCGGTCGCCGCGTGGTCACACTCCGAGATCCGAATACTCCATTGACGCGTGGGATCCAGGGAATCCCCAGTCCGCACCGGAGTCCGGCGAAACCCTAGTAGTACTACGATGAAGGGATCGGCGGCCGAGCCTGAGGAAATCCAGCAGGAGCGGGAGCCGCAGGAAGAAATCCAGCAGGAGCGGAAGCAGCAAGAAATCCAAGAGGAGGAAATCCAGAAGGAGCGGCAGCAGGAGCAGGAGGAGCTCGACTGCTACCTGCCCGTCGACTTCAGCGTCTTGCTTGCTCGACGCCAGCAGTTTGTGGAGGAGATCAGGCACAAGAGGTTCCGACCCAAGAAGAAGAAGAAGAAGGGTTATGTTCTCGGCCTGCCTTCTTGGTTTTTCGCAAATACTGATGATAACCCCCTTTCCGCCGCAGTCACCAAGGCTGGTGCGCCCTTTTTACTGAGTTCTTTCTTATGTGCTCATGGCGCTACTCATTTGTACCATCTCGTCTATTTAACTCATTTGCTCAATTAGCAGTGCCCGGCTAATAATTTGATTGTTTCAGATATCTCTTACTTGAACTGTGAGGACGAAGACAATGCCGATGACAGTTTCCATGTTGCAGAGGAAGAGAAGCATGGCGATAAGGAGCTGATCCCATCTTGCGCAGGTAAATCTGGATGAGCTAGCTTGGACCTTTTCTTTTTTGCATTGTACACCTACTCATTTGAAATAAATAAATTGGAAAACATACACTTTTATGCTCATAATCTTACAGTACAGAAATATGATGTTGAAGAAGTGGACAAAATTAATGAAAGAAGAGTTGATTTGCTGACAACCTTGGTGGAGGAAAACCACAAAGAATTTTTCAGTGGAGAGGGGATAACAGATTATTTGCGTCCTCAACCTTTGTTAGCCCTCGACAATGTCACCCACTCATGCATATCGACCACAAGATGCTACCATCGCACATACAGGACTGATGATATCACTGAAAGTGAGTGTTCCAACTGAAGACATATAGCATTTCTCAGTTGATTTGGTCAAATAAGATTAATATATTTATTATCTTCCATTTCAGCTGACCCGAGCTACCGAGAGCTCGAACCTGAAAACATGGTTCAGATTTTCTCGTTGACGTTGCCGGAGACTTATCCTTGTTCTATCAGTATTTATGGAATCTTTGCCATTCGGGATGTTCTACATCCAGGTCAAAATTATCTGTTTAGGCGCTCGAGAGATAACTCCATCACTATTCATCCGGTAAGTATACTGGTGGTGTTGTTTATTTCCGTGTGCAGTTGCAGTTATTACTTTACTTATTTTGTAGTTCACCATTTCCTTAATAATGTTGTTATGCATCACCTAGGTAGACAAAACGTGTTGGGAAATTATCCGTTTTGTGTCAATAGTGGGATATTTTAGATTGTGTCATGTTGGGAGATGAGCTCCGTGGAGCGCGTTATTTCTAACTTCAAAAAATTTCGACAAAAATACCAGAGTGTAATCTATGATTTGTTCTATCCGTGTGTAAATTTAGAATACAAATACCAGATATGGTTAGAACACAACCCTCAACTCTCAAAACCATTTACTTTACCACCTCTATCTCTACTTGAATGGTTTTGGCTGATGTGGCGGCAAGGCATTAATTTGTTCTGCTGACATAATGTCCACGTGGACAAAATTATCTGTGTTATCATCATCGAAATTCGGGGAAAAATAAATGGAGAAAATAGATTGGAAATTCAGAAAATGGAGAAAGTTAAGGAAACAACAAGGAGAAAAACTAAACTGAGGAACCGTTTGAAATTAAGAAAAAATGGAAAAGGAGTAAATACATTACAATTCATGTGAATCAGGAGAATGTGCATAGAAGTTTAAGGAAATTTGACAAGTAACTTAGCAGATTTTGCTGATGTTGAAATCTTATTTTCCATTTGTTGTCTTGAAATTTGAGGAGTTTGGAACAATGTAACCGATTTCATTGATTTGGAATTTTATTTTCCCTTTGTCATATTCCAAAAACAATTGAACCATTTTTGACTTGTTTTATCCTGTTTTTGTTTTGAATTGACTGCCCAATTATTTTAAGTTGAATGAATTTCTCGTTTGGGGATTTCCTTGATATTAAACAACTATTTTTATGTTTTATGCGGATGTGTGAAGAGAAACTCCAGATCTTAGCATCTATTCCTTGAAATTCCTTAGTCTTGAGTTTTGACAGTAAAGAACAACACAAACAACCACTACAAACATTCTTTCATCTAGCTAGTATATCTTCTAGTAGGACTAGCATGTTCTAGTAGGTCCGGTAGCTTCTAGTGGTACTGGTAGGATCTGTTGCCGTACTAGTAGGTTCTAGTAGTATCTTTCAGTATGTATATCTAAGGGCTTGTTTGGTTCCCAGCCACACTTTGCTGAGCCTAACTTTGGCAAGTGTGGCTAGGATTTTGGAAGCCACAAAGTGTGGCAAAAGTTGGCAAAAAATTCACTCTATGACAAGTGGGCCATATGGATAGTGAAGTGTGGCAGCTCCAAAGTGTGGCAAGAACCAAACACATGCCAAATTGCCAAACTTTGGCTTCGCAAAGTGTGGCTGGAAACCAAATAGGTCCTAAGGTACTAAGCTAGGTAGAAGTTGCACATCCTGGTTAGTTCTAGAAGCATCTGGTTGGGTTGTCCTTACCGACCTTGTACTCTATAAATACTACAGGCAGTACAAGCTGTAGCAAGCTTTTGGCAGCATCACAACCAGACCACTTCCCACACACTACACTACCTGTGAACTAGCAAGGCTAACAATCACTACTTCTATCTAACAAAGCCAAATTGCATGACCTGAGAATTCCCACAGACAACCTAAACAACTTCTCGTGGTGATGTTTTCTTGGAATGGAAAAATTATAATAGTTAATACTATCATTCACTGCCAACGAATAGTTCATCTCCCAGATACCTGAAACAGCTGTTCCATTGTTCTCTCCTATCTTCTCCCTCCCATCTGCTTGTGTCTTCTCTAGCCAACCTTGATGCATGCGTGTCATCAGTACCCATGGAGAAGCAAATAGAACTAACGTGAAAGAGGGTATATGCTTCTCAACATACGGTGTGTTCCTCCCCAAAATTATTCCTTCCTGTCTATGCATTGTCGCCTCGATGGCAAAGCACACCATCGTACATGTTGGACATCCCTGTTCCTCTTGCGCCTACAGGTTTAGTGGCACGACGCCTGGTTTGGTGCGCTGCCATGCATCTAAGGCTGACGTTTTGTGATTGCAGCCCCAAATGTTTTCTTCTAAACCATGCATGATCTCCAGACATGTTATGTTGCTTGCCTAATTATGTATCAGCGCTTTATTCTTGTTGTGGCTTGTTGCTAGAAGTGGGCACTTGAATTTTCCATGTAGGATTTAGGATAATGTGCAGTGTTACATAGGTTTCGATCTGTAGAGCTAAGCTTCTCTAGGTAATGGGTGGATTTTTAGTCTTTAATATTGTAAATAATAGAAATGATGAGCCCTAGAGCTTCTCCTTTCGGAAAGAATATGCAAATACCTTTCAGTACTGCTGTGCTAGATTTTAGTAGATAAAAACATGAGTTATTGATTGATTAGCAACTTGATTTAAAAATGAGAACTGGAAATAATCTATGTCAACATAGTTTGAATCTGATTTTCTTAAAGGATTTAAGGCATTCATGTACACGAATGTACAAAATTGATACGAAGCACATACAGGTGGATACATGCGTGGTAACTAATTTGCCTAGTCTTACCATGGTTCATTGCCTAATGCCATTCAAAGTATAACTGAAATACTCTATTATATACTGCAATCGCTACACACACCATGTTTTTTTGAAGCTTTAACAGTAGGAAAGGCTCCAGACAGAATGGGTTAAAGTTTACAATAATTACACTATACAGAATGGGTTAAAAAACCCAGACTAAGGTAGAGAAAACTTATAAATTATTTGTAAAGCTTAAGATAAAAGGGTGTAGATCTTCCTTAGTCCTATGAACTAGCAAGGAGAAGTCAACTATGAACCTTCTCTTCCAGGATTCTAACTGTGGTTTTTGTCAATACCGCACAAATATCATGAACTGTGGTTTTTCTGTCTGCAAGTTGAAAAAACGTGGTTGTGGGATACTTTAGTTATTATGACACTATGCATCTAGACAGATCCTATCTCTTGAGTGACTGTACTTCAAAGAGTGATTTATCAATTCTAGTCTACTATGTTGTTGGCAATTTCCATTTTGCTCTTATCATGTAGTACTGCATTATAGATTATTTGTAAGTTCAATTGCAAGTACCTCGAAGATGTTGTTTTCCTGTCATATTGCCCACATAAATTACTGTTTCCATGCTTGTTTGCGGTTTTGGAGAATTTGGGATATAGGAAGTTGGGAACTGAGAGCGACATAATGTTAATTAAAAAAACATTTTTCTGTAAGTGCATCGTAAATATCTTACTTGAGACATTGTTGTTTGTTACACTTGGGTTTTAGTTTTGAAGAGTTTGGATCATAGCAACACATGGTTATTCAAGCTGATTTCTTGGTCTAATCACTGTTTAGATCTGTTTCCGGTAGATGTATCATGAATTAGTTTCGTAAAGGCCCATAAGCAAATTACTTGAAACTTCATGGTGTTACTGAATGTGCATCATAAATATCTTACGTGATATATCATTGTTTGTACACTTCTTTGGTTTTAGTTTTGAAGAATTTGGATCTTGGTCCAGTCACATTGGTTAGACTTGTTCCTGCTGGGTGCACCGGGAACATATTAGTTTTCCAATAACCCGTAAACTTGAGACTGTGTTATTAATTACTGGTTATTTGATTTCACAGTTGTAACATTGAGTTGAAATTACAGGGCTCTAGTGTCTAGTCTGCCTCTCATCAGCCCTTGTCGCGGAATCTACGCTCTAACTCGCGCTTTACTGGATGTTGATCTTCGGATAAAGCATGATGGTGACGATGAATCAGCTGACGAGAAATTCGTTGCTGGATACTTTGAGTTGCTGGTTGAGTGCAAGTACGACATGAGATTTTGTCAGCGCCTTCACGATGGCATACGCAGTCACTTCCTGGATGTTGATGGCCGCTATATTGGATGGAGCATCGCAGCCACGGTAATAGCATCCGCTGACATTCCTTATCCTTGCCACGTGACGTTCAAGGCCTATACGAGCGGTTTTGATGATGAGATCACGATTTTCGATGGCCCGCATCGTGAAGGAGAAGTGCAGTTCAGGCATGTGGTGGCTGTGAAGGTGCTGTGGACGCTGGAGCTTTGCCTCAAACTGGACGGAATGTGCTATTCCCACTCTTTCAAGGCTGGGGTCGACTCGAAACCTGTCAAGTTCGGACCCATGAAAGCGCTGGTGGTTTGGTCCGTCATGAACCGGCACAGGTTCTGGTGGTGATGGTTAGTGCTTGAGAATACTACTAGTCTGTTAGAAATAGCTATGAAGCACACTAATTAGCTGTTGCTTTAGCGCCTTCAGTTAATTATTAACGAGGTGTCCTGTATCTATGTCTTCTTTGACTTTGCGTCAATTATCGAGGTTTCTTCTGCTCTGCTCTCTGCTCTAATTTTTAGCAATGAAGAATGTGGAATGTACTGCTGGTCTACTTGCGCGCTTTAAATTACGGACACACATCTTCTAGCCTCATGTAGTCAAGCTTTTAAGCATGGCTCTAAATCGCTGTCACTGGCAACATCAGATAACTTCGTTGTTCACATTTATCTCATTCACTACAATGTCTATACTGTAGCATCAACCGTCTCGGGGCAATACTTGCACTGATTCAGGAACTACTTGACAACCAACTATTTGATCATCTAATCCCATGCGGACATGACTGCTATTGGTTACGGTGAGGATGATGTAATTTATCACTAAAGTTATTCCTGGACATAGAATCTAGTTGCTACATTAAATCTAATGTCATTTGAATGTGACGCACACTAATTAGCTGCTGCTTTTGGTGAAGAAACACACGAGACGCGCACTAGTATGTTAGGAATGTTTATGAGACTCTTGCAATTATCGAGGTTTCTTGTATGTAGTCCTTATTTGAGTTAATTATCAAAGGTTTCTTCTGCTATGCTCTGCTCTATACATTCGCAGCGGGTATCAAATGAAGAATGTGGAATGTACTGATTGAGAACTACTGGTCTACTTGCACGCTTTTAAACATGGACACACCATCTTCTAGCTTCATGTAGTCAAGCTCGTAAACATCACTCTTTATCTCTTCTGTACCAGCGACCATCGCCCCACCGATGTCTTGTTCATGAGGGTGATTCATCAGTTCGGGAACTTGCACGCGGCCAACTTTCACTGGCTTAATACCGCCAACATCGCCCTCTTGCCTAAGAAAGATGGCGCCGAGGACATATCGGACTTTAGGCCCATTAGCCTCATTCATGCGATTGCCAAAATTATTGCCGAAGTCCTTGCCCTTCGTTTGGAGCCACTTATGGATGATCTTGTATCCAATGCCCAAAGTGCCTTCATAAAAAAATAGAGCATACACGAAGCGGAGCATACACGACAACTTTCTCTATGTCAAAAACCTCACCAAACGTTTGCATAAGACAAAGATGCCGGCTCTTCTCTTCAAGCTTGACATTAGGAAAAACTTCGATTCGATTCGTTGTGAATACATTGTGGACCTCCTCCAACGATGCGGCTTCCGGAATTGGATAACCGCCCTTCATACTACGGCTTCTTCCCGGGTGCTCCTCAACGGCATCGCGGGCTCTCCCATCATGCATGGCCAGGGCCTAAGACAAGGGGACCCCCTCTCCCCGCTCCTTTTTGTGCTCGCCATTGACCCCCTCGCCGAAATCCTTAACGCTGCTAGTACTCATGGCCTTCTACACAAAATTAGGGGCCGATGAAATATCCTTCGTACCCCGCTTTATGCGGAGGATGCGGCGATTTTCGTGGCTCCCATCAAGGAGGAAATTCACAATTTGGCAACCATTCTTGATAGCTTCGGGGAAGTGACCGGCCTTTGCACAAATTTCCTCAAAAGCTCTATGGTTCCCATCCGTTGTAAGGACATTAACCTTGATGAGATCCTTGAGGGCATATCGGCGGCCCGAACTTCTTTCCCTATGAGATACCTTGGTCTTCCTCTTTCGGTTTGGCAACTAAAGCGCGTGGACTTTCAACACCTCGAAGACAAATGCGCCGGAAAGCTCCCCTCTTGGAGTTGCAAATTCATCACCACGGCCGGATGTACGACCCTTGTCAAGTCAGTCATCACCTCCCAAGAAACTTACTACCTCACTCCCCTTTTCATCCCTCCCGAGACTCTCAAATTCATCAACATGCTACAAAGGGCCTTCTAATGGTCGGCCAAAGAAATAACCACCGGGGCAAAATGCAAAGTCATTTGGGGCACAGTTTGTCGCCCTACTAAGCTTGGGGGTCTTGGTGTTAAAGATTTGGATATATTCGCCACGACTCTTCGCCTTAGGTGGCCTTGCAATGAGTGGAAGGATCCCTCTAAAATTTGGGTGGGATATGGCAACCCTTGCTCCGACTACGACATGGACATCTTCTACGCCTCGACCACCATCACCATTGGCAATGGGAAAAAGACGCCTTTTTGGGAGGCCCCTTGGCTTGGAGGTAGGAAGCCCAAGGACATTGTGCCCCTCATTTTCACCATCTCCAAACACAAAAATTGGAATGTGAATCAAGCCTTGAACGCAAATGCTTGGGCGGACAAGATCAAGTTGGATGAGGAATTCTCCATGGCTCACTTCTCGCAATTCCTTGAACTTTGGATCCAATGCCAAGATGTGCATCTTAATGATACGGCGGACAATGACATTACTTGGAATCTCACGGCAAGTGGGCAATACTCAGCCAAATTGGCCTATGAGGTGCAATTCATTGGCTCCGTCACCTCCTACCTCCACAAGTCGGTTTGAAAAGCTTGGGCACCCCCAAAGCAAAATTCTTTGCTTGGCTCCTCACCTAAAATCGCATATGGACCGCCGACCGTATACAAAAGCGTGGGTGGCCAAATTGTGGCCTATGTCCTCTATGCAATCAAACAATGGAGTCGGTCCCCCACCTCTTCATCCATTGTAGGTTATCCACCCGTCTTTGGGACAAAGTGAGGGATTGGTTGCATAACACCGACATCCAACCGAGTCATTGGGCGGGTCTATCCATCGAGCATTGGTGGCATAATATGACCAACTCTCAAATGCCTAATCGCAAAGCCATCTCCTCGCTAACCATCCTCATCACTTGGGAGCTATGGACCGAGCCCAAGGCAAGGGTCTTTAACAACAAGCACGGCACCATTGCAGTTATCTTAGAAAAAATCAAGAGGGGAGCCCGTTTGTGGGTTTTTGCGGGTGCTAAGCACTTGGGGCAAATCATGTCGGGAGAGTAGTCCCTTGTATTTGGTTGCTACTTTGGTTCGGACTCTATCTTGTCAAACTCTTTTTCTTAATTAATCGAATGGGGCAAAGCTTTTGCCCCCGTTTGAAAAAAATTCCATCAACAACACCGACTACCCAAAGTGGCTTCATCATCAAGAAGGAACTAAAATCAGGCATTGTCATCCAGAGGCAAATAGAGTGATCATCTAATTTAATGTTTTCTCTGAGTAGATGTGATAATGTATTAATTTGTGGTGATTTTTTAGGGATATTAATTTGCGGTGCTTTTACTGTAGAGTCCACTGCTTTATTAGTACTAGGGACAGTGATTATACTGCAACCGAATAAATTTCAGTCAAAAATCAATGTCACATCAAAGCGAAAAGAAGCTGCGACTAATAAAAATAAGCTGGAAACTAGAACAAAGCACCTTCAACCTGGAAGATGTGGTGCTTACTCGAAGCAACAAACAAGCACTGCAAGACAAGGAATATCAAAACATGGTTCCAAAAGCTGCTTGGGCTGTTATTTCACAAAAAAGGTTATCCATATTTTATCTTCCTATTCTTGTGGGTGATGCAGTAAAAAAATAGCTCATAAAGTTTGTCCGAGTTAAAATGATAACTAATGATAACTAATAACCAGCATCACATCGGAGTGTATCCAAACACCTGGTAGAGGGTTGTGCAAGTGAGGACTTGAGGACATTTTTCATGAAAAATATGGATATATACTTGAAAAAATTGTTAATGAACCATTAGTAAATATAAATAATTCTACTGATGCAAACATCCTCTATTCCGAGAACTGGAAGCTGACAAAACCCAGCAAAAGTGCAAGTCCAATAGATAAAGGATTCTAGTGAGTGAGAGAGAATGAGAGATAACTGGGGTCAAAATAGACAGGTGATTCAAGTGAGTGAGTAATAGCTGGACGTTCACAACTTCCTAGAAAAATAAGCAAAACAAAAGAATGTCCTACCCGAGTCAACTAAAAGGGATCGGATGGGGTACTTGGCACTAATTCCCACTGATTAAATTCACCTAGTCCCTAATAAATATTAAGTTTGGTATATTAAAATATTGAACTATCTTTCCTGAACTTGAGCACACAACTGATGCAAATGTCACAACATAAATCATTTACCTTCAACTGCACCTTTTATAATAGAACAAAATTACCCCTGTATATTATGATTTTGAAGGACAAATAATCCTTTCTTCCTAGTGAACTAGAAACCTCAAATCAAAGGGAGCTTTATTAGAAGCTCCAAGGGATGATGTTTTACTGTGTTGGGTCAATACTTACACTGATTCAGGAACAACTCGACAATAAACTATTTGATCATTCAATCCCTTGCAGATATGACTGCATTTCTAATGTGATAAACTACTCGCTAGTTGCTACATTAAATCTGATGTCATTTGAATTTGATTCCTCTTGTTTCAGATGAACCAGTACGTAAACTTCCCATATTACCACCAACGCAAAAGTGAAGTAATCGATCTTGAATCTTCTCAAGGTGGTGTTAACATATTAGGTTTACGCTACTAATATTTTGAGCCACATTAAATGATCTTTCAAAACCATCACAAGATAAAAGGGTGAGCAGGTCATCAATCTTAATACGTTGCTTAAATTCTATTTCAGTGATCAACTGTTAAAGATCCCTAGATCATGTCTTGAACAGTGGAAATAAATAAGAATACATGATACTTATAAGTGCCTAAACTTATAAGAGTACGCTACATATGATATTCTGGTTATTCAAACTATTACTGCCTAAACTCAAACTGACGCATTTCTTTGCCCCGAAGAATCTGCATGATCTTTTCTTTTTGGCTGAACCAGGTTTAACTCAATCCGAAGTTTCCTTACAGAAATATGGTCTGAAGAAACATGCAGGCCAATTCATTATTCTCAACAAATAATCGCTTCAAAAAAAAATCTTAATTGATCAATACTACCACAGCTATTGCGACAGAAAAGGTAATATAATTGATAGTTAAAGATGGAAATGTTAGGCTCTTAGCAGCCCAGCCTAAAAAAAATTGTGGTATCAACAAGACATCGGTAACATTATTTTAATCATCTTTTAGTGGTACAGATCATCTCTACTTGTTACTTTACAGGTTTTCTCTTCTGGTAGTGCCCACCATAGATTGTAACTTGTACAGAGTTAGCCTCAACAAATACGTTTTGATAAATTTGACAGGCTTCTTGGATGGCTAAATATGATTGATTGCGTGTTTTGTGCATTTGTATTGGTACCCAGTGACCCATTCACTAGATTTCTGATGTTCAGTGAACTTGTAGAGGGTTCGTTTAAGCTACTGTCAATATAAGAATTTTGAGTTCCTTTCATAAGAGTTCATAACTGAAATGGTTTTTTCGAGAATACCTGATATCTGTGACGCCGGTGGTGCCAGGAATGATAGCTCAAGTCAAGGTCTTACCTGAGAGAACACCTCACCTCTGAAACTTTCATCGCAAGCCTGCCAAAATGCTCACCCTGCAATCTGATTTCAGTGAGCCAAGGATTCCTTGTTACAAAAGAGCAGAACCAGGATCAAGCTGGTTAATACTTAATATAACTAATAACCTAGATTGTGCATACAGTGCGCCAAGATTCATCCACGATCTAGTAGACATCATAGGTTGCACATCCAACAAGAAGTAACTATAATGTTTACCCTATAGATTCGACGTGGCAAACTACACAGATGTCTCTCTACCAAATTTAACAGAGCAAACAACTTAGATGTCCTCCTGATTGTTTATTGCTTTGCGGATGTAGTCGGAAGGAGGGTACTGACGACGGTATAAAGCTTCGATCTTGCTTTTCAACCCCCTGTGCATCATGAAAACTATGTTTGTCCTCAATAGTTCATCATCCATCACATGCTTTTGGGAACATAATCCCATCAGAATTGATTTGTCTTCTTTGGTCAGCGGCTGCCCCTTCTCAATGCTAATGGCCTCATCCAAATAGACTCCAATCAAGTTGATGTCAGGAACTGTAAGCCCCGCATTGTCAAATGGCATCTCCGATGACCCAAACTTGTAGGTACAAAAGATGGAAAGCCCCTTCGGATCCGGATCCACAAGGGCGTAGACAGGGACAGACAGAGAATCCTTGAGTTTGCGCAAGAAAGCCCGTGTCGTGACATTTGGTTGCCCATCGCCGCCCGTGACAATCACACAGCCAAATTCACGGAGGAACCGGTCACCTAGCCCCATGGCAAAATCCTTAAAAATTTCATTCCTCTGGACTACTAGGATGAACTTGACCTCTGCACCTGGGTTGGCAGTGACCTTGTGCATTTCTTCAGCTATCCAGGCTCCTGCGCTAGTCACGCAACGCATCTCTTCGCCATCTTCCAATGTGAAGATTAGTGGCCCGACGACGGTGCCAGTATTCATCTCAAACACGCCGAGAGATGTCCTGGTGCACTCGAGCAGGCAACATATGTCCAGCAGGGCATCATCCACGATCTTCTTGTCTTGCTTGAAGAGCTCATATCGGCAGCGCATAAAGTCGCTGCATATGATAGTGCCCCTGAGGAGTAATTCCTGAACCAAGGAGAGCACAGCCGTGATGATTTTGGCCCAGCGCGAGGTCTTGGGGTGGCCGACCGCGTAAGGAGTGACCTTGCCGCGGCGCAGGCAGAGCTGCCGGAGCAGGGGCTCGTACTCCTGCTGCTCCAGGCCACGAGACGGAATCTGGTAGGACAGCCCTTCGTAGGCGACGATGGTGTCTTCCTTGTGCCCCAGCCCCAGCAGGTCCTGGATCTTGGAGAGCACCGTGTCGGCGTCGAGGTCCCTGGCGATGATGTACTTCTCCTCCAGCTCCTTGAGAGCCCGGTCATCCACCTCAGCAGTGTCAACGCCGCGCTTGGCGAGGAAGGAGCGCAGGTCGCTCCCATCTGCGGCGGCCTCTACAGTCGTCTCCGCCACTGCGGCCATTGCTGCAAGAAAAGAAATCGAACCCGACCCGATCTAGCTGGTCGATCAGTGCTCCAATGTGGGAAGCTGGAACCATGAAGTAAAGGCAAGTTCGGATTCACGTTCGTACCAAGAAGAGTGGAGGAATCCACAATAGGCTGCTGCCGGACCCTCGCCGCCGAATCCTCGTCCGCCGCGAACGGAGGGTTCTTGGGGTTTCTGGAATTCCTTTTGCCCTCGATCTCCCCTTGTTTGCGTTGGCGTGGCGGCCAGTAGCCCTGGACGAGGGATGTATTTCGGTTGGGCTTCTCGAGTCAAATGGGCCACATTGGACTACGAGGCGAGGCTTACCGTAACAGCGGCGACAGCACAGCACACACGTGAGGGTGAGGGGAGGAGGCGCGCGTTGACCCGGCCGAAAGCCCCAAAGGATCGCAGCAACCATCCGACAGCCGCACGCTCGTTAATCCCATCTGCCGCGGGCGCGCGAGCTGACACGTACACCGGTACACGCGGGCGGCCAAGTCGAAACGAGTCAAGCTGACAAGTCGAAGAGATGCACGCAACGCTGAACGCATGGATCGAAGCCCGCGTGGAAGCCCAAAAGAAAGGAGGAAACGCGCGCGCGCGCTGGTTGCCAGCCTTTGCTATCCAGCGGCCGCTTCTCGCACGCCCTCCCTCCCAATTAATTCCTCAATCGTGTTTCCTTTATTAACTGCACACAATCGCTAGCTGGCGAGTGACCTCCGTCGTTTCATTTTTCTTCCTTCCTTTTCCCCCCTTTTGATTCCAATTGAAAACTAGCCTCGGAGTACTTCGGATCGAAACGAAATGCAAATGCATGACGGCCGCGCATGGCTGCAGCGGCCTCTGGACTAGTAGCTGCTTGCAGCGTCGTTTTAATTGCACAATCACCTGCCTGCCTGCGTGCGTCGTTTTTCCCCCTTTGATTCGAATTGAAAACTAGCTCCTTTCTTTTCCCCTCTCTTTTGCTTGAAATTGAAAACTCATTCATGTCCGTACGTCGCCAACCAACAATTTTCGCTATCGATTCATTTCCCACATTTATCATATGGATTCTCACCCATCTGAATTTTTTTTGATAAACCAAGTCAATCAAGCAAAAATAAATGAACCACATTATTACTACGTATACTACCTAGTACATGCCTCGAGCGCCCTCAGACTACTCATAGTGCAAGTAACTTCACTAGTAACTTCATGTCCAACTCAACAAATTTGCTTATGTGGTAGTGAATTAATGAGGAGAGAGGAGGATGGAGTAACATAGCTAGTTACTGTAACGTGACACTTCCCAAAGTACAATGAGTCTACAAACTAATTAATGAAGTCATCTATGACACTACTTTGATGTTACTAACCACTATGAATATAGTAACATAGAGTAGTAACATGTGTATGTTACTACTCTATGTTACTTCTCACTATGACTAGTCTCACATCCCACCTCCGGATAGGAAAAACAATACCACCGGCGCATGTGAAATCAACAAAATGGAGCAGTCCTACAGTTTTATGCTCCCTCCATCCAACATTTATTTATATTAATTTAAATGCATATATACATCACTGTGTATAGATACATATAAATTTAGACAAATCAGCGACATCTATTTTTTTTAGACATATGGAGTATGTACAAATTTAAACACACGAAGACAAAATAGACCATGGAAAAAGTTCCAGGAGCGCGGTGCTGCATGCTCCATCATGGTTTCAGCTGTCGTGACAAGTGCCGCTCTAGCATGGTTTCGGCTTCTCTCGTCGGCGGGGTTCCATCGTGACGAGTGCCGCTCTAGCATGGTTTCGGCTTCTCTCGTCGACGGGGTGCCGCTGCTTCTCTCGTCGACATTTCTAAACCAGGAATTCAAGTGTACAATTGCTATTTTGGCATTATCTTGAACCTAGAAACATGGTAGTGAACCTCTTTTGTGGTTCTCTTTGATGTATACTCTAGTATGTGTCAACACTTCTACTGTCTATTGTCAGATTGTAGAATTTCTGATCGTGTAATGATGCGCTACTTGGTTTCTTGCTCCTTTGTGTGGTGCATTTTTTCTCTTGCAGTAGTGCCCTCTGTTGCAGTATTTGCCTGTTCATGACATGTTACAAGCCAAATCCAGTAAACCTATGGAGCAGAAATGGTTACTAGATTATCATACATAATTAGGTATGCTTATGTTAGTTTCTATTCAGTGTATAGCTATGCGTATGCATCATGGAAGCATAGAGAATTTCATGAACTTTTCATTAGATTGCTGTTTCCTTTTGATGTTAAATATTTAAGCCAAATGTTCAGATTGCGCAATCAAAACTGTCAGTTGTAGTATTATGGTTCTTAAGAATCAGTTGCATAGTGATTGAGATGGGCCCTTCTCATTTTCCGAAACCATTTCATTTGTTTTCTGGCAATAGGGCAAGCAGTAACCTCAGAAGTCGTGTACCTACTGGAAACATGGACAATACAGCTCCTACTGCCAATAGTGGTGGCTTTCCATGTAGCTGAAAATGTGGCAATCTACTTTTCTTGGACTACAGTCGTTTCATTTCATTTCTATCCATTCCATAGCATGGCCATGAATAAACTTGACTCTCCCAGCTTAAAAAACGTATTTGCTTTTAACTCGTAAGGGGGATGCATTTGTTTTGCCCTCACACGGTAGGGCCTCCACTTTTCTTGCATTACCACAAGTCCACAAGCAATTTGAGAAGTATACGCTTGTGGAAGGTAGTCATTTGATTACTTAAGAGTTTTAAGTGGGTGCAATGCTGAAGTGAATGACGTTACACATTATTCTTGATGTTACTTACTATAGAATTTGCATGCATTACTGGTTCTAATCCAGAACTATAATTCAAGTATTGCCTTGTAAAGAAGTTCAGGTTTTTGTGCTGTCCCTTGATGTGTGTAGCTGTTGTAGGACTGTATGGTCGCTGGCACCACCCTTCCTCAGAAACCTAACCTGAGATGGTATGAGGTGCCGAGCGAGGAGAGGACGAGCTGCCTTTCTAGCCTGGAGATGAGCTGCTTGGTCTGCAACTGCAGCTTCACCTACCTTGTTGCTGGGGTTGTCTGCTTAGCAGCTGTCTGCGGCCGTCGGAGGTGATGGTGACGACAACTTGCTGCCGCGACCTTTTTTTTTGTCCAAGTAACTTGCTGCTGAGACTTAATTCAGTTTTGTTGTTGTTTCAAGTTTAGAACCTTGCCCTCCATCTGTGAGCTGTTGCGTATGTGTTTTTTTTTGTGATGCAACTCAAGTGACATTATATTGTTCCATATTTTTTTCTGACTGATGTGGATGTCCAAAAAAGTGCAAAGGCCATACCAATATTTCATCTTATTTATTGCTTAACCCTCCGTTCTGTGGATAAGTGGTATTTCTACCTTTGTCTTATGTTAAACTCATTTAAATTGGACTTACTTTGTAAGAAAACCTGGCAATATTTATGACATTAAATTAAAATCATTAGATTCATATTAAAAGGTAGACTTAGGACAAAGGTATAATTATATTTATTTGTGGATGGATGGAGTAAAAGATGTGAGAGAAGAAGGATAAAGCAATAGGACAAAGCAAGGCTATGTCCAGAAGGGTATTCCAGTTTATTTAGTAAATCAAAACAAGTAATTCCAGCATTTCAAAAACGTGTCATCGAAACTTGATTGATTCCAAAAGAAAATTGGTTCCCAGCAGTCAACAATGCAGAAATCTAGCTAGGAAAAATATATTTCAGTGATTCACTCTATACCATATACATAGCGTATTTGCTCTGGAGGCAGTGCCATATCTTCCTTTCCTAATATAGAGTAGAGACCAACCTGCAATCTAGCTAACTATTGGCGTGGAAACTCCTAACTACATTGATTGACAAGCGGTAGCACGGAGGCATGGATCTGATTCACCGGGTGGACAGTTTGGTTCCTCGCGATAATTAACCCATCGTCTTAGTTCAGAGCAGTCAACAAAAACGGAAAACTAGCTTGAGAAAACAACTACAGAGAGGAAGCGAGTTTGCATCGGGGGGAGATTGGCATGGGTCCGAGGTCAATCCACCGATGAAGCGAGTTTAGACCTGGGTTCGCGGTCGACAGCGTTGCTTGTGTCTACCTTGGCGCAGGCTCGCCCGAAATCCGAGTTGGTGAAGACGGTACCAAAGAAAAGAAGGGAGTACTGCAATAGATGTTGTGTTTGCATGAGGAGGACGCAATAGCTTGTCCAGAAATTTCCTCGGGCAGTCCCTACACATAGCTCTTCTTAGAAAAGAGAAAGAAATTAATTAAGCAGCCTGGCTTCTGAACATTGCTTTCCACGCTGCCGCAATAAATTATGTGAAAGGTTAAGGAAGTGAGAGCCGAAACTAACTAATTGGATTGGCTATACCTAGGGTGACTCCTTGAGTTTCACGTTGGTGATTTATTGCAGCTGCCATGTCACCGATCCGTGATGGGACACATTTCTAGCCGTCCATCAAGCAAGCAACCAAGAAAGGGAGATAGGAGAGGAACGATGGGAAACTCCCACTCTACGTTCTTTCCTCCTCAAGAATCCAAACCTGCCCTTCTACCCTATAAGTATAAGCCTCTAGCTGCATTGTCGCGTGTCGGCTGCGCGTGACGTGTGACTTAGACTTTGACTCTTGCTCGGAGAGGAGAGGAGAGGAGAGCGAGCGCCATGGCCGGCCGGCTGCCGAACGACGCGAGGAGTTGCCATGGCGTGTCGTGAGCCGTCCTCGTCGACGTTTGATGGCCGGCAAGTTGATCTTGGAGATACATCAGCAGGTAAGTGGCTCTTCCCTGGTCTAACTTTGGCTTCGTTGCCTGATCTTGGAGTATGATTTTTGATGTTTGGCTTGCCGGAGAGAGCTAGCTAGGACGAGGTCTGCTTTGGCTTTCTTACGTTTTGGGTTGTTTTCTGATTCGGCGCACATCCACCTACTATTTGAGAAGATCGAAGAGCACATCATCACTTTTGGGCGGTGCAGCGGGATATCGCTCAGCATGCCGAAACCGATAACACGCGTGCAGGACGTTTGGGCCTGGGCTTGGGATAAATCGGGTAGTTATATTGTACGATGGTGTCATCCTGATGTGTTATTGTGATTAACCAAAGAAATAAAAAAATTATAGAACATCATAGCGAACAAAGTTGGTCCTCAGTCTGCAATAACATTAATTTATATGTGATTATACACGTCCCGGTCAGCTTAATCGATGCTATGAAATTATGCAGTACATCGTTGTAATCATGGTGAAGATTTTTGGGCAGTTTAATTCATGCGGGGTACATATTCATTCGTTGTTTATTCCTAGTTATTCATTCATTCCCTTTCTGCTCCCTGACTCTTCTATATGCCCAAACTACATTAACTTCAAAACATAGATGTACATTAACTTCTGCTCCCTGACTCAACATGTTCCTGTTGGTTTCTAATCCATAATAACTTTCTATTCTGATATTTGAGATGAATCATATATGTCTTGGTTTAGGGCGCCTTGTCTGGTGGATTCTTGCCAAACTTGATGTGTCTAGACACAAACTGCCTAGTAATGTGCGGCTTTCTGAATTTGGTAGAGCTAGAACATGCGAGGGACATAAATCATAGACATAGTAAGATTATTATGCTATTCGTTTAATCCAATGTGCCGATGAATAAGCTTAAATTAGGTATGATTATGCTTCCTCTTGCCACTTCATTGGTTCTTTTTTACGGAAATTTCATAGATCTATTAATAATCATCAATAGTAGTGTAAATATCTCAAAAAGTAATAAAAAATTATAAATATCTACACTGGCCGCCTAGCAACGACTATAGACAGTAGCATGAACTGGTTCCCCATCTGCCCCCGGTGAGTATTTGCCGAGCGTGGCCATTAGGCCCTGGAATTATCCCCGAGCCCATGTTCGCCGAGTTTGCGGACGATGGTGGCGCTCCGAATTTTTTTGGATGACTCTGTTTTGTGACAATGGATGTTGTGTTCTGTTTATAGTTAGCAAGCACTAGACAGAGTTGTCGATTTTAACTCTGCAAACTAAACAGTCTTTATCTTTGGTGATAGGCATGGTCTTGACCGCCAGGTCCCCCACGGCCAAGGGAGGAGCAGCAGTAGCCAAGCTTGAAGATGGACAAGCTCGACCTCTCCTGGAACGAAGACGACCTTCTGCAAGTAACTGTTGCATGCCTCCATCCTCTTCTGCCTCATCCTCCTAGAATTAGATCTTTGTTTACCTTAGTAGGAAGAAATACATTGGTCATGTAAATATCATTGGAAATATATCTGCCTACATACTCTCGTAGTACATTTCTAAACCAGGAATTCAAGTGTACAATTGCTATTTTGGCATTATCTTGAACCTAGAAACATGGTAGTGAACCTCTTTTGTGGTTCTCTTTGATGTATACTCTAGTATGTGTCAACACTTCTACTGTCTACTGTCAGATTGTAGAATTTCTGATCGTGTAATGATGCGCTACTTGGTTTCTTGCTCCTTTGTGTGGTGCATTTTTTCTCTTGCAGTAGTGCCCTCTGTTGCAGTATTTGCCTGTTCATGACATGTTACAAGCCAAATCCAGTAAACCTGTCCCTGCTAGCTCATCCAATAGTTCATCAATGACAGGCAGTGGGTATTTATTTTTAATCGTCATAGCATTAAGGTGCCGATAGTCAACACACAATCTCCAGGTCAGATCCTTTTTGCCCACTAACAGAACAGGAGATGCAAAAGAACTAGAACTAGCTTGAATAACACCTTGTGCCACCATTTCCTTCACTTGTTTTTCTATTTCATTCTTTTGCATTGGGTTGTATCGATAAGGCCTCAGATTAACCGGACTGGCACCTGGCATGAGAGGAATAGTGTGGTCATATCGTCTGTGTGGAGGCAGTCCCTTAGGTTCCTCAAACACAGACTCATAAGTCTCGAGTAGCATCGCTACCAAACGCGGCAATGTTGCTTGTTGTTCAGTATCTTCAGCAAAATATAGCTGGACCATGTAATGCACTGAATTTTGCTGTTGCAACAGGTGTAACTCTTCCACAGTCACAGGATCACATGTCTTCGTACCGAGAGCCACGATACGGAAAACCTTACTGAGACGCCGCCGCCGCCAATCCCATCTCGGGGGATTCAGGAGATCGCCTCCGGCACCCTGCCGGAGAGGGGAATCATCACCGGAGGCTCTACATCATCATGCCCGCCTCCGGATTGATGCGTGAGTAGTTCATCCTTGGACTATGGGTCCATAGCAGTAGCTAGATGGTTGTCTTCTCCGCATGTGCTATCATTGTTTAGATCTTGTGAGCTGCCTAACATGATCAAGATCATCTATTTGTAATGCTACATGTTGTGTTTGGTGGGATCCGATGAATCTAGAATATTATGTCAAGTTGATTATCAATCTATCATATATGTGTTGTTTATGTTCTTGCATGCTCTCCGTTGCTAGTAGAGGCTCTGGCCAAGTTGATACTTGTAACTCCAAGAGGGAGTAATTATGCTCGATAGTGGGTTCATGCCTCCATTGAATCTGGGAGTGACAGAAAGTTCTAAGGTTGTGGATGTGTTGTTGCTACTAGGGATAAAACATCGATGCTTTGTCTAAGGATATTTGTGTTGATTACATTACGCACCATACTTAATGCAATTATCTGTTGTTTACAACTTAATACTGGAGGGTGCGGATGCTAACCCGAAGGTGGATTATTTAGGCATAGATGCATGCTGGATAGCGGTCTATGTACTTTGTCGTAATGCCATGATTAAATCACATAGTAATCATCGTTGATATGTATTGAATCTTTATTTGTCAATTGACCACCTGTAATTTGTTCACCCAGCTTGTTAGTTATCTTAATGGAGAGACACCACTAGTGAACTGTGGACCCCGGTCCATTCTTTTACATCTGAATACATTCTACTGCAATTACTGTTCTTGTTGTTCTTTGCAAACAAACACCATCTTCCACTCGATATGCTTAATCCTTTGTTTTCAGCAAGCCGGTGAGATTGACAACCTCACTGTTACGTTGGGGCAAAGTATCTTGATTGTGTTGTGCAGGTTCCACGTTGGCGCCGGTTTCACTGGTGTTGCGCCGCACTACACTCCTCCACCAACAACCTTCACGTGCTTCTTGGCTCCTACTGGTTCGATAACCTTGGTTTCTTTCTAAGAGAAAACTTGCCGCTGTGCGCATCATACCTTCCTCTTGGGGTTCCCAACAGACGTGTACATCTACGCGCATCAAGCACTTTTTTCTGGCGCCGTTGCCGGGGAGATCAAGACACGCTGCATGGGGAGTCTCCACTTCCAATCTCTTTACTTTGTTTTTGTCTTGCTTTACTTTATTTTATTTACTATCTTGTTTGCTACATATTTAAAATACAAAAAAAAAAATTAGTTACTTTACTTTCTGTCTTACTTATTTACTAGTTCTATATCAAAAAACACAAAAAAATTAGTTACTTGTTTTTATTCTATTTTCTTAGTTTACTTTACTACTGCTATAATGGGTACTCCTGAAAATACTAAGTTGTGTGATTTCACTAGCACAAATAATAATGATTTTATATGTACTCCTATTGCTCCACCTGCTACTACAGCAGAATTCTATAAAATTAAACCTGCTTTACTGAATCTTGTTATGAGAGAGCAATTTTCTGGTGTTAGTACTGATGATGCTGCTTCCCATCTTAATAATTTTGTTGAACTTTGTGAAATGAAAAAGTATATGGATATAGATGGTGATATTATAAAACTAAAATTGTTTCCTTTCTCATTAAGAGGAAGAGCTAAAGATTGGTTGCTTTCTTTGCCTAAAAATAGTATTGATTCATGGACTAAATGTAAAGATGCTTTTATTAGTAAATATTATCCTCCTGCTAAGATCATATCTTTGAGAAGTAGCATAATGAATTTTACACAATTTGATAATGAACATGTTGCTCAAGCATGGGAGAGAATGAAATCTTTGGTAAAGAATTGCCCAACCCATGGACTGACTACTTGGATGATCATCCAAACCTTTTATGCAGGATTGAATTTTTCCTCGAGGAACCTATTGGATTCAGCTGCTGGAGGTACTTTTATGTCCATCACCTTGGGCGCCGCAACTAAACTACTTGATGATATGATGATCAATTACTCTGAATGGCACACTGAAAGAACTCCTCAAGGTAAGAAGGTAAATTCTGTTGAAGAAACCTCTTCTTTGGGTGACAAGATTGATGCTATTATGTCTATGCTTGCAAATGGTAGATCTCATATTGATCCTAATAATGTTCCTTTAGCTTCATTGGTTGCTCAAGAAGAAAATGTTGATGTGAATTTCATTAAAAATAATAATTTCAACAACAATGCTTATAGGAATAATTATGGTAACAACAACTATAGGCCATATCCTTCTAATAATGGTAATCGTTATGGTAATTCTTATGGTAATTCTTACAACAATAATAAGAGTGTACCCTTGATGTCTACGGGTGCTTCTATTCTTGTAGACAGTGTTGGGCCTCCAAGTGCAGAGGTTTGTAGAACAGCAGCAAGTTTCCCTTAAGTGGATTACCCAAGGTTTATCGAACTCAGGGAGGAAGAGGTCAAAGATATCCCTCTCAAGCAACCCTGTAATCACAAAGCAAGAAGTCTCTTGTGTCCCCAACACACCAAATACACTTGTCAGGTGTATAGGTGCACTAGTTCGGCGAAGAGATAGTGAAATACAAGTAATATGGATGTATATGAGTGGTAATAGCAATCTGAATAAAATATGGCAGCGAGTAAACATGCGACAAAACAGTAAACAAACGGAGATTCGATGCTTGGAAGCAAGGCCTAGGGATCCTGCTTTCACTAGTGGACACTCTCAACAATGATCACATAATAGGACTACTCTACACTCTTTTGTTGGATGATGAACGCATTGCGTAGGATTACACGAACCCTCAATGCCGGAGTTAACAAGCTCCACAATGCAATGTTCATATTTAAATAACCTTAGAGTGCAAGATAGATCAACATAATTACACCAAGAACTAACATAGCATGCACACTATCACCATCACGCATATGTAGGAGGAGTAATACACATCAATACCATCATAGCAATAATTAACTTCATAATCTACAAGAGATCATAATCATAGCCTACGCCAAGTACTCACACGGTGCACACACTATCACCATTACACACATGGAGGAGGAATAGAGTACTTTAATAACATCACTAGAGTAGCACATAGACGATATTCAACTAGATCACATAAAGAGAGAGATGAACCACATAGCCACAGCGGAGCCCTCAGCCCCGGGGTGAATTACTCCCTCCCCATCATGGAGGCAACGATGGCGGTGAAGATGGCGGTGGAGATGGCGGTGGAGACGACTCCGGGGGCAATTCCCTGTCCGGCGGTGGAGAGAGTTCTGTCCCCGAATCTTGATTTCACGATGGCGGCGGCTCTGGAAGGTTTTTTCCGTATCGTGGGTCTCTGTCGAGGTTTTTAGGTCAGAGAGGCCTAAATAGGCGAAGAGAGGGAGTCGGAGGGGCCACGGGGTGCCCAGACCACGGGGCGCGCCCCCCGGCCCGCGCCGGGGTGTGGTGTGGGGCCCCCCCGGCTCCCCTCTCGTCCTCCGGTGCTCTGGAAGCTTCCGGGAAAAATAGGAATTTGGGCGGTGATTTCGTCCGATTAGAATATTTCGTTACTAGGATTTCTGAAACCAAAAACAGCAGAAAAACTGGCCTTTCGGCATCTCGTCAATAGGTTAGTTCGGAAAACGCATAATAATGACATATAATGTGTATAAAACATGTAGATATCATCAATAAAGTGGCATGGAACATAAGAAATTATAGATACGTTTGAGACGTATCAAGCATCCCCAAGCTTAGTTCTGCTCGTCCCGAGCAGGTAAAACGATAACAATGATAATTTCTTAAGTGACATGCCATCATAACCTTGATCATACTATTGTAAAGCACATGAGATAAATGCAGAGATTCGAAGCAATGATGAAGATAATGAGTAAACAAATGAATCACATAACAAAGACTTTTCATGAATAATACTTTCAAGACAAGCATCAATAAGTCTTGCATAAGAGTTAACTCATAGGCAATAAATTCTTAGTAGAAAGCTTTGAAACAACACAAAGGAAGATATAAGTTTCAGCGGTTGCTTTCAACTTTAACATGTATATCTCATGGATAATTGTCAACACAAAGTAATATAACAAGTGCAATAGGTAAACATGTAAGAATCAATGCACACAGTTCACACAAGTGTTTGCTTCTAAGATAGAAAGAATAGGTAAACTGACTCAACAATAAAGTAAAAGAATGGTCCTTCAAAGAGGAAAGCATCGATTGCTATATTTGTGCTAGAGCTTTGATTTTGAAAACATATAGAGAACATAAAAGTAAAGTTTTGAGGGGTGTTTGTTGTTGTCAACGAATGGTAGCGGGTACTCTAACCCCTTGCCAAACAAACTTTCAAAGAGCGGCTCCCATTTTATTTTATTTTGGGTGGCACTCCTTCCAACCTTTCTTTCACGAACCATGGCTAACCGAATCCTCGGGTGCCTGCCAACAATCTCATACCATGAAGGAGTGCTTTTTATTTTAGTTTTATTATGATGACACTCCTCCCCACCTTTGCTTTCTCAAGCCATGGCTAACCGAATCCTTCGGGTGCCGTCCAACAATCACATACCATGGAGGAGTGTCTATTTTTGTTAATTAATTTGGGACTGGGAATCCCATTGCCAGCTCTTTTTGCAAAATTATTGGATAAGCGGATGAAGCCACTAGTCCATTGGTGAAAGTTGCCCAACAAGATTGAAAGATAAACACCACATACTTCCTCATGAGCTATAAAACATTGACACAAATCAGAGGTGATAAATTTTGAATGGTTTAAAGGTAGCACTCAAGCAATTTACTTTGGAATGGCGGAGAAATACCATGTAGTAGGTAGGTATGGTGGACACAAATGGCATGAATATTGGCTCAAGTATTTGGATGCATGAGAAGTATTCCCTCTCGATACAAGGTTTAGGCTAGCAAGGTTATTTGAAGCAAACTCAAGTATGAAATGGTGCAGCAAGACTCACATATAAACATATTGTAAACATTATAAGACTTTACATCGTCTCCTTGTTGTTCAAACACCTCAACCAGAAAATATCTAGACTTAGAGAGACCAATCATGCAAACCAAATTTTAACAAGCTCTATGTAATTATTCATTAATGGGTACAAGGTACATGATGCAAGAGCTTAACCAAGATCTATATGAGCACAACAATTGCCAAGTTTCACATTATTCAAGACATTATTCCAATTACTACATGTAGCATTTCTCGTTTCCAACCATAAATTAACGAAGCAGTTTCAACCTTCGCCATGAAAATTAAAAGCTAAGAACACATGTGTTCATACGAACCAGCGGAGCGTGTCTCTCTCCCAAACAATCATTTATTCAAACAAAAACAAAAACAAAAGCATACAGACGCTCCAAGTAAAGTACATAAGATGTGACCGAATAAAAATATAGTTTCACTAGAAGAAACCTGATAAGTTGTCGATGAAGAAGGGGATGCCTTGGGCATCCCCAAGCTTAGATGCTTGAGTCTTCTTAAAATATGCAGGGATGAACCACCGGGGCATCCCCAAGCTTAGACCTTTCACTCTTCTCGATCTCATTATATCACCCTCTTCTATTGACCCTTGAAAACTTCCTTCACACCAAACTTCAAGCAAACTCATTAGAGGGTTAGTGCACAATTAATAATTCACTCATTCAGAGGTGACACAATCATTATTTTCACTTCTGGACATTGCATAATGCTACTGGACATTAATGGATCAAAGAAATAAATCCAACATAGCAAAAGAGGCAATGCGAAATAAAAGGCAGAATCTGTCAAAAACAGAACAGTCCGTAAAGACGAATTTAGAGATGGAACCAGACTTGCTCAAATGGAAAAACTCAAAACTAATGAAAGTTGCGTACATATCTGAGGATCACGCTCGTAAATTGGCAGATTTTTTTGAATTTTCTACAGAGAACTGTGCCCAGATTCGTGACAGACAGCAATGCTGTTTCTGCGCAGCGATCCCAAATATAACATCAACTTTAACATAGAAACTTTACTTGGCACAAAAACATGATAAGGAGAGGTTGCTACAGTAGTAAACAACTTCCAAGACACAAATATAAAACAAAGTACTGTAGCAAAATACACATGGGTTATCTCCCAAGAAGTTCTTTCTTTATAGCCATTAAGATGGGCTCAGCAATTTTGGTGATGCACCCGCAAGAAATAGTATTTGAAGCAAAAGAGAGCTTCAAGAGGCAATTCAAAACACATTTGAGCCTAACATGCTTCCTATGCAAAAGAATCTTATACACAAATGAATTCATGAAGAGCAAAGTGGCAAGCATAAGAGGATAAAACACGAGTAACTTAAAGATTCTCAACATAAAGAGGGGAAACTTAATATTATTAAGATGCATATAACCATATTTCCCTCTCTCATAATAACTTTCAGTAGCATCATTGATGAAATCCACAATATACCCGTCACTTAAAACATTCTTATCATGGTTCATATGCATAGACGTATCATTAATTTTGGCATAAGAAGAGTTATTCTCATTAATAGTAATTGGAGCAAGATTATTATCAAGAATTTGAACATGGTAAACAAGTTGCATATTAAAAGAATTGTTTTTAGCAAGCCCATCATAACTATGACAAGTTTCATAAGGATAATTATAACATGTGTCATATACATCTCTATAGCAATTATCTAAACCAGAATATGTAATATCATTATTTTCACTAAAAGTAGAAATCTCAAATATAGGATCTTCAAGCACAACATCCCCAAGCTTAGGGCTTTCAATATCATTGTTTAAGGGGACATGAATAATGCTATCATCATTACTTTCATAATCAGTACCAAAGAGATTTCCAATATCAAAGGTAGTGTGCTCATTCAAATCATGATCGCTAATGTATGTAAAGGGCATAGGAAGATCATCGTATTCAGATTCATTATCGCAATAATCATTAGGAGCAACATACTTACGGTTTCCTAGTGTTATCTCATTCACGCGGGGATACGCCGTTACCTCTTTCTTTTTATTCTCCTTCTTCTTCTTCTTCTTCTTCTTCTTCTTCTTCTTCTTCTTCTTCTTCTCTTCTTCCCTCTCCTCGCTTCCGTCTTTAGGAGGAAGAGGCTTGAAGGGTGGCTTGTCCGCATAACCTGGTTTATTTTTAGAAACAATAGAAGAAACTTGGGAGGATCCCTCCTTTTCATTAATTAGTTGAAAACACACAGCGGTCCTATCATATTTTGGCAAGGTGTCATCTTCTAAAATATTTTGTATGTAAGTATTTGTATGGCTATTATTAATGCAATAAGAAAGACAACCATGCAGGACATCATCAATATCAAGATCGTTAATATTTAACAAAGAAATTTTTCTTGACAACTCTTCACACTTTAAAAATAAGGTAAGTTCATCATGCTGATTAGGAATAATTTCATCATCACAATACAAATTTGCAGCACTCATGGGGTTTGAATTATCATTGGAGGAACATTGAAAATTAAAATGACCAACTCTATGGCAAAGTTCACAAATAAAAGGATAGAGGGCACACACTTTTTCTCCAAGATCATCTAGAGCTCTAGACCACTTTCTAGTTTTTTCATTTCTGTGATGGATACAATATTCATCTTCTATTTGATTAATTCCACAAGGTCTATGTATTCCACAAAAATTAACATGCTTATAGGAAATAGCGTTCTTAGGAGTTTGAGCATGCTTATTGCAATCATTAACAACAATTTCATTCTTCATGCAAGCCTCTTTAAAAGGTTCATGATACTTATCAAAATTCTTTTTAGGCAATTCTAAATGAGAAGCAAAGGCTTTATAAAGATTTGCAGCAACTTGAGAGTCAAGACCATAAGTAGCACTCATATTTCGAAATTTATCAGTATTCATAAAAGTTTCAATGCATTCATAATCATAATTTATACCTGACTCTTTACCTTTGTCGTTCTCCCAATCTTCAGCGTTGTCCTTAATCCGATCAAGAAGGTCCCTTTTAAACTCTTCTTTATTGCTCGTGAATGATCCAGAACAAGTAGTATCCAGCAAGGTCTTATCTTGAAAAGAAAGTCTTGCATAGAAATTATCAATGATGATATTACCTGGAAGCTCATGATTGGGGCATTTGAGCATTGAAGTCTTCAATCTCTCCCATGCTTGGGCAATACTCTCTCCATCATGAGGCCAAAAATTATATATATGGTTTCGATCTTTGTGAATTTCACTTGGAGGATAGAACTTGGAATAAAATAGAGGCACAATATCCTTCCAATCAAGAGAGCTCCCGTCCTTCAATAGTTTATACCAATGCGCCGCTTCACCAGATAGCGACATAACAAATAATTTCTTTCTAACTTCATCCATTGAAATACCTGCACACTTGAATAACCCGCATAATTCATGCAAAAACAGTAAATGATTACTAGGATGGACAGTTCCATCCCCTTCATAGCGGTTATCCATAACACGTTCAATAATTTTCATAGGTATTTTATACGGAATACTTTCAGCAGGTGGATTTAAAATATCAGAAGCATCATTAAAGTTATCGCATATGGGAGATAAAGCATTATCAGAACAAAATATTTCTTCCAAAGCGGAGGAGCTAAAAAGATTATTTTTATGTAAACCAGCTTCCCCAAGCTTAGACTTCTTCATAGCATTAGCAGTAATTGCATTCATACTAATAACATTGCTACTATCATGTAAATAAGGTTCCATAGGTTTTTTAATTTTTGCATCAAACCATCCATGTCTTAAATCAGGAAATAGAATAAGAAGCTCACTAATTTTTTTGTTGTTTTCCATTATGCCTAACTAGTGAAAAATAAAAACAAGAAACAAAAAGATGTAATTGCAGAGTCTAAAGGAAATAGCTTCGAGTACACACACAATGGCGCCAAAATAGCTTAGTAGCCGAGATCGGAGTGTGAGTACCTTTTACCTTTCCTCCCGGCAACGGCGCCGAAAAGTGCTTGATGTCTACGGGTGCTTCTATTCTTGTAGAGGTGTTGGGCCTCCAAGTGCAGAGGTTTGTAGAACAGCAGCAAGTTTCCTTAAGTGGATTACCCAAGGTTTATCGAACTCGGGAGGAAGAGGTCAAAGATATCCCTCTCAAGCAACCCTGTAATCACAAAGCAAGAAGTCTCTTGTGTCCCCAACACACCAAATACACTTGTCAGGTGTATAGGTGCACTAGTTCGGCGAAGAGATAGTGAAATACAAGTAATATGGATGTATATGAGTGGTAATAGCAATCTGAATAAAATATGGCAGCGAGTAAACATGCGACAAAACAGTAAACAAACGGAGATTCGATGCTTGGAAGCAAGGCCTAGGGATCCGCTTTCACTAGTGGACACTCTCAACAATGATCACATAATAGGACTACTCTACACTCTTTTGTTGGATGATGAACGCATTGCGTAGGATTACACGAACCCTCAATGCCGGAGTTAACAAGCTCCACAATGCAATGTTCATATTTAAATAACCTTAGAGTGCAAGATAGATCAACATAATTACACCAAGAACTAACATAGCATGCACACTATCACCATCACGCATATGTAGGAGGAGTAATACACATCAATACCATCATAGCAATAATTAACTTCATAATCTACAAGAGATCATAATCATAGCCTACGCCAAGTACTCACACGGTGCACACACTATCACCATTACACACATGGAGGAGGAATAGAGTACTTTAATAACATCACTAGAGTAGCACATAGACGATATTCAACTAGATCACATAAAGAGAGAGATGAACCACATAGCTACAGCGGAGCCCTCAGCCCCGGGGTGAATTACTCCCTCCCCATCATGGAGGCAGCGATGGCGGTGAAGATGGCGGTGGAGATGGCGGTGGACGACTCGGGGGCAATTCCGTGGGCAGAGAGTCTGTCCCCGAATCTTGATTTCGCGATGGCGGCTCTGGAAGGTTTTTTCCGTATCGTGGGTCTCTGTCGAGGTTTTTAGGTCGAGAGGCCTAAATAGGCGAAGAGAGGGAGTCGGAGGGGCCACGGGGTGCCCAGACCACGGGGCCCCCCCTGGCCGCGCCGGGTGTGGTGTGGGGCCCCCCGGCTCCCCTCCGTCCCCCGGTGCTCCGAAGCTTGGAAAAATAGGAATTTGGGCGGTGATTTCGTCCGATTCCGAGAATATTTCGTTACTAGGATTTCGAAACCAAAAACAGCAGAAAACAACTGGCCTTTCGGCATCTCGTCAATAGGTTAGTTCCGGAAAACGCATAATAATGACATATAATGTGTATAAAACATGTAGATATCATCAATAAAGTGGCATGGAACATAAGAAATTATAGATACGTTTGAGACGTATCAACCCTCTGGTCTTGAAGTGATGCTTAAAGAATTTATTAGTACACAAACTGCTTTCAATAAAACTGTTGAAGAAAAGCTTGGTAAAATTGATGTTCTTGCTTCTAAGGTTGATAGTCTTGCTCTTGATGTTGATCTTTTAAAACTAAAAGTTATGCCTGAGGAAGTTAAAGATGCTAGGTTTGCTAAAACAAATGCCATCCAAGTTCGAATTAATGATAATATTAGAATGTTGGCTGAATTGCATGCTAGGTGGGATAGAGAAGAAAAAGAAAAACTTGCTAAAGAGAATAATATAGCTAAAGTATGGACTATTACCACCACTAGTAATGTTGATTCTTCACATGTTGCTACACCTCCTACTATCAATGGTAAAATAATTGGTGTTGGCAATGTTTCTACTCCTAGTACAAAGCGCGCAAAATTGCCTGAAACTACTGAAACTGCTTGTGATAAAACTGCTAAAAAATTTCAAAATATTGGTGACAATGATTCCATTGATGTAGAACATAATGGTTTAGATTTTTATGATTGTCATATTACTGAAGTTATAAAGTTCTTACAAAAACTTGCTAGAAGTCCTAATGCTAGTGCTATAAATTTAGCCTTTACAAAACATATTACAAATGCTCTCATTAAAGCTAGGGAAGAGAAATTAAAACTTGAAGCTTCTATTCCTAGGAAATTAGAAGATGGCTGGGAGCCCATCATTAAGATGAAATTCAATGATTTTGAATGTAATGCTCTATGTGATCTTGGTGCAAGTATTTCTGCCTAAGAAAATTTATGATATGCTTGACTTGCCACCATTGAAGAATTGTTATTTGGATGTTAATCTTGTTGATAATGTTAAAAAGAAACCTTTGGGGAGGATTGATAATGTTCGCATTACGGTTAATAATAACCTTGTCCCCGTTGATTTTGTTGTCTTGGATATTGAATGCAATGCATCTTGTCCTATTGTGTTGGGAAGACCTTTTCTTCGAACCGTTGGTGCTGTTATTGATATGAAGGAAGGTAATATTAAATATCAATTTCCTCTCAAGAAAGGTATGGAACACTTCCCTAGAAAGAGAATGAAGTTGCCTTTTGATTCTATTATTAGAACAAGTTATGATGTTGATGCTTCTTCTCTTGATGTTACTTGATTTGCACTTTCTGCGCCTAGGCGTTAAAGAAAAGCACTTCTTGGGAGATAACCCATGTTTTATTTTATTTGCTGTATTGTTGAGTCTTGGAAGTTGTTTACTACTGTAGCAACCTCTCCTTATCATGTTTTTGTCCCAAGTAAAGTTTCTATGTTAAAGTTGATGCTATATTTGGATTGCTGCGCAGAAACAGCATTGCTGGTCACGAATTCAGAGCTCTTAAAAAAATCAAAAAAATCTGAAAATTTACGAGCGTGATCCTCAGATATGTACGCAACTTTCATTAGTTTTGAGTTTTTCCGTTTGAGCAAGTTAAGTGCCCCTGCAAAATTCATCTTTACGGACTGTTCTGTTTTTGACAGATTCTGCCTTTTATTTCGCATTGCCGCTTTTGCTATGTTGAATGAGTTTCTTTGTTCCATTAACTTTCAGAAGCTTTGTGCAATGTCCAGAAGTGTTAAGAATGATTGTGTCACCTCTGAATATATGAATTTTTAATTATGCACTAACCCTCTAATGAGTTTGCTTGAAGTTTGGTGTGGAGGAAGTTTTCAAGGGTCAAGAGAAGAGGATGATATACTATGATCAAGAAGAGTGAAAGGTCTAAGCTTGGGGATTGTAATATCCCAGGTATTGGGGTTACAAAAATAGAGGACACAGATGTGTGCATTGCATTCATGCATAGAAAATCTGGGGAATTTTCGCGCTTTAAAGTAAAACAGAAGTTTCACTTGATCTTGGTGGAATTGAAGTAGCTCATCAAGTCAAGCGCCATAAACCTCAATGTGACTTTGTTAAAACCTTGTTTTGGGTAGAGATGATTTGATCTAAGGGGTTAGATCAAATGGAATTAATAATCAACACAACAATACTTTACTCAATGATCCATTGATTAATCTTATAAAAGATTATAATATGGTAATCCTTGTCATAACCTATTAACATCAATTCAATTGCAAATCAAGTAACAATAAAATGGAGAAACCATTCTTGACTTATCTTTTCCATGTCTTAAACCAATCCATGATCCTACCATGAATATCATGGTAATCATTCCACCTCACTCTTGGATTCATGACAAGGAGATCAACTCTAGAAATATAGATTATTCTCTATTCCAAACATAATATGTATCAAACATAGAAAGGTGAGAGTTCTATGTTAATTATTAGAGAAGTAAATAACAAACCTTGAGCTAAACCTTGGATATACATCCATGTGCTCAAATCATCATTCTTAAGAGAAACCCTAGGATATTATTCCAGACATTTCCTAGAGAGAGAAACCATCTATGATAATTAGAGATAGTGATGATCACATCATTCTCTATGAAGTCTAACCTTAGGTTAGTATTAAAGACCTTCCCAAATGAGAGAGACCAATCATACTAAATCTAGCTTTACCTATTTAAGAATCAGGGACAACCTTTGAACTAAAGTTTTAGGAACAACCATTTCATCTTGGAGTGGTGAGATACCCTATTATCACATGGAATAATACCATATCCATGAATTGATAAGGTGAGGAAGAGACTAAACCAATTATGCTAGACAAGTGGAACTTGAGACTAGATACCTAAGGAGATATTAGGAGAACACCCTAAACCCTTGAATAAACTATTCCTATGAGAGAGCTCAAGCTAAAGTGTTACACTCAAGAAAGTTAAGCCCAACACTTGAATGTGAGGGAGAGAACTATCCATATGAAAAGAGGAATAAATCATCATTCCTTGAGTAGAACCCTAAGAAATTATCTCAAGCAATCTCCTGGGATATAACTTATTGAAACAGCCATAACTATGTTCATTAAGAAACTATATAAGAAAGTCTATATTTAGTTGATCAAGACAACACTTGATCTTGGAAGTAAGAACCTCATCTGATGAGAGATACCTTTGGAAGCCAAACCTTGACCATTATAAAATTAAGTGATGATCATAAACCCCAAGAAATTGAGGTAGATATGTTATGAACAAGTTGATCATGTATAATCCATGACCATGCTTTGGAGAAGTAGAAAGTAAGCCATAATTTAAACACTATATGATAAGTAGGTATCATTCCTCACATGAAATTATAGGGAGATCACTAGTAATCAAATACAGGTTTATATCTCAGTCTTAAACTTGTGAATCACTTGGTGATCATAAGTAGAATCCTACCACATCTATCTTCCACTCATTCCTCAACTAGAGAACATAAGAAAACTTTAGAGTCAAACTCCATACTCTATATAGTGAGAAACCAATCATCCATATAACCAAAGTTAACTATAAAAAGAACCATAACCACTCTAGTTACTTCAATAATAAATTAAGGATAATAATAGAAATCTATTGGTAGAAGATAAAACAATTCTCAAGTCCTTAGTAATTAAAGGAGAACAGAAACAATTAATCAAGTAACCACCTTAGAATGGATAGGGAGAATAAAACCTAGATGGTGAATCATTGGAGTGATCACAAATATAAACCTAGTGCACATTTGAGTTCCAAACCACATGCCATTAGGTGAACCTCATTAGAACCCTAAAATTGCTCACAAACTACATCTTATATCTCAATTCTTGAACATAAGAAAAACCTTGTGCTACATTATATGGTTAACACCATATGTGTAGTGATCAACTATTTATCTTTGTAACCAAGATCAACCATGATGGAACAATACCTACCTTAGATACTTTCAAGAATAATGATAGTGTTAACCTTAAAAGGGGGTTATAATAGAAGTTATAAAACCCTAATAAGTTGGTGCTCACATAAAATCATATGTAAGTCATCCACTTCTCAAATAGAAACCAAGTCTTAATAATAACCTCTGAAATACTTTGAGTTTAAATTATCAACTCTAATAATTCCAAACAGATTGATTCATAAGAAAAACATGAAATTAAAAGAGAATATAAATTTATGCCTAATTGGATAATTAATTCAAATATCAACAATAATTATGAAACTAATGTTTTAGTACCATAATAAATTTGCTCATTTATAATATAACTCTTTTAAGTGCCTGGAGTGCATCTTACTTGAATTCAAATTATAAAGTGTACAAAAAATTTGAATTCAAAACAGTACTTAAATTAACAATATAGAAAAGAGAAATTCAAAACAAGAAATAAAAACAGAAATAAGAAAAGAGAGGAGAGAAATGGACTTACCTGTCCAGTAGAGCCCAGCAACGGAGCCCATGGTGCAGTCCAGCACCACGGCCTAGCACTGGCCCAAGCCCAACCCAACTTACCCCTTCGCCAGATATTTCACGAGGGAGGGGATCGTCTTCCACCTCTCGATCGAGCAAGCTGCTCGGTGGCAGCACCACGGCCACCGGCCGCGCCAAGATGTGTGCCGCCGCCCCCGAACGCCTATAAGGGTCGCCGCGCCGCCGCTAAGAACCCTAGGGAGCCATTTCCCTTTCTCTCTGCTCCATTCTCTCTCAGTGATGAAACCCTAGCTCGCCGGCCTCCGTTCACCGCCGGCGATGGAGGCAGCCCCGAGCCCCGCCGAGGATGCTCCCAGCACCGCCGTCTTCTCCTCGTTCTCCTCGTCGTCACGTGCTAGCTGGGGAGGTCTGGTGATGACGAAATCGACCATCTTCTCCGACTACCGCCGCCACGGCCATGGATGATATCTTCGTCGTCCGGCCATCTCTGCACCAGCTGAGCACACCATCGCGCTCCTGGTAAGCTGGGGGTCCTTCTGAGCTTCCTATTGCATCCAATCGATGACCGTAGCCGCCGAACGTCGTGTACCTGTAACCGCCGCCGCGGCATGTCGTCGCCGGCCAAGCTCCGGCGGCAATAGGATAGCGGCGCCACCACCGTTTGGTTCACCACGTCGAGCTGAATCTTTAGAACATAGCCGCGCGTCTGGGGGTGCACTACATCGTCGGCGTCGTGGTAGACTGGCCGCCGGCGAGGTGCTCCTCTGCCCAGTCGTCGATTTTGACCAGTCAACGCCACCATGGCGGCTGACGTGGACCACTGGCCCACTGGTCAGTCTCTACGTGTAAGTTAGCCCGGGTGCTTTTAGCAGTCCCTTTCGTTTTAATTTAAATTCAATAATCTCTGCAACTTCAAATAATTATAGAAAATTCATTTTAACTCAGAAAAATATAAGTGAGATATTAAAATTCGTATAAAAATAAACTCTATCCAATAAAAATATAATATGAAATTTTTATTTTTCAAAAAAAATTAAATGTTTTAAACTTAATAATTAAGTCTTTTCTTTTATTCTTAATTGAATAAAAATTCAATAATTAGGAAAACCTTCTAAAATAAATAAAAACCAGTAAGAAAATAAATAAAACATTAAAAGTAATTTTCTTTATTTGTTATTTTGTTAAATCCTTATTAGAGGGATTTAAACCCTGATTAATAATTATCTTAATTATTAATTCTTTAAAAATAATAAAATGCCAAATCCAATATAATATTTATTTCAAAATTATTAATAACTTCCATCTTATAGTGAAGTTATTAACCTAAGCACTACATGGTAATTAAGAGACCCTAGTTCCAAATTGAATAAAATTATAACCTCATAATTTTATGTGGTATCCTAAAACCCTAATGCCATTAGGAACCCTAGCTATATTAATATGAACCCTAAATTGTTTCCAAACCTAAACCTCAAATAACATATGATCATGTCACTTCATTAGTAATCACAGATTCATATTTAGCAACTTAATGCTTGTTCAAAGCCACATAAAATATGGGAATCATATCATTACTAATTAGCATCCCATGTATTCATCTCCATCAGGCCAAGTTGATCAAATAGGATCACCCAAGTCTAAATCCTAGCTCCTATCCTTAGAATTGTCAATCTTATTTATCCATGCTTAGAATCACACCATTGTGATGAACTCCAATAGCAACCATGCCAATATTGTACATCCTATTCCATACACACTAAACCCTACTAGTGTTGGATACTCATTAACCATCCTATTTAGGAACCAATCATTCTCTACTTAGAAACCCAATAGCTAATCCAAGATAACCTAAACCTTATTGTAATACTTCTTATTATTTAAGAAGTATGTTCTTCAAAAGTTATTCTTTTGAAGAAAATAAAGAGTAGTCATCCACCTTGCCTAATAGGATCTATAAACCCTAGCTAGCTATAATCAGCAAGATGAATCAACCTTGATAACAACTAGGTATAAACAATTGCTTAGGATGCCTAGGCTAAACTCAACCTTACAAGTTCTAGCTTTTGATAAATCCAACTATGTTGTGATCCATCCCATCCTTACTTCAGAAACTATTTGGAACCATCGTAAACCATAGAACCCCACAAACTTAATTACCATACCTGTTCTTTATCAACGAATATGTTCTTCAAAAGTTATTCTCTTGAATTATATAATAAATAATCATCAACCATGCACTACAAGATTTAAAATTAACAACTGCTCTTACTTATTATACAACCACTATTCCTTGATGCGTATGATTGTTACTATGCATTTTACCACTTGTTTATGATTCTAAACCAACACAAACCTGAATAAGAACCTTGTTTGTAAATCACTCTAAAAGTGCAACACACCCTGAACTAATCATTACCACTCACTAATCCTAAATCATCGGGGTTAGGTCACGCTTAGAGCAATTGCATCTCATACTTATGCATTATTGCATCCTTGCCAATCTTTTAAACATCGTCCTTACCGGACGATGATGCTATTTCAGAATTTGGAGTTATTGCGTATCGAAGACCTTGCCTGCATAATCTTGCAGTCAAGAAAGGCAAGTTCATCGCTTGCTCAAGTCATTTGAGTATTTTTACCAAATTACTTGCAAAGTACTATACTTATCACTATTGCATAAAAAATAAAAAATACTATTTTCATAACTATGAATATGACTATGTGGTGGGCAATGGAACCATGGTATGTGTTGATATGGTGGAGGTTCCATTGCACGGGTTTATATCCATCTAGGATTAAACAACAAATGTCGTCCAGTGATTCTTGTGCCGTAATACCCGTGTTAACCATAAGATCTGGAGTGGGACGGAGTAGTCAAAAGTTATGTAGGGAGTAGTGATTTCTCTCTTGAATAAATTATTAGATTTTGCTATTTTTATGTAGCTTAAAATTTATGTACCATCACAATTTTGCTTGTAGGATATATCATGAAAGTTTTTCTGGAGTAAAAAAATATGATTTTTGATTGTGTAAAAACAAAGGAATCCCTAGAACTCAAGGGCCAAAGTGAGTTTTCCCTTTAGTGACAAAGAAGCACTAATCTAACTTTAGTCTCACTACTCCCTCCATACCGATTTATAGGTCCACGCGTATCCCTAGATCTAAATTATATAACATAAAAAATGTATCATTAGAAAGATAACATTCAAAGTTTCTAATGATATATATTTTGTAATATATATATAACGTATTAAATTGGTTAAATTTTTGATCTGGCCAATAAACCGGTAGTACTTCAAAAGGCATTGTCGGCGTCCCTAGAGTCTAGATCAACCTATTTCTCCCGCCACCTAGAGTCTAGATCAACCTATTTCTCCCGCCACGTAGTACTTCAAAAGGCATTGCCGGCGTCTCTAGAGTCTAGATCAACCTATTTATCCCACCACGCGTCCAACGAGCCGCGCCACAAACTGAAAACCCCAAAAGGCCAAATATTTGATTTCAGACCCCCAAACCCCCAATATTTGATTTCAGCAGGACGTTTCTTCTTCCGAATCAGCCACACCAAAGAATCATTGGTCTCACCAACCCACTGAAAGGCTAATAGGATGCCATGCCTGATTGTATCCCAACAGATTTTGACGAAATTTCAAAAATACGGCCAGCACGAGCACCTAATCAATCCGCATATCCCACAGTAGATCGTGCCCATGATTTCATTCATCCTGAACAAGTCATCTTGGCTCCATGCCATGCCTAGGAACTCCCAACTCAAGACACCATTGACAGGGGCCTCAGAGCCCAGAACTCCCTCGAGGTGGCTTTCTTGCAGGTACAAGAAATTGATCCATACAGTGTTTGGTTGATGAAGTTGCACGACAGTAACACGCCCAAAAAAATTCAAATAACTACAGGTATCCAGAACCACTGAACACAATGGATAACAAAACTTCAACTGCCAAACTTCATAACTTCATCTCTGACCATTCATGCATCAAGTTCTGGAGACATTGCTACGAACCATAAATTTTTGACAGTTATAGGATGCTAAGAACTTAAAACCACTTCACAGGTCCAAAGTGCATAAGCCATCAGTACAGGTAACTGCACCTCAAAATGGGACTGCATACTTGGAATGGTCACTTCGTAGGCATCAAGAACAAAAGCAAACTTCAATAATCTTGGTCCATAGTCTTCCACAGCAACTTGCCTCTCTTTTTCTCCTTGTCTGCAATAAACAGGAGCAGATGTATAAGCTTCATACAATCACCAAAAGGAGAAATATTTTTCTTTGGACTCGTTGTGATATTGCAACTACAGAAGAAAAGTAGATGCTTTCTTTAACAAAGGAGGATATGGATACTAAGCACTGTATATGGTTGGAACGAACACATGAAGTAACATTTTCAGCCATAAAGAGCACAAAGTACCAATGCTCAGTAGCATTCAGCACATGAAGTAACTTCAGTTTCAGATTACAGATTACGGACATACCAATCTACAGGGACATAAATAATTGTACCAAAATGTAAAACTTCAACCAACACTCAAGAATCATGTTTAGCTGGGACAAAACGTCACTTCCTTACAGTTACTTATCACTAATTAGTTGATACAAGTGTCTCCTCTAAGCTCTCTAATTCTAAGCCTCTCAATTCCATTCTCTTTTATAACTAATGTAAATAAGAACCATAAGTAAGATAAAAATGAAACTATCAAAAATACTTCCTAATTAAGCTGAGATGAATTTGCAAATTAAATCAACCTAAAAGTGCTTCCTTAAAACATAGTTCCATACTTGCTTATACAGTTACACATAAATAGTGGCATGCTTGCTAGTCAGATGTTGCAAATTAAATCAACAGGAAAAGAATGTGGCAAATCATCAGGAAACAAATATGGCAAAACATCTAACGGAAGCTAGATATCGCAGTAAACTCCGGATATTGTTGAATCAATCGGGCAGGTGACCATAGACACATACCTAGTTACTCTCCCCTGAATACTGAAGGTGAACACATATGATATTTTCTTTAACATAGGAATGAACTCATTTGCAACATCTGGAGACGGTAATTATAACATAAACCACTGATTAAGAGACACGACTGATCTAGTAACTACTAGGGTGTCGACTTGACTCATGAGGGTGGTGGATCGACTTGAATCACATGGAGACGGGGGGTTGACCAGTCAACTAATTGTCGACTATTATTGGACAGACTAGGTTTTTGAGTCAAATGACTCACAAAAAAGCCCACTTGTCAGGTTTGCCTAGAGATTAGGCAGGCCATTGTCACCACTCCTGGAGCTGTTGCTGCTCTGCTCCACTCTCATGCCTTCGAACTACATTGCAGTATACTACTATTACAAGTTGAGCACTACTATGCTATTGTGTAGCAGCTACTCTCTATTACAAGTCACCAAGCACTAGTCACAACTAGTCCATGAATCGGTACCCTGGGGACTCGGCTCGACTCGTTGACTTGTAATCATTGGCATAAACCCAACAACTAGAGATACAAGTCTCTACTAACAGCATAAGCTGAAATCTGATCAATAGCTAACATACCAGATTATAACAGTAGCACGAACTGCATCAACCTAACCAATTCAATCTCCTAGTGAACACTTATTGCACTTTAACTTACTATACAAATAATCTACTGAAACAGCAAATGAGTATTTAAATGACGTGAAACCACATCTCAATATATAGGAGCTTAAGTCATGAGATGCATCACCCATCTCATCTCCTTCGCCCTTGTTTACTTTCTACAAATTAACTACCCCTCAATACCTGCACAAAAGTACACTGGGTATAGGCCCAACCAAACTTGTACATCATCTGCATCTAGCTAATATTTCTATCCTTCTCTAAGTTGGGTGGAAAATTTTGATTGGAGATATATAAAGCCAGACTTACTTGTAGTACACTGCATAGAAGTAGAATAGTTTAATTGCTTCAAATTTCCAAAGTGACATTCAGATTTTGTAAAACACACTAGCTCAGTTCACATTAGGTAATCCTATGATTCCGCATATATCATCACAAGAAAACATACTAACACAAGTTAAGAAGAAAGGTATACCATATAAATGGGTTGACAGCACCAAAGGGTTCAGTCCAGCAATCCTATGAATATGTTGGTCACCTCCTTCTTAGTGTCGGCTCGGCGAATCTCCGTCTTCATCTCAGCTACTCTTTGTTTCTTGATCTTGGATTCCAAAGCACAAGCCTTGTCGTCAGCAATGAACTCAAATGCTCTTTTCAGTGTCTCCCCACATGGATGCTGGGCCTGGATGCTCTCCACATAAGAGGCAAGGTTGGGGTACAGATTCTGTAATTCATCGAACTCTCTTCGCATGTTTTTCACATTAGGATCTATATCCATTTTGTCTTCATGATTCTCCTCATCATTTTGAGTGACCGCCGTGGCCTCCTTTGGTCCAAGGCTATCCGCATCTCCATCCTTTTCCTCTTTGTCAGACTTACCACTCTTGCTCCTGCTGCCGTTTTGAGTGGCAGTATTGGTGGTCTCCTTTGTTTTTGCATCGCCTTCCAAGTCTTCCTTATGATTTCCCCGTTTCTTACTCTTAACAGGAGTATCAGTAGTGGCAGCCTTCTTTGATAACCTGCCCTTGGTAGCTCCATCTAGCTTCTCTTTGGTGGCCTGCCCCTTCTTGCTCACTGAGGTAGCAGCATCATTTTGAGATATGGGGGCTGCAGCAACCTCCTTTGCACTTTCTCCCCAGACCGCCTCCGAGAGGTTGAACTTGCGGAGCTCATCATCATTATCCGGCAGGGTGCCCGTACTCGCTGCTTTCTCATGCCGCTGCTTAAGATGCCGCACCTTCTCATACATTTCTGTCTTGGTACATGTCTTCCTTTCAAGGCTGTCGCCAACAGCAGCAATAAGTTCAACAGCGCTAGGCTGTGTGCCATTAGCCTTGGTGTGGCTGACAAGAGCTTCCAGGACCTTGATCTCGTCCTCAATTTTCCATCGCCTTCCTGCGTTCTTGGACGGGGAGCGATCCGGCACAGCCTTTTCCTTGTGCTTCTGCTTACCCTTGCTGGTGGAACTGGGCTCAGAAGGCGCCTTGCCAGACAGAGGAGCCGCATCGGCCTTGGCTTTCTTCGGCTTGACCGCAGACGGAATGGACTCAGCGGCCTGCCTCTTCTTCCCGGACTTCCTTGCCGGCTTGGTCTGGACGGGCTCCGGGCTGTCCGACGAGCTGCCGTCCCCCTCACCGGCGTCGGATTCCGAGGGCTTGCCGGGGGAGCTGGGACGGATCTGGAAGGCATCGGCGTTGGTTTCCGAGTCGGAGGGCTCCTCGTCGCCTCCATCCGATGAATCGGCGTCGGCCGCGGCGGTGGGAAGGGGTTTAGGGTTTTGTGGGGCCTTCTGGGTGGCTTCCTCCTCCTCATCGTCTTCGTCGGAGCTGGACTCCTCCCGCGGAGGCGTCGGCGGTGGCGGCGACGGCGACGGCGACGGCAGGCGGCCCTTCTTGCGGGCCATCCTCGCAGTCGCCGCTAGGGTTTTGGGGGTCGGGAGCAGGAAGGCGAGAGCGAGAGGAATGTCAGGCCGGGGCAGCGGGATGGGTGTGGGGTAGCCCTAGCCCGTTTGGTGCTCCGTGTTCAGGGTTGCTTGTTCTAGGCCGGGCCCGTTAGAGAGGGCTTTGTTATCCAGGATTCTTTTTTCTTTCGGTTTTTCTAGTTTTCCTGGTTATCCCCAATATCCCCTCTATTTTCGGTTTTGCTGCTCGATTTTCTAAACTCTTTCCAATTTTGATTTTTTCAAGTTTGAATTTGAACAATTTTAAAATATTTTTTCAAATTTTAAATCTGCACATTTTCTATATTTGAACTTTTCAAGTTTGTGTAATTTTTAGGTTTGATTTTTTTTTCAAAATTAAACATTTTTAAATTTTAAAAGAAAACAAAAGAGAGAAACCCTATTTCTTATTGGGTTGCACCGAATGTGGCCCATGAAGGGAGGCTGCACGCCGGAGAAATTTCCGTCCCGCAACGGATAGAGTATAGGAGCTGCTCCTAGAACTCAGTTTGCCACACGTTTCTTTGCCATTTGATATTGGGTTGTTTCACCTCAACTTTGCCAATAGGTCGGGCCGGACCCATGTTAATGCGTCGGGCATGGCACGACCTACAAAGGCCCATTTGTAGACAGCTTCGTGCGACCTCGCTAGGCGCCCTAACATGGCACATTAAGGGTGTGTTCAGTTTGAGAAACGCTTGTTTCAGAAACATGTTTTGTGAAAAGTAAATGTTACGATCCAGAAAGCACTACCATGTGCATTGTACTCGTGCATGGCCTGTTAATACCGTGAGCAGACGGTTCAAATTATTAGACGTAAATGCTGTTGCACACCATACACGAAAAATGACATATGTGTGCCATGGGGCCCTTAAAAGGCCCAATCAGTACTACCGTATGCAAAATCGCAACTCCATATTAATTAAGTTTTTTTTATTACATATGAATTGCAAAACTTAAAATTTTCGAGGTGAACCATGTTTTTACAAGTAGTGTATTTGTATAGCTAACTATTCTACATCTTAGCTATAAGTTGGCTATATATAAGATGATAATAGCTTATATCCGGGCAACTGATTGTTAAGGGAAGCATCTCCCCGGTTCCATTTTATAGAAAAATAAAACCATAATGTCACTAGCATAGATTCAAAAGCAAACTAAAAGATTGCCCCTCGGGCGCAACACTAACCAAAACCGTAGGTTATAAACCAACACTAACGAAAAGCCTTGCCAAACTCATCACCAAAGCTAACCTCCACACAACAGAAAGTTTTAACACTAGAGACTACATGCTACACATCACTAGACTAAAAGCACAAGGAAGCGTCACATCACGACATGAATTGACTCATCTTCCTTAGGGTTCTCCCGCATGTATGCCAGGGAAGCTCTTCTCCCATGCACCATTTTTGTCGCAGCAGTCCGGGATGAGATCGTCCAATCAAAGCTAGTGCACTTCACATTGCTTGTAGTCTCCGGGGACTTTGAGATTTTCCACCAAAATATTCATGAGCAAGTTCATCTTTGTGGTACCCTTGGAATTAGGGTTAGACAAATACCAAATCCTTGCCTAACATAAGTCTAACCTAGAGCTTGAGAGACTACAATGAGAGAATCGGTAACACAATAGTGACTCTACGACTCAAAAACAATATATTACAACTCTTAATTAGCATAGTAAGATCCAAATTATTACAAGCAGAAATCTGACACAACATTACACAAGAAACGCAAAAGCAAATTATGTCATGTTACATAACAAGATAGCAAAGGGCCTAAGAGGCCATAATATAAAGCGAGGTCACATTCCATAAGTCTGAGGCCGTTGCCTGGGAACACCAAACTACTCGTGGATGTTAACGTTGAAACCACCTTCCGTTGTAGCAACTTCATCTGCAGCAGAATGTGACAAGCTGAGTATAGGGACTCAACAAAGACTTAATTAACATGTTAGCAAAGTGGTTATGTGGGGCTTTTTGTAGAGCTTCTTTTGCGTAAAGCCAATTTTCCTTTGTAAGACAAGAGATAGGAGAAGTTCGACTACTCAAAAACCTTTAAAAGGGGATAAGAGAGAAGCTCGAACCACTCATCTCGGATGACCCCCTCAACACCCGGAGAAGGCATCCGTAAGCACACTTTGTTTGCCAAGTTTTACGATTAGGTTAAAGTTGTCTATGATCATAAAATCTATTCCCAAGTTGTTCGTAACCGTGTACATGACTTTTCGAAAAGATTTAACCTTACAGGGGTGCACAACTTTATCCTTGATACGTCTCAAACGTATCTATAATTTCTTATGTTCCATGCTACTTTTATGACAATACTCACATGTTTTATACATACTTTACATCATTATTATGCATTTTCCGGCACTAACCTATCAAGATGATGAAGCGCAGTTGTTGTTTTTTGTTTTTGGTTTGAAATCCTACAAAGGAAATATTCGAATTGGACGAAATCAACGCCGGGGTCTTATTTTTCCACGAAGCTTCGAAGACCGGAGGGGATACGAAGTGGGGCAACGAGGGCCCGTACCCATAGGGCGCGCGCGGCATGGGGCCCGGCCCCTGTGTGTGGGCCCTGTGCCCCCTCCAACGCTGCCCTTTCGCCTACTTAAAGCCTCCGTCGCGAAAACCCTATTACCGAGAGCCACGATATGGAAATACTTCCAGAGACGCTGATACGTCTCCAACGTATCGATAATTTCTTATGTTCCATGCTACTTTATTGATGATACCTACATGTTTTATGCACATTATATGTCGTATTTACGCATTTTATGGAACTAACCTATTAACAAGATGCCGAAGAGCCAGTTCTGTTTCTCTGTTTTTGGTTTCAGAAATCCTAGTAACGAAATATTCTCGAATTGGACGAAATCAACGCCCAGGGTCCTATTTTTGCACGAAGCTTCCCGAAGACCGAAGGAGAGTCGAAGTGGGGCCACGAGGTGGCGACACCACAGGGCGGCGCGGCCCAGGCCCTGGCCGCGCCGACCTATGGTGTGGGCCCCTCGTGCGCCTCTTGACCTGCCCTTCCGCCTACAAATAGCCTCGTCGCGAAACCCCCGGACCGAGAGCCACGATACGGAAAACCTTCCGAGACGCCGCCGCGAATCCCATCTCGGGGATTCAGGAGATCGCCTCGGCACCCTGGGAGAGGGGATTCATCTCCGGAGGACTCTACACCGCCATGGTCGCCTCCGGAGTGATGAGTGAGTAGTTCACCCTGGACTATGGGTCCATAGCAGTAGCTAGATGGTCGTCTTCTCCTAATTGTGCTTCATTGTTGGATCTTGTGAGCTGCCTAACATGATCAAGATCATCTATCTGTAATTCTATATGTTGTGTTTGTCGGGATCCGATGAATAGAGAATGCTATGTTATGGTGATTATCAATCTATTGTTTATGTGTTGTTTATGATCTTGCATGCTCTCCGTTATTAGTAGAGGCTGGCCAAGTTTTTGCTCTTAACTCCAAGAGGGAGTATTTATGCTCGATAGTGGGTTCATGCCTTCATTGACACCTGGGACAGTGACAGAAAGTTCTAAGGTTGTGATGTGCTGTTGCCACTAGGGATAAAACATTGATTCTATGTCTAAGGATGTAGTTGTCGATTACATTACGCACCATACTTAATGCAATTGTCTGTTGCTTTGCAACTTAATACTGAATGGGGTTCGGATGATAACCTGAAGGTGGACTTTTTAGGCATAGATGCAGGTGGATGGCGGTCTATGTACTTTGTCGTAATGCCCAATTAAATCTCACTATATTTATCATATCATGTATATGCATTTTTATGCCCTTCTCTATTTGTCAATTGCTCGACTGTAATTTGTTCACCCAACATGCTTTTATCTTATGGGAGAGACACCTCTAGTGAGCTGTGGACCCCGGTCCTATTCTTTACATCGCATACAATCTACTGCAATTGTTCTTTACTGTTTTCTTGCAAACAATCATCTTCCACACAATACGGTTAATCCTTTGTTACAGCAAGCCGGTGAGATTGACAACCTCACTGTTTCGTTGGGGCAAAGTACTTTGGTTGTGTTGTGCAGGTTCCACGTTGGCGCCGGAATCCTGGTGTTGCGCACTACATTTCGCCACCATCAACCTTCAACGTGCTTCTTGGCTCCTACTGGTTCGATTAAACCTTGGTTTCATACTGAGGGAAACTTGCTTCTATACGCATCATACCTTCCACTTGGGGTTCCCAACGGACGTGTGCATCTACGCGTATCAAGCTAAATTTGGCGCCGTTGCCGGGGAGATCAAGACACGCTGCAAGGGAGTCTCCACTTCTCAATCTCTTTACTTTGTTTTTGTCTTGCTTTATTTTATTTACTATTTTGTTTGCTGCACCTAAACAAAACACACAAAAATTAGTTGCTAGTTTTACTATATTTACTGTCTTGCTCTCCATATCAAAAACACAAAAAAATTAGTTACTTGCATTTACTTTATCTAGTTTGTTTTATTTACCGTTGCTAAAATGAATACCCCTGAAAATACTAAGTTGTGTGACTTCAAAAACGCAAATAATAATGATTTCCTATGCACACCTATTGCTCCACCTGCTACTACAGCAGAATTCTTCGAAATTAAACCTGCTTTACTGAACCTGGTTATGAGAGATCAATTTTCTGGTGTTAGTTCTGATGATGCTGCTGCCCATCTTAATAATTTTGTTGAACTTTGTGAAATGCAAAAGTATAAGGATGTAGATGGTGATATTATTAAATTGAAAGTGTTTCCTTTCTCATTAAGAGGAAGAGCTAAAGATTGGTTGCTATCTTTGCCTAAGAATAGTATTGATTCATGGACTAAATGTAAGGATGCTTTTATTGGTAGATATTATCCTCCCGCTAAAATTATATCTTTGAGAAGTAGCATAATGAATTTTAAGCAATTAGATACTGAACATGTTGCTCAAGCATGGGAGAGAATGAAAACTTTGGTAAAGAATTGCCCAACCCATGGACTGACTACTTGGATGATCATCCAAACCTTCTATGCAGGACTAAATTTTTCTTCGCGGAATTTATTGGATTCAGCTGCTGGAGGTACCTTTATGTCCATCACTTTGGGGGCGGCTACAAAACTTCTTGATGATATGATGATAAATTACTCTGAATGGCACACGGAAAGAGCTCCACAAGGTAAGAAGGTAAATTCTGTTGAAGAAACCTCTTCCTTGAGTGATAAGATTGATGTGATTATGTCTATGATTGTGAATGGTAGATCTAATGTAGATCCAAATAATGTTCCTTTAGCTTCATTGGTTGCTCAAGAAGAAAATGTTGATGTGAATTTCATTAAAAATAATAATTTCAACAACAATGCTTATAGGAACAACTCTGGTAATAACTATAGGCCATATCCTTCTGCTAATGGTAGTGGTTATGGTAATTCTTATGGGAATTCTTACAACAATAATAGGAGTGTACCCTCTGGTCTTGAAGCTATGCTTAAAGAATTTATTAGTACACAAACTGCTTTTAACAAATCTGTTGAGGAAAAGCTTGATAAAATTGATATTATTGCTTCTAGAGTTGATAGACTTGCCTCTGATGTTAATCTTTTAAAATTGAAAGTTATGCCTAATAATGATATTGATAATAAGATTACTACTACAGCAAATGCCATCCAAGTTAGAATTAATGAGAATATAAGATTAATGGCTGAATTGCGTGCTAGGTGGGATAGAAGAAAATGAAAAATTAGCTAAAGAGAATAATGTAGCTAAAGTTTGGACTATTACCACCATTAGTAATGATAATGATTCACATGTTGCTGCACCTCCTACTATCAATGGTAAAATAATTGGTGTTGGCAATGTTTCTACTCCTAGTGCAAAGCGTACAAAACTGCCTGAAATTGCTAAAACTGCTGAAACTGCTTGTGATAAAACTGCTGAAATTTTTTCCAACCTTGGTGATGACCCACAAGTATAGGGGATCGCAACAGTCTTCGAGGGAAGTATTACCCAATTTATTGATTCGACACAAGGGGAGACAAAGAATACTTGTAAGCCTTAACAGCGGAGTTGTCAATTCAGCTGCACCTGGAAACAGACTTGCTCGCAAGAGTTTATCGTAGTAACAGTTTTATGGCAGTAGGAATAGTGAAATAACAGCGGTGAAATAAAGACAGCATTAGTGATTATAGTAAACAGCGGGATTAAAATACTGTAGGCACAGGGACGGATTAACGAGCGTTGCATGGATGAGAGAAACTCATATAACAATCAAAGCATGGGCATTTGCAGATAATAATAAACGGTATCCAAGTACTAATCAATCAATAGGCATGTGTTCCATATTTAGTCGTACGTGCTCGCAATGAGAAACTTGCACAACATCTTTTGTCCTACCAGCCGGTGGCAGCCGGGCCTCTAGGGAAACTACTGGATATTAAGGTACTCCTTTTAATAGAGTACCAAAGCATTAACACTCGTGAACACATGTGATCCTCACATCACTACCATCCCCTCCGGTTGTCCCGATTTCTGTCACTTCGGGGCCATTGGTTCCGGACAGCGACATGTGTATACAACTTGCAGGTAAGATCATAAACAACGAATATCTTCATGAATCAATAACATGTTCAGATCTGAGATCATGGCACTCGGGCCCTAGTGACAAGCATTAAGCATAACAAGTTGCAACAATATCATAAAAGTGACATCTACGGATACTAGGCACTATGCCCTAACAATCTTATAACTATTACATGACCAATCTCATCCAATCCCTACCATCCCCTTCAGCCTACATCGGGGGAATTACTCACACATGGATGGGGAAACATGGCTGGTCGATGGAGAGGCGTTGGCGGTGATGGCGGTGAAGATCTCCTCCAATTCCCCGTCCCGGGAGTGCCAGAACGGAGACTTCCGGCTCCCGAGACGGAGTTTCGCGATGTGGCGGCTCTCTGGAGGGTTTCTGGCGATTTCGACCTCCCTCCGTGCGTTTTTAGGTCGAGGCCGATAAGTAGTCCGGAGGGCGTCGGAGGCCGGCCGAGGGGGCCACACCATAGGGCCGCGCGGGCCCCCCCTAGGCCGCGCCGCCTTATGGTGTGGGGCCCTCGGGCCTCCACCTTGTAGGATAACGTTGCATAGAAAACAAAAATTTTCCTATCGCGAACACGCAATCCAAGCCAAGATGCAATCTAGAAGACGGTAGCAACGAGGGGATGATCAAGACTAACCCTTGAAGAGATTCCAAAGCCTATAAGAGTAGGCTCTTAATGCTGCGGTAGACGATCACTTGCCGCTTGCAAAAGCGCGTAGAAGATCTTGATCACGATCGGTTCCGGCGCCACGAACGGGCAGCACCTCCGTACTCGGTCACACGTTCGGTTGTTGATGAAGACGACGTCCACCTCCCCGTTCCAGCGGGCAGCGGAAGTAGTAGCTCCTCTTGAATCCGACAGCACGACGGCGTGGTGTCGGTGGTGGTGGAGAAATCCGGCGGAGCTTCGCTAAGCGTGCGGGATATGGTGGAGGAGCGGGGCGCTAGGGTTTGGGGAGAGGGGGTGGCCGGCCACTATGGGGGCGGCCAAGCTTGAGGCTTTGGTGTGGCCGGCCCCTCCCCTTGGCCCTCTATATATAGGTGGAAGCCCCAAGTGTTGGACTACAAGTCTCCGAATAAGACCCGAACCCAAAACCTTCCATATGGTGGGAAACCTTCCCAAGCTAGGATTCCCACTAGAGGTGGGAATTCCACCTACCATATGGGGGGGTGGCCGGCCCCTAAGGGGGAGTCCACTTGGGACTCCTCCCCCACTAGGGTTGGCCGGCCATGGAGGTGGAGTCCCTTGTGGACTCCACCTTCCTTGGTGTCTTCCGGACTTTTCTAGAACCTTCTAGAACCTTCCATAGAACCTTCCGAATCATTTTAATACACATAAAATGACATCCTATATATGAATCTTATTCTCCGGACCATTCCGGAACTCCTCGTGATGTCCGGGATCACATCCGGGACTCCGAACAAATATTCGAACTCCATTCCAAATTCAAGTTCTACCATTTCAACATCCAACTTTAAGTGTGTCACCCTACGGTTCGCGAACTATGCGGACATGGTTGAGTACTCACTCCGACCAATAACCAATAGCGGGATCTGGAGATCCATAATGGCTCCCACATATTCAACGATGACTTTAGTGATCGAATGAACCATACACATACGATACCAATTCCCTTTGTCACGCGATATTTTACTTGTCCGAGGTTTGATCATCGGTATCACACTATACCTTGTTCAACCTCGTCTCCTGACAAGTACTCTTTACTCGTACCGTGGTATGTGGTCTCTTATGAACTTATTCATATGCTTGCAAGACATTAGACGACATTCCACCGAGAGGGCCCAGAGTATATCTATCCGTCATCGGGATGGACAAATCCCACTGTTGATCCATATGCCTCAACTCATACTTTCCGGATACTTAATCCCACCTTTATAGCCACCCATTTACGCAGTGGTGTTTGGTGTAATCAAAGTACCTTTCCGGTATAAGTGATTTACATGATCTCATGGTCATAAGGACTAGGTAACTATGTATCGAAAGCTTATAGCAAATAACTTAATGACGAGATCTTATGCTACGCTTAATTGGGTGTGTCCATTACATCATTCATACAATGACATAACCTTGTTATTAATAACATCCAATGTTCATGATTATGAAACTAATCATCCATTAATCAACAAGCTAGTTTAAGAGGCATACTAGGGACTTCTTGTTTGTCTACATATCACACATGTACCAATGTTTCGGTTAATACAATTATAGCATGGTATGTAAACATTATCATAAACATAAAGATATATAATAACCATTTATTATTGCCTCTTGGGCATATCTCCAACAGTCTCCCACTTGCACTAGAGTCAATAATCTAGTTTACATATGTAAAGATATAACACCTTGGCCTTCTGGTGCTTTATCATGTTTTGCTCACGGGAGAGGTTTTAGTCAACGGTTCTGACATGCTCAGAAACGTATGTATTTTGCAATTCATATGCGTCTCAGCGCATCACTCATTTTCCAAATGAGTCGGCATATATGCTTAGTCCTCTGGTGGAACCTTAATTCCGCGGTCTGAAATATGTCACTAATATTGTCACACACAATATAGCTTCAAAGTTCTGACTTTGTCGGAACTATACCAAGTTCTCAAAGAACCTCTGACTTAACATCATTTGTCATTGTCAAAACAATGACATATTCTGCCTTCTTTTGTAGAATCCATCACAATATTTTGAACTCTTCTAAATCTAGCATAGACAACTTCTAGCTCATTGTGCTACCTTTTAAACAACACTTAGTCTAATTTGAGATTTGAAATTATATTTTATATGTGACAAAACCAATATCGGTGTAACACCTTACAGCGATTTGTTTGTCATTTCTTCATACAAAAAAATATATATATATCCTTAGTTCTTCTAAAGTACTCAAGGATATTCTTACTGTCGTTCAATGATCATCATATGAATCATTCTGGTATATGCTCATAACACTTTATAGCACATGATATCTGATTGTGTACATGTTATTCGTGATCTATAATCACTCATGTGTTTTTACTCATTGAGTGTCAGATACACTCAAGTCTTGTTAAACCTTCACATGACAAGAACATTTTCTTAATATTTCTATATTGAACTACTTCAATATCCATCATATGTACTTTGACTTAAACTTATTTATGTGTTTCAATCTATCTTCATAGATCTTGACATTAAATTTGTTTCAGTCCATATCCTTTCATTGAAGTTAATTCTCAATGAAACCTTTTTAATCAAGTATATAATTACATCATTTATAACCAACTATATGTCACCTACATAAAGTATTATAAATGTGTCTTAGCGCTCCCACTTAATTTCTTGCAAATGCAAGCCTCTTCATCGTCTCTGATGAAATCAAAAACTCTTTGACTATTTCATCGGTGAAGATTCTAACTCCGTGATACTTACTTCATCCAATTGAAGTTCGTATACCTATCTAGTATTCCACGGACCAGCAAAACTCTTGGTTGTATCTTGTATACACCTTTAATACACACTTCTGTTAAGTAGTGTATTTTGCCATCCTACTAGCATATCTCATAAAAGAAATATGTAGTGATTACTAGAATAAACCACATAGACTATAAGCATTGCTACGGAAGATCTAATCTTATCGTAGTCAACTCTTTGAACTTTGTCATAAACAATTTTTCGACAAGTCGAGCTTCTTTAAGGATATTTCATCCAAGTCTATAGATCCATTTACTTTCAAAAAGTATTCATCTATTATGGATTTCATGGCGCATGGCCATTTTAACGGAGTCAGGGCCCATCATAACTTCTTTGTTTGTAGTTGGTTTATCATTATTCAAAATCAATCCTTTGTTCACAAATCATTTATTTGGTCACAAAGTAAACCATACCTACAAGGTTCAATATGTACTTCGATCTCCATGGCTAAAACACTTTGTAGTCATGGGAGCCATGATCGTCGTGGCCGCTTCCGAAACAAATTCCGATGCTGCGCTACTCTGATCATTATGCTCAGGTTCATAAACCTTATCAAATTATATTGTCCTCCCACTCAAATACTTCACTAGAAACAATTTCTCGGAAATAAGAAACATTGACAAACACTTTTGTCTTTGTCTCGTGGGAAGAATTCCCAATTAAATCTCTGGGATAACCAACAAAAACATTCATCCGATTTTGGTTGTAAACTCTTAGACCAAAATTTAAAGAAAGACTATTAGGGTTTATACCCATACCATAACTCGTATGGTGTCATTTCAACGGATCATGATGATGCTCTATTCAGTGTAAAAGCGGTAGTCACTAAAGCATAATCCACAAAAATATAATGGCGTCATAATATTTTATCTCATCATTAATCCAACAAGGTTTGGATACATATCTCGGATACTATATCTTCATTATGATACTCCAAGAAATGTGAGTTGTAGAACAATTTCATAACTCTCTTAGATGTTCGCTAAAACTCGTAATTCAAATATTTTTACCATGATCCAATCATAGATATTTGATTTTTCTATTACGATGATTTCCACTTCATGTTGAAGTTTATTTGAATCCATTCAAAAGTTTCAAACTTCTTCCTTATTGAATATATCCACATATATATACTCAATTCATTGTTGAAAGTTTTCATGAAGTAGAAGAATCTCCCGCACACAACTATGCCCAGTGAACCACATACATCATCATGTATTTTTCCACTAAGTTAGTTGCCCGTTCAACTTTTGGCCTATGAACGGTATTTTAATCATTCTCTTTAGAAAAGATTTGCAAGCGTCAAATGATTCAAAAATCAAGTGACTCCAAAAATCCATTTGCATGGAGTTCCTTCATGCGTTCCTTTCTAATATGACCTAAATGGCGGTTCCACAAATAAGTGGAATTCAAATCATTTGCCTTATGGCATTTTAGCGTCAGTGTTATGTATGTGTGTTTTCACCATTAAGATTCATAATAACTTATCCATCGTACATGGAGTAATGTCATAATTTGAACAACTCATTGTTTTCATTTGACCAGAGCAAAATAACAATTATTAAGTTCTTTATTATAAATTCTAAGGGCTAGGTAGAATGCCAACGACAAACATAATAACACTTTATTATGTTCCAGACGTGCATTATTACCATATTCCTTATCAGTCACTTAGGCCATTGTATTCTTGTATTGCGTTGTTTTGTATGACACTTCATACCAACCAATATGGTACAAATACACAAGAATTTCATTATGTGACCAAATGAGAAATACATCCATAACATGTATATCATTTATATACATCTGAGCTAGACTTTCTAGTCTTTTTTTCTTTCTTTCTGCCAATAATCTTTTGTAGTTTCTCTTTTAGCTTTCCTCATTATTCAGAAAAACACTTCAACATCAATAACTTCTAGGTTTGTTGATCAAATACCAATAACCTTGAGGTTCTTTGAAGTTGATCATCATATGACAAGTGTTCCGGATTTCACTATTAGTAACCTTTTAATATGATGAACAATTTCACTCATAATTTTATCATATCATGACGACTTTTTGAGACCATGTCTGTACATGCTAGGCTCATAAAGTTTAACCTTAGTATTCGCATGTGCAAATCTGGCTTGCACCCATTGTAAGCACACGTAGAATCTATAACACCCGATCATCACGTGATGCTTCGATACGACGAGTCTTAGCAACGGTGCATACTAAGGATGATAACTTCATGGATATGCGAATATCGTTAGTGCTCCAATAGTTGGAGGATTGTGACGCCTGGCGTCTTCAACCTTCATACATTCCCATAAAACTTATGAGTTTATGTAGTCTCACCAAATTATATTCTATCATCTTGCAATAAGGTCTTAGATATCACATATATCTCATACCTTGATTATTTCTGAAAACTAAATTTTCAGCTCCTTACTTTTCAAACAGATTTGAACTTCAAGTTTCACGGAGACAAGATAACTTTAGGTACTAATTGAAACCATAGCTCTCTAAATCAACAAAGTGAGTTTCACTAAAAGTTTGCAATAGGACTTAATCAATTCTTGATTCTTTAACAATACGGTACTAATCCGTAAAGTTTCTTATCAGATTTTAACAGTATTTCTATCTCAATAACAAGACTAGCGCATAGTAGTAAACGGATGCCAATACTACAAAATTAATTCAAAATACTACTCAGACTATGTTTATGATAATTAGTTCATGTTTTAATCTAATTACTAATGAACTCCCACTTAATACAACATCCCTCATAGTTGTTAAGTGGTACACGATCCAAATCCACTACATCAAAACCGATCATCACGTGAGATGATGTAGCTTCAATGGTGAACATCAACATGTTGATCATATCATCCATATGACTCGTGTTCAACCTTTCGGTTTCCATTGTCCCGAGGCCATGTCTGTACATGCTAGGCTCGTCAAGCAAACCCAAGTATTCCGCGTGTGCAACATGGCTTACACCCGTTGTATGTCGAGTTTATCACACCCGATCATCACGAGATGCTTCAAAACGTCGAACAATGCAACGGTGCATACGAGGGAAGAACACTTTATTATCTTGATATTAATGTGAGGGATCATCTTATAATGCTACCGTCGCGATCTAAGCAAAATAAGATGCATAAAGGATTAACATCACATGCAATTCATATGTGATATGATATGGCCCTTTTGTCTTTGCGCCTTTGATCTTCATCTCCAAAGCACGGACATGATCTCCATCATCAACGGGCATGATCTCCATCATCGTCGGCGAAGCACCAAGGTCAATGGCGCCGTCTTCATGATCGTTCTCCATGTAGCAACTATTACAACTACTTTGAAATACTACTCAACATAAAATTTAAAGACAACCATAAGGCTCCTCGGTTGCCACAATACAATAATGATCATCTCATACATATTCATCATCACATTATGGCCATATCACATCACCAAACCCTGCAAAAACAAGTTAGACGTCTCTAATTTGGTTTGCATATTTTACGTGGTTTAGGGTTTTCGAGTAAGATCTAATCTACCTACGAACATGAACCACAACGGTGATACTAGTGTTGTCAATAGAAGAGCAAATTGAATCTTCACTATAGTAGGAGAGACAGACACCCGCAAAGCCTCTTATGCAATACAAGTTGCATGTCGAACGAGGAACAAGTCTCATGAACGCGGTCATGTAAAGTTAGTCCGAGCCGCTTCATCCCACTATGCCACAAAGATGCAAAGTACTCAAACTAAAGATAACAAGAGCATCAACGCCCACAAACCATTGTGTTCTACTCGTGCAACCATCTATGCATAGACACGGTGATACCACTGTAGGATAACGTTGCATAGAAAACAAAAATTTTCCTATCGCGAACACGCAATCCAAGCCAAGATGCAATCTAGAAGACGGTAGCAACGAGGGGATGATCAAGACTAACCCTTGAAGAGATTCCAAAGCCTATAAGAGTAGGCTCTTAATGCTGCGGTAGACGATCACTTGCCGCTTGCAAAAGCGCGTAGAAGATCTTGATCACGATCGGTTCCGGCGCCACGAACGGGCAGCACCTCCGTACTCGGTCACACGTTCGGTTGTTGATGAAGACGACGTCCACCTCCCCGTTCCAGCGGGCAGCGGAAGTAGTAGCTCCTCTTGAATCCGACAGCACGACGGCGTGGTGTCGGTGGTGGTGGAGAAATCCGGCGGAGCTTCGCTAAGCGTGCGGGATATGGTGGAGGAGCGGGGCGCTAGGGTTTGGGGAGAGGGGGTGGCCGGCCACTATGGGGGCGGCCAAGCTTGAGGCTTTGGTGTGGCCGGCCCCCTCCCCTTGGCCCTCTATATATGGTGGAAGCCCCAAGTGTTGGACTACAAGTCTCCGAATAAGACCCGAACCCAAAACCTTCCATATGGTGGGAAACCTTCCCAAGCTAGGATTCCCACTAGAGGTGGGAATTCCACCTACCATATGGGGGTGGCCGGCCCCTAAGGGGGAGTCCACTTGGGACTCCTCCCCCACTAGGGTTGGCCGGCCATGGAGGTGGAGTCCCTTGTGGACTCCACCTTCCTTGGTGTGTTCTTCCGGACTTTTCTAGAACCTTCTAGAACCTTCCATAGAACCTTCCGAATCATTTTAATACACATAAAATGACATCCTATATATGAATCTTATTCTCCGGACCATTCCGGAACTCCTCGTGATGTCCGGGATCACATCCGGGACTCCGAACAAATATTCGAACTCCATTCCAAATTCAAGTTCTACCATTTCAACATCCAACTTTAAGTGTGTCACCCTACGGTTCGCGAACTATGCGGACATGGTTGAGTACTCACTCCGACCAATAACCAATAGCGGGATCTGGAGATCCATAATGGCTCCCACATATTCAACGATGACTTTAGTGATCGAATGAACCATACACATACGATACCAATTCCCTTTGTCACGCGATATTTTACTTGTCCGAGGTTTGATCATCGGTATCACACTATACCTTGTTCAACCTCGTCTCCTGACAAGTACTCTTTACTCGTACCGTGGTATGTGGTCTCTTATGAACTTATTCATATGCTTGCAAGACATTAGACGACATTCCACCGAGAGGGCCCAGAGTATATCTATCCGTCATCGGGATGGACAAATCCCACTGTTGATCCATATGCCTCAACTCATACTTTCCGGATACTTAATCCCACCTTTATAGCCACCCATTTACGCAGTGGTGTTTGGTGTAATCAAAGTACCTTTCCGGTATAAGTGATTTACATGATCTCATGGTCATAAGGACTAGGTAACTATGTATCGAAAGCTTATAGCAAATAACTTAATGACGAGATCTTATGCTACGCTTAATTGGGTGTGTCCATTACATCATTCATACAATGACATAACCTTGTTATTAATAACATCCAATGTTCATGATTATGAAACTAATCATCCATTAATCAACAAGCTAGTTTAAGAGGCATACTAGGGACTTCTTGTTTGTCTACATATCACACATGTACAATGTTTCGGTTAATACAATTATAGCATGGTATGTAAACATTATCATAAACATAAAGATATATAATAACCATTTATTATTGCCTCTTGGGCATATCTCCAACACACCTTACTTGTCCTTCTGGCTCCGTCAATATTCTGGGAAAATAGGGCCTTCTGCATAAATTCCGAGGATTTTCCCGAAAGTTGGATTTCTGCACACCAGAGCAATTCTGCTGAAAACAGCGTTAGTCCGGGTTAGTTGTATCCAAAATACACAAATTAGAGGCAAAACAATAGCAAAAGTGTTCGGGAAAGTAGATACGTTTTGGACGTATCACTTGGGAACAATGATCCCATTGCTGTAGCTCATAATGATTTAGATTTTGATGATTGCCACATCTCTGAAGTTATAAAGTTCTTACAAAAACTTGCTAAAAGTCCTAATGCTAGTGCTATAAATTTAGCCTTTACAAAACATATTACAAATGCTCTCATAAAAGCTAGAGAAGAGAAACTAAAACTTGAAACTTCTATTCCTAGAAAGTTAGAAGATGGTTGGGAGCCCATCATTAAAATGAAATTCAATGACTTTGAATGTAATGCTTTATGTGATCTTGGTGCAAGTATTTCTGTTATGCCTAAAAAGATTTATGATATGCTTGACTTGCCACCATTGAAGAATTGTTATTTGGATGTTAATCTTGCCGATAATGTTAAAAAGAAACCTTTGGGGAGGATTGATAATGTGCACATTACGGTTAACAATAACCTTGTCCCCGTTGATTTTGTTGTCTTGGATATCGAATGCAATGCATCTTGTCCAATTGTATTGGGAAGACCTTTTCTTCGAACCGTTGGTGCTGTTATTGATATGAGGGAAGGTAATATTAAATATCAATTTCCTCTCAAGAATGGTATGGAACACTTCCCTAGAAAGAGAATGAAGTTGTCTTTTGATTCTATTATTAGAACAAGTTATGATGTTGATGCTTCATCTCTTGATAACACTTGATTCACACTTTCTGCGCCTAGCTGAAAGGCGTTAAAGAAAAGCGCTTATGGGAGACAACCCATGTTTTACTACAGTACTTTGTTTTATATTTGAGTCTTGGAAGTTGTTTACTACAGTAGCAACCTCTCCTTATCATGTTTTTGTGCCAAGTAAAGTTTCTATGTTATAGTTGATGTTATATTTGGGATCGCTGTGCAGAAACAGCATTGCTGTCTGTCACGAATCTGGGCACAAGTCTCTGTAGAAAATTCGAAAAAATCTGCCAATTTACGAGCGTGATCCTCAGATATGTACGCAACTTTCATTAGTTTTGAGTTTTTCCATTTGAGCAAGTCTGGGGCCATTTTAAAATTCGTCTTTACGGACTGTTCTGTTTTTGACAGATTCTGCCTTTTATTTCGCATTGCCATATTTGCTATGTTGGATGAATTTCTTTGATCCATTAATGTCCAGTAGCTTTGTGCAATGTACAGAAGTGTAAAGAATGATTGTGTCACCTCTGAATGTGTGAATTATTAATTGTGCACTAACTCTCTAATGAGTTTGCTTGAAGTTTGGTGTGAAGGAAGTTTTCAAGGGTCAAGAGAGGAGTATGATATACTATGATCAAGAGGAGTGAAAGCTCTAAGCTTGGGGATACCCCCGTGGTTCATCCTGCATATTTTAAGAAGACTCAAGCGTCTAAGCTTGGGGATGCCCAAGGCATCCCCTTCTTCATCGACAACATCATCAGGTTCCTCCCCTGAAACTATATTTTTATTCAGTCACATCTTGTGTTCTTTACTTGGAGCGTCGGTTTGTTTTTGTTTTTGTTTTTGTTTGAATAAAATGGATCCTAGAATTCACCTTGTGGGAGAGAGACACGCTCCGCTGTTGCATATGGACAAATATGTCCTTAGGCTTTACTCATAATGTTCATGGCGAAGTTTCTTCTTCGTTAAATTGTTATATGGTTGGAATTGGAAAATGCTACATGTAGTAATTCTAAAATGTCTTGGATAATGTGATACTTGGCAATTGTTGTGCTCATGTTTAAGCTCTTGCATCATATACTTTGCACCCATTAATGAAGAAATACATAGAGTTTGCTAAAATTTGATTTGCATATTTGGTCTCTCTAAGGTCTAGATAATATCTAGTATTGAGTTTTTGAAAAACAAGGAAGACGGTGTAGAGTCTTATAATGTTTACAATATGTCTTTTATGTGAGTTTTGCTGCACCGGTTCATCCTTGAGTTTGCTTCAAATAACCTTGCTAGCCTAAACCTTGTATCGAGAGGGAATACTTCTCATGCATCCAAAATCCTTGAGCCAACTACTATGCCATTTGTGTCCACCATACCTACCTACTACATGGTATTTCTCCGCCATTCCAAAGTAAATTGCTTGAGTGCTACCTTTAAAATTCCATCATTTACCTTTGCAATATATAGCTCATGGGACAAAATAGCCTTAAAAACTATCGTAGTATTGAATATGTACTTATGCACTTTATCTTTTATTAAGTTGCTTGTTGTGCGATAACCATGCTTCTGGGGACGCCATCAATTACTCTTTATTGAATATCATGTGAGTTGCTATGCATGTCCGTCTTGTCTGAAGTAAGAAGGATCTACCACCTTAATGGTTAGAGCATGCATATTGTTAGAGAAGAACATTGGGCCGCTAACTAAAGCCATGAATCATGGTTGAAGTTTCAGTTTTGGACATATATCCTCAATCTCATATGAGAATAATAATTGTTGCCACATGCTTATGCATTAAAGAGGAGTCCATTATCTGTTGTCCATGTTGTCCCGGTATGGATGTCTAAGTTGAGAATAATCAAAAGCGAGAAATCCAAAATGCGAGCTTTCTCCTTAGACCTTTGTACAGGTGGCATGGAGGTACCCCTTTGTGACACTTGGTTGAAACATGGCATTGCGAAGATCCGGTAGTCCAAGCTAAGTAGGACAAGGTGCGGGCACTATTAGTACACTATGCATGAGGCTTGCAACTTGTAAGATATAATTTACATAACTCATATGCTTTATTACTACCGTTGACAAAATTGTTTCATGTTTTCAAAATAAAAGCTCTAGCACAAATATAGCAATCGATGCTTTCCTCTTTGAAGGACCTTTCTTTTACTTTTATTGTTGAGTCAGTTTACCTATCTCCCTCCACCTTAAGAAGCAAACACTTGTGTGAACTGTGCATTGATTCCTACATACTTGCATATTGCACTTGTTATATTACTTTATGTTGACAATATCCATGAGATATACATGCATGTTATAAGTTGAAAGCAACCGCTGAAACTTAATCTTCCTTTGTGTTGCTTCAATACCTTTACTTTGATTTATTGCTTTATGAGTTAACTCTTATGCAAGACTTATTTATGCTTGTCTTGAAGTACTATTCATGAAAAGTCTTTGCTTTATGATTCAGTTGTTTACTCATGTCATTACCATTGTTTTGATCGCTGCATTCATTACATATGTTTACAAATAGTATGATCAAGATTATGATGGCATGTCACTTCAGAAATTATCTTTGTTATCGTTTTACCTGCTCGGGACGAGCAGAACTAAGCTTGGGGATGCTGATACGTCTCCAACGTATCGATAATTTCTTATGTTCCATGCTACTTTATTGATGATACCTACATGTTTTATGCACATTATATGTCGTATTTACGCATTTTATGGAACTAACCTATTAACAAGATGCCGAAGAGCCGTTGCTGTTTTTGCTGTTTTTGGTTTCAGAAATCCTAGTAACGAAATATTCTCGGAATTGGACGAAATCCCCGGGGTCCTATTTTTGCTGAAGCTTCTAGAAGACCGAAGGAGAGTCGAAGTGGGGCCACGAGGTGGCGACACCACAGGCGGCGCGGCCCAGCCCTGGCCGCGCCGACCTATGGTGTGGGCCCCTCGTGCCGCCTCTTGACCTGCCCTTCCGCCTACAAATAGCCTCCGTCGCGAAACCCCGACCGAGAGCCACGATACGGAAAACCTTCCAGAGACGCCGCCGCCGCAATCCCATCTCGGGGGATTCAGGAGATCGCCTCCGGCACCCTGCCGGAGAGGGGATTCATCTCCCGGAGGACTCTACACCGCCATGGTCGCCTCCGGAGTGATGAGTGAGTAGTTCACCCCTGGACTATGGGTCCATAGCAGTAGCTAGATGGTCGTCTTCTCCTAATTGTGCTTCATTGTTGGATCTTGTGAGCTGCCTAACATGATCAAGATCATCTATCTGTAATTCTATATGTTGTGTTTGTCGGGATCCGATGAATAGAGAATGCTATGTTATGGTGATTATCAATCTATTGTTTATGTGTTGTTTATGATCTTGCATGCTCTCCGTTATTAGTAGAGGCTCTGGCCAAGTTTTTGCTCTTAACTCCAAGAGGGAGTATTTATGCTCGATAGTGGGTTCATGCCTTCATTGACACCTGGGACAGTGACAGAAAGTTCTAAGGTTGTGATGTGCTGTTGCCACTAGGGATAAAACATTGATTCTATGTCTAAGGATGTAGTTGTCGATTACATTACGCACCATACTTAATGCAATTGTCTGTTGCTTTGCAACTTAATACCGAATGGGGTTCGGATGATAACCTGAAGGTGGACTTTTTAGGCATAGATGCAGTTGGATGGCGGTCTATGTACTTTGTCGTAATGCCCAATTAAATCTCACTATATTTATCATATCATGTATATGCATTTTTATGCCCTTCTCTATTTGTCAATTGCTCGACTGTAATTTGTTCACCCAACATGCTTTTATCTTATGGGAGAGACACCTCTAGTGAACTGTGGACCCCGGTCCTATTCTTTACATCGCATACAATCTACTGCAATTGTTCTTTACTGTTTTCTTGCAAACAATCATCTTCCACACAATACGGTTAATCCTTTGTTACAGCAAGCCGGTGAGATTGACAACCTCACTGTTTCGTTGGGGCAAAGTACTTTGGTTGTGTTGTGCAGGTTCCACGTTGGCGCCGGAATCCCTGGTGTTGCGCCGCACTACATTTCGCCACCATCAACCTTCAACGTGCTTCTTGGCTCCTACTGGTTCGATTAAACCTTGGTTTCATACTGAGGGAAACTTGCTTCTATACGCATCATACCTTCCACTTGGGGTTCCCAACGGACGTGTGCATCTACGCGTATCAAGCTAAATTTCTGGCGCCGTGGGAGATCAAGACACGCTGCAAGGGGAGTCTCCACTTCTCAATCTCTTTACTTTGTTTTTGTCTTGCTTTATTTTATTTACTATTTTGTTTGCTGCACCTAAACAAAACACACAAAAATTAGTTGCTAGTTTTACTATATTTACTGTCTTGCTCTCCATATCAAAAACACAAAAAAATTAGTTACTTGCATTTACTTTATCTAGTTTGTTTTATTTACCGTTGCTAAAATGAATACCCCTGAAAATACTAAGTTGTGTGACTTCACAAACGCAAATAATAATGATTTCCTATGCACACCTATTGCTCCACCTGCTACTACAGCAGAATTCTTTGAAATTAAACCTGCTTTACTGAACTGGTTATGAGATCAATTTTCTGGTGTTAGTTCGATGATGCTGCTGCCCATCTTAATAATTTTGTTGAACTTTGTGAAATGCAAAAGTATAAGGATGTAGATGGTGATATTATTAAATTGAAAGTGTTTCCTTTCTCATTAAGAGGAAGAGCTAAAGATTGGTTGCTATCTTTGCCTAAGAATAGTACTCTCGTTCATCAACGGATGCGCTTTACCGTAGTACACTTGTGATCCAAGGGGGCAAGCTGGTGAGGCTGGGGAGTCCTAAGTCCCCATGGCATAGTCCGTAGTACACTTGTCGCCCGACGGAGCAAGATGGTGAGGCTGGGGAGTCCTAAGTCCCCACGGTATTGCGGTCTATGATGGGTTGCAGCTACCGGCGAAGGAGTTTGGTTCGATCCCAAACTGTTGTCGTGGTCGGGGTCCACCCGTGAGTGGGAATAATGGGACCGACGAGGACCCAGGGTCGGGGTATGCAACAACGGGTGGGTGTGCGAGGTAGCGGAGGAACATGATTGACTAAGACCTTATACCGGGCCTCACACCAAAGGAAGTGTGAACGGGAAAGCTGCCCGGTTGGCACCAAGGTTAAGATCTCTTATGGGTAAAGCAACACACCTCTGCAGAGTGTACGAATCGTGACCCGTCACTCCCTGTTCCGGGATATGGAACTGCGAACGCTGTAGGAAAGGAACTCCATGAAGTTCTAGTCAACCGGTGAAGGCTGACGGACATAGCTCTTCAGAATAAAAGCAACCTTTTTAAGAAATGATTACAAAAACCTGCATTGCCTATGACTTTCTGGTCTATGGCTGTAGCTAGTGCATTAAACACCTCTTTCCTATAATGAACTTGTTGAGTACGCTCGTAATCATCCCACTCTTAAATCCCCTGCTTAGATATGAAGGCATCAAAAGAGGATCTACAGTGCAACTCGAAGGTCGAGGAACCAACAACTACTTCATGGGCAGGACCCTGTCAGAGGAGTCAAACACCACATCAACAAGGAGAAAACCTAGAATAGCAATAGAAGGGAACTAGCTTCCTAAACTTAGCTCCTAATTAGTTAGAATCTATTCATAGCCTCTATAGCTAGCTAAATACTCTACAAATAGAGTCCGTGTTAGGATTAGACTATGAGTCGTTCTTCTGGAGTTTATTTGCAGTTTTACCTCATTGTAAAGTAGGAGGCTGTGATGATCTTATGTAACAGAGTCTGTGTGTAATTCTATAGACATGCCTTGGACCCGCATATGTTTCTGTTGTACCACTCTGAGCGATATAATACTAGTGGAACTGTGTTTCATTGGTGTTATATCAGACTTGCATACTACACCATGCAGTGGTATGCAGGGTCACCACAGTTGGTATCAGAGCAAATGCTTTGACCTTAGGATTAAAACCCTTTAAAGGAGACCTATATGATTGGTAGTGTCTATAGGAAGTTGTCTTAGCTAAACCAAATTCTCTTATGACTTGAGATGGATATTCACTTGAGAATAATCCTGACACACTTGAGTCAACCCTTCTTACCTATCTTTTCAAAGTGAAGTTAGTTAGCTAATCCCAAGTTTGTAGCATACCATTAAGTTCTTAAAATAATATATGAGTAGATCACAGTTGGTATACAATACATGGTAGTCCAAAGAGAGGATACAACCATAAGGAAGATATCCTATTGGAAGATGTATTACCAACACATGTTTTGTTAAAGTAAGAGTTATCTAGACCTGTAATAGGAATGATAACAAGTGATTAAGATATGTATATAAGAAAGATATCCTACTAGAAGAGGATACCAAGACAAGTAATGGGTAAGTAAAATCTATCCAAACTTGTGAAACAACTGATAGTAAGGGATAGATATGAGTTATATGAGGTAGTATAAACCATGATGAGTCAATCATGGGAGAAAGGAAGAGTGATAGGAATGAAATATGTCTATCTACATGGTAGAGATAGTAATCATATAAGATTCACCTGAGAATCATTATGTGATGGACTAGAACATCATAAATAGTTAGGAGGAGAACAATAAGAAGCTAGTTGATCAACAAGAGTGCAAGAATTGTGTTCCAAAACCATGGGAAGTATGCCAAGCACATCATGACCATAATCTTATGATAGAAATACTTGGAAGTATAAGAGCTATATTTCCAGAGTTATGTGTTTAGAGTAGAAATGTTAGAACCTAGACATATCATGTGATATAGTCCTCAATAAAATGGAAGTTAAGTGGTACTTCCAGAGAAAATTAGGTTCACCTTAATTATCCCAAACCACTTTGTCTCAAATTTATCTCATTGCAATTGTGCAATTCAGGTAAATGGAAAGACAAATAGTAGAAATCCACCTATTTGTGCTAAGTATCACGATATCAACCTATCTTATGTGGTGTTATATACTACACATCAGAGCCTGATGTTTAGAGATGTCTTACTCAACTATTACCTTTAGGCTTATGATGGTGTGTATTATATGCACAAAGCTGAATCTTCTTGGATTTTATTGGATTTTTCATTGTTTGACTAGATCCATACATGAAGTTTGACTTGGATATGCAAGTGCATGTTGCAATATCAAGTTCTTACTTGATGCTACAGATCTAGAGGGTAATGGTAAACGTGCGAGGAAGTGACGAATTGTGAAGATTCTAAAGGCAAGATATAGGTTCATCAGAAAAAGGAAGCAAAGTTGTGGGAAGTAACCACAATACCCCGAAGGGAGTATCACTCAAAACTCATGCTTTACCTCAACAGAGGAGTACTTTAGTACATAAGAAGCATGAAGGTGAGAAATATGATGATTATGGTGAAGCTGAAGCTGATCCATAGTCAATATAAAAGAGGGAATGCATGGAAAATCACTTAGAATACTATATTTATAGTGTCAGTTAGTGGTTTTCTTGCAAAATAAACCCTGAAGGAAGAAAGATGACCTATGAAACCATAGCAGATATAAGAAGACCACAGTTGGTATAGGATCAATACTGCGAGATAAAGTAGAAGATGTTCCGACCAATTGGTCAAACCCTATAATAGAGTTCACTTTTAGATAATAAATAGCCACAATTGGTATCAAGTAGTCCATAATTGGATTAATTATACCAAGAAGTTGTGAACAAATAAAATTTTGTCAGCCAAATGATTATGACCTATAATCATTTAGTCGAAGAATTAACATTGGATGACCACAATTGAGTGGATGCACCACAGATATTCTTCACAAGACCTAGAAGAGTACAAACCATAAGCTATACTTAGACCAATATTCCAACCATCAATCCAATGGTTGGAAGAAAAGGAGTTGAAGACATAAGAAAACTCTAAGGGGTAGAGTAAAGATTGAGTTGGATGTACAATAACTCAATACTTTAAGCTATATAGAAGCAGAAGGTCTGAACTGAGAGGAAGTTCGATCTTATTTTCATAAGATTGTTGAACACTACTTTCAGAAGTATGTCAGACCAGAAGCCGAGGTTTATACCTCGAGGAAGTAAGAAGTGGACTATAACTTGAGAAAGTGAGTAGTACTTACTCAGAAGTACAAAAGCTCAAGGAAGTTAAGCATAAAGAAGTTGGACGAAGAAAATACCATAGACCAAATACAGCTCAAGAAGGTCCAAAGACCGAAGGAAACTGACCATACCAGAACCACAGACTAATAGAATGATTCCTTTCATGGAACCTAAATAACCCAAAATAGTTATAGGTATCAACTATAAACCATGATTGGATAGGCTAAATGAGTCTAACCTTCTTAGTAAAAGAAACCGTCAAAATCATTTCCATGGTAAGTACCTTACTAAGTACCAGTATTGCAGTTTTGGTAGTAAGGGAAAACAAAGACCTATTTATCAATTAGGAGTTTATTATCAAATTAGCATTCAAATAAGACCAGCAGCACCAGAAGAAGTCTCAATCATTGAATCTTCAATGAGAAAGGAAACAAGCTTATAGAGTTGGAAGAAATCAAAGAATCAAAGTAAGAACCATGGTTCAGAGACAGACACTAATGGATTCCAGGAAGAATCTGGACAAGGGATATATTCAAATATATCCAACAAGATCAATACGGAGTTCGAGAAAAGATGTAGTCTGCACAAGTCAGATCCACACTCCGAAACGTGAGAGAGTTCAAACTTCGAGGACAAAGTTTAGTTTAAGGGGTAGAGACTGTAATATCCCAGGTATTGGGGTTACAAAAATAGAGGAAACAGATGTGTGCATTGCATTCATGCATAGAAAATCTGGGGAATTTTCGCGCTTTAAAGTAAAACAGTCACAGTAACTGAAGTTTCACTTGATCTTGGTGGAATTGAAGTAGCTCATCAAGTCAAGCGCCATAAACCTCAATGTGACTTTGTTAAAACCTTGTTTTGGGTAGAGATGATTTGATCTAAGGGGTTAGATCAAATGTAATTAATAATCAACACAACAATACTTTACTCAATGATCCATTGATTAATCTTATAAAAGATTATAATATGGTAATCCTTGTCATAACCTATTAACATCAATTCAATTGCAAATCAAGTAACAATAAAATGGAGAAACCATTCTTGACTTATCTTTTCCATGTCTTAAACCAATCCATGATCCTACCATGAATATCATGGTAATCATTCCACCTCACTCTTGGATTCATGACAAGGAGATCAACTCTAGAAATATAGATTATTCTCTATTCCAAACATAATATGTATCAAACATAGAAGGTGAGAGTTCTATGTTAATTATTAGAGAAGTAAATAACAAACCTTGAGCTAAACCTTGGATATACATCCATGTGCTCAAATCATCATTCTTAAGAGAAACCCTAGGATATTATTCAAGACATTTCCTAGAGAGAGAAGCCATCTATGATAATTAGAGATATTGATGATCACATCATTCTCTATGAAGTCTAACCTTAGGTTAGTATTAAAGACCTTCCCAAATGAGAGAGACCAATCATACTAAATCTAGCTTTACCTATTTAAGAATCAGGGACAACCTTTGAACTAAAGTTTTAGGAACAACCATTTCATCTTGGAGTGGTGAGATACCCTATTATCACATGGAATAATACCATATCCATGAATTGATAAGGTGAGGAAGAGACTAAACCAATTATGCTAGACAAGTGGAACTTGAGCCTAGATACCTAAGGAGATATTAGGAGAACACCCTAAACCCTTGAATAAACTATTCCTATGAGAGAGCTCAAGCTAAAGTGTTACACTCAAGAAAGTTAAGCCCAACACTTGAATGTGAGGGAGAGAACTATCCATATGAAAAGAGGAATAAATCATCATTCCTTGAGTAGAACCCTAAGAAATTATCTCAAGCAATCTCCTGGGATATAACTTATTGAACAGCCATAACTATGTTCATTAAGAAACTATATAAGAAAGTCTATATTTAATTGATCAAGACAACACTTGATCTTGGAAGTAAGAACCTCATTTGATGAGAGATACCTTTGGAAGCCAAACCTTGACCATTATAAAATTAAGTAATGATCATAAACCCCAAGAAATTGAGGTAGATATGTTATGAACAAGTTGATTGATACGTCTCCAACGTATCGATAATTTCTTATGTTCCATGCTACATTATTGATGATATCTACATGTTTTATACACATTATATGTCGTATTTACGCATTTTCTAGAACTAACCTATTAACAAGATGCCGAAGTTCCTGTTTTCTGCTGTTTTTGGTTTCGAAATCCTAGTAACGAAATATTCTCGAATTGGACGAAATCAACGCCCAGGGTCCTATTTTGCACGAAGCTTCCGGAAGGCCGAAGGGAAGGAAGTGGGGCCACGAGGCGCCGCCACAACAGGCGGCGCGGCCCAGCCATTGGCCGCGCGGCCCTGGCGTGTGGGGCCCTCGTGTGCCCCGCGTTGCCCTTCCGCCTGCTTAAAGCCTCCGTCGCGAAACCCCGAGACCGAGGCACGATACGGAAAACCTTGCGAGACGCCGCGCCGCCGTCCCATCTCGGGGGATTCAGGAGATCGCCTCCGGCACCCTGCCGGAGAGGGATTCATCTCCGGAGGACTCTTCATCGCCATGATCGCCTCCGGAGTGATGAGTGAGTAGTTCACCCCTGGACTATGGGTCCATAGCAGTAGCTAGATGGTCGGCTTCTCCTTATGTGCTTCATTGTTGGATCTTGTGAGCTGCCTAACTGTTATCACCCGAATTTGGCCAAATCAGGAGATGGGCCGTAAGCGAAGATGGGCTTTGAAGATTACACGTGAAGCGTCTTTGAAGCGGCTTTGTGCCTAAGAGTTTGGGCTAAGTTGCCCATGTATCTGTAATATAGTAGATCGCATTGTAATTTAGATTAAAAAATAGAGTCTGGCCCGTGCACGGTTAGGTGCACGCCTCAATTAGAAAGTCCCTTGGACTATAAATATGTATCTAGGGTTATCGGAAAAAGAGGACAATCATCGTTCAAACAAACACAAATCAGGCGCATCGCCACCCCTTCCTTCGAGGGTTTCTCCCGGGTAAGCACCATGCTGCCTAGATCGCATCTAGCGATCTAGGCAGTATACGTTTATTCGTCTACCTTGTACTGCTCGTGCTGAAGCCTTGTTGATGGCGAGCAGTACTACTTATCATTAGGTGTTTAGGGGCTTGCATTGATGCTTTCTCATGCATATCTGCGTGGCAATGCCGTCCCTCGACACCTAGCTGCCCTTACACCTTTACGGGTGTAAGGGCAGCATCTTGCTTGTTCGTTACTTAGTAGATCCGATCCGTTATAGTTGCTCCTTGCTCGCAGGATTAGTTTAATATCTGCATAGTTAGGCCTTATGTTGGGGTCGGACGATCGGTAGTGCGTTAGGTGTTGTTTACCGTTCCTGCAAGGGATGTTCCGGGAATTAACGTTATGTTGGTTTTTAGGCCTCTTGTAGGGGTAGTTTTCATCATCTTCCGTATCTGCTAGGCCCGATCACGCGTAGGACGTTTCGGTTATGCGGTGAAAACCCTAAGCTGTCGTGGATCGTTTTTTTGTTTTGATCAAGCAGGATCCCCATGCCATTGCAAATCCAACAAGAACCATGGGGCGATCGGCTCTTTGAGCCGATCTGGGAAACCTGAGAGCCGATAGGGCTCGTATTTAATGTTTACGTGTCTACCATGCAGGAACAATCGAAGCACTCTAACACCTTCCTGATCGGGTCTAGGTCAGGTGGCACGCCCTAGCAACCGCCAGGACGTGGCTGGAAGATTTGCGGGACGACGAGGTGCCGGGGTCCACTAAGCGGCCCTAGGAGCCTCCGGCTCTTCGTGTTGCTTAACCATTGCCCGCCGGTGGGTTTTGGCGGGTAACACATTCTGGCACGCCCGGTGGGACATCTTCTGCAACATCCACGTCAACACCGACATCCGAGATGGCAGAGGAACAGATCACGTACGAGGATCTCCCTACGGAACAAGAAGAAGTACGATGACCTGAAGGCCATCCTTGAAGCCGAACTCATCGGCTCCTTTGAGAAGACCCGGTCGCACGGCGTCAGGTTCAAAGGATTCGCACCACAAGGCATCCTCGAGGGGTTGGATCTGTCTCTCCCTTCAGAGGAACGTACCAGAGCCCTGCGACAGGAAATCAACTACGTGGTGGCTCATTCACTGCATCGGCATTCTGAGAGCCTGGTGAATACTTTGGAGCGCGTCGCGCTCCGTGTGGTGCAAGAGATCATGGAGCGTCGGTACTCCTTCAGGACCTGTTCTAGGGACTCACCAGGGAGAGGTGCAACTCCACACCAGGCCACCACTGCCGTACGCGATGGCAGCTCCACAGCAACAAGGGTCACCAGCATACGTTGTCTACAAAGTTGGAGGTGATCGGGCGACTATCAGTTCTTACATGACCCGCCCAAGGAGATCCCGCACGGATACGTGTGCACGTTTGTGCGGACTGCAACAACGGACGCAGGCGATCCAGGCTCCACGGGAGGGATTTCGGAGCAGGAGCAATTGTTCGGCAGGAGGAAGCTGCGGCAGGGAGTGTTGGGAGCGAAGGCGAAAGCAGTGGCTAGCCAAGTATGCCACTGCACGAGTCCATGAAAGCTGCTACTACCTCCACCGCGGATCAGATCGTGCCCTGAGAGACCAGTTCGGCATCCTGCCGAAGAAGAAGATAATCGGCTATTCCAAGCCGTACCCCAATGAGTTTGACCTGATCCCACTACCACCTAAGTACCGGCTTCCGGACTTCAACAAATTCAGTGGGTCGAAGGATCTAGCTCCATCGAGCACGTGAGCGATACTTGGCCCAGTTGGGCATGGTTTCGGCATCGGATCAGCTACGGGTGAGGTTCTTTTCGCAATCCCTCACCGGTCCAGCTTTTGGATGGTACACCTCGTTGCAGCCAAATTCAGTGCGATCATGGAAGCAGCTAGAGGAACTGTTTCACACACAATACCATTCAGAGGCTACTGAAGCTGGTATTGCCGAACTAGCACAGGTTCGGCAAAGCGAGGAGAGACAGTGTCTGAGTACATTCAACGTTTCAGCTGTCAAGAACCGATGCTATTCGGTTCACTTAGCTGAGAAAGAAGCGTCGATGGCAGGCCTTGCAGCGTCGTTCAAGGATCTGACGTTCCAAGTGGAGTACAACTCGTTGACGCACCTGGTCAATAGACTGACCTTATATGAGCAGCGCCATCGAGAACTGTACCAAGACAAGTTCAAGCGCGATAAGCCTTGTCAATGCGATGAAGATGAAGATTGCGGAAGATCGGGAAGTGCGATAGCTGAATGGACTCGGACGCGAGTACTGTGTCCTGCAAATGGGTGAATCCACCAGGGCCTCCAAGGGGGTTGACTTTGATGTGACCAGCTGAGCAGATTTCGATCCTACTGAAAAGAAACAGTTGAAGCTACCCGAAGGCCACAAGATCCCTACGGCACAATAGATGAACAAAGGCCATACGCAAATGGCATCATACGTTCACGCACGCCACCAACGCGCAAAGTATTGCGCGCCATTCAGATGGCGATAGAATCAGGCCGATTAACTTTCGGACAGTTTGCCATGAAGGTAGACATGCGTCCGTTTCCGGACGTCAACATGGTGGACCTAAGCCACTCCATAAGGGAGCCAGGGTTCTCTTTTGATGTCAATATGGCAGGGTTTGTGATCCGCCATGGCAAGGACAAGCAGAGAGCAGCCACTCTCGTGGCAAAGATAAAGAGGAGGCCGTTCCACGCGACCGGCCCCAAGATGACGATAGACGATACCTAACCGAGGAGGAGGTGAGAAGCATACGGTATCAGCGCCCACTCTCCGTGCATCTCCTCACCAAATATGAGCAGCAGTACGACCGACGTCGGTGCTACGACGAAGACGATGAGAGATATCGTCGGTCTGATGCAGAAGACAGGAGGTATCGTCGTATGACGAATCAACGACGGGTACGAACGTCGCGCCGGAGGGAGGTCAAGAGAACAAGACAACGTGGATAAGCACTGGGACTGTCCTTTCTTCAAACATTGCCACTCGGAATGAGCCGATTGCCAACAATCGAGAATTTCCCAGAATGCAAACAGCAAAGAAGGAGGACAAATGAAGTTTCAGTGTTCGAGCGTCTAGGGCCTCTCCCACCTCAGAATAAACGAGCTGAGTCATCTCAAGAAGAAGACTTTGAGGAGTCAGATGGAGAAGAAGATAGGTATCACCGACCAAGGTGGTGCCCTGATGGACTCAGCCATTCTCAGAAGCGTAGGGTGCAGCGGCTGCGAAACTGGAAGAAGCCGAGGCCCAGTACCTGTACACGTTAAGAAGAGCACGGCCCGATCTGGCCGTGAAAATCCAGCAAACAATGGAGATGACTGATACGTCTCCAACGTATCGATAATTTCTTATGATCCATGCTACTTTATTGATGATACCTACATGTTTTATGCACATTATATGTCATATTTATGCATTTTGGAACTAACCTATTAACAAGATGCCGAAGAGCCGTTGCTGTTTTTCTGCTGTTTTTGGTTTCAGAAATCCTAGTAAAGAAATATTCTCGGAATTGGACGAAACTTTCGCCCAGGGTCCTATTTTTGCATGAAGCTTCCGGAAGACCGAAGAGATAACGAAGTGGGGCCACGAGGCGGCCGGAGGGAGGCCGGCGCGGCCCAGGCCCTGGCCGCGCCGACCTAGCCTCTGGGCCCCTCGTGTGGCCCCCGCGTTGACCCTCCGCCTACTTAAAGCTTCCGTCGCGAAACCCCCAGTCCGAGAGCCACGATACGGAAACCTTCTTGAGACGCCGCCGCCGTAATCCCATCTCGGGGGATTAGGAGATCGCCTCGGCACCTGTGGAGAGGGGATTCATCTCCCGGAGGACTCTACACCGCCATGGTCGCCTCAGGAGTGATGAGTGAGTAGTTCACCCCTGGACCATGGGTCCATAGCAGTAGCTAGATGGTCGTCTTCTCCTTGTTGTGCTTCATTGTTGGATCTTGTGAGCTGCCTAACATGATCAAGATCATCTATCTGTAATACTATATGTTGTGTTTGTCGGGATCCGATGGATAGAGAATACTATGATTATGGTGATTATCAATCTGTTGTTTATGTGTTGTTTATGATCTTGCATGCTCTCCGTTATTAGTAGAGGCTCTGGCCAAGTTTTTACTCTTAACTCCAAGAGGGATTTATGCTCGATAGTGGGTTCATGCCTTCATTGACACCTGGGACAGTGACAGAAAGTTCTAAGGTTGTGATGTGCTGTTGCCACTAGGGATAAAACATTGATTCTATGTCTAAGGATGTAGTTGTCGATTACATTATGCACCATACTTAATGCAATTGTCTGTTGCTTAGCAACTTAATACTGAATGGGGTTCGGATGATAACCTGAAGGTGGACTTTTTAGGCATAGATGCAGTTGGATGGCGGTCTATGTACTTTGTCGTAATGCCGGATTAAATCTCACTATATTTATCATATCATGTATATGCATTGTTATGCCTTTCTCTATTTGTCAATTGCCCGTGTAATTTGTTCACCCAACATGCTTTATCTTATGGGAGAGACACCTCTAGTCTGTGGACCCCGGTCCTATTCTTTATAGCATACAATCTACTTGTTTTATTGTTTTCTTTGCAAACATCTTCCACTCGATACGTTTAATCCTTTGTTACAGCAAGCGGTGAGATTGACAACCTCACTGTTTCGTTGGGACAAAGTACTTGGGTTGTGTTGTGCAGGTTGGCGCCGGAATCCCTGGTGTTGCGCCGCACTACATTTCGCCACCATCAACCTTCAACGTGCTTCTTGGCTCCTACTGGTTCGATTAAACCTTGGTTTCATACTGAGGAAACTTGCTTCTATACGCATCATACCTTCCACTTGGGGTTCCCAACGGACGTGTGCATCTACGCGTATCAAGCTAAATTTCTGGCGCCGTTGCCGGGGAGATCAAGACACGCTGCAAGGGGAGTCTCCACTTCTCAATCTCTTTACTTTGTTTTTGTCTTGCTTTATTTTATTTACTATTTTGTTTGCTGCACCTAAACAAAACACAAAAAATTAGTTGCTAGTTTTACTATATTTATTGTCTTGCTCTCCATATCAAAAACACAAAAAAATTAGTTACTTGCATTTACTTTATCTAGTTTGTTTTATTTACCGTTGCTAAAATGAATACCCCTGAAAATACTAAGTTGTGTGACTTCACAAACGCAAATAATAATGATTTCCTATGCACACCTATTGCTCCACCTGCTACTACAGCAGAATTCTTTGAAATTAAACCTGCTTTACTAAATCTTGTCATGAGAGATCAATTTTCTGGTGTTAGTTCTGATGATGCTGCTGCCCATCTCAATAATTTTGTTGAACTTTGTGAAATGCAAAAGTATAAAGATGTAGATGGTGATATTATTAAATTGAAAGTGTTTCCTTTCTCATTAAGAGGAAGAGCTAAAGATTGGTTGCTATCTTTGCCTAAGAATAGTATTGATTCATGGACTAAGTGCAAGGATGCTTTTATTGGTAGATATTATCCTCCCGCTAAAATTATATCTTTGAGAAGTAGCATAATGAATTTTAAACAATTAGATACTGAACATGTTGCTCAAGCATGGGAGAGAATGAAAACTTTGGTAAAGAATTGCCCAACCCATGGACTGACTACTTGGATGATCATCCAAACCTTCTATGCAGGACTAAATTTTTCTTCGCGGAATTTATTGGATTCAGCTGCTGGAGGTACCTTTATGTCCATCACATTGGGGGCGGCTACAAAACTTCTTGATGATATGATGATAAATTACTCTGAATGGCACACGGAAAGAGCTCCACAAGGTAAGAAGGTAAATTCTGTTGAAGAAACCTCTTCCTTGAGTGATAAGATTGATGTGATTATGTCTATGCTTGTGAATGGTAGATCTAATGTTGATCCAAATAATGTTCCTTTAGCTTCATTGGTTGCTCAAGAAGAAAATGTTGATGTGAATTTCATTAAAAATAATAATTTCAACAACAATGCTTATAGGAACAATTCGGCCATATCCTTCTGCTAATGGTAATAGTTATGGTAATTCTTATGGGAATTCTTACAATAATAATAGGAGTGTACCCTCTGGTCTTGAAGCCATGCTTAAAGAATTTATTAGTACACAAACTGCTTTTAACAAATCTGTTGAGGAAAAGCTTGATAAAATTGATACTATTGCTTCTAGAGTTGATAGACTTGCCTCTGATGTAAATCTTTTAAAATTGAAAGTTATGCCTAATGATGATATTGATAATAAGATTACTACTACAGCAAATGCCATCCAAGTTAGAATTAATGAGAATATAAGATTAATGGCTGAACTGCGTGCTAGGTGGGATAGAGAAGAAAATGAAAAACTAGCTAAAGAGAATAATGTAGCTAAAGTTTGGACTATTACCACCACTAGTAATGCTAATTCTTCACATGTTGCTGCACCTCCTACTATCAATGGTAAAATAATTGGTGTTGGCAATGTTTCTACTCCTAGTGCAAAGCGTACAAAACTGCCTGAAATTGCTAAAACTGCTGAAACTGCTTGTGATAAAACTGCTGAAATTTTTTCCAACCTTGGGAACAATGATCCCATTGCTGTAGCTCATAATGATTTAGATTTTAATGATTGCCACATCTCTGAAGTTATAAAGTTCTTACAAAAACTTGCTAAAAATCCTAATGCTAGTGCTATAAATTTAGCCTTTACAAAACATATTACAAATGCTCTCATAAAAGCTAGAGAAGAGAAACTAAAACTTGAAACTTCTATTCCTAGAAAGTTAGAAGATGGTTGGGAGCCCATCATTAAAATAAAATTCAATGACTTTGAATGTAATGCTTTATGTGATCTTGGTGCAAGTATTTCTGTTATGCCTAAAAAGATTTATGATATGCTTGATTTGCCACCATTGAAGAATTGTTATTTGGATGTTAATCTTGCCGATAATGTTAAAAAGAAACCTTTGGGGAGGATTGATAATGTGCACATTACGGTTAACAATAACCTTGTCCCCGTTGATTTTGTTGTCTTGGATATCGAATGCAATGCATCTTGTCCTATTGTGTTGGGAAGACCTTTTCTTCGAACCGTTGGTGCTGTTATTGATATGAGGGAAGGTAATATTAAATATCAATTTCCTCTAAAGAAAGGTATGGAACACTTCCCTAGAAAGAGAATGAAGTTGCCTTTTGATTCTATTATTAGAACAAGCTATAATGTTGATGCTTCATCTCTCGATGTTACTTGATTTGCACTTTCTGCGCCTAGCTGAAAGAAAAGCGCTTATGGGAGACAACCCATGTTTTTACCTACAGCAATTTTTTGTTTTGTTGAGTCTTGGAAGTTGTTTACTACTGTAGCAACCTCTCCTTATCATGTTTTTGTGCCAAGTAAAGTTTCTATGTCAAAGTTGATGTTATATTTGGGATTGCTGCGCAGAAACAGCATTGCTGTCTGTCACGAATCTGGGCACAGTTCTCTGTAGAAAATTCGAAAAAATCTGCCAATTTACGAGCGTGATCCTCAGATATGTACGCAACTTTCATTAGTTTTGAGTTTTTCCATTTGAGCAAGTCTGGTGCCATCTCTAAATTCGTCTTTACGGACTGTTCTGTTTTTGACAGATTCTGCCTTTTATTTCGCATTGCCTCTTTCGCTATGTTGGATTTATTTCTTTGATCCACTAATGTCCAGTAGCATTATGCAATGTCCAGAAGTGTAAAGAATGATTGTGTCACCTCTGAATGTGTGAATTATTAATGATGCACTAACCCTCTAATGAGTTTGCTTGAAGTTTGGTGTGAAGGAAGTTTTCAAGGGTCAAGAGAGGAGTATGATATACTATGATCAAGAGGAGTGAAAGCTCTAAGCTTGGGGATGCCCCCGTGGTTCACCCTGCATATTTTAAGAAGACTCAAGCGTCTAAGCTTGGGGATGCCCAAGGCATCCCCTTCTTCATCGACAACATCATCAGGTTCCTCCCCTGAAACTATATTTTTATTCAATCACATCTTGTGTTCTTTACTTGGAGCGTCGGTTTGTTTTTGTTTTTGTTTTTGTTTGAATAAGATGGATCCTAGCATTCACTTTGTGGGAGAGAGACACGCTCCGCTGTTGCATATGGACACATATGTCCTTAGGCTTTACTCATAATGTTCAAGGCGAAGTTTCTTCTTCGTTAAATTGTTATATGGTTGGAATTGGAAAATGCTACATGTAGTAATTCTAAAATGTCTTGGATAATGTGATACTTGGCAATTGTTGTGCTCATGTTTAAGCTCTTTCATCATATACTTTGCACCCATTAATGAAGAAATACATAGAGCTTGCTAAAATTTGATTTGCATATTTGGTCTCTCTAAGGTCTAGATAATATCTAGTATTGAGTTTTGAACAACAAGGAAGACGGTGTAGAGTCTTATAATGTTTACAATATGTCTTTTATGTGAGTTTTGCTGCACTTGTTCATCCTTGAGTTTGCTTCAAATAACCTTGCTAGCCTAAACCTTGTATCGAGAGGGAATACTTCTCATGCATCCAAAATCCTTGAGCCAACTACTATGCCATTTGTGTCCACCATACCTACCTACTACATGGTATTTCTCCGCCATTCCAAAGTAAATTGCTTGAGTGCTACCTTTAAAATTCCATCATTTACCTTTGCAATATATAGCTCATGGGACAAAATAGCCTTAAAAACTATCGTAGTATTGAATATGTACTTATGCACTTTATATTTTATTAAGTTGCTTGTTGTGCGATAACCATGTTTCTGGGGAACGCCATCAACTATTGTTGAATATCATGTGAGTTGCTATGCATGTCCGTCTTGTCTGAAGGATCTATCATTTTAGTGGTTGGAGCATGCAAAATTGTTAGAGAAGAACATTGGGCCGCTAACTAAAGCCATGAATCATGGTTGAAGTTTCAGTTTTGGACATATATCCTCAATCTCATATGAGAATAATAATTGTTGCTACATGCTTATGCATTTAAGAGGAGTCCATTATCTGTTGTCCATGTTGTCCCGGTATGGATGTCTAAGTTGAGAATAATCAAAAGCGAGAAATCCGAAATGCGAGCATTCTCCTTAGACCTTTGTACAGGCGGCATGGAGGTACCCCTTTGTGACACTTGGTTGAAACATGGCATGCAAAGATCCGGTAGTCCAAGCTAAGTAGGACGAGGTGCGGGCACTATTAGTATACTATGCATGAGGCTTGCAACTTGTAAGATATAATTTTCATAACTCATATGCTTTATTACTACCGTTGACAAAATTGTTTCATGTTTTCAAAATAAAAGCTCTAGCACAAATACAGCAATCGATGCTTTCCTCTTTGAAGGACCATTCTTTTACTTTTATTGTTGAGTCAGTTTACCTATCTCCTTCCACCTAAGAAGCAAACACTTGTGTGAACTGTGCATTGATTCCTACATACTTGCATATTGCACTTGTTATATTACTTTATGTTGACAATATCCATGAGATATACATGTTATAAGTTGAAAGCAACCGCTGAAACTTAATCTTCCTATGTGTTGCTTCAACACCTCTACTTTGATTAATTGCTTTATGAGTTAACTCTTATGCAAGACTTATTGATGCTTGTCTTGAAGTACTATTCATGAAAAGTCTTTGCTTTATGATTCAGTTGTTTACTCATGTCATTACCTTTGTTTTGATCGCTGCATTCATTACATATGTTTACAAATAGTATGATCAAGATTATGATGGCATGTCACTTCAGAAATTATCTTTGTTATCGTTTTACCTGCTCGGGACGAGCAGAACTAAGCTTGGGGATGCTGATACGTCTCCAACGTATCGATAATTTCTTATGTTCCATGCTACTTTATTGATGATACCTACATGTTTTATGCACATTATATGTCATATTTATGCATTTTCTGGAACTAACCTATTAACAAGATGCCGAAGAGCAGTTCTGTTTTGCTGTTTTTGGTTTCAAAAATCCTAGTAAAGAAATATTCTCGGAATTAAACTTTCGCCCAGGGTCCTATTTTTGCACGAAGCTTAAGACCGAAGAGATAACGAAGTGGGGCCACGAGGCGGCCTGAGGGGAGGCCGGCGCGGCCCGGCCTGGCCGCGCCGACCTAGCCTCTGGGCCCCTCGTGGCCCCCGCGTTGACCCTCCGCCTACTTAAAGCTTCCGTCGCGAAACCCCGTACCGAGAGCCACGATACGGAAAACCTTCCAGAGCCGCCGCCGCGAATCCCATCTCGGGGATTCGGAGATCGCCTCGGCCCAGAGAGGGGATTCATCTCCCGGAGGACTCTACACCGCCATGGTCGCCTCCGGAGTGATGAGTGAGTAGTTCACCCCTGGACCATGGGTCCATAGCAGTAGCTAGATGGTCGTCTTCTCCTTGTTGTGCTTCATTGTTGGATCTTGTGAGCTGCCTAACATGATCAAGATCATCTATCGTAATACTATATGTTGTGTTTGTCGGGATCCGATGGATAGAGAATACTATGATTATGGTGATTATCAATCTATTGTTTATGTGTTGTTTATGATCTTGCATGCTCTCCGTTATTAGTAGAGGCTCTGGCCAAGTTTTTACTCTTAACTCCAAGAGGGAGTATTTATGCTCGATAGTGGGTTCATGCCTTCATTGACACCTGGGACAGTGACAGAAAGTTCTAAGGTTGTGATGTGTTGTTGCCACTAGGGATAAAACATTGATTCTATGTCTAAGGATGTAGTTGTCGATTACATTATGCACCATACTTAATGCAATTGTCTGTTGCTTAGCAACTTAATACTGAATGGGGTTCGGATGATAACCTGAAGGTGGACTTTTTAGGCATAGATGCAGTTGGATGGCGGTCTATGTACTTTGTCGTAATGCCCGGATTAAATCTCACTATATTTATCATATCATGTATATGCATTGTTATGCCTTTCTCTATTTGTCAATTGCCCGACTGTAATTTGTTCACCCAACATGCTTTATCTTATGGGAGAGACACCTCTAGTGAACTGTGGACCCCGGTCCTATTCTTTACATAGCATACAATCTACTTGTTTTATTGTTTTCTTTGCAAACATCTTCCACTCGATACGTTTAATCCTTTGTTACAGCAAGCCGGTGAGATTGACAACCTCACTGTTTCGTTGGGACAAAGTACTTGGGTTGTGTTGTGCAGGTTCCGCGTTGGCGCCGGAATCCCTGGTGTTGCGCCGCATCACATTTCGCGACCATCAACCTTCAACGTGCTTCTTGGCTCCTCCTGGTTCGATTAAACCTTGGTTTCTTTCTGAGGGAAAACTTGCTACTGTGCGCATCATACCTTCCTCTTGGGGTTCCCAACGAACGTGTGAGTTACACGCCATCAATGACCCACAAGTATAGGGGATCGCAACAGTCTTCGAGGGAAGTATTACCCAATTTATTGATTCGACACAAGGGGAGACAAAGGATACTTGTAAGCCTTAACAGCGGAGTTGTCAATTCAGCTGCACCTGGAAATAGACTTGCTAGCAAGAGTTTATCAGTAATGTTTTATGGCAGTAGGAATAGTGAAATAACAACAGCGGTGAAATAAAGACAGCAGTAGTGATTATAGTAAACAGCAGGATTAAAATACTGTAGGCATAGGGACGGATTTACGGGCGTTGCATGGATGAGAGAAACTCATGTAACAATCAAAGCAGGGCATTTGCAGATAATAATAAAACGGTATCCAAGTACTAATCAATCAATAGGCATGTGTTCCATATTTAGTCGTACGTGCTCGCAATGAGAAACTTGCACAACATCTTTTGTCCTACCAGCCGGTGGCAGCCGGGCCTCTAGGGAAACTACTGGAAATTAAGGTACTCCTTTTAATAGAGTACCGGAGCAAAGCATTAACACTCCGTGAACACATGTGATCCTCACATCACTACCATCCCCTCCGGTTGTCCCGATTCTTGTCACTTCGGGGCCATTGGTTCCGGACAGCGACATGTGTATACAACTTGCAGGTAAGATCATAAACAACGAATATCTTCATGAATCAATAACATGTTCAGATCTGAGATCATGGCACTCGGGCCCTAGTGACAAGCATTAAGCATAACAAGTTGCAACAATATCATAAAAGTGACATCTACGGATACTAGGCACTATGCCCTAACAATCTTATGACTATTACATGACCAATCTCATCCAATCCCTACCATCCCCTTCAGCCTACAGCGGGGGAATTACTCACACATGGATGGGGGAAACATTGCTGGTTGATGGAGAGGCGTTGGCGGTGATGGCGGTGAAGATCTCCTCCAATTCCCCGTCCCGGCGGAGTGCCAGAACGGAGACTTCTGGCTCCCGCGACGGAGTTTCGCGATGTGGCGGCTCTGGAGGGTTTCTGGCGACTTCGACTTCTCTCCGTGCGTTTTTAGGTCGAACCCGATAAGTAGTCCAAAGGGGGGCGTCGGAGGGCCGAGGGGGCCACACCACATGGCCGCGCGGGCCCCCCCTGGGCCGCGCCGCCATATGGTGTGGGGCCCTCGGGCCTCCACCTCTCTTGCCCTTCTGGCTCCGTCAATATTCTGGTAAAATAGGGCCTTGCATAAATTCCGAGGATTTTCCCGAAAGTTGGATTTCTGCACAAAAACGAGACACCAGAGCAGTTCTGCTGAAAACAGCGTTAGTCCGTGTTAGTTGTATCCAAAATACACAAATTAGAGGCAAAACAATAGCAAAAGTGTTCGGGAAAGTAGATACGTTTTGGACGTATCAACTCCCCCAAGCTTAGCTTATTGCTTGTCCTCAAGCAATTCAGTTAACAACTGAGCGATAAAAGAACTTTCACGAACACATTTGCTCATATGATGTATATATTCTCATGCTATGGCTAATACTTAAGCAGTTCATAATAAGATACATGCAAATAAGATCATCCAACAGCTATGTCAATCATGGAGAAGTACCAACAATTAATAATAAGCATCATGAATCATGTATGTAAGCAGGATTGCAATGTTCATAAGAGAATATGATAAAGTGGTATCTCGCTTGCCCGTATTTGATCGGCAAAACATAAATGCCGAGGCACCTCTGGAGTTCATAGAAAGACTAGAAGTAGTGATTGTCAAAGATAAAAGCATCAAAGTTATACCACAATCAATCATATTTTGAGACAAGCATATTATACTAAGAATGACAGTTGTGCTCTCAAGATAGTGCTCAAAGAAAGAATGAAGACACAACATAAAAGTAAAAGATTGACCCTTCGCAGAGGGAAGCAGGGATTAACATGCGCTAGAGCTTTTCATTTGTAAAGCAGGAGTAAAATTATTTTGAGAAGTGCTTGTTGTTGTCAACGAATGGTAATGGGTACACTAACTACCTCATCAACCGGACTCCCAAGAGCGGCTCCCATTTTATTTATTTTTGGTTGGCACTCCTTCCAACCTTTCTTTCACAAACCATGGCTAACCGAATCCTCGGGTGCCTGCCAACAATCACATACCATGAAGGAGTGCCTTTTTATTTAAGTTTTATTATGATGATGACACTCCCCCAACCTTTGCTTACACAAGCCATGGCTAACCGAATCCTTCGGGTGCCGTCCAACAATCACAAACCATGGAGGAGTGTCTATTTAAGTTAATTAATTTGGGACTGGGAATCCCATTGCCAGCTCTTTTTGCAAAATTATTGGATAAGCGGATGTGCCACTAGTCCATATGAGAATCCGTCAAAAGTAAATGACAAGGTTGAAAGCTAAACACCACATACTTCCTCATGAGCTATGAAACATTAACACAAATTGAGAAGTATTTTGAAAGTTTTAAAGGTAGCGCATGAGAATTTACTTGGAATGGTTTGAAATGCCATGCATAGGTATTTATGGTGGACACTTTGGAACAACTTGGTTTTCAGGTGTTTGGAAGCACGGCGTTCCCGCTCAGTACAAGTGAAGGCTAGCAAAAGACTAGGGAGCGACAAATCAAGAGAGCAATAACTGTCATAATCATGCTTGCGGCAAAATAAATTAACGGAGGCATAAAAGTGATACAAGAACTCTGAAGCAATATAAATCATCGAGGCTTAATTGACTTTTTGTTCAGTCATATGCATGCGTGAGCATGTGCCAAGTCGATATAAATGAATTATTCAGAGGAGGATACCACAATGCCATACTTACTTATGAATAAAACAATGCAAGCAAACATCCATGACATGCTACTCATATTAATAAATTGGAACTAAACATGAGAGATCATGAACTACTAGACTTTCTCAAATAACATATACCTCACATGAACCAACTAAGCATGATCATATGGATGAGTATATGTACAAAAATGAAAGCAAATAGAGTTCATACCAGCCTCTCACCACAATCAGATTGTCGTAGATCGTCATTATTGCCTTTTCACTTGTGTAGCTTGGATAATATGAAATGAAAACCACGCTCCAGCCACCGAAGACCATTGAACTCATGATGAACTTTACAAACCAAAGAAGAACAGCAAATATTTTTGGTGTTTTCGAATTAGAAACAAGAACGAAAGAAAACAAGCAAACAAAGTAAAATCTTTTTGGGTTTTCTCATAGCAAACCAACGATAGCAAATAAAGTAAACTAAGAGCAAGGAACCAAATAAACAAATGGTGAAGAGAAACAACAGAAATATTTTTGGTCTTTTTGTGTTTTAGGAAAGAAACAAAGTGAAAACAAAAGAATGCAAACTAACAGAAACACAGAAAAGCAGGATGACAGAAATCTGCCAAATCCTGACAGCAGTACAGAAATCGAAATTAACAAAAATCTTCCATTGCTCAGACCAAAAAGTGTTCAACTAATGAAAGTTAGATAACAACCTGGGGAACATGCTCAAAAATTGGCAACTCAAAATAACGTTCTGGCTGTGCGTACGAATTTTTTTGGTAACAGCACAGAATCTGTTTTTGGACAGCACTTCCCCAAATATCATCTCCCTCTCATTAGAAAACCACTCTAAGGACTAAACAAGTATGTACAAGTATCCAGCAACCATAATATGCAAAGAATGAGTGATGCCGGTATACCTCCCCCAAGCTTAGGCTTTTGGCCTAAGTGGAGTTCATTCCCACGGTCCCCATGAAGTGGTGTCTCCGTAGTATGACGAAGAACGACCCGGTTCCAGGTATGTGCTGGAGGAAACGTCGGGGTACGTGACGGTGTAGTCGTAGGAGGGCTCGGCGTTCTCGGAGTCATGTTGCTGGTGGAATTCTTGTATCTTCATATGTTCCTCCACCGCCTCCTTAGTGAGCGACCATGATTGCCTGTCAATATTGAACAAACCTGGCTGGGGAAGAGGGATTTCCTTCTCATTCCCATCAGCAAACAACATTCTATAGACCATATTATCTATAGTGGAGTCAGTAGTAACAAAATGATGGCTCTTCATAGCAGCAATATCTAGTCTCCTAGGGGTTAATGGTACATCATTAGAATCAAGAGGAATCTCTAGATGTGTTAAAATGCGCAGTGCAATAGTTCCTCCAAAAATAGGCCCCCTGCTAGACAGGCGGCGAGCAATAAGAGAACCAAGATGATAAGATGTCTCTCCAGTAAGTGCAACATTCAAGAAAGCAAGATGGTAGCTAGAGATGTTGCTAGTATTTTCTCTACCCAAAATGCTAGTAGCAATGTAATATGCGAAATATTTAATAGCGGGGAGTTGAATGTTTCTTATCTTCCCTCGCTGGATGGTGCGGCAATCATCCTCGGTGATCCCTCGGTAGAGCTCCAACAAGTCCCGAGGGTTGTCATCAATCCTCCTTGCTGTACCTACAGGGGCAATATCCAATGCACGACAAAATTCTTCCAATTTCATAGTAACAGGAATATCATAGATCTTGAATGCAACTGTCGGCTCAAATTGCGCGTTGTGGAACTTGAAGCTCTCAACGAAAACTTTGGTGAGCCTGTAGTATTGTTCCCTTTCATCTCCCACGTAGGTGGCTAAGCCTGCCCTGTTGACAAGGGTGAAGAAATCATCCAATATCCCTGCATTTGTCAGAAACTCATAACATGGGAAGGATGAAGCATTAGGAGCCCCATTGTCCTCCTCGGGCGCGAAGCTAGGCGCGATGACATCCTCATTGTAGGATCGCCTAATCTGAGTAGACGCCCTTGAGGGCCTACCGGTGCTGGTTGTTGCTTTCTTGAACAATTCTCCAAATTTGAATTTCTTCATCTTCCCCTTCTGAAATTTTCAACAATCATTATAAAATTTGATTTCAAGGTATATAATTGAAGGGAACTACTATAGGAACTTGCTAGAGTACTAAACATGCATCAAAACTAATTTCTTCCACTTAGAACAAGCATGCAAGCTCACTAAACATGTTATCTACAGCAGCAAAATATTCAAGATATACTCAACCAAACAAAATTCTAATTGGACAATCAAAGGAGTCACATACCAAGGAGTAAATGTGCCAAATTTCAAACAGAAATCTGGGCTGAGCAAGGAGATCGAAAAATCGCGAGTTCTTGAGCAGAAACACGAGTGAGAGGAACTTGGTACGAGTTTTTTCGGGAGAGAGAAGATGCTGGGAGGAAGAGATGATGTAGTGGGGCAAGGGGTGGCCCACACCACAAGGTGGCGCGGCCCCCTTGCTGGCCGCGCCGGCCTATGGTGTGGCACCTCCTGGTGCCCCACAGGTCATCCTCTGGTGCTCCCAGGTGCCTCGTCGAAAAATAGGACCAACGGTGTAATTTTTGTAATTTTTAGAGAACTTCGAAAAATGCACATTTCTGGGTATTAAATTAATGATTACTGCGCAGGAAAATGATTTCTAAAATCTTAAATGACTAAAGCATATTGCAAAACAAAAGTGCTACAGCAAGTAAAATAGGTGGAGGGAGAAAGAAAGAAAGAAATGTTGTTTAGCTCTTTTATGCAATAAAATATACTTGTTAACAAGGTTGATCAAGTCTTGCTACCAAATAAATTTTATATGACATAAGAAGAAATAAACCTCAAATCAATCATGTTACCTTATATTGAATTGATATGGATCCAATCACAAGAGTTTGATATTCTTCTTTAGGCTCATATATAGGACAATCAATGGATCCCACTTTGATAGTTTTCACATTAAAAATTGTATTGACTCCACATACTTTATCAATCCTCTTGGGAAAATAGACAGTGTGTTCCTTATCATCAACATTGAAAGTAACCATGCCTTTATTGCAATCAATAACAGCCCCTGCAGTATTAAGAAAGGGTCTTCCAAGAATAATGGACATATTATCATCTTCAGGCATTTCCAACACAACAAAATCAGTTAATATCAAGCAATGCTGAGTAACTTGAACAGGAACATTTTCACATAAACCAACAGGAATAGCAGTAGATTTATCAGCCATTTGCAAAGATATATCAGTTGGTATTAACTTATCTAAATCAAGTCTCTTATAAAGAGAAAAAGGCATTACACTAACACCTGCTCCCAAATCACATAGAGCAGTTCTAACATAATTATTCTTGATGGAACAAGGAATAGTAGGTATACCTGGGTCGCCCAACTTCTTTGGAATCTTACCATTGAAGGAGTAATTAGCGAGCATAGTGGAAATTTCCTCATTGGGGATTTTCCTTTTGTTAGTAACAATATCTTTCATATACTTTGAATAAGGAGGCAATTTAATAGCATCAGTCAAAGGGATTTGCAAAAATAAAGGTTTCATCCAATCACAAAATTTATTATAATGTTCCTCCTCCTTTGATTTTAGTTTCTTAACAGGAAAAGGCATTTGCTTTTGAACCCAAGGTTCTCTTTCATTACCATGTTTCTCAGTAATAAAATCTTCTTTAGTGTACTTTTTATTTTTAGCAGGCTTTTCAGGTTCTTTTTCAATTTCTTCTTTATCAGGAGTATCATCCTTATCATTATCTTTATCATGTTCATTACCACTTTCAGTTTCAGCATCAGAAATAGAAATACTATTAGGATCATTAACAGGTTCAGAGGATTCTACAACATTCTTATGTTTCTTTTTCTTTTTCTTAGATGGAGCACTAGTTTTAGTTAGTTGAGAATCTTGTTCAACTCTTTTGGGATGCCCTTCAGGATATAGAGGATCCTGGGTAGAAACACCACCTCTAGTTGTTACTTCATAAGCATGTTTTTCTTTAGAATTATTTCCCAACAAGTCATTTTGCACTTTAGTAAGTTGATCAATTTGAGTTTGAACCATTTGAAAATGTTTAACAAGTATCTTAACATCATTGGAGGTTCTCTCCACAATACCATGCAATTCACTAATAGCTCGGGAATTTTCCATTAAATGATTCTCTACTCTCATATTAAAGTTTTCTTGCTTAACAATATAATTATCAAACTCATCTAAGCATTGAGCAGGAGATTTTGAATACGGAATATCTTCCCTAGTAAAGCGTTGAAGAGAGTGTACCTCAATCATGGATGAAGGGGGAGTTATCTCACATATCTTCTATAGGAGGTAAATTCTTCACATCTTCAGGTTTAATACCCTTCTCTTTAAGAGACTTCTTGGCTTCCCTCATATCTTCATCATTCAATTTAATCATACCCCTCTTCTTCACTATCGGTGTCGGGGTTGGTTCAGGTGTAGACCAATCATCATGATTCCGGCCTATTTTAGCCAATAATTCTTCAGCGTCTGGAGTTCTTTTCCTGAAAACACAACCAGCACAACTATCCAGGTATGCCCTAGACTCAATAGTTAGTCCACTATAAAATATATCAAGTAAATCATGCTTTTCCAAATCATGGTCAGGCTGAGCTCTAATAAGAGAGCAAAATCTCGCCCAAGCCTCAGGCAATTTCTCTCCATCTTCCTGGTCAAAATTATAAATTCTCTGCAAAGCAGCATGTTGAGCACTAGCAGGAAAGTATTTCGGAAGAAAACATCAAGCAATTCTTTTGGACTTTTAATAGAACCAGGAGGCAAATTATTATACCAAGTTTTAGCATCATCCTTTAATGAGAAAGGAAAAATTTTAGCGACAAAATAAGTACGCATCTTAATATCATCAGAAAACAAGCCACTAAGAGTAGATAACTCAGTCATGTGTTCAACAGCACTTTCTTTTTCAGTACCACAAAAGGGTGTTTTCTCAACAATAGCTATATGAGATAAATCAAGAGAAAAATCATAATCTTTATCCCTAATGTTTATAGGAGATGTGGCAAATTTAGGATCAGGAGATAGTTTATATCTAACAGCATGTTCTGCAAGCAACTTTTTAATTTTTCTTGCATCAGTAGTAGCATTGCATTTTTCAATAAAATCATCATCAAGCTCTACATAATCTTCATCAAGATCATCACTAGAATATTCAACAGACTCAGGTGAATTAACAGGTGTAGCAGCATTTTCATTAGGAGTTTCAGTATTTTCAATTTGTCTAGACTTAGCAATTGTAGCATCTAGAAAAGATCCTAATGAACCATCATTATCAAGCACAGCAGAAGCATCATCACAATTATGAGAGGAATTTTCAGATTCAGCAGAAGTACCAGCATTTGAAGCTTGTGGTGGTGAAACAAGTTTACTTATCACAGATGGTGAATCAAGAGCAGCAGAGGTACTAAGAGTTGTACCTTTTCTTGTAGTGGATGGTAATATGGCGATCTTAGTATCGCGAGGTTTACCCATGATGGAGAATTTGCAGCGAACAATATTAATCCAAGTGAACTTCCAAATAAAGCTATGCTCCCCGGCAACGGCGCCAGAAAATAGTCTTGATGACCCACAAGTATAGGGGATCGCAGTCTCGAGGGAAGTATTACCCAATTTATTGATTCGACACAAGGGGAGACAAAGAATACTTGTAAGCCTTAACAGCGGAGTTGTCAATTCAGCTGCACCTGGAAATAGACTTGCTCGCAAGAGTTTATCAGTAGTAACAGTTTTATGGCAGTAGGAATAGTGAAATAAGCGGTGAAATAAAGACAGCAGTAGTGATTATAGTAAACAGCAGGATTAAAATACGTAGGCATAGGGACGGATTTAACGGGCGTTGCATGGATGAGAGAAACTCATGTAACAATCAAAGCAGGGCATTTGCAGATAATAATAAAACGGTATCCAAGTACTAATCAATCAATAGGCATGTGTTCCATATTTAGTCGTACGTGCTCGCAATGAGAAACTTGCACAACATCTTTTGTCCTACCAGCCGGTGGCAGCCGGGCCTCTAGGGAAACTACTGGAAATTAAGGTACTCCTTTTAATAGAGTACCGGAGCAAAGCATTAACACTCCGTGAACACATGTGATCCTCACATCGCTACCATCCCCTCCGGTTGTCCCGATTCTTGTCACTTCGGGGCCATTGGTTCCGGACAGCGACATGTGTATACAACTTGCAGGTAAGATCATAAACAACGAATATCTTCATGAATCAATAACATGTTCAGATCTGAGATCATGGCACTCGGGCCCTAGTGACAAGCATTAAGCATAACAAGTTGCAACAATATCATAAAAGTGACATCTACGGATACTAGGCACTATGCCCTAACAATCTTATGACTATTACATGACCAATCTCATCCAATCCCTACCATCCCCTTCAGCCTACAGCGGGGGAATTACTCACACATGGATGGGGGAATCATTGCTGGTTGATGGAGAGGCGTTGGCGGTGATGGCGGTGAAGATCTCCTCCAATTCCCCGTCCCGGCGGAGTGCCGAACGGAGACTTCGGCTCCCGCGACGGAGTTTCGCGATGTGGCGGCTCTCCGAGGGTTTCTGGCGACTTCGACTTCTCTCTGTGCGTTTTTAGGTCGAACCCGATAAGTAGTCCAAAGGGGGCGTCGGAGGCCAGCCGAGGGGGCCACACCACATGGCCGCGCGGGCCCCTGGGCCGCGCCGCCATATGGTGTGGGGCCCTCGGCCTCCACCTCTCTTGCCCTTCTGGCTCCGTCAATATTCTGGTAAAATAGGGCCTTGCATAAATTCCGAGGATTTTCCCGAAAGTTGGATTTCTGCACAAAAACGAGACACCAGAGCAATTCTGCTGAAAACAGCGTTAGTCCGTGTTAGTTGTATCCAAAATACACAAATTAGAGGCAAAACAATAGCAAAAGTGTTCGGGAAAGTAGATACGTTTTGGACGTATCAGAGACAAAGGCGCGCCCGCCAAAGAAAGTATGGCGCCCTAAGCAGATGAAAGCCGATGCACAGGCATCGGCTGATGCCGATGCAGAGGCATCAGCTGACACAAACATGGTGTCCGTGGTCCTGACAGAGTAGCACATCCAAGACATTGGACATACGTGGCAAGGCCGCTCCCTGCGATCGGCCCTCAAAAAATGAAAAGCAAAGGGTTTTATCTCCAACATGTCACGTAGCTACAGTGGAAATCCAAGAAGTTGCAAACCATCATCAAGCATTGCAACGAAAAGGGAGGCCGATTCCCGCTATCGGCCAAAATTATCCTCGACATACGTTTTGTCTGTGTTCAGCATTGATCCAACAGATGCCTGAAGAGCCGATACCATCAATTACTGAGAATCGGCTCGGGGGGCACACAGATGGATGAGACACGAGGATACGAGGCTGGGAACGGATGTCAAATGTCCAGCAGAGCAGCTCAAGTATGGGGGCCGATACGTAAACAAATCGGCCGTAAAAAATGAAAACTCCAAAATTTCCAAATTTTTTGGGCACAGCCGATGCGTAGACATCGACTTAAGAATTTGAACTACTCTGCGAGGACCTCCAACTGTTTGGTGGCTCAGGTCTTCTCTGCGAGGACCTCTAGCTTCGTTTGCAGACCTTCAAGTGTAACGGTGCTAGCAGAAGCGTCAAGTTGGGCGCAGATCACGGCCTCGACCATAGGGCTTGACCAAGGTGACGATCTCAACATTCTCACCAGAAGCTGCATCGTTGAACTAAAAGAGCTCGGGGGGCATATACGGAGAAGGTACAAGGTGTACAAGACCGCGAAAATGTACCCAGGTGAGCCGATTCAGGGATCAATCGGCTGATAAAAAAAATCGAAAAAATACGGAAAATTTCAGCACAGCCGATGCTTGGACATCGACTCTAGTACAATTACGCAAGATCTACCAGCTGCATGTTCAAGGTGCGAATTCGGCAGTCGTCGAAGCATCAGTTAAGCTGTTGGTGATTCATCTACCACATCGGCTTTCAGCGGAGGGAAGGCAATCAATGGGGGCAAGTTTTGCTGGTCTGCATAGTGACTGCCTCAAATTACCTGCAAAGCCCTTTGTTCGATCTGCACATCCTCACCGCTAGTCTCGCCTTGACTGGGGCTCGGGGGGCAACTGGTCTGATGAATGTTCTGTTTTAGAAGCCGATTGGGATATCATCGGCTGATCCTTCACCGCAACTTCCTTCAACAAATGATGAATTCTTGAAGATTACCAGGTCTCAAAGTCGTCAGTTGAGGAGTGGAAGGATGGATTACGTAGGACCGATGCGTTAACATCGGCTTATTAAGCATTGGTTAAGGAGAATCGGCTAAATCGATTTGAGGAAAATCGACAAAAAGTCAAATTGGAGGAAATTCTTCATTGATAAAAGGGATTTCTTACAAGGAAGAGCTGATTACTCAAGCAAAAGGGGAACAGATTGCTAATGCTAGTCTTATGCTAGTGAATCCCTACTCTAAGGGATGTCGCCATCTTCGTCGTCGCTGAGGTAGCTGCCCTCGTCGCTACTGTTGACGAATTCCTCGTCGCTGCTACTGTGACCTTCAGCGGAGGCCTCTTCCTCGTCATCATCGTCCTCCTCATCGGACCAGGCCCAGCCACGGATGCGCTTTGGCGGCGGTTCCTCGGAGGAGGTGTCATCCTCTGGTTCCTTCTTCGTGTCGGAGGAGACGTCTTCGTCTTCGTCGTCCTCTTCTTCTTCTTCTTCCTCTTTGGTGGAGGAAGTGAATTTACCCCGGAAGAGAGGGTCGTTGCTGTCGCTCTCCGCCTCTAGTTCTCCATCGATCAAGAACCGAAGATCATCTTCCCCGTCAGTCAGGGGCATGTCACCATCCGACCAGACGAGGTCTTCGGGTCGGCCTTCGGGCACGAAGTCGAAGTCAAATTCTTGCTCATCCCAATGCTCGGGAGCGCGCCGGTTATATGCTTCCGTCTGATTGACCTCCGGCTCTCCCTCGCTTGCGGAAGAGGATTGGGAAGAGGAAGACATGGCTATGAAGGAGGAGGGTTTTTTGGCTGACGGCTGGTTTGGAGCAAGGGGATGAGGAAGAGAACTGTTCGATGCGGTTAAATAAAGGGGGATATATTGGAGATCAATGCTCGAACAGTTTCCGAGGATATAGGGCCAGAACTGTCAAATCGTGCAGAGAAGTTGAGAAGGCAAGACGTCATCATGAAGAATACTGCGACGGTTCTGCTCTGCCACGACATGACCCCTTGAAGGAGAGGCAGATGGTTTTGTAATTATCATTATCAAAACCAGGGGGGCATGTGTTATCACCCGATTTTGGCCAAATCAGGAGATGGGCCGTAAGTGAAGATGGGCTTTGAAGATTACACGTGGAGCATCTTTGAAGCGGCCTTGCGCTAAGAGTTTGGGCTAAGTTGCCCATGTATCTGTAATATAGTAGATCGCATTGTAATTTAGATTAAAAAGATAGAGTCTGGCCCGTGCACGGTTAGGTGCACGCCTCAATTAGAAAGTCCCTTGGACTATAAATATGTATCTAGGGTTATCGAAAAAGAGGACAATCATCGTTCAAACAAACACAAATCAGGCGCATCGCCACCCCTTCCTTCGAGGGTTTCTCCCGGGTAAGCACCATGCTGCCTAGATCGCATCTAGCGATCTAGGCAGTATACGTTTATTCGTCTACCTTGTACTGCTCGTGCTGAAGCCTTGTTGATGGCGAGCAGTACTACTTATCATTAGGTGTTTAGGGGCTTGCATTGATGCTTTCTCGTGCATATCTGCGTGGCAATGCCGTCCCTCGACACCTAGCTGCCCTTACACCTTTACGGGTGTAAGGGCAGCATCTTGCTTGTTCGTTACTTAGTAGATCCGATCCGTTATAGTTGCTCCTTGCTCCGCAGGGAGTTTAATATCTGCATAGTTAGGCCTTATGTTGGGGTCGGACGATCCGGTAGTGCGTTAGGTGTTGTTTACCGTTCCTGCAAGGGATGATCCGGGAATTGACGTTACGTTGGTTTTTAGACCTCTTGTAGGAGTAGTTTTCATCATCTTCCGTATCTGCTAGGCCCGATCACGCGTAGGACGTTCCGGTTATGCGGTGAAAACCCTAAACTGTCGTGGATCGTTTTAGCTTTGTTCTGATCAAGCAGGATCCCCATGCCATTGCAAATCCAACAAGAACCATGGGGCGATCGGCTCTTTGAGCCGATCCACAGGGAAACCTGAGAGCCGATAGGGCTCGTATTTAATGTTTACGTGTCTACCATGCAGGAACAATCGAAGCACTCTAACACCTTCCTGATCGGGTCTAGGTCAGGTGGCACGCCCTAGCAACCGCCAGGACGTGGCTGGAAGATTTGCGGGACGACGCGAGGTGCCAGGGTCCACTAAGCGGCCCTAGGAGCCTCCCGGCTCTTCGTGTTGCTTAACCATTGCCCGCCGGTGGGTTTTGGCAGGTGCCTAACATGATCAAGATCATCTATCTGTAATACTATATGTTGTGTTTGTCGGGATCCGATGGATAGAGAATACTATGTTATGGTGATTATCAATCTATTACTTATGTGTTGTTTATGATCTTGCATGCTCTCCGTTATTAGTAGAGGCTCTGGCCAAGTTTTTACTCTTAACTCCAAGAGGGAGTATTTATGCTCGATAGTGGGTTCATGCCTCCATTGATATCTGGGATCGTGACAGAAGGTTCTAAGGTTGTGGATGTGCTGTTGCCACTAGGGATAAAACATTGATGCTATGTCTAAGGATGTAGTTGTTGATTACATTACGCACCATACTTAATGCAATTGTCTGTTGCTTGCAACTTAATACCGAAAGGGGTTCGGATGATAACCTGAAGGTGGACTTTTTAGGCATAGATGCAGTTGGATGGCGGTCTATGTACTTTGTCGTAATGCCCTGATTAAATCTCACTATATTTATCATATCATGTATATGCATTGTTATGCCCTTTTCTATTTGTCAATTGCCCGACTGTAATTTGTTCACCCAACATGCTTTTATCTTATGGGAGAGACACCTCTAGTGAACTGTGGACCCCGGTCCTATTCTTTACATCGCATACAATCTACTGCAATACTTGTTTTACTGTTTTCTGCAAACAATCATCTTCCACACAATACGGTTAATCCTTTGTTACAGCAAGCCGGTGAGATTAACCTCACTGTTTCGTTGGGGCAAAGTACTTTGGTTGTGTTGTGCAGGTTCCACGTTGGCGCCGGAATCTCCTGGTGTTGCGCCGCATCATATTTCGCCACCATCAACCTTCAACGTGCTTCTTGACTCCTACTGGTCCGATTAAACCTTGGTTTCTTACTGAGGGAAACTTGCCACTGTGCGCATCATACCTTCCTCTTGGGGTTCCCAACGGACGTGTACATCTACGCGCATCAAGCAAATTTCTGGCGCCGTTGCCGGGGAGATCAAGACACGCTGCAAGGGGAGTCTCCACTTCCCAATCTCTTTACTTTGTTTTTGTCTTGCTTTATTTTATTTACTACTTTGTTTGCTGCACCTAAACAAAACACAAAAATTAGTTGCTAGTTTTACTTTATTTACTGTCTTGCTCTCTATATCAAAAACACACAAAAAAATTAGTTACTTGCATTTACTTTATCTAGTTTGTTTTATTTACCGTTGCTAAAATGAATACCCCTGAAAATACTAAGTTGTGTGACTTCACAACCACTAATAATAATGATTTCCTATGCACACCTATTGCTCCACCTGCTACTACAGCAGAATTCTTTGAAATTAAACCTGCTTTACTGAACCTTGTTATGAGAGATCAATTTTCTGGTGTTAGTTCTGATGATGCTGCTGCCCATCTTAATAATTTTGTTGAACTTTGTGAAATGCAAAAGTATAAGGATGTAGATGGTGATATTATTAAATTGAAATTGTTTCCTTTCTCATTAAGAGGAAGAGCTAAAGATTGGTTGCTATCTTTGCCTAAGAATAGTATTGATTCATGGACTAAATGTAAGGATGCTTTTATTGGTAGATATTATCCTCCCGCTAAAATTATATCTTTGAGAAGTAGCATAATGAATTTTAAGCAATTAGATACTGAACATGTTGCTCAAGCATGGGAGAGAATGAAATCTTTGGTAAAGAATTGCCCAACCCATGGACTGACTACTTGGATGATCATCCAAACCTTCTATGCAGGACTAAATTTTTCTTCGCGGAATTTATTGGATTCAGCTGCTGGAGGTACCTTTATGTCCATTACTTTGGGGGCGGCTACAAAGCTTCTTGATGATATGATGATAAATTACTCTGAATGGCACACGGAAAGAGCTCCACAAGGTAAGAAGGTAAATTCTGTTGAAGAAACCTCTTCCTTGAGTGATAAGATTGATGTGATTATGTCTATGCTTGTGAATGGTAGATCTAATGTTGATCCTAATAATGTTCCTTTAGCTTCATTGGTTGCTCAAGAAGAAAATGTTGATGTGAATTTCATTAAAAATAATAATTTCAACAACAATGCTTATAGGAACAACTCTGGTAATAACTATAGGCCATATCCTTCTGCTAATGGTAATGGTTATGGTAATTCTTATGGGAATTCTTACAACAATAATAGGAGTGTACCCCCTGGTCTTGAAGCCATGCTTAAAGAATTTATTAGTACACAAACTGCTTTTAACAAATCTGTTGAGGAAAAGCTTGATAAAATTGATATTATTGCTTCTAGAGTTGATAGACTTGCCTCTGATGTTGATCTATTAAAATTGAAAGTTATGCCTAATGAGGATATTGATAATAAGATTACTACTACAGCAAATGCCATCCAAGTTAGAATTAATGAGAATATAAGATTAATGGCTGAACTGCGTGCTAGGTGGGATAGAGAAGAAAATGAAAAACTAGCTAAAGAGAATAATGTAGCTAAAGTTTGGACTATCACCACCATTAGTAATGATAATGATTCACATGTTGCTGCACCTCCTACTATCAATGGTAAAATAATTGGTGTTGGCAATGTTTCTACTCCTAGTGCAAAGCGTACAAAACTGCTGAAACTGCTTGTGATAAAACTGCTGAAATTTTTTCCAACCTTGGGGACAATGATCCCATTGCTGTAGCTCATAATGATTTAGATTTTGATGATTGCCACATCTCTGAAGTTATAAAGTTCTTACAAAAACTTGCTAAAAGTCCCAATGCTAGTGCTATAAATTTGGCCTTTACAAAACATATTACAAATGCTCTCATAAAAGCTAGAGAAGAGAAACTAAAACTTGAAACTTCTATTCCTAGAAAGTTAGAAGATGGTTGGGAGCCCATCATTAAAATGAAATTCAATGACTTTGAATGTAATGCTTTATGTGATCTTGGTGCAAGTATTTCTGTTATGCCTAAAAAGATTTATGATATGCTTGACTTGCCACCATTGAAGAATTGTTATTTGGATGTTAATCTTGCCGATAATGTTAAAAAGAAACCTTTGGGGAGGATTGATAATGTGCGCATTACGGTTAACAATAACCTTGTCCCCGTTGATTTTGTTGTCTTGGATATCGAATGCAATGCATCTTGTCCTATTGTGTTGGGAAGACCTTTTCTTCGAACCGTTGGTGCTACTATTGATATGAAGGAAGGTAATATTAAATATCAGTTTCCTCTCAAGAAAGGTATGGAACACTTCCCTAGAAAAAGAATGAAGTTGCCTTTTGATTCTATTATTATAACAAGTTATGATGTTGATGCTTCTACTATTGATGTTACTTGATTTACACTTTCTGCGCCTAGCTGAAAGGCGTTAAAGAAAAGCGCTTATGGGAGACAACCCATGTTTTTACTACAGTACTTTGTTTTATATTTGAGTCTTGGAAGTTGTTTACTACTGTAGCAACCTCTCCTTATCATGTTTTTGTGCCAAGTAAAGTTTCTATGCTAAAGTTGATGTTATATTTGGGATCGCTGCGCAGAAACAGCATTGCTGTCTGTCACGAATTCTGGCACAAGTCTCTGTAGAAAATTCGAAAACATCTGCCAAATTACGAGCGTGATCCTCAGATATGTACGCAACTTTCATTAGTTTTGAGTTTTTCCATTTGAGCAAGTCTAGTGCCCCTTTCAGGTTCGTCTTTACGGACTGTTCTGTTTTTGACAGATTCTGCCTTTTATTTCGCATTGCCGTATTTGCTATGTTGGATGAATTTCTTTGATCCATTAATGTCCAGTAGCTTTGTGCAATGTCCAGAAGTGTTAAGAATGATTGTGTCACCTCTGAATATGTGAATTATTAATTGTGCACTAACCCTCTAATGAGTTTGCTTGAAGTTTGGTGTGAAGGAAGTTTTCAAGGGTCAAGAGAGGAGTATGATATACTATGATCAAGAGAAGTGAAAGCTCTAAGCTTGGGGATGCCCCCGTGGTTCACCCCTGCATATTCTAAGAAGACTCAAGCGTCTAAGCTTGGGGATGCCCAAGGCATCCCCTTCTTCATCGACAACATCATCAGGTTCCTCCCCTGAAACTATATTTTTATTCAGTCACATCTTGTGTTCTTTGCTTGGAGCGTCGGTTTGTTTTTGTTTTTGTTTTTGTTTGAATAAAATGGATCCTAGCATTCACTTTGTGGGAGAGAGACACGCTCCGCTGTTGCATATGGACAAATATGTCCTTAGGCTTTACTCATAATGTTCAAGGCGAAGTTTCTTCTTCGTTAAATTGTTATATGGTTGGAATTGGGAAATGCTACATGTAGTAATTCTAAAATGTCTTGGATAATGTGATACTTGGCAATTGTTGTGCTCATGTTTAAGCTCTTGCATCATATACTTTGCACCCATTAATGAAGAAATACATAGAGCTTGCTAAAATTTGGTTTGCATATTTGGTCTCTCTAAGGTCTAGATAATTTCTAGTATTGAGTTTTGAACAACAAGGAAGACGGTGTAGAGTCTTATAATGTTTACAATATGTCTTTTATGTGAGTTTTGCTGCACCGGTTCATCCTTGAGTTTGCTTCAAATAACCTTGCTAGCCTAAACCTTGTATCGAGAGGGAATACTTCTCATGCATCCAAATCCTTGAGCCAACCACTATGCCATTTGTGTCCACCATACCTACCTACTACATGGTATTTCTCCGCCATTCCAAAGTAAATTGCTTGAGTGCTACCTTTAAACAATTCAAAAGTTATTACCTCTTATTTGTGTCAATGTTTTATAGCTCATGAGGAAGTATGTGGTGTTTATCTTTCAATCTTGTTGGGCAACTTTCACCAATGGACTAGTGGCTTCATCCGCTTATCCAATAATTTTGCAAAAAGAGTTGGCAATGGGATTCCCAGTCCCAAATTAATTAACAAAAATAGACACTCCTCCATGGTATGTGATTGTTGGACGGCACCCGAAGGATTCGGTTAGCCATGGCTTGAGAAAGCAAAGGTGGGGAGGAGTGTCATCTAAATAAAACTAAAATAAAAAGGCACTCCTTCATGGTATGAGATTGTTGGCAGGCACCCGAGGATTCGGTTAGCCATGGTTTGTGAAACAAAGGTTGGAAGGAGTGCCACCCAAAAATAAAATAAAATGGGAGCCGCTCTTTGAAGGTTTGTCTGGCAAGGGGGTTAGAGTACCCGCTACCATTCGTTGACAACAACAAACACCTCTCAAAACTTTATTTTTATGCTCTCTTTATGTTTTCAAAATAAAAGCTCTAGCACAAATATAGCAATCAATGCTTTCCTCTTTGAAGGACCTTTCTTTTACTTTTATGTTGAGTCAGTTTACCTATCTCTCTCCACCTCAAGAAGCAAACACTTGTGTGAACTGTGCATTGATTCCTACATACTTGCATATTGCACTTGTTATATTACTTTGCATTGACACTATCTATGAGATATACATGTTATAAGTTGAAAGCAACCGCTGAAACTTAATCTTCCTTTGTGTTGCTTCAATACCTTTACTTTGATTTATTGCTTTATGAGTTAACTCTTATGCAAGACTTATTGATGCTTGTCTTGAAGTACTATTCATGAAAAGTCTTTGCTTTATGATTCATTTGTTTACTCATGTCATTACCATTGTTTTGATCGCTGCATTCATTACATATGTTTACAAATAGTATGATCAAGATTATGATGGCATGTCACTTCAGAAATTATCTTTGTTATCGTTTTACCTGCTCGGGACGAGCAGAACTAAGCTTGGGGATGCTGATACGTCTCCAACGTATCGATAATTTCTTATGTTCCATGCTACATTATTGATGATATCTACATGTTTTATACACATTATATGTCGTATTTACGCATTTTCTGGAACTAACCTATTAACAAGATGCCGAAGAGCCAGTTGTTGTTTTGCTGTTTTTGGTTTCAGAAATCCTAGTAACGAAATATTCTCGGAATTGGACGAAATCAACGCCCAGGGTCCTATTTTTGCACGAAGCTTCCAGAAGGCCGAAGAGGGAAGGAAGTGGGGCCACGAGGCACCGCCACAACAGGGCGGCGCGGCCCAGCCCTTGGCCGCGCGGCCTGGCGTGTGGGGCCTCGTGTGGCCCCCGCGTTGCCTTCCGCCTACTTAAAGCCTCCGTCGCGAAACCCCGATACCGAGAGCCACGATACGGAAAACCTTCTGAGACGCTGATACGTCTCCAACGTATCGATAATTTCTTATGTTCCATGCTACTTTATTGATGATATCTACATGTTTTATGCACATTATATGTCATATTTATGCATTTTCTGGAACTAACCTATTAACAAGATGCCGAAGAGCCAGTTCTTTGTTTTCTGTTTTTGGTTTCAGAAATCCTAGTAAAGAAATATTCTCGGAATTGGACGAAACTTTCGCCCAGGGTCCTATTTTTGCACGAAGCTTCCAGAAGACCGAAGACCTAACGAAGTGGGGCCACGAGGAGGCCGGGGGGTGGCCGCGGCGGCCCTGGCCGCGCCGACCTAGCCCCTGGGCCCCTCGTGTGGCCCCTCGCGTTGACCCTCCGCCTACTTAAAGCTTCCGTCGCGAAACCCCCGTACCGAGAGCCACGATACGGAAAACCTTACGAGACGCCGCCGCGAATCCCATCTCGGGGGATTCAGGAGATCGCCTCCGGCACCCTGCCGGAGAGGGGATTCATCTCCCGGAGGACTCTACACCGCCATGGTCGCCTCCGGAGTGATGAGTGAGTAGTTCACCCCTGGACCATGGGTCCATAGCAGTAGCTAGATGGTCGTCTTCTCCTTGTTGTGCTTCATTGTTGGATCTTGTGAGCTGCCTAACATGATCAAGATCATCTATCTGTAATACTATATGTTGTGTTTGTCGGGATCCGATGGATAGAGAGTACTATGATTATGGTGATTATCAATCTATTGTTCATGTGTTGTTTATGATCTTGCATGCTCTCCGTTATTAGTAGAGGCTCTGGCCAAGTTTTTACTCTTAACTCCAAGAGGGAGTATTTATGCTCGATAGTGGGTTCATGCCTCCATTGAATCTGGGACAGTGACAGAAAGTTCTAAGGTTGTGGATGTGCTGTTGCCACTAGGGATAAAACATTGATGCTATGTCTAAGGATGTAGTTGTTGATTACATTACGCACCATACTTAATGCAATTGTCTGTTGCTTTAATATCGGAGGGGGTTCGGATGATAACCTGAAGGTGGACTTTTTAGGCATAGATGCAGTTGGATGGCGGTCTATGTTCTTTGTCGTAATGCCCGGATTAAATCTCACTATATTTACCATGTCATGTATATGCATTGTTATGCCTTTCTCTATTTGTCAATTGCCCGACTGTAATTTGTTCACCCAACATGCTTTTATCTTATGGGAGAGACACCTCTAGTGAACTGTGGACCCCGGTCCTATTCTTTACATAGCATACAATCTACTTGTTTTACTGTTTTCTTTGCAAACATCTTCCACTCGATACGTTTAATCCTTTGTTACAGCAAGCCGGTGAGATTGACAACCTCACTGTTTCGTTGGGACAAAGTACTTGGGTTGTGTTGTGCAGGTTCCTAGTTGGCGCCGGAATCCCTGGTGTTGCGCCGCATCACATTTCGCGACCATCAACCTTCAACGTGCTTCTTGGCTCCTCCTGGTTCGATTAAACCTTGGTTTCTTTCTGAGGGAAAACTTGCTACTGTGCGCATCATACCTTCCTCTTGGGGTTCCCAACGAACGTGTGAGTTACACGCCATCAAGCTCTTTTCTGGCGCCGTTGCCGGGGAGATCAAGACGCTGCAAGGGGAGTCTCCACTTCTCAATCTCTTTACTTTGTTTTTGTCTTGCTTTATTTTATTTACTACTTTGTTTGCTGCACCTAAACAAAACACAAAAAAATTAGTTGCTAGTTTTACTTTATTTACTGTCTTGCTCTCTATATCAAAAACACAAAAAAATTAGTTACTTGCATTTACTTTATCTAGTTTGTTTTATTTACTGTTGCTAAAATGGCCAACCATGAAAATACTAAATTGTGTGACTTCACAAATGCAAATAATAATGATTTCCTATGCACACCTATTGCTCCACCTGCTACTACAGCAGAATTCTTTGAAATTAAACCTGCTTTACTGAATTTGGTTATGAGAGAACAATTTTCTGGTGCTAGTTCTGATGATGCTGCTGCCCATCTCAATAATTTTGTTGAACTTTGTGAAATGCAAAAGTATAAAGATGTAGATGGTGATATTATTAAATTGAAAGTGTTTCCTTTCTCATTAAGAGGAAGAGCTAAAGATTGGTTGCTATCTTTGCCTAAGAATAGTATTGATTCATGGACTAAATGCAAGGATGCTTTTATTGGTAGATATTATCCTCCCGCTAAAATTATATCTTTGAGAAGTAGCATAATGAATTTTAAACAATTAGATACTGAACATGTTGCTCAAGCATGGGAGAGAATGAAAACTTTGGTAAAGAATTGCCCAACCCATGGACTGACTACTTGGATGATCATCCAAACCTTCTATGCAGGACTAAATTTTTCTTGAATTTATTGGATTCAGCTGCTGGAGGTACCTTTATGTCCATCACATTGGGGGCGGCTACAAAACTTCTTGATGATATGATGATAAATTACTCTGCAATGGAAAGAGCTCCACAAGGTAAGAAGGTAAATTCTGTTGAAGAAACCTCTTCCTTGAGTGATAAGATTGATGTGATTATGTCTATGCTTGTGAATGGTAGATCTAATGTAGATCCAAATAATGTTCCTTTAGCTTCATTGGTTGCTCAAGAAGAAAATGTTGATGTGAATTTCATTAAAAATAATAATTTCAACAACAATGCTTATAGGAACAACTCTGGTAATAACTATAGGCCATATCCTTCTGCTAATGGTAATGGTTATGGTAATTCTTATGGGAATTCTTACAATAATAATAGGAATGTACCCTCTGGTCTTGAAGCCATGCTTAAAGAATTTATTAGTACACAAACTGCTTTTAACAAATCTGTTGAGGAAAAGCTTGATAAAATTGATACTATTGCTTCTAGAGTTGATAGACTTGCCTCTGATGTTAATCTTTTAAAGTTGAAAGTTATGCCTAATAATGATATTGATAATAAGATTACTACTACAGCAAATGCCATCCAAGTTAGAATTAATGAGAATATAAGATTAATGGCTGAATTGCGTGCTAGGTGGGATAGAGAAGAAAATGAAAAACTAGCTAAAGAGAATAATGTAGCTAAAGTTTGGACTATTACCACCACTAGTAATGCTAATTCTCCACATGTTGCTGCACCTCCTACTATCAATGGTAAAATAATTGGTGTTGGCAATGTTTCTACTCCTAGTGCAAAGCGAACAAAACTGCCTGAAACTGCTGAAACTGCTTGTGATAAAACTGCTGAAATTTTTTCCAACCTTGGGGACAATGATCCCATTGCTGTAGCTCATAATGATTTAGATTTTAATGATTGCCACATCTCTGAAGTTATAAAGTTCTTACAAAAACTTGCTAAAAGTCCTAATGCTAGTGCTATAAATTTAGCCTTTACCAAACATATTACAAATGCTCTCATAAAAGCTAGAGAAGAGAAACTAAAACTTGAAACTTCTATTCCTAGAAAGTTAGAAGATGGTTGGGAGCCCATCATTAAAATGAAATTCAATGACTTTGAATGTAATGCCTTATGTGATCTTGGTGCAAGTATTTCTGTTATGCCTAAAAAGATTTATGATATGCTTGACTTGCCACCATTGAAGAATTGTTATTTGGATGTTAATCTTGCCGATAATGTTAAAAAGAAACCTTTGGGGAGGATTGATAATGTGCATATTACGGTTAACAATAACCTTGTCCCCGTTGATTTTGTTGTCTTGGATATTGAATGCAATGCATCTTGTCCTATTGTGTTGGGAAGACCTTTTCTTCGAACCGTTGGTGCTGTTATTGATATGAGGGAAGGTAATATTAAATATCAATTTCCTCTCAAGAAAGGTATGGAACACTTCCTAGAAAGAGAATGAAGTTGCCTTTTGATTCTATTATTAGAACAAGCTATGATGTTGATGCTTCTACTCTTGATGTTACTTGATTTACACTTTCTGCGCCTAGCTGAAAGGCGTTAAAAAACGCTTATGGGAGACAACCCATGTTTTTACCTACAGCAATTTTTGTTTTGTTGAGTCTTGGAAGTTGTTTACTACTGTAGCAACCTCTCCTTATCATGTTTTTGTGCCAAGTAAAGTTTCTATGTCAAGGTTGATGTTATATTTGGGATCGCTGCAGAAACAGCATTGCTGTCTGTCACGAATCTGGGCATAATTCTCTGTAGAAAATTCGAAAAAATCTGCCAATTTACGAGCGTGATCCTCAGATATGTACGCAACTTTCATTAGTTTTGAGTTTTTCCATTTGAGCAAGTCTGGTGCCATTTATAAATTCGTCTTTACGGACTGTTCTGTTTTTGACAGATTCTGCCTTTTATTTCGCATTGCCTCTTTTGCTATGTTGGATTTATTTCTTTGATCCATTAATGTCCAGTAGCATTATGCAATGTCCAGAAGTGAAAATAATGATTGTGTCACCTCTGAATGAGTGAATTATTAATGATGCACTAACCCTCTAATGAGTTTGCTTGAAGTTTGGTGTGAAGGAAGTTTTCAAGGGTCAAGAGAGGAGAATGATATACTATGATCAAGAGGAGTGAAAGCTCTAAGCTTGGGGATGCCCCGTGGTTCACCCCTGCATATTTTAAGAAGACTCAAGCGTCTAAGCTTGGGGATGCCCAAGGCATCCCCTTCTTCATCGACAACATCATCAGGTTCCTCCTGAAACTATATTTTTATTCAGTCACATCTGGTGTTCTTTACTTGGAGCGTCGGTTGTTTTCGTTTTTGTTTTTGTTTGAATAAGATGGATCCTAGCATTCACTTTGTGGGAGAGAGACACGCTCCGCTGTTGCATATGGACACATGTGTCCTTAGGCTTTACTCATAATGTTCAAGGCGAAGTTTCTTCTTCGTTAAATTGTTATGGTTGGAATTGGAAAATGCTACATGTAGTAATTCTAAAATGTCTTGGATAATGTGATACTTGGCAATTGTTGTGCTCATGTTTAAGCTCTTGCATCATATGCTTTGCACCCATTAATGAAGAAATACATAGAGCTTGCTAAAATTTGATTTGCATATTTGGTTTCTCTAAGGTCTAGATAATATCTAGTATTGAGTTTTGAACAACAAGGAAGACGGTGTAGAGTCTTATAATGTTTACAATATGTCTTTTATGTGAGTTTTGCTGCACTTGTTCATCCTTGAGTTTGCTTCAAATAACCTTGCTAGCCTAAACCTTGTATCGAGAGGGAATACTTCTCATGCATCCAAAATCCTTGAGCCAACTACTATGCCATTTGTGTCCACCATACCTACCTACTACATGGTATTTCTCCGCCATTCCAAAGTAAATTGCTTGAGTGCTACCTTTAAAATTCCATCATTCACCTTTGCAATATATAGCTCATGGGACAAAATAGCCTTAAAAACTATCGTAGTATTGAATATGTACTTATGCACTTTATATTTTATTAAGTTGCTTGTTGTGCGATAACCATGCTTCTGGGGAACGCCATCAACTATTGTTGAATATCATGTGAGTTGCTATGCATGTCCGTCTTGTCTGAAGGTCTATCATTTTAGTGGTTGGAGCATGCAAAATTGTTAGAGAAGAACATTGGGCCGCTAACTAAAGCCATGAACCATGGTGGAAGTTTCAGTTTTGGACATATATCCTCAATCTCATATGAGAATAATAACTTTGCTACATCCTTATGCATTTAAGAGGAGTCCATTATCTGTTGTCCATGTTGTCCCGGTATGGATATCTAAGTTGAGAATAATCAAAAGCGAGAAATCCGAAATGCGAGCATTCTCCTTGGACCTTTGTACAGGCGGCATGGAGGTACCCCTTTGTGACACTTGGTTGAAACATGGCATGCGAAGACCCGGTAGTCCAAGTTAAGTAGGACGAGGTGCGGGCACTATTAGTATACTATGCGTGAGGCTTGCAACTTGTAAAATATAATTTTCATAACTCATATGCTTTATTACTACCGTTGACAAAATTGTTTCATGTTTTCAAAATAAAAGCTCTAGCACAAATACAGCAATCGATGCTTTCCTCTGCGAAGGACCATTCTTTTACTTTTATTGTTGAGTCAGTTTACCTATCTCCTTCCACCTTAAGAAGCAAACACTTGTGTGAACTGTGCATTGATTCCTACATACTTGCATATTGCACTTGTTATATTACTTTATGTTGACAATATCCATGAGATATACATGTTACAAGTTGAAAGCAACCGCTGAAACTTAATCTTCCTATGTGTTGCTTCAACACCTTTACTTTGATTTATTGCTTTATGAGTTAACTCTTATGCAAGACTTATTGATGCTTGTCTTGAAGTACTATTCATGAAAAGTCTTTGCTATATGATTCACTTGTTTACTCATGTCATTACCTTTGCTTTGATCGCTGCATTCATTACATATGTTTACAAATAGTATGATCAAGATTATGATGGCATGTCACTTCAGAAATTATCTTTGTTATCGTTTTACCTGCTCGGGACGAGCAGAACTAAGCTTGGGGATGCTGATACGTCTCCAACGTATCGATAATTTCTTATGTTCCATGCTACTTTATTGATGATATCTACATGTTTTATGCACATTATATGTCATATTTATGCATTTTCGGAACTAACCTATTAACAAGATGCCGAAGAGCCATTGCTGTTTTCTGCTGTTTTTGGTTTCAGAAATCCTAGTAAAGAAATATTCTCGAATTGGAAACTTTCGCCCGGGTCCTATTTTGAAGCTTCCGAAGACCGAAGATCAAGTGGGGCCACGAGGAGGGGGTGGCCGGCGCGGCCCGGGCCCTCCTAGCCCCTGGGCCCTCGTGTGGCCCCTCGCGTTGACCCTCCGCCTACTTAAAGCCTCCGTCGCGACCCCCAGGAGAGCCACGATACGGAAAACCTTACGAGACGCGCCGCGAATCCCATCTCGGGGGATTCGGAGATCGCCTCGGCACCCTGCGGAGAGGGGATTCATCTCCCGGAGGACTCTACACCGCCATGGTCGCCCGGAGTGATGAGTGAGTAGTTCACCCCTGGACCATGGGTCCATAGCAGTAGCTAGATGGTCGTCTTCTCCTTGTTGTGCTTCATTGTTGGATCTTGTGAGCTGCCTAACATGATCAAGATCATCTATGTAATACTATATGTTGTGTTTGTCGGGATCCGATGGATAGAGAGTACTATGATTATGGTGATTATCAATCTATTGTTCATGTGTTGTTTATGATCTTGCATGCTCTCCGTTATTAGTAGAGGCTCGGCCAAGTTTTTACTCTTAACTCCAAGAGGGAGTATTTATGCTCGATAGTGGGTTCATGCCTCCATTGAATCTGGAGTGACAGAAAGTTCTAAGGTTGTGGATGTGTTGTTGCCACTAGGGATAAAACATTGATGCTATGTCTAAGGATGTAGTTGTTGATTACATTACGCACCATACTTAATGCAATTGTCTGTTGCTTTGCAACTTAATACTGGAGGGGTTCGGATGATAACCTGAAGGTGGACTTTTTAGGCATAGATGCGTTGGATGGCGGTCTATGTTCTTTGTCGTAATGCCCGGATTAAATCTCACTATATTTACCATGTCATGTATATGCATTGTTATGCCTTTCTCTATTTGTCAATTGCCCGACTGTAATTTGTTCACCCAACATGCTTTTACCTTATGGGAGAGACACCTCTAGTGAACTGTGGACCCGGTCCTATTCTTTACATAGCATACAATCTACTTGTTTTACTGTTTTCTTTGCAAACATCTTCCACTCGATACGTTTAACCCTTTGTTACAGCAAGCCGGTGAGATTGACAACCTCACTGTTTCGTTGGGACAAAGTACTTGGGTGTGTTGTGCAGGTTCTAGTTGGCGCCGGAATCCCCGGTGTTGCGCCGCATCACATTTCGCGACCATCAACCTTCAACGTGCTTCTTGGCTCCTCTGGTTCGATTAAACCTTGGTTTCTTCTGAGGGAAAACTTGCTACCGTGCGCATCATACCTTCCTCTTGGGGTTCCCAACGAACGTGTGAGTTACACGCCAGACCCATCTCGGGGGATTCGGAGATCTCCTCCGGCACCCTGCCGGAGGGATTCATCTCCCGGAGGACTCTTCATCGCCATGATCGCCTCGGAGTGATGAGTGAGTAGTTCACCCCTGGACTATGGGTCCATAGCAGTAGCTAGATGGTCGTCTTCTCCTTATGTGCTTCATTGTTGGATCTTGTGAGCTGCCTAACATGATCAAGATCATCTATCTGTAATACTATATGTTGTGTTTGTCGGGATCCGATGGATAGAGAATACTATGTTATGGTGATTATCAATCTATTACTTATGTGTTGTTTATGATCTTGCATGCTCTCCGTTATTAGTAGAGGCTGTGGCCAAGTTTTTACTTAACTCCAAGAGGGAGTATTTATGCTCGATAGTGGGTTCATGCCTCCATTGATATCTGGGATCGTGACAGAAGGTTCTAAGGTTGTGGATGTGCTGTTGCCACTAGGGATAAAACATTGATGCTATGTCTAAGGATGTAGTTGTTGATTACATTACGCACCATACTTAATGAATTGTCTGTTGCTTGCAACTTAATACTGAAAGAGGTTCGGATGATAACCTGAAGGTGGACTTTTTAGGCATAGATGCAGTTGGATGGCGGTCTATGTACTTTGTCGTAATGCCCGATTAAATCTCACTATATTTATCATATCATGTATATGCATTGTTATGCCCTTTTCTATTTGTCAATTGCCCGTGTAATTTGTTCACCCAACATGCTTTTATCTTATGGGAGAGACACCTCTAGTGAACTGTGGACCCCGGTCCTATTCTTTACATCGCATACAATCTACTGCAATACTTGTTTTACTGTTTTCTTCGCAAACAATCATCTTCCACACAATACGGTTAATCCTTTGTTACAACAAGACGGTGAGATTGACAACCTCATTGTTTCGTTGGGGCAAAGTACTTTGGTTGTGTTGTGCAGGTTCCACGTTGGCACCGGAATCCCTGGTGTTGCGCCGCATCATATTTCACCACCATCAACCTTCAACGTGCTTCTTGACTCCTACTGGTCCGATTAAACCTTGGTTTCTTACTGAGGGAAACTTGCCACTGTGCGCATCATACCTTCCTCTTGGGGTTCCCAACGGACGTGTACATCTACGCGCATCATTGATCATGTATAATCCATGACCATGCTTTGGAGAAGTAGAAAGTAAGCCATAATTTAAACACTATATGATAAGTAGGTATCATTCCTCACATGAAATTATAGGGAGATCACTAGTAATCAAATACAGGTTTATATCTCAATCTTAAACTTGTGAATCACTTGGTGATCATAAGTAGAATCCTACCACATCTATCTTCCACTCATTCCTCAACTAGAGAACATAAGAAAACTTTAGAGTCAAACTCCATACTATATAGTGAGAAACCAATCATCCATATAACCAAAGTTAACTATAAAAAGAACCATAACCACTCTAGTTACTTCAATAATAAATTAAGGATAATAATAGAAATCTATTGGTAGAAGATAAAACAATTCTCAAGTCCTTAGTAATTAAAGGAGAACAGAAACAATTAATCAAGTAACCACCTTAGAATGGATAGGGAGAATAAAACCTAGATGGTGAATCATTGGAGTGATCACAAATATAAACCTAGTGCACATTTGAGTTCCAAACCACATGCCATTAGGTGAACCTCATTAGAACCCTAAAATTGCTCACAAACTACATCTTATATCTCAATTCTTAAACATAAGAAAAACCTTGTGCTACATTATATGGTTAACACCATATGTGTAGTGATCAACTATTTATCTTTGTAACCAAGATCAACCATGATGGAACAATACCTACCTTAGATACTTTCAAGAATAATGATAGTGTTAACCTTAAAAGGGGGTTATAATAGAAGTTATAAAACCCTAATAAGTTGGTGCTCACATAAAACCATATGTAAGTCATCCACTTCTCAAATAGAAACCAAGTCTTAATAATAACCTCTGAAATACTTTGAGTTTAAATTATCAACTCTAATAATTCCAAACAGATTGATTCATAAGAAAAACATGAAATTAAAAGAGAATATAAATTTATGCCTAATTGGATAATTAATTCAAATATCAACAATAATTATGAAACTAATGTTTTAGTACCATAATAAATTTGCTCATTTATAATATAACTCTTTTAAGTGCCTGGAGTGCATCTTACTTGAATTCAAATTATAAAGTGTACAAAAAATTTGAATTCAAAACAGTACTTAAATAAATATAGAAAAGAGAAATTCAAAACAAGAAATAAAAACAGAAATAAGAAAAGAGAGGAGAGAAATGGACTTACCTGTCCAGTAGAGCCCAGCAACGGAGCCCATGGTGCAGTCCAGCACCACGACCTAGCACTGGCCCAAGCCCAACCCAACTTACCCCTTCGCCAGATATTTCACGAGGGAGGGGATCGTCTTCCACCTCTCGATCGAGCAAGCTGCTCGGTGGCAGCACCACGGCCACCGGCCGCGCCAAGATGTGTGCCGCCGCCCCCGAACGCCTATAAGGGTCGCCGCGCCGCCGCTAAGAACCCTAGGGAGCCATTTCCCTTTCTCTCTGCTCCATTCTCTCTCAGTGATGAAACCCTAGCTCGCCGGCCTCCGTTCACCGCCGGCGATGGAGGCAGCCCCGAGCCCCGCCGAGGATGCTCCCAGCACCGCCGTCTTCTCCTCGTTCTCCTCGTCGTCACGTGCTAGCTGGGGAGGTCTGGTGATGACGAAATCGACCATCTTCTCCGACTACCGCCGCCACGGCCATGGATGATATCTTCGTCGTCCGGCCATCTCTGCACCAGCTGAGCACACCATCGCGCTCCTGGTAAGCTGGGGGTCCTTCTGAGCTTCCTATTGCATCCAATCGATGACCGTAGCCGCCGAACGTCGTGTACCTGTAACCGCCGCCGCGGCATGTCGTCGCCGGCCAAGCTCCGGCGGCAATAGGATAGCGGCGCCACCACCGTTTGGTTCACCACGTCGAGCTGAATCTTTAGAACATAGCCGCGCGTCTGGGGGTGCACTACATCATCGGCGTCGTGGTAGACTGGCCGCCGGCGAGGTGCTCCTCTGCCCAGTCGTCGATTTTGACCAGTCAACGCCACCATGGCGGCTGACGTGGACCACTGGCCCACTGGTCAGTCTCTACGTGTAAGTTAGCCCGGGTGCTTTTAGCAGTCCCTTTCGTTTTAATTTAAATTCAATAATCTCTGCAACTTCAAATAATTATAGAAAATTCATTTTAACTCAGAAAAATATAAGTGAGATATTACAATTCGTATAAAAATAAACTCTATCCAATAAAAATATAATATGAAATTTTTATTTTTAATAAAAATTTAAATGTTTTAAACTTAATAATTAAGTCTTTTCTTTTATTCTTAATTGAATAAAAATTCAATAATTAGGAAAACCTTCTAAAATAAATAAAAACCAGTAAGAAAATAAATAAAACATTAAAAGTAATTTTCTTTATTTGTTATTTTGTTAAATCCTTATTAGAGGGATTTAAACCCTGATTAATAATTATCTTAATTATTAATTCTTTAAAAATAATAAAATGCCAAATCCAATATAATATTTATTTCAAAATTATTAATAACTTCCATCTTATAGTGAAGTTATTAACCTAAGCACTACATGGTAATTAAGAGACCCTAGTTCCAAATTGAATAAAATTATAACCTCATAATTTTATGTGGTATCCTAAAACCCTAATGCCATTAGGAACCCTAGCTATATTAATATGAACCCTAAATTGTTTCCAAACCTAAACCTCAAATAACATATGATCATGTCACTTCATTAGTAATCACAAATTCATATTTAGCAACTTAATGCTTGTTCAAAGCCACATAAAATATGGGAATCATATCATTACTAATTAGCATCCCATGTATTCATCTCCATCAGGCCAAGTTGATCAAATAGGATCACCCAAGTCTAAATCCTAGATCCTATCCTTAGAATTGTCAATCTTATTTATCCATGCTTAGAATCACACCATTGTGATGAACTCCAATAGCAACCATGCCAATATTGTACATCCTATTCCATACACACTAAACCCTACTAGTGTTGGATACTCATTAACCATCCTATTTAGGAACCAATCATTCTCTACTTAGAAATCCAATAGCTAATCCAAGATAACCTAAACCTTATTGTAATACTTCTTATTATTTAAGAAGTATGTTCTTCAAAAGTTATTCTTTTGAAGAAAATAAAGAGTAGTCATCCACCTTGCCTAATAGGATCTATAAACCCTAGCTAGCTATAATCAGCAAGATGAATCAACCTTGATAACAACTAGGTATAAACAATTGCTTAGGATGCCTAGGCTAAACTCAACCTTACAAGTTCTAGCTTTTGATAAATCCAACTATGTTGTGATCCATCCCATCCTTACTTCAGAAACTATTTGGAACCATCGTAAACCATAGAACCCCACAAACTTAATTACCATACCTGTTCTTTATCAACGAATATGTTCTTCAAAAGTTATTCTCTTGAATTATATAATAAATAATCATCAACCATGCACTATAAGATTTAAAATTAACAACTGCTCTTTACTTATTATACAACCACTATTCCTTGATGCGTATGATTGTTACTATGAATTTTACCACTTGTTTATGATTCTAAACCAACACAAACCTGAATAAGAACCTTGTTTGTAAATCACTCTAAAAGTGCAACACACCCTGAACTAATCATTACCACTCACTAATCCTAAATCATCGGGGTTAGGTCACGCTTAGAGCTATTGCATCTCATACTTATGCATTATTGCATCCTTGCCAATCTTTTAAACATCGTCCTTACCGGACGATGATGCTATTTCAGAATTTGGAGTTATTGCGTATCGAAGACCTTGCTGCATAATCTTGCAGTCAAGAAAGGCAAGTTCATCGCTTGCTCATGTCATTTGAGTATTTTTACCAAATTACTTGCAAAGTACTATATTTATCACTATTGCATAAAAAATGAAAAATACTATTTTCATAACTATGAATATGACTATGTGGTGGGCAATGGAACCATGGTATGTGTTGATATGGTGGAGGTTCCATTGCACGGGTTTATATCCATCTAGGATTAAACAACAAATGTCGTCAGTGATTCTTGTGCCGTAATACCCGTGTTAACCATAAGATCCGGAGTGGGACGGAGTAGTCAAAAGTGTTTCCACCTCTCGTTCATCAACGGATGCGCTTTACCGTAGTACACTTGTGATCCAAGGGGGAAAGCTGGTGAGGCTAGGGAGTCCTAAGTCCCCACGTCATAGTCCGTAGTACACTTGTCGCCCGACGGAGCAAGATGGTGAGGCTGGGGAGTCCTAAGTCCCCACGGTATTGCAGTCTATGATGGGTTGCAGCTACCGGCGAAGGAGTTTGGTTCGATCCCAAACTGTCGTCGTGGTCGGGGTCCACCCATGAGTGGGAATAATGGGACCGACGAGGACCCAGGGTCGGGGTATGCAACAACGGGTGGGTGTGCGAGGTAGCGGAGGAACATGATTGACTAAGACCTTATACCGGGCCTCACACCAAAGGAAGTGAACGGGAAGTACACCGGTTGGCACCAAGGTTAAGATCTCTTATGGGTAAAGCAACACACCTCTGCAGAGTGTAACGAATCGTGACAGTCACTCCTGTTAGGGATATGGGCTCGCGAACGCTGCGGAAAGGAACTCCATGAAGTTCTAGTCAACCGGTGAAGGCGACGGACATAGCTCTTCAGAATAAAAGCAACCTTTTTAAGAAATGATTACAAAAACCTGCATTGCCTATGACTTTCTGGTCTATGGCTGTAGCTAGTGCATTAAACACCTCTTTCCTATAATGAACTTGTTGAGTACGCTCGTACTCATCCCACTCTTAAATCCCTGCTTAGATATGAAGGCATCAAAAGAGGATCTACAGTGCAACTCGAAGGTCGAGGAACCAACAACTACTTCATGGGACAGGACCCTGTCAGAGGAGTCAAACACCACATCAACAAGGAGAAAACCTAGAATAGCAATAGAAGGGAACTAGCTTCCTAAACTTAGCTCCTAATTAGTTAGAATCTATTCATAGCCTCTGTAGCTAGCTAAATACTCTACAAATAGAGTCCGTGTTAGGATTAGACTACGAGTCGTTCTTCTAGAGTTTATTTGCAGTTTTACCTCATTGTAAAGTAGGAGGCTGTGATGATCTTATGTAACAGAGTCTGTGTGTAATTCTATAGACATGCCTTGGACCCGCATATGTTTCTGTTGTACCACTCGAGCGATATAATACTAGTGGAACTGTGTTTCATTGGTGTTATATCAGACTTGCATACTACACCATGCAGTGGTATGCAGGGTCACCACAGGGATGCCCCGGTGGTTCATCCCTGCATATTTTAAGAAGACTCAAGCATCTAACTTGGGATGCCCAAGGCATCCCCTTCTTCATCGACAACATTATCAGGTCACTTCTAGTGAAACTATATTTTTATTCCATCACATCTTATGTTCTTTACTTGGAGCATCTGTTTGCTTTTACTTTTTGTTTTGTTTGAATAAAGTTGGATCCCATCATCCTTATATTGGAGATATTACGCTCTGCTTTTTCATATGGAACACTTGTGTTCTTAATTGTGCTTTAATGTTCATGGCGAAGGCTGAAAATTGCTTCGTTAAATTGCTATTTGGTTGGAATCAGAAAATGCATATGGTTTGGTAACTTGGCAATTGTTTGAGCTCTCATAGATCATGTTTAAGCTCTTGCATCATGTAGTTTAATCTATTAATGGAGAACTACCGTAGAGCTTGTTCAAATTTGGTTTGCATGATTGGTCTCTCTAAGTCTAGATATTTTCTGGTATAGTGTTTGAACAACAAGGAAGACAATGTAGAGTCTTATGATGCTTGCAATATGTTCTTGTGTAAGTTTTGTTGTACCTGTTCATACTTGTGTTTGCTTCAAACAACCTTGCTAGCCCAAAGCCTTGTACTGAGAGGAAATGCTTCTCGTGCATCCAAACACCTTGAGCCAAAACCCATGCCATTTGTGTCCACCATATCTACCTACTATGTGGTATTTTTCTGCCATTCCAAAGTAAATTACTTGAGTGCTACCTTTAAAATTTCATTCCTTTATCTTTGCAATATATAGCTCATGGGATAAATAGCTTAAAAACTATTGTGGTGATGAATATGTAGTTATGTGTCTTAGTTCTTATAAGTTGCTTGTTGAGCGGTAACCATGTTTCTGGGGACGCCATCAACCTTTTACCTTTGTTGGATATCATGTGAGATGCTATGCATGTTCGTCTTGTCTGAAGTAAGTGCGATTTCATGATCAAATGGTTTGAGTATGCATATGTTAGAGAAGAACATTGGGCCGCTAACTAAAGCCATGTATCATGGTGGAAGTTTCAGTTTGGACATACAACCTCAATCTCTTATGAGAATATTATTTGTTGTTGAATGCTTAAGCATTAAAAGAGGAGTCCATTATCTGTTGTCTATGTTGTCCGGTATGGATGTCTAAGTTGAGAATAATCAAAAGCGAGAAATCCAATGCGTGCTTTCTCCTTAGACATTTGTACAGGCGGCATAGAGGTACCCCTTTGTGACGCTTGGTTGAAACATATGTTATGCGATGATAATCCGTGTTTTCCGAGCTGATTAGGACAAGGTGCGAGCACTATTAGTACTCTATGCATGAGACTTGCAACTTGTAGGAAGTATTATGCATAGCACATATGAATTATTACTACCGTTGACAAAATTGTTTCTATGTTTTCAAAACAAAAAGCTCTAGCACAAAAATAGTAATCCATGCTTCTCTGCGAAGGGCCATTCTTTTACTTTATGTTGAGTCAGTCTACCTACTTCTTTCTATCTTAGAAGCAAACACTTGTGATAACTGTGTGCATTGATTCTTACATGTTTACTTATTGCACCTGTTATATTACTCTATGTTGACAAATATCCATGAGATATACATGTTACAAGTTGAAAGCAATTGCTGAAACTTAATCATCCTTTGTGTTGCTTCAATGCATTCTACTAAGAATTTATTGCTTATGAGTTAGCTCTTATGCAAGTCTTGTTGATACTTGTTTGAAAGTACTATTCGTGAAAAGTTTTGCTATATGATTCATTTGTTTAGTCATTATCTTTGTTAGCAATCTTTTGCTTCAGATCACTCCATTCATCTCATATGCTTTACAATAATGTTGATCAAGGTTATGTTGGTAGCATGTCACTTCAGAAATTATTTGTGTTATCGTTTACCTACTCGAGGGCGAGTAGGAACTAAGCTTGGGGATGCTTGAAACGTCTCAAACGTATCTATAATTTCTTATGTTTCATGCTACTTTTATGACAATTCTTGAATGTTTTATACATACTTTACAGCATTATTATAAATTTTCCGGCACTAACCTATTAACAAGATGCCGAAGTGCCAGTTGCTGTTTTCTGCTGTTTTTGGTTTCAGAAATCCTACAAAGGAAATATTCTCGGAATTGGACGAAATCAACGCCCAGGGTCCTATTTTTCCACGAAGCTTCCAGAAGGGGAAAGGAAGTGGCGCGTCTGCAGAGACGCAAACCTGGCGCATATTTAATGACATATTTATGGAATATGCTGTTTTACAGTTTTCATTTACGGTGTCTGTTATGCGCCAACAATTTTTCGACCCGTAAACACGAGTTCGGTGAACTGAACTCAGTGTTTTCAGTTTGCGTGTGTTACGGACTCTGTTAGAGATGCTCTTGGCAGCGCTGGTGGAAACTAACCTTCTTTCTTTATCTAGCCAAGCTAGCTACCAGAGCCATCTTAGTTGTTTCATTCACAAATACTCTCACGGCATACAGGTGGCACAATTTTTCAACAGAAGCAGACACACACTCGTTGGCTCTAAAGGAGCCCTACCTACATAACACAAAGCTTCACCTTTGGTGAAAGTTTTTCACTGAGACAAGATCCAACATGCAGAGCAGCGCGCTCGGAGCATGATTTTTTTTTCTGCAAATCAAGTTTACAGAAACATCTTCATATTCATAAAGCCGTTCAGTTGTGTCCACAGTTAATACCTCCAGCGCCGGGGCATTTTCCACAATATGTAGAAGAAATTCAAGTTGACCTCTTGCCCCTTTATATCCCGTCATATGCATACTCTTCAGATAAGTATATTCACACCGCTGAAGATGCTGATTGTCCAAAGTACCATTGTTCGCAAAACAAAGGTGGCGACAGGTAGCAAACTGCAAGATTCAAACATGGTAGTATATATGATTATATGGAAATACATACGTACGAAGGGGGCCCCCTTCGAATTTTAGTGTCCACTTCAACTGCCTATCACACAAATTCTGCATCCATGCACACAACAAGTTGTAACACCTACCACGAACAGAAACAAGTATAGAAGGGCTAAAAGCAAATCGAATGCGGTGCCAAAGAAGAAAGATACCTATTGGCACATAAGAACCAAGAAGGGTACTTACATGGATCTCAAGCTTTTCAATAAATGGAGCTGCCCTCAGGATGGAAACTAGAACATAGGGAAGCTTCTCAATATGTTGAGCTAATATATTCATTAACAACTGTAAGCACCTAAGATGGGAAAACTTGCATGTGTTATTCAACAACACCTGCAAGGCAAAAAGAACTGTATTATTGAACTGATGAGTTCACCATAAATTTGATTGTAAATTCAATGCCATTCGAGGAGCAAACCTCTAGTTGTGGGCAAGTAATCTGGAGAGTCAGATTTTGCATGGTCGAAATACCATTCAGAAGTGCACTGACAGCATCTTGTTAAGTTGCCTTGAAGAATCTTATATGTGCATTTTCCAGCTTCGAATGTTGAGCCATAACAATAGGAACAATGGGACCATCATATACAAAGGTAACGAGCTTCGTAACATGAAGTTCTATCCTGGTCACCTTACAGTATACAACTGTTAGGTGTCGAAGGTGGGACAACGGACGATCCAACTTTAGTTCGTCATTCAGGAAGCATCTGACTAAGCTTAGCCATCCAAGATTATAGCAATTGGACAGTATAACTTGAAGATCCTTTATAGTGATATCGACAAACTGCAAATCAAGCTTTCTCAGGCTTGGGAAACCTCTGAATTCAGATGGTGGTCTGAAAGGTACAAAGCTAAGCTGTATACACTGTAGATGAGACATGTTGCTTCCACTATCCAAAAGGTGAAATGGAAATAAGTAGCGATCTACATCCGTGCGTCTCATGATAATAGGCCGTAAATAGAAAACTATGCTCTTTGCCTGTGATGATACCGCAAATTTAACCCAATTATTTAGATGATCAACCAGCATTGCGTCGAACTCGAATCTGACATTGAACTCTTCAACCAACTTGGCATGGCACTTTTGCACGGCTGTATTGACATTATTGATGAATTTATGGATGCACTGGAGGTATTCTTTTCTTTCTAGAGTATCACTGCAACACCCAGTAGCACCAGTGAAACATAATTTGTAGCAGCAAATACCATAGATATATCTCCAATTGCTTGATAAAACAGTAGCTCTTGAAACGTCTTTAGCAGGCAACTTTGATACAATGGTGCACAGCAGATCCTGCGTCAATATCCCTCGAGATTAGTAGTTCCATTCCATCTATCCAGAATTAACGCAGAAAAGAAAATTTGAATTACATGTGGAAGGTCTTCCAGTTTAACGTTTGGCCTCGCTTTCTTATAGATTGGTTTCCCACTGATACGGTTTGAGGAAGTTCTTTTGCATACTGTATTGTTGATCATTGTGCACCTGAAATTAACAAAATAGAGTTTCTTATTTTGGTATTAACAAACGGATCACAAGGGTCAGAACTAAGATTACAGACAAGCACAGGTGTCTCGTTTGATCAATGAACCATACTGTAAGGTAGAGAGAGAGGGACGAGGGAGGACAAGTAACCTGTAATTGCATACAACGGTGTTTCAGCGGGGAGGTCGAGAAGATTTGTCTAGCAATAAGAGGAATTGGAGTTGGGGCCGGCCGACTGCTCTGCTCCAGTCCGAGCCTCCGACGCGAGCAAATCCAGGGATCGAAATCACGCTCTCGGTTGCAAAGATATAGCCAGGAAACGGCTGCGGTCGTTGGAAGTTTTTGATTCTAATTTTATACGAGTAGAAACAAAGGGAGTCCGAAGGATGATCCTACTCTTCTCCAGATGCAGTGTTCGAGTCGTGATCGCTCTAGGCGGACAACATAATTCTAAGATTACGAGTAGAAATCAAGTGAGTTCGAAGGGCAAGCAGCCGGATTGTGCGCTCCTAGTAGCTCCCTTCTCTCGGCTCGAGTTGCGTCATCCTGGGCGTGATCCTACTCTTCTCCTGATCGAGTCTCCGAGTCGTGATCCTACCAAAGAGTTATGGGGGGAGCAAATCATCTACCAAATTATTATTTTCCAACAATGCAACACCTTCACCCAGCTGCGGGATGCGGCTTTTCTGTCTCCCCGAGCTCCTCTGCCGGCCGCCGCGTGGTCACACTCTGAGATCCGAATACTCCATTGACGCGTGGGATCCAGGGAATCCCCAGTCCGCACGGGAGTCCGGCGAAACCCTAGTAGTACTACGATGAAGGGATCGGCGGCGGATGCCTGGGGTGAGGCGGCCGAGCCTGAGGAAATCCAGCAGGAGCGGAAGCAGCAAGAAATCCAAGAGGAGGAAATCCAGCAGGAGGAGCGGGAGCCGCAGGAAGAAATCCAGCAGGAGCGGAAGCAGCAAGAAATCCAAGAGGAGGAAATCCAGAAGGAGCGGCAGCAGGAGCAGGAGGAGCTCGACTGCTACCTGCCCGTCGACTTCAGCGTCTTGCTTGCTCGACGCCAGCAGTTTGTGGAGGAGATCAGGCACAAGAGGTTCCGACCCAAGAAGAAGAAGAAGAAGGGTTATGTTCTCGGCCTGCCTTCTTGGTTTTTCGCAAATGCTGATGATAACCCCCTGTCCGCCGCAGTCACCAAGGCTGGTGCGCCCTTTTTACTGAATTCTTTCTTATGTGCTCATGGCGCTACTCATTTGTACCATCTCGTCTATTTAACTCATTTGCTCAATTAGCAGTGCCCGGCTAATAATTTGATTGTTTCAGATATCTCTTACTTGAACTGTGAGGACGAAGACAATGCCGATGACAGTTTCCATGTTGCAGAGGAAGAGAAGCATGGCGATAAGGAGCTGATCCCATCTTGCGCAGGTAAATCTGGATGAGCTAGCTTGGACCTTTTCTTTTTTGCATTGTACACCTACTCATTTGAAATAAATAAATTGGAAAACATACACTCTTATGCTCATAATCTTACAGTACAGAAATATGATGTTGAAGAAGTGGACAAAATTAATGAAAGAAGAGTTGATTTGCTGACAACCTTGGTGGAGGAAAACCACAAAGAATTTTTCAGTGGAGAGGGGATAACAGATTATTTGCGTCCTCAACCTTTGTTAGCCCTCGACAATGTCACCCACTCATGCATATCGACCACAAGATGCTACCATCGCACATACAGGACTGATGATATCACTGAAAGTGAGTGTTCCAACTGAAGACATATAGCATTTCTCAGTTGATTTGGTCAAATTAGATTAATATATTTATTATCTTCCATTTCAGCTGACCCGAGCTACCGAGAGCTCGAACCTGAAAACATGGTTCAGATTTTCTCGTTGACGTTGCCGGAGACTTATCCTTGTTCTATCAGTATTTATGGAATCTTTGCCATTCGGGATGTTCTACATCCAGGTCGAAATTATCTGTTTAGGCGCTCGAGAGATAACTCCATCACTATTCATCCGGTAAGTATATTGGTGGTGTTGTTTATTTTCGTGTGCAGTTGCAGTTATTACTTTACTTCTTTTGTAGTTCACCATTTCCTTAATAATGTTGTTATGCATCACCTAGGTAGACAAAACGTGTTGGGAAATTATCCGTTTTGTGTCAATAGTGGGATATTTTAGATTGTGTCGTGTTGGGAGATGAGCTCCATGGAGCTCGTTATTTCTAACTTCAAAAAATTTCGACAAAAATACCAGAGTGTAATCTGTGATTTGTTCTACCCGTGTGTAAATTTTGAATACAAATACTATCCTGTCCTCGGCAGAAATAACAAAAATCCATATCTGGGAGCATGAACAGTGTCACTTTTTTTTTGCTAATTTTGCCCAATTTATCTTTTTTGCTGAGCCTACAATACAATTTATTTCACATTAAACATTGCATGATCGTAGTGTACATAGTTGACTACATCCAGGTTTTTTTTGAAATTATTTGAAACTTTGAAATTGAGTTTTCAATCCAGGGATCCTGGGAGCTAATTACACTTTTCGGATATTCTATGGTTACACTTTCAAATTTATAATTGAAGTATCTGTGCTGTGTCCTGATGGACAGAATCTTTATTTGATACTTGGCTAGTTGGCTGCAAGAACTAATGGATACAAATCCCTTATTTATCATTGTACCATCCCAGCATATATCGTTTAGTAACCAAAAATTTCTAATAGATATAAGTGCACATTACACCCCTGATCTTGACGCCAAATTTGAACTCAACCCTTCAGTCTAAAACTGGTTAGAACACAACCCTCAACTCTCAAAACCATTTACTTTACCACCTCTATCTCTACTTGAGTGGTTTTGGCTGATGTGGCGGCAAGACATTAATTTGTTCTGCTGACATAATGCCCACGTGGACAAAATTATCTGTGTTATTATCATCGTAAATTCGGGGAAAAATAAATGGAGAAAATAGATTAGAAATTCAGAAAATGGATGAAGTTAAGGAAACAACAAAGAGAAAAAATTATCTGTGTTATCTACTTGCACGCTTTTAAACATGGACACAATATCTTCTAACTTCATGTAGTCAAGCTCGTAAACATCACTCTTTATCTCGATCACTACTCTGTAGTCTGTACCAGCGATCATCGCCCCACCGGTTCACCTTTGACATCGCACACCCTTTCTCTGCAATTCCAATTCCATCAACAACACAGACTACCCAAAGTGGCTTCAGCATCAAGAAGGAACTAAAATCAGGCATTGTCATCCAGAGGCGAATAGAGTGATCATCTAATTTAATGTTTTCTCTGATTAGATGTGATGATGTATTAATTTGTGGTGATTTTTTTTGGGATATTAATTTGTGGTGCTTTTACTGTAGAGTCCACTGCTTTATTAGTACTCGGGACAGTGGTTATACTGCAACCGAATAAATGCCAGTCAGAAATCAATGTATTACATCAAAGCGAAAAGAAGCTGCGACTAATAAAAATAAGATGGAAACTGGAACAAAGCACCTTCAACCTGGAAGATGTGGTGCTTACTCGAAGCAACAAACAAGCACTGCAAGACAAGGAATATCAAAACATGATAAAAACAGATAACTCCAGATTCCAGAAGCTGCTTGGATTGTTATTTCACAAAAAAAGGTTATCGAAACCGCCTATGAGTAGCTCACGAACTTGCCACCTTAAATGATCTTTCAAAACCTAATATTTAAAGACACATTAAATGATCTTTCAAAACCATCATAAACGGTTGAACATGTCAGAGTTAAATGATCTTCTCTAGCCAACCTTGATGCATGCGTGTCATCAGTACCCATGGAGAAGCAAATAGAACTAACGTGAAAGAGGGTATATGCTTCTCAACATATGGTGTGTTCCTCCCCAAAATTATTCCTTCCTGTCTATGCATTGTCGCCTCGATGGCAAAGCACACCATCGTACATGTTGGACATCCCTGTTCCTCTTGCGTCTACAGGTTTAGTGGCACGACGCCTGGTTTGGTGCGCTGCCATGCATCTAAGGCTGACGTTTTGTGATTGCAGCCCCAAATGTTTTCTTCTAAACCATGCATGATCTCCAGACATGTTATGTTGCTTGCCTAATTATGTATCAGCGCTTTATTCTTGTTGTGGCTTGTTGCTAGAAGTGGGCACTTGAATTTTCCATGTAGGATTTAGGATAATGTGCAGTGTTACATAGGCTTGGATCTGTAGAGCTAAGCTTCTCTAGGTAATGGGTGGATTTTTAGTCTTTAATATTGTAAATAATAGAAATGATGAGCCCTAGAGCTTCTCCTTTCGGAAAGAATATGCAAATACCTTTCAGTACTGCTGTGCTAGATTTTAGTAGATAAAAACATGAGTTATTGATTGATTAGCAACTTGATTTAAAAATGAGAACTGGAAATAATCTATGTCAACATAGTTTGAATCTGATTTTCTTAAAGGATTTAAGGCATTCATGTACACGAATGTACAAAATTGATACAAAGCACATACAGGTGGATACATGCGTGGTAACTAATTTGCCTAGTCTTACCATGGTTCATTGCCTAATGCCATTCAAAGTATAACTGAAATACTCTATTATATACTGCAATCGCTACACACACCATGTTTTTTTGAAGCTTTAACAGTAGGAAAGGCTCCAGACAGAATGGGTTAAAGTTTACAATAATTACACTATACAGAATGGGTTAAAAAAACCCAGACTAAGGTAGAGAAAACTTATAAATTATTTGTAAAGCTTAAGATAAAAGGGTGTAGATCTTCCTTAGTCCTATGAACTAGCAAGGAGAAGTCAACTATGAACCTTCTCTTCCAGGATTCTAACTGTGGTTTTTGTCAATACCGCACAAATATCATGAACTGTGGTTTTTCTGTCTGCAAGTTGAAAAAACGTGGTTGTGGGATACTTTAGTTATTATGACACTATGCATCTAGACAGATCCTATCTCTTGAGTGACTGTACTTCAAAGAGTGATTTATCAATTCTAGTCTACTATGTTGTTGGCAATTTCCATTTTGCTCTTATCATGTAGTACTGCATTATAGATTATTTGTAAGTTCAATTGCAAGTACCTCGAAGATGTTGTTTTCCTGTCATATTGCCCACATAAATTACTGTTTCCACGCTTGTTTGCGGTTTTGGAGAATTTGGGATATAGGAAGTTGGGAACTGAGAGCGACATAATGTTAATTAAAAAAACATCTTTCTGTAAGTGCATCGTAAATATATTACTTGAGACATTGTTGTTTGTTACACTTGGGTTTTAGTTTTGAAGAGTTTGGATCATAGCAACACATGGTTATTCAAGCTGATTTCTTGGTCTAATCACTGTTTAGATCTGTTTCCGGTAGATGTATCATGAATTAGTTTCCTAAAGGCCCATAAGCAAATTACTTGAAACTTCATGGTGTTACTGAATGTGCATCATAAATATCTTACGTGATATATCGTTGTTTGTACACTTCTTTGGTTTTAGTTTTGAAGAATTTGGATCTTGGTCCAGTCACATTGGTTAGATCTGTTCCTGCTGGGTGCACCGGGAACATATTAGTTTTCCAATGACCCGTAAACTTGAGACTGTGTTATTAATTACTGGTTATTTGATTTCTCAGTTGTAACATTGAGTTGAAATTACAGGGCTCTAGTCTGCCTCTCATCAGCCCTTGTCGCGGAATCTACGCTCTAACTCGCGCTTTACTGGATGTTGATCTTCGGATAAAGCATGATGGTGACGATGAATCAACTGACGAGAAATTCGTTGCTGGATACTTTGAGTTGCTGGTTGAGTGCAAGTACGACATGAGATTTTGTCAGCGCCTTCACGATGGCATACGCAGCCACTTCTTGGATGTTGATGGCCGCTATATTGGATGGAGCATCGCAGCCACGGTAATAGCATCCGCTGACATTCCTTATCCTTGCCACGTGACGTTCAAGGCCTATACGAGCGGTTTTGATGATGAGATCACGATTTTCGATGGCCCGCATCGTGAAGAAGTGCAGTTCAGGCATGTGGTGGCTGTGAAGGTGCTGTGGACGCTGGAGCTTTGCCTCAAACTGGACGGAATGTGCTATTATTCCCACTCTTTCAAGGCTGGGGTCGACTCGAAACCTGTCAAGTTCGGACCCATGAAAGCGCTGGTGGTTTGGTCCGTCATGAACCGGCACAGGTTCTGGTGGTGATGGTTAGTGCTTGAGAATACTACTAGTCTGTTAGAAATAGCTATGAAGCACACTAATTAGCTGTTGCTTTAGCGCCTTCAGTTAATTATTAATGAGGTGTCCTCTATCTATGTCTTCTTTGACTTTGCGTCAATTATCGAGGTTTCTTCTGCTCTGCTCTCTGCTCTAATTTTTAGCAATGAAGAATGTGGAATGTACTGATTGAGAACTACTGGTCTACTTGCGCGCTTTAAATTATGGACACACATCTTCTAGCCTCATGTAGTCAAGCTTTTAAGCATGACTCTATGATGAGGACATCCCTACCTCACTACTACCTCCATCATTACCAACTGAAGATGACCTGCTGTGAAGTTCAAGTCCAATGAAGTCAGGATTGGACCAATGACACGAGCTCGTGCGAAGCTACTTAAACAACAGGTGAACTTGTTTCTAAACGATACTTTGATTGATGAGAACTTTATACTACCTAAGTCCTATTACTTGTGTATCATCAGGTATCAAGAGGAGACGAGCATCGCACGAGGAGGAGAGGAGCAGCTGGACGTGAAGATGGCGTGAAGCTGGACATGGAGCTGGACATGAAGATATCTCATGGACGCGCGAGGGAGGAGCGGGAGGAATGCGCGAGAGGAGAAGAAGAAGATCAGCCCGGTCCAACCCGGTCAGACCGGGCCCGACGGACCGCCCGGTTACAGCACCGGTCGGCCGGGCCCCGACCGCCCACCCGGTCCCAGTCCGGTTGACGCTGCCACCGGGCGCCAACCGGACGATTTCTGCGACGTTTCCGGTTGCAGCACCCGGTCGACCGGACCACGACCGGCCCGTCCGGTCAGCCCGTTGACCGGATCCCACCGGACAAGTCGAGTCTGTCTCGACCAGATCTATTCTGGGTCGGTTTTACTTGTATTTTTCGACCAGAACTCGTCCCGGCCTATATAAGTGCCTTGGACGACCCCTAGCTGCTTTAGACCACGTTTAAGATAAACCCTAGTTCTTAGTTGTTTGCTCTGCAAAACTATTGAATTCCCTACACCATATTGCTTGATATTGTGTAGATCTTTAAGTCTTGTGTGATCTGCTGTTCCATTGGGAATTAGACGGTTGCAACTTACCGCTTCGTGGTCGGCGGCTACGTGCGCAAGTGTGTGGAGTTGCGAATATCTTGCAGGGTTGAGAGTTGTTGCATTGGCGACAGGGACCAATCGAGAGATCTCGTTGACTACATCGTCGTGTTCCTCCGCTGCTATCATCCCGTGATCATCATCACCACCGTTGTGCTTACTGAGAAGATCGGGCCACCCCTTATCATCTTGGTATCAGATTTCCAGTTTCCTCGGTAAGCCATCCACAATCCACCCCATAGTTGAGTTGTGAGTGTTTTCCTATCCAGAAAAAGCCAAAAAAAAATTAGGGTTAGGGTTTGCCATAGCCATAGATTGCACTAATTTCGAGTTTTAGTTGCTTTCGTAGTTGTTTTTGCGTACCTTTATCTTTCGTCTAGTAGAATTGTTAGGGTTTGTGTTTTCTCTATCATCTAGTTTATCTTCTAGTGTTAGTTTTGTTACTCCGAGTCCACATAGCGTACAGTGTGCTTGTTCCCAACCATAGACACAGCCTTTCGATATACATGACTAGGAACTTCCCCAGAAGAGACTAGTTTTACCGCTCGACAGGCTGCTCATTAGGGTTTTGGTGCTTTGCATATCTTGTTGGCCGTGTTATCAAGGAGTTGAGTCATAAAATCAAAAAAAAAAGAAAACAGAAAAGAAGCAAAAAGAGCTACATAGCTGCGTGTGTTACAAAAAGAAAAGTGTGTGCTAGTTGAAATCAAGTGAAAGGCCTAAGTTTTCTTTACTGCATCCGTAGTTGAGCAATCTTGTGCCTGTCTCATTGAGCTTTGCTAGCGTCTCTCTTGTGCATTGCAACCTTTCCTCCATATAGTTGCATTGCCCCATTATATCGCCTTGTGTGAGTATCTTTGGTTGTCTACAGCGCTAGAGCTTGTTATTGGTGCAAATAGTTAGCCTACCTACAGCCCCACATATACCTGCTTTGTCGTGTGATTGTTCTTATACCCTTGATATTCGCTTCGCTACATCCGTGCACTAGTTGTTACTACAAGTGGTAAGCAACACTAATTTACTTTGGAACGGTAAGATTTCCTTTTCTTATCAGTTTTGAGTGAGTTGTGAGAGTACCACCATATATTTTTGATTTAGTGCACTAACCTACTAATCATGTCTGCTAGTGATAATAAGATTGTTAACGAGGAAAACAAGAATTCGGCAGATATCATCACATGGAGGGAGTATGAAGCTCTTCGTAATGAGATGCGACGTGAATTCCGCACTAAGGATGATGAGCTTAAGAGTACAATTGACGAGATCAAACAAACGCTGGATGCTACTAATGTCACCGTCACGGGATTGTCTGATCAAATGACGGATATACAGCGCAATATTGCGGATATGCGTCTCGCTATTGAGAACTTGACTGCACAACAACAACAACAACAAGAAGATGATGAAGATCCTGAGCTTGAAGATGACGCACACAATGCTCGTGGTGCGCCTCGTGGTCATCGTCCTCGTGGCTGGGTTCCACTTGGCCGCAATGGTCGTGGACAAGATGAAGAAGATGGATTGGGTAAGCCTAAGTTTTCCATACCCAAGTTTGAAGGAGGAGCTGATGTTGAAGAATACCTCACTTGGGAGCTCAAGATTGAGAAATTATGGAGCCTACATCCACACTACTCTGAAGATAGGAAGATCAAGCTTGCGTCTTCTGAATTTGATGGTTATGCATTGCGTTGGTGGGATTCTTTGGTTCGTAACCTCGACGAAGATGGTGCACAACCTATCCGTACATGGCGTGCTATGAAAGAGGCAATGACTTCTCGTTTTGTGCCTACAAATTACATGCGGAATATATTTGATAAGCTAACACTATTGAGGCAAGGTGTGAAGACTGTTGATGAGTACTACATGGAGATGGAGATGCTTATGCAGCGTGGTCGTGTCCGTGAGTCTGTCGAGATGACAATGCAGCGTTTTCTGAATGGACTGAAGTATGATGTTAAAGGCATTGTTCGTCATTACACCTACACCAATATGAATCAATTGTTACATCATGCAAGAGAAGCTGAATCACAGTTGGCTGAAGAAGCAAAGGTTAAGGGACGTGCTACGGGAGCTGGGCATTTTACACCCCGCGCGCCCTCTACAGCGTCGGCGCCTTCGACGCGCTCCGCTCCTTACTCTACTCCGCCTAGCAAACTGGTCTCCAATGTATCTAATGCAAAGAAGTCCAAATCTGCTGCAAGTGAGTGGTTCGTGTGTCTACAACGCGCAACCGCGATATGCTTTGCCATACATGTGGTGGCAAGGGTCACTTCAAGAGAGATTGTCCTAACCGCAAAGTCATGTTTATCAATGAGGACAATGAGTATGAGACTGGAGATGATGTTGATCCAAATGCTCCAGACAATGATGACTATGACACCGATGGTGAAGATGCATATCCTTCCGATGCTCGCACCATTGTTGTGTCGCAGCGTGCTCTTAATGTGTTGCCTAGTGCATCTACTCAGCGCTGCAATTTGTTCCAAACCAAAACTTTAGTTGGTCCTGACAAGGCTTGCAAGGTCATTATTGATGGCGGGAGTTGCCGCAATTTAGCAAGCAAGGAGTTATGTACCAAGCTGAAGTTGAAGTATCTACCGCACCCGCATCCATATTATATTCAGTGGTTGAGCGACAATGGTGAGATGAAGGTAAACCACATGGTGCGTGTTGAATTTGTGATTGGACCGTATAAGGATTGCATTGATTTTGATGTGGTTCCTATGACGGTTTGTCACCTCTTATTGGGTCGGCCTTGGCTCTATGACCGTTCTGTGCAACACAATGGCCGTGCCAATACATATCACTTGGAGTACAAGGGCAAGAAAATTAACTTACAGCCTATGTCACCACAACAAATTGTCAATGAGTCTCGTCAGAAGATTGAAGTGAATTTGGAGGATGCACCTCTAGATAGGCGAGAGAATTGTAATGTCGTGAGTGATATAACGAAAAGTGAGAGAGTGAATTCCTTAGTCTCATTAGCCACCAAAGAAGACATGAGAGAATTTAGCGAGGATCCTACGGCCATGCCTCTTGTGCTTTTGTACAGGGGTACGGTTTTGGTTTCTAACGACATGACCCCTCTTCCTCTTGGTGTTTCTAATGTTTTGCAGGAATTCGGCGACGTGTTTCCGGAGGAGGTACCCGCAGGACTACCACCATTGCAAGGTATTGAGCATCAAATTGACTTGATTCCCGGAGCATCGCTGCCCAATAGGGCGCCATATCGCACTAATCCCGAAGAGACGAAGGAGATACAGAAGCAAGTACAAGCGCTACTCGACAAAGGTTATATTCGCATAAGCCTTAGTCCTTGTGCTGTTTCTGTTATTCTAGTTCCTAAGAAAGATGGTACTTGGCGTATGTGCGTAGATTGTAGAGCTATAAACAACATTACTATTCGATATCGTCATCCTATTCCCGTTTAGAGGATATGCTAGATGAATTGAGTGGTGCTGTAAAATTGATTTGCGTAGTGGCTATCATCAAATTAGGATGAAAGAAGGGGATGAGTGGAAAACAGCCTTTAAAACAAAATTTGGTTTATATGAGTGGTTAGTAATGCCTTTTGGGTTAACTAATGCACCTAGCACTTTCATGAGACTTATGAACCATGTTTTGCGTGAATTTATTGGCAAATTTGTGGTTGTGTATTTTGATGACATATTAATTTACAGCCGCAATGAATCTGATCATACTATACATATTCGACATGTTTTGCAAGTGTTGCGTGATAATCAACTCTATGGTAATCTTGATAAGTGCACATTTTGCAAAGATAAGGTCATATTTCTAGGGTTATGTTGTCTCTAAGCATGGAGTAGAAGTAGATGTGTCTAAAATTGAAGCTATTCAAAATTGGCCTACTCCCATGAATGTGAGTCAAGTAAGAAGTTTTCATGGTCTAGCTGGGTTTTATCGTAGATTTGTGCCCAACTTTAGTACTATTGCTGCACCTTTGAATGATTTGACTAAAAAGGGTGTTGTTTTTGAGTGGGGCGCAGCCAAGATCATGCTTTTGATGAACTTAAGAGATTGTTAACTTCTGCACCGTTGCTTGCACTTCCTGATTTCAATAAGCAATTTGAGATTGAATGTGATGCTAGTGGTATTGGAATTGGTGGTGTGTTGATGCAAGAGGGTCGCCCAATTGCATATTTTTCTGAGAAACTTTCTGGTGCTAAGTTGAACTATCCTATATATGATAAAGAATTGTATGCTTTAATTAGAGTTCTTGAGGTTTGGCAACATTACTTGTGGCCAAAAGAGTTTATCATACATTCTGATCATGAAGCTTTGAAATACCTGAAAGCCCAATCTACTTTGCATAAGCGTCTAGCTAAGTGGGTTGAGTTTATTGAGTCTTTTCCATACATTATTAAGCATAAGAAGGGAAAAGATAATATTGTTGCTGATGCTCTATCTAGGAAGATTATGTTATTAACTCAACTTGATGTTAAAATTCCTGGTTTAGAGATTCTATGTGATTTGTATGCTACTGATCATGATTTTGCTAAACTATATCGCTTATGTGCTCTTGGTAAAGCATGGGAAAAAATATCACATACATGATGGGTTCTTGTTTAGGGCTAACAAACTATGTGTTCCAGAATCGTCTGTGCGTTTGCTCTTATTGCAGGAATCACATGCTGGAGGTTTGATGGGTCACTTTGGGCGTGAGAAGACGCTACTCATGCTAGCTGACCACTTTTATTGGCCAAAGATGAGGCGGGACGTGGATAGATATGTGAGGAGATGCATTACTTGCAACAAGTCCAAGTCCAAGCTGAAGCCTCACGGTTTGTATACTCCTTTACCGGCACCTACTACACCATGGGAGGATATTAGTATGGATTTTGTGTTGGGTTTTCCGCGTACTAAGAGAGGCCATGATTCTATATTTGTGGTAGTGGATAGATTCTCTAAGATGTCACATTTTATTGCCTGCCACAAGAGCGACGATGCGTCGCATATTGCTAACCTGTTTTCAGGGAGATTGTACGTCTACATGGAGTCCCAAAGACTATTGTTTCTGATCGTGACGTGAAGTTTATGAGCTACTTCTGGAAGACGCTTTGGAGAAAGCTGGGGAAGCTGCTGTTCAGCACTACTTGTCATCCCCAAACGATGGTCAAACTGAAGTGGTGAATAGAACATTGTCACAACTGTTGAGATCCATGATCAAGAAGAACCTGAAGGAGTGGGAAGAGTGTTTGCCACATGTGGAGTTTGCTTACAACAGGGCGGTACATTCTACCACGGAGCTATGTCCTTTTGAGGTGGTGTATGGTTTCAAACCCATTACTCCACTTGACTTGTTGCCTTTGCCCATACATGAGAGAGTTAATATGGAGGCATCAAAGAGGGCAGATTATGTGAAGAAGATTCATGAGAAGACTAAAGAGTTGATTGAGAAGAAAGGCAAGAGCAATGCTGCAAGAATGAATAAGAAGAGCAAAGAGATGTTGTTCAAGCCTGGTGATTTGGTCTGGGTACATTTTCGCAAGGATAGGTTCCCGAAGCTGAGAAAGTCTAAGTTGAAGCCTCGTGGTGATGGTCCTTACAAAGTGCTTGCCAAGATCAATGATAATGCATACTCGATAGATCTTCCAGAGGATGAGTTTGGTGTCAGTAATTCTTTCAATGTTGCTGATTTGACACCATATGACGGAGAAGACCTTGGAGCGTCGGGGTCGACGCCTTTTGAAGGGGGGGGGGGAGATGATGAGGACATCCCTACCTTACTACTACCTCCGTCATTACCAACTGAAGATGAACCTGCTGTGAAGTTCAAGTCCAATGAAGTCAGGATTGGACCAATGACACGAGCTCGTGCGAAGCTACTTAAACAACAGGTGAACTTGTTTCTAAACGATACTTTGATTGATGAGAACTTTATACTGCCTAAGTCCTATTACTTGTGTATCATCAGGTATCAAGAGGAGACGAGCATCGCACGAGGAGGAGAGGAGCAGCTGGACGTGAAGCTGGACATGGAGCTGGACATGAAGATATCTCATGGACGCGCGAGGGAGGAGCGGGAGAGAGAGAAGAAGAAGATCAGCCCGGTCAAAGCCGGTCGGACCGGGCCTGACCGGCACATGACACGGCCGATCGGCGGGCCCCGATCGCCCACCCGGTCCCGGTCCGTTGACGCTGCCTCGCGGCGCCAACCGGATTTCTCGACGTTTCCTTTGGCCGGTCGACCGGACCACGAGACGGCCCGTCCGGTCACCAGCCCGGTTGACCGGATCCTGCACCGGACAAGTCCGAGTGTCTCGACAGATCTATTCTGGGTCGGTTTTACTTGTATTTTTCGACCAGAACTCGTCCCGGACGCCTATATAAGTGCCTTGGACGACCCCCTAGCTGCTTTAGACCACGTTTAAGATAAACCCTAGTTCTTAGTTGTTTGCTCTGCAAAACTATTGAATTCCCTACACCATATTGCTTGATATTGTGTAGATCCTGTTTAAGTCTTGTGTGATCTGCTGTTCCATTGGGAATTAGACGGTTGCAACTTACCGCTTCGTGGTTGGCGGCTACGTGCGCAAGTGTGTGGAGTTGCGAATATCTTGCAGGGTTGAGAGCTGTTGCATTGGACCAATCGAGAGATCTCGTTGCGTCATACAAGTTATCATCCACTACATCGTCGTGTTCCTCCGCTGCTATCATCCCGTGATCATTATCACCACCGTTGCTTACTGAGAAGATCGGGCCACCCCTTATCACTCTAAATCGCTGTCACTGGCAACATCAGATAACTTCGTTGTTCACATTTATCTCATTCACTACAATGTCTATACTGTAGCATCAACCGTCTCGGGGCAATACTTGCACTGATTCAGGAACTACTTGACAACCAACTATTTGATCATCTAATCCCATGCGGACATGACTGCTATTGGTTACAGTGAGGATGATGTAATTTATCACTAAAGTTATTCCTGGACATAGAATCTAGTTGCTACATTAAATCTAATGTCATTTGAATGTCATTCCTCTTGTTTCAGATGAAACATTACATATGTAAACTTTAGTGAGAAGAGGTACTGTGGTGACCCTGCATACCACTGCATGTTGTAGTATGCCAGTCGTTGATATAACATTCACGAAGTACCAATCCGCAAATATTACATCCCTCAGAGTAGTACAACAGAACATAGCTGGTCCATAACTCATTCATTTATTATTACAAACCATATATATACATCATCACGGAGTTCCTCCTGGGTCTGGAGAGGAATACTCCTGGGTTCCAGGTGAACCCAACTTAGCTTACAATATAAGAGTCTCAGCAGGTTATACATTTATTTTCAACGAGCAGTTAAGTACTAGAGTGTTCGTACTGATCGGTTCTCACTACTACTACTCTACTCTAGGTTTGTTCTCCCTCGGTGTTGTCTCCGCCTCCATAGACTATGAGGTAGTCTAATCCTTCTACACCTCCGGAGAGGTCTAGTTCTTCGTAGCAGATCCCATCTGCTCCTTCTGGGTCGTTGTTGTCCTCCTCAAGACGATTCAGGCAATCTAAGCAGGGGATTTAAGAGTGGTATGAGTACGAGCGTACTCAACAAGTTTATATTAGGAAAGAGGTGTTTAATGCACTATCTACGATACCGGACCAGAAAGTCTGATACCATGCAGGTTTTGATAACCATTTCTTCAAAAGGTTGCTTTTATTAATAAGAGCTATGTCCGTCAGCCTTCACCGGTTGACTAGAACTTCATGGAGTTCCTTTCCGGCAGCGTTCGCAGTCCAAACCCGGAACAGGGTGACGGTCACGATTCATTACACTCTGCAGAGGTGTGTTGCTTTACCCATAAGAGATCTTAACCTTGGTGCCAACCGGGCTTTCCCGTCCACACTTCCAATGGTGTGAGGCCCGGTATAAGGTCCTAGCCGTTCATATTCCTCCGCTACCTCGCACACCCACCCTTTGTTGCAATTCCGACCTTGGGTCCTCGCCGGTCGCGTATCCATAGGATACCATCCGACCTCGACTACTATCAGGTTTCTCGACCCGATACCTTCGCCGGTCGTTGCAACCCATCATAGACCGCATTACCGTGAGGACTTAGGGCTCCCCAACCACTCCGCTTGTCCCTCAGGATTCAAGTGACTTAGGTAAGCGCATCCGTTGATGTACGAGAGGTGGAAATACAATTGGCTACTCCGTCCCACTCCAGATCTTATGGTTAACACGAGTTTTACGGCACAAGAATCACTGGACGATATTTGTTGTTAATCCTAGATGGATATAAACCCTTGCAATGGAACCTCCACCATATCAACACATACCTTGGTTCCATTGCCCACCACTTAGTCATATTCATAGTTATGAAAACAGTCTTTTGATTTTCATGCAAGAGTGATAACTATAGTACTTTGCAAGTAATTTGGTAAAAATACTCAAATGACATGAGCAAGCGATGAACTTGCCTGGCAAATGCGATGTAATGCAGTTGGATGCTTTGGATTGACCCTGATCCTCTGTTTCTGAAAGAAGCATCATTGTCCGATAAGGGCAATGGTTAAAGAAGCAATTATGCATGATTTTGGATTTTAGGGTTTGGTTTTCCCCCTCCCGATGCTTTATTAGTTCATGTCGGAAGTAATTACTAAGAACAATTTAGGGATACTCTGTTTAAAGTAAAATACTACCTTGGAATGTTGCCAAGGTGTTTTTAAAGTCCAAAATAATTTTTATGGACTTATTTTATCATTAAAAATATGGTGTGTTATTTTTAATGATTTTTAATATTTATTCTTTGCCATTAATTATGGTCCAATTTTTATTTGTCTCAAAAATTCCTTTTTATATTTTATTATGATAGAGAATTTTATGCTGAGTAGTTTTCATATTTTTATTTATTTTTTAGAGCTATATTTATTTTATAAGATTCTGAGAAAAACTCACTTAAATTGGTATTTTGGAAATGTCCAAAATAACCCTCGGGCCCACTTGTCAGGCCGCCGAGCTGGTTAGGTTGGACCAGCCCACTAGGCTCGGTCCAACCGACCCAGTCGCTCGCGTCGCTCCTCTCCGCTCCTAACCCTAACTCTCTCCCGTCGCTCTGGCGATCCGCGTCGCCGCCGCCGTCGCCGAATTACCCCGGCCGTCTCCGGCCACCTCTGGCGACGAGATTGGTTGCAAAAGAACGGCCGCTCGACGGCGCACCGATCTGTCCGCGGCGATCTATGCTTCATCGCTGCCACCGTTCGCCCCCCATCTCATCTGCGGCACGCGGCCGCAAGGATCTGCGGCGATACGCCACTCGCCGGCGCCCCTGGTGCTGCGACGTCGCGTGCCCGGCCGTGGTGGTGCGGGCACTGGCCGCCGCTGGTGGCGCTGGTGGCGCGTGGCCGCCGTGGCCGCCATGGCCGCGCTTATTAGCCCGCGTCACCTGTAAGTGCTCATCGCCTCCCCTTCTCTGTTGCCTGTTCTACCTCCTCCTCCTAGCTGAGCTTCGGCCGCCTCTCCTCATGGAGATGTTGTGTCGTGCTGCTATTGTTGTATGCTGCTATTGCGCTCTACTGGCCATGGCCATTGCTTCTGTGGCCATGCCCATGCTTGTGCTGCTTCTCTACTCTTCCTAGCTTATGCGCGTGTGCTCACCCTACTGTTGCGTATTCATGCTTTGCTTACTGTCTCTGTTCACTCTTGTGGTTGTGCATGCTATTATCTATCTAGATGCTCGTCTGAGCATCCCTAGCCAGTGTTGTTGCTTGCTTTCTTGTGCTATGCTATGCCCTGGCTCCTCTAGCACACTACTGTGAGTAGTTCTTGCTTGAAGCAAGTGCCAGTGCTCCTGGTGTGCTATCCCATGTGCTATGATTCATAGAAACTCCCTGTGGAGCATGTTTGTTACTGGGTGGCTTCATCCCTGGATGATTTGTTTTTGTATATACTTGATTTGATTATCTATGTTACAATTGTTCATGTACTGTGACTGATTAGCTCATATGGTTAATGTATTGGTGCTGGGCTGGACTCTAGCATGCTCTGTCATGTGTTAGCAATTCCCTGATGATCATCTGATCATCAGTTGCTTGTGAAGGCTGTTGTTTTATGTTTGTGCCTCACTGCTGCCCTCTTTGGTGTTTGTGTGACACACATACATGTGCTAGTGTGTGCTGGTGCTTGCTCAAGCATCAGCTGATGCTTGCAGTGATCCCTTGGATCAAATGCAAGGTGTTGGTGCTATGATTACTTGTGTGATTCATTTATCTGTTTTACCTTGCTTTAATAGATGGATAAATGATGTGAACTGATTAACAGTAGTGATCTCATGGATGGATTTGATGAGACTAGAGGGATGCCAACCACTGGTTGGGTACCCTAGCTCATACTGAACCCTACTGGGTGATGATGTGATGCTTTAGCAACCCCTTCCTGTGTGGCTTAGGTAGCTGTTGTGACCCTAGCAGGCTTGATCTGCTAGAAAAGGTTGCCCCTACCTCTATTGGATGTATCTATGCACTATTCATGGTAGTCCTCCATGGGCTGTTAGGACATTTGATGTTGAAATAATACTGGATAATTTAATTGTCCAATAATCTGATGGTGTAGCTAGCTATAGGTGTGCTTTATAAATCTGGCTGACTAGACAGGGTCCATCAATGATGGATTCCTTTGGTTATGCCACTGTGTTGGCATAACCAATGTTCCCTTGATGAATCCTTCTAGCTAGGTCACTGGTTTGCTGGCACCATATGGTTTGGCAGCCACATGATGATACAAACAGGGTTTCTACCCTTTTTTCTTCTGTGATGCATGGCATGCTTATTTATGAGAAAGACATGATCTTGCTCAGGCTGTTGGGTGTATACCTCACTCCAGCTCCTAGAATTATGGTTGGTGTAGAGGATTTGCTTCTAGATGGTTGGTTTGCTTGCCCTGCTCCTCCTGGCAAGTCTGTGATGCTTGGTTGATTTCTGGTGGTTGCTGGAATAGGTTGAACAGCTCTGACTGTTCTTCCTGTTCTTGCTGTTCTTGGTGTTCTTACCCTTTTGGAGATTCTGCCGATGAGCTGCTAGGGTTTCTGGCTGTGAAAAGGTTTTATACTGGCCCTCCCTGTGCTCCTTTGGTCGACAACAGTGCATGTTCTGGGATGCTTCTCCCCTGGCTGTGAGTATGTGGAGTGCATGCAGCAACCTGGTTGCTGTTTAGCATGCACACATGCTTTGTGTGCGGCCTGTGTGTGCGTTGGGTACTTGAGCTGGTAAAAGGATCAGCTCGGCAGATCCTGGTCATATCCTCTCCAATTTCTATTGTTTGCTAACCTGCCAAGTGGTTCTACCACTTGGCATAATCTTTGTTTCTCTTCTTTTGTTTTTGTTTTGCAGGGATATAGAAGATGATGAAGATTATCGAGGATTAATGAGGAATCTAGTTTCTAGTTTAGTCATGTGATCATCTTTGTAATTTTTTACTTTCATTTTCATTTTCTTTTTAGTTTCTGCATAGTTTTGTAATATTTATAATTCTATTTGGGATATTGTAATTGACAATGTATTATTTGTGTGAAATCAATAAAGCTCAAGGTTTTTCTATTGAGTTTTTTATATATGTGTTAAATTACTTTATATGCTTAATTATTCAATTGTTTATTGAATTGTCTCAATTTGAATTATGAATACTCAATTGATGTTTAAATTTAAAATTCAAACAAAACTTGTTTGAATTCAATCATGCAACTTAAGTTTGAGAGGTAGGTTATCCCCCTCTCTTCTCGAAAACCCTAATTGACTCAATTGAGATCCAAATTTATCGCACTCTCGAAACCCTAACCCTGTAAGGTGTCGAGAGAGAAACTTGTCCCCCTTCGATGCGGTTTTTGTTTAAAAGCGCGAAATTTCCCAGTTTTACGATGCAATGCACATCCCTTTCTAATTTCTACCCTCGATCGTCTCTAAACCTGGGATATTACAGCCATTCCCCTTAAAGAAAACTTCGTCCGAAGTTGTGGTTGTAATACCTGAACAACTCTAGGTATAATTCCCTTAGATCTTCTTCCTTCTCCCAGGTGGCCTCTCTCTCAGGATGATGCTTCCACTGAATCTTACAGTACTTAATAGCTCGATTCCTGAGTTGTTTCCAATTTTCCTCGAGAATCTTGGCTGGCTTCTCGATATAAGTCAAGTCTGGTTGTAGTTCTAGCTCATCATGTGATACAGGCTCATCTGGAGTCTTCAAACACTTTCTGAGTTGAGATACATGGAATACATTGTGGACTTGGGCTAACCTTCCTGGTAGATCCAACTCAAAGGCTAACCCTCGGTTTTGACTCAGTATTTTGAAAGGTCCGATGTATCTAGGGCTAAGCTTCCCCTTTACTCCGAATCTCTAGAGACCTTTCATCGGACTAACTTTAAGATATACCATGTCTCCTACTTGGGGTTCCCATGTCCTTTTCTTTTGGTCTGCATAGCTCTTCTGTCGGCTTTGAGCTATCTTGAGTCTGTCCCTTATTACATCTATGATCTGTTGTTTCTCTTTCACATAATCTGGGTCAAACTCCTTGCTTGAACCTGCTTCATACCAACAGATGGGTGACCTACACTTTCTTCCGTACAGAGCTTCGAACGGTGCCATCTTAATGCTGCTTTGGTAGCTGTTGTTGTACGAAAACTCTGCTAAAGGTAAGTGTTCTTCCCATGTTCCTCCGAAATCTAGGGCACAAGCCCTAAGCATATATATCTTCTAGTATCTGATTTTTCCTTTTTGTTTGTCCTCCCGTCTGAGGATGATAGGCGGTGCTGTAGTCTAACTTGGATCCTAAAGCTTCATGCAGTTGTTTCCAAAATGCTGGTGTGAACACGGATCCTCGATCGACACTATCTTTTGGGTACTCCACTTACTCACAATCTCTTTGATATAAAGATCGATGAGTTTCTCCCCTTTATCCTGCTGGTTTACTGCTAAGAAATGTGCACTCTTCGTCAACCGGTCCACGATTACCCATATCATATCCTTCTTTTTATTGGTCATGGGTAGTCTGGTGATGAAATCCATTCCAATCTCTTCCCACTTCCATTCTGGGATTGGTAAAGGTTGCAACTGTCCTGCGGGACTTTGATGTTCTGCCCTTCACCCTTTGACAAGTATGGCATTCCGCCACATATTGTGCAATTTCTCTCTTAATGTTATTCCACCAGAATAATTCTTTTAGGTCCATGTACATCTTTGTACTTCCTGGATGAATTGAGTACGGTGTTTGATGTGCCTCTCTGAGTATCACTTCCTAGATCTCATTATTAGCTGGAACACAAATCCTTTTCTGAAACCATAGGGTTCCTGACTCTCCTCGGTGAAATTCTGAAGGTCTTCCTTCATCAATCCTTCGCATCTCCTCCACGATGAATGGATCGTCTAACTGACCCATGATAATCTCATTCCTGAGATTCACATTCAACTCATCTGCTACTTGTAGTGCTGAGAGTCCTTCATGTGCTTCTTTCTCCCAGAGTTGTATCTGTGCTTGGCTAATCTCCTTCTTCAACTCCGGTGGTATTTCTTGTTCAACTCCCCCGATACTCTTGCGACTTAAGGCATCAGCTACAACATTAGCCTTTCCTGGTGTGTAATTGATGGCCAAGTCATAATCTTTTATCAATTCAAGCCATCTTTTCTGCCTCATATTCAATTCCTTCTGAGTGAAGAAGTATTTGAGACTTTTGTGATCAGTGTATAACTCACACTTAGCTCGAGTGCTGCTAGCTCGAGATCATGTGTTGGATAGTTGACTTCATCTGGTCTGAGCTGTCTTGATCCATATGATATGACTTTCCGGTCTTGCATAAGTACACATCCTAGTCCATGCTTAGATGCATCGCAATATACGGTGTAATCCTTACCAACTTCAGGTACTGCTAATACCGGTGTTGTTGTTAACTTTTCTTTTAGAGTCTAAAAACTCTGCTCACATTCTTCTGACCAAACAAACGGTGTGTTCTTTCTTAACAACTTGGTCATTGGTCCTGCGATCTTGGAGAATCCTTCAATGAACCTTCTGTAATAACCTGCCATTCCTAGGAATCCTCGGATCTCCTTGACATTCTTTGGTGCTTCCCATTCTAAGACTGCTGCTACTTTGCTCGGATTTACTGCTATTCCATCCTTACTGATGACATGTCCAAGGAATTCTACTTGATCTAGCCAAAACTCACACTTGCTGAATTTGGCGTAAAGCTGATGTTCTCTCAGTGTTTGCAACACTATCCTGAGATGTTCTGCATGTTCAGCCTTATCTTTTGAGTAAATCAGGATATCATCGATAAACACGATGACAAACTTATCGAGATAAGGCATGAATATCTTGTTCATGAGATTCATGAATATTGTTGGGGCATTGGTTAACCCGAAAGGTACAACTAGGTACTCATGGTGTCCGTACCTTGAAACGAAAGCAGTTTTCGGAACATCCTCCTTCTTGATCTTTATTTGATGATATCCTGACCTCAAGTCGATCTTGAAGAAGACTCCTGCTCCTCTGACTTGATCGAACAGATCTTGGATTCTGGGAAGTGGATATTTATTCTTGATAGTAACATTGTTCAAGTTCCGGTAGTCTCCGCACATCCTTCGGCCTCCATCTCTTTTGTCCACAAATATAACTGGTGACCCCCAAGGTGATATACTTTCCTGAATGAATCCTTTTTGTTCCAAATCATCTAGTTGCTCTTTGAGTTCCTTCAACTCCTTAGGTCCCATCTTGTATGGTGCCTTAGCAATTGGGGTTGTTCCTGGAATGAGATCAATAGTAAACTCTATCTCTCGGTCAGGTGGCATTCCAGGTAACTCTGTTGGAAATACATCTTGGAATTCATTGACAATTGGAATGTCCTCGAGTTTCACCTCCTTCATGCTGTTCAACTTCAACTCAACCTCAATCTGAGTGTGCTTGTCTCCTTGATAAATGATTCTACCTCCATCTGGGATTTTCAGAGACACTGTCTTATTGGCACAATCTATCAGTGCTCCGTTCTCCTCTAACCAGTTCATACCGAGAATTACATCTATATCTTTCATGGGTAGAACAAACAGGTTTGCGTCGAACGCACATCTACGGATCATAATGACCTGTGCTTCCTTAACGTGGGTAACTAAGATCGTTCCCCCCGCAGATAGTATGGTAATGGGTGTTTCTAATTTAGTGCAATTAATCCCATGTTTGATGATGAATTGCTGAGAAATGAATGAAGTAGTTGCTCCAGTATCAAAAAGTACTTTGCCAGGTGAGTGAGTATCTGAAGCATACCTATTACCGCTTTATCTGAGTTTATCACCTCCTCCAGGCTGGTGCAGTTTAGCTTTCCGAAGGGCTTCTTGCCTTTCCAGTTTCCTCCGGAATTCCCACTTCTGTTCCCACCTCCTCCTGACTGTCCTCCTCCATTCTTTCTCTTGGGGAAGTCTTTCAACATGTGCCCCTCATGGCGACAACCAAAGCGTATTATCCTTGGCCTCTTGCAGTCCTTCGAGAAATGTTCTTTGAGTCCACAGCTACGACAAACTATCAGTGATAGGGATTGATCACTTGGAGCCCTCCTGTTGTAGCTATTGTTGTTGTTGTTGTATCTAGGCTTGAAACTCAAACCAGTGTTAGGCTTGTTGCTGACAAACTTCTTCGGCTCAAATCTGGCCTTCTTCCTCTTTTCCTCTTGCAGCTGTCTGAAATCATCCTCTAGAGTGATGCCTGCATCCACCAACTCTTGAAACTCCGTGGCTCTCAACATCCTAAGCTGAACTTTGAACTGAGGATTCAATCCTCGCATGAACCTTTTCTTCTTCTTGTCCTTGGTGTTGACCTCCTCAACAGCGTACCGGGACAATCCTGAAAACTCCCTGACATAAGTCAGGTAGCTTTATCCTTTTGCTCGAGACTCTCAAACTCTCGATGCTTCAATTCCACAATACTCTCAGGGACATTGGATTCCCTGAACTTCCTTTTGAACTCCTCCCATGTGAACACCTTCCCCGCCGGGTAAACTGCTACGATATTATCCCACCAAGATGCGGCGGGTCCACACAGCAGATGCGTTGCGTATCTGACCTTCTCCAGGTCATTGCATCCAACCGTGTTGAGCTTTCGCTCAGTATCCATCAGCCAATCCTCCGCGTCCATAGGTTCAGGCACGTAGGCGAATGAGATTGGCTTCGTATTCTGGAAGTCTGACAGAGTGACTCCCTGGTTCTCTGGTCTTTCCGCCTTGTTCTGTTGCAGCAGTTCTTGAAAGAACTTATTCTGCTGCTCCATCGTGATCCTTTGCCTCTCCTCCATTATTTGCATGTATTGGAGGAAGTTCTGCTGCGTCATCGGTGGTGGTGGTGGTGGAAACTGATTCCTTGCAGCTTCATCTGCCTCTTCCTTCTGCTTGGCCTCACGCTCGAGGCGATGTGCATCACTCTCCTCGCCCGTCGCTCCCGACATTCCCCCTAGTTCTGCAACACAAAGTGGTACTCATAATTACTCCATGCGCAAGCTTTCTGAGCTCAATCTTGTGCACAGAACTAGTCACACAATGTAAATCAAGAAGCAAATGCAATTCATACCAAACATATACCATGCATATACATACTTAAGCGGTTTATTACAACACTCAGTAGTAGTGTGAGTATGCAAACTCACTTATTGAAGTATAATTACAATTTGTACATATATTACATACTACAATACATGTGGTACTACTGTATTGTAGTCTCGCCTCCAGTGGTAGTCTCTAGTCGTGGCTCACTCCCGGTACATCCCAGGCTTCCATCCAGTTGAACGGGTAGTCCTCCTGACAGAATCTGGGATATATGGTCTCCCCGTCGGCTGATAGTCGGAATCAGAAGACGATCCGAGAGAAAAATCTGTCATCATGAAATGATTATTTAATGAAGCATAATCATCCCATGCAGGATACTCCCCCTTGACTCCATTATAGGCATTCCCTCCATCATTGTCAGACTCAATCACGATAGGATACTCCTCATAGTCTCCCCTACTATAAGGAGGATTCGGGTACTGGTTACTGGCGTATTGGTTTACCTCAGGAGTAACTCTCATTGACTCACTCTCAGTTCCCATATCCGATCCCCAACGCCATCCTGTGGAGTTCTCTATTGGAGTCTCCGAGCGTTGGCGATTCCCGGATTCTTCTCCGCCCTCGTATCCACCTTGTGAGCTACTAGGAAAATACCTAGGTGTGATAGGTGTATTTTGAGGTTCTGGGGTATCTATGTCAATAAAGTCACCAGTTGAGAAAACTGGTGTAGGAACTTTGCTCACCATCGGCTCCTTACCCTTCGCCTCCTCTTTGGGCTCAGTGAACTCATCCAGCATTGTCTCAATCGCCCCCGACAGATGTCGGTTCAGCTGAAATAACAATGACAAGAGGTTCCTGCAGTTATCCATATACTTTGCTGCTTCCGCAGGCTTTCTCTTTGCCAACTTGAAATGATTCAAAGTTGGATCATCATCCTCCTCCATATGAGGAATGTGGGCAAACTCAGAACCTATAAGGTCCTTAGTCTTGTGCTCACGTATGTCGGTAATGGCTTTCATTATGGCTATGTGGTAGGCTGTTCGGATGGTTCTAGCCTCTCCTGCAGGCATCACAACACTCATTCCTAGGGATTCTGGAAGTCGTAATCCTACCCTACACTTCGCCAATACTGTACCATCGTAGTACATGTATTTCATTACTTGGATTTGGGGATCGCACCCAAATTCGAGTAACATTGCACGAAGAATATCAGCGAGTCCTCCGTCGTAATCGTTCAGAGTTGATTCCCTCACTTTCACGTTACGTCCAGAACGTGAACTTGCCATAGTTGGCTGTAGATAAGAAAGAGTATAATATTAGTAATAGTGCATCATAATAGAGATAATAAAGAATTATCGCACTAAAAGATATGATTATTTTATTCTCAAGTGAATAGATACCATATTTTTAGAGAATTCTTTACTAATCCTATTTGACTCCAAGCGTTTTCATCCCATTTACTAGGTTCCAACCTAAGGTCAAAGCTTTTGCTCTGATACCAACTGTGGTGACCCACATACCTGCATGTTGTAGTATGTCAGTCGTTGATATAACATTCACGAAGTACCAATCCGCAAATATTACATCCCTCAGAGTAGTACAACAGAACATAGCTGGTCCATAACTCATTCATTTATTATTACAAACCATATATATACATCATCACGGAGTTCCTCCTGGGTCTGGAGAGGAATACTCCTGGGTTCCAGGTGAACCCAACATAGCTTACAATATAAGAGTCTCAGCAGGTTATACATTTATTTTCAACGAGCAGTTAAGTACTAGAGTGTTCGTACTGCTCGGTTCTCACTACTACTACTCTACTCTAGGTTTGTTCTCCCTCGGTGTTGTCTCCGCCTCCGTAGACTATGAGGTAGTCTACTCCTTCTACACCTCCGGAGAGGTCTGGTTCTTCGTAGCAGATCCCATCTGCTCCTTCTGGGTCGTTGTTGTCCTCCTCAAGACGATTCGGGCAATCTAGCAGGGGATTTAAGAGTGGTATGAGTACGAGCGTACTCAACAAGTTCATATTAGGAAAGAGGTGTTTAATGCACTATCTACGATACCGGACCAGAAAGTCTACCATGCAGGTTTCGATAACCATTTCTTCAAAAGGTTGCTTTTATTAATAAGAGCTATGTCCGTCAGCCTTCACCGGTTGACTAGAACTTCATGGAGTTCCTTTCCGGCAGCGTTCACAGTTCCAAAACCCGGAACAGGGAGTGACTGGTCACGATTCATTACACAGAGGTGTGTTGCTTTACCCATAAGAGATCTTAACCTTGGTGCCAACCGGGCAGCTTTCCCGTACACACTTCCAATGGTGTGAGGCCCGCTATAAGGTCCTAGCCGTTCATATTCCTCTGCTACCTCGCACACCCACCCTTTGTTGCAATTCCGACCTTGGGTCCTCGCCGGTCAGCGTATCCATAGGATACCATCCGACCTCGACTACTATCAGGTTTCTCGACCGATACCTTCGCCGGTCGTTGCAACCCATCATAGGCATTACCGTGAGGACTTAGGGCTCCCCAACCACTCCGCTTGTCCCTCAGGATTCAAGTGACTACGGTAAGCGCATCCGTTGATGTACGAGAGGTGGAAATACAATTGGCTACTCCGTCCCACCAGATCTTATGGTTAACACGAGTTTACGGCACAAGAATCACTGGACGACATTTTTTGTTAATCCTAGATGGATATAAACCCTTGCAATGGAACCTCCACCATATCAACACATACCATGGTTCCATTGCCCACCAATTAGTCATATTCATAGTTATGAAAATAGTATTTTGATTTTCATGCAAGAGTGATAACTATAGTACTTTGCAAGTAATTTGGTAAAAATACTCAAATGACATGAGCAAGCGATGAACTTGCCTGGCAACTGCGATGTAATGTAGTTGGATGCTTTGGATTGACCCTGATCCTCTGTTTCTGAAAGAAGCATCATTGTCCGATAAGGGCAATGGTTAAAGAAGCAATTATGCATGATTTTGGATTTTAGGGTTTGGTTTTCCCCCTCCCGATGCTTTATTAGTTCATGTCGGAAGTAATTACTAAGAACAATTTAGGGATACTCTGTTTAAAGTAAAATACTACCTTGGAATATTGCCAAGGTGTTTTTAAAGTCCAAAATAATTTTTATGGACTTATTTTATCATTAAAAATATGGTGTGTTATTTTTAATGATTTTTAATATTTATTCTTTGCCATTAATTATGGTCCAATTTTTATTTGTCTCAAAAATTCCTTTTTATATTTTATTATGATAGAGAATTTTATGCTGAGTAGTTTTCATATTTTTATTTATTTTTTTAGAGCTATATTTATTTTATAAATTTCTGAGAAAAACTCACTTAAATTGGTATTTTGGAAATGTCCAAAATACCCCTCGGGCCCACTTGTCAGGCCGCCGAGCTGGTTAGGTTGGACCAGCCCATTGGGCTCGGTCCAACCGACCCAATCGCTCGCGTCGCTCCTCTCCGCTCCTAACCCTAACTCTCTCCCGTCGCTCTGCGATCCGTGGTCGCCGCCGCCGTCGCCGAATTACCCCGGCCATCTCCGGCCACCTCTGGCGACGAGATTGGTCGCAAAAGAACGGCCGCTCGACGGCGCACCGATCTGTCCGCGGCGATCTATGCTTCATCGCCGCCACCGTTCGCCCCATCTCATCTGCGGCACGCGGCCGCAAGGATCTGCGGCGATACGCCACTCGCCGGCGCCCCTGGTGCTGCGACGTCGTCGTGGCCGGCCGTGGTGGTGCTGGGCACTGCGGCGTTGCCGTGGCCTGGCCTGGCGCTGCCGTGCCCCGGCGTGTGCCTCCGTGGCCGCCATGGCCGCGCTTATTAGCCCGCGTCACCTGTAAGTGCTCATCGCCTCCCCTTCTCTGTTGCCTGTTGATACGTCTCCAACGTATCTATAATTTCTATTGTTCCGTGCTAGTTTTATAACAATTCCTACATGTTTTGTTCACACTTTATATCGTTTTGATGCATTTTCCGGAACTAACCTATTAACGAGATGCCGAAGTGCCAGTTCCTGTTTCTGTTGTTTTTGGTTCCAGAAATCCTACAAAGGAAATATTCTCGGAATTGGACGAAATCAAGGCCCACGATCTTATATTTCCACGAAGCTTCCAGAACACCGGAGAGGGACCAGAGGGAGGCCCAGCCCCCACACGCCATGGCGGCGCGGCCAGAGGGGGGGGGGCGCCCCCCTACTGTGTGGGCCCCCCAGAACCCTTCCGACTCTGACTCTTTGCCTATATAAGCCTTCCTGACCTAAATCCTCGACATCGATAAGCCACGGGACGAGAAAAGTTACGCAGCCGCCGCCATCGCGAAGCCAAGATTCGGGGGACAGAAGTCTCTGTTCCGGCACGCCGCCGGGACGGGGATTGCCCCGGAAGGCATCTCCATCGACACCACCTCCATCTCCATCAATGCTGTCTCCCATGATGAGGAGGGAGTAGTTCTCGAGGCTAAGGGCTGTACCGGTAGCTATGTGGTTAATCTCTCTCTCGTACTTCAATACAATGATCTCATGAATTTCCTTGCATGATTGAGATCCATATGATGATCTTTGTAATTTAGATGTAGTTATGTTATTCAAGTGGATTTTACTTATGTGATCTCCGGAGACTCCTTGTCCCACGTGTGTAAAGGTGACAGTGTGTGCACCGTGTGGGTTTCTTAGGCTATATTTCATAGAATACTTTTTCACTGGGTTATGATTTGAGTTGGATGTCTCTATGAAATTGTGGTGTGTTAGTACCTCCTATGAATGCTCAAAGTGACAGCATGGGGTGTTTATTAGTACTTGGGAATGTATCTTTAAGGTTTGCTTTTGCATCCCTACATGGTGAATTAGTGTTCGTTATCCAGCCAGAGAGTAATTCAGAATAGCTTAATGAAGTGCTTATATTTATATTCAATTATGATTGCATTGTTGAGAGTGTCCACTAGTGAAAGTATGATCCATAGGCCTTGTTTCTAAGCATTGAAACACCGTTTCCAACAAGTTCTGCTACATGTTCGCTTGCTGCAATATTTATTTCATATCGCAATTACTGTTTACCACCATCTATACCACATGTGTTTTACTATCTCTTCGCCGAACTAGTGCACCTATACATCGACAAGTGTATTAGGTGTGTTGGGGACACAAGAGACTTCTTGTATCTTAATTGCAGGGTTGCTTGAGAGGACTATCTTTGACCTCTACCTCCTGAGTTCGATAAACCTTGAGTGATTCACTTAAGGGAAACTTGCTGTTCTACAAACCTCTGCTCTGGAGGCCCAACACTGTCTACAAGAATAGAAGCACACGTAGACATCAAGCTATTTTTTGGCGCCATGGCCGGGGAGGTAAGGTAAAAGGTATTCACATCCTCCGACTACTAAGCTATTTCCTAGCATTGTTGTCGGTGTGTGAGTGCTCGAAGCTATCTCCTTTAGACTCTGCAATTATCTTTTTGTTTCTTGTTTTTATTTTCACTAGTTAGGCTTAATGGAAAACAACAAAAAAATTAGAGATCTTTATGAACTATATCTTGAATTAGGACATGAGGTGTTTGAAGAGAAAATTAAAAAACCCATGGAACTTTGTTTGCAAAATAGTTGTAGCAATGTTATTAGCATGAACTCTTTGAACACCATTATTGCTAAAGCTATGGAAGAATTTAAGCTTGGGGAAGCTGGTTGTGATATTTTTAGTCCCCCAAGCATGGAGGAGAAATTTTACTTTGATGATACTTTACCTCCTATATATGATGTTTGCAATGATGAATATGATATTTTCAGCCCACCTACTATTGAGGAGAAAATTAATTATGATTACAATATGCCTCCTATATATGATGATTATGGTGATGAGAATAATAATGATAGCTATCTTATTGAATTTGCTCCCACTACAATTAATAGTAATGCTTATGTGAAGAGTAATAATTTTATGCATGTAGCTCATGACAAGAATGTTGTATGTGATAGTTATATTGTTGAGTTTGTTCATGATGCTACTGAAAGTTATTATGAGAGAGGGAAACATGGTTATATGCATCTTAATAATATTAAGTTTCCCCTTTATGTTGAGAATCTTGAAATTGCCCTTGTGTTGTTTTCTATGCTTGCCACTTTGTTCTTCATGAATTTATTTGTGTATAAGATTCCTTTTCATAGGAAGTGGGTTAGGCTTAAATGTGTTTTAAATTTGCTTCTTGATGCTCTCTTTTGCTTCAACTCTTATTTCTTGCGAGAGTATCATTAAAATTACTGAGCCCATCTTAATGGCTATAAAGAAAGAACTTCTTGGGAGATAACCCATGTTTTATTTTACTACTGTTTTGTTGTGTCTTGGAAGTTGTTACTACTGTAGCAACCTCTCCTTATCATATTTTTGTGCCAAGTAAAATCTCTATGGTAAAGTTGATGCTAGATTTGGATTGCTGCGCAGAAACAGAATTGTTGTCTGTCACGAATTTGCGCAGAATTCTCTGTAAAAAATCAAAAAAATATGCCAATTTACGTGCGTGATCCTCAGATATGTACGCAACTTTCATTAGTTTTGAGTTTTTCCATCTGAGCAAGTTAAGTGTCTCTGTAAAATTCGTCTTTACGGACTGTTATGTTTTGACAGATTCTGCCTTTTATTTCGCATTGCCTCTTTTGCTATGTTGAATGGATTTATTTGTTCCTTTAACTTTCAGTAGCTTTGTGCAACGTCCTGAAGTTTTAAGAATGATTGTGTCACCTCTGAACATGTGAATTTTGATTATGCACTAACCCTCTAATGAGTTTGCTTTAAGTTTGGTGTGGAGGAAGTTTTCAAGGGTCAAGAGAAGAGGATGATATACTATGATCAAGAAGAGTGAAAGGTCTAAGCTTGGGGATGCCCCGTGGTTCATCCCTGCATATTTCAAGAAGACTCAAGCATCTAAGCTTGGGGATGCCCAAGGCATCCCCTTCTTCATCGACAACTTATCAGGTCACTTCTAGTGAAACTATATTTTTATTCCATCAAATCTTATGTACTTTACTTGGAGCGTCTGTGTGCTTTTATTTTCGTTTTGTTATTTTCATTCTCTGAATAAATTCATGCTCATATGGGAGAGAGACACGCTCCGCTTTTTCATATGAACACTAGTGTTCTTCATTCTTACTTTTAATGTTCAAGGGCGAAAGTTGATCGCTTCACTTGTTGCTATTTGGTTGGAATCAGAAAATGCTTCATATGGTTTGGAATAACTTGAAACTTGGCAATTGTTTTGAGCTCTCATAGATCATGTTTAAGCACTTTCATCATGTAGTTTAATCTATTAGTGGAGAACTACCGTAGAGCTTGTTAAAATTTGGTTTGCATGATTGGTCTCTCTAAGTCTAGATATTTTCGGTAAAGTGTTTGAACAACAAGGAAGACAATGTAGAGTCTTATAATGCTTGCAATATGTTCTTGTGTAAGTTTTGTGTACCTGTTCATACTTGTGTTTGCTTCAGACAACCTTGCTAGCCCAAACCTTGTACGAGAGGAAATGCTTCTCGTGCATCCAAACACCTTGAGCCAAAACCCATGCCATTTGTGTCCACCATATCTACCTACTATGTGGTATTTTTCTGCCATTCCAAAGTAAATTACTTGAGTGCTTCCTTTAAAATTTCATTCCTTTATCTTTGCAATATATAGCTCATGGGACAAATAGCTTAAAAACTATTGTGGTGATGAATATGTAGTTATGTGTCTTAGTTCTTATAAGTTGCTTATTGAGCGGTAACCATGTTTCTGGGGACGCCATCAACTTTTTACCTTTGTTGGATTTCATGTGAGATGATATGCATGTTCGTCTTGTCTGAAGTAAGGGTGATTTTCATGATCAAATGGTTTGAGTATGCATATTGTTAGAGAAGAACATTGGGCCGCTAACCAAAGCCATGTATCATGGTGGAAGTTTCAGTTTGGACATACAACCTCAATCTCTTATGAGAATATTATCTGTTGTTGAATGCTTATGCATTAAAAGAGGAGTCCATTATTTGTTGTCTATGTTGTCCCGATATGGATGTCCTAAGTTGAGATCTGTTAAAAACGAGAAATCAAATGCAATTGATCTCCTAGGACCTTTGTACAGGCGGCATAGAGGTACCCCTTTGTGACACTTGGTTGAAACATATGTCATGCAATGATAATCCGTGTTAATCCAAGCTAATTAGGACAAGGTGCGAGCACTATTAGTACTCTATGCATGATGCTTGCAACTTGTAGGAAGTATTATGCATAGCACATATGAATTATTACTACCGTTGACAAAATTGTTTCTATGTTTTCAAAATAAAAGCTCTAGCACAAAAATAGTAATCCATGCTTCCCTGCGAAGGGCCATTCTTTTACTTTATGTTGAGTCAGTCTACCTACTTCTTTCTTAGAAGCAAACACTTGTATTAGTTGTGTGCATTGATTCTTACATGTTTACTTATTTCACTTGTTATATTACTCTATGTTGACAATTATCCATGAGATATACATGTTACAAGTTGAAAGCAATTGCTGAAACTTAATCATCCTTTGTGTTGCTTCAATGCCTTTCACTAAGAATTTATTGCTTTATGAGTTAACTCTTATGCAAGACTTTTTGATGCTTGTCTTGAAAGTACTATTCATGAAAATTTTTGCTATATGTTATCTATTTGTTAGCAAACTATAGATCATTGCTTTGAATCACTCCATCCATGTCATATGCTTTACAATAATGTTGATCAAGATTATGATGGTAGCATGTCACTTCAGAAATTATTTGTTGTTATCGTTTACCTACTCGAGGGCGAGTAGGAACTAAGCTTGGGGATGCTTGATACGTCCAATGTATCTATAATTTCGATGTTCCATGCTAGTTTTATAACAATACCTACATGTTTTGTTCACACTTTATATCGTTTTGATGCATTTTCCGGAACTAACCTATTAACGAGATGCGAAGTGCCGTTTCTGTTTTCTGCTGTTTTTGGTTGAAATCCTACAAAGGAAATATTCTCGGAATTGGACGAAATCAAGGCCCACGATCTTATATTTCCACGAAGCTTCCGGAACACGGAGAGGGAGGAGGGAGGCCCAGGGCCCCCACATGCCATGGCGGCGCGGGGGAGGGGGCGCCCCCTACTGTGTGGGAGAACCCTTTCGACTCTGACTCTTCGCCTATATAAGCCTCCCTGACCTAAATCCTTGACATCGATAAGCCACGAGACGAGAAAAGTTACGCAGCCACCGCCATCGCAAAGCCAAGATTCGGGGGACAGTCTCTTTCACGCGGGGACGGGGAATTGCCCGGAAGGCATCTCCATCGACACCACCGCCATCTCCATCAACTGCTGTCTCCCATGATGAGGAGGGAGTAGTTCTCCCTCGAGGCTAAGGGCTGTACCGGTAGCTATGTGGTTAATCTCTCTCTCGTACTTCAATACAATGATCTCATGAATTGCCTTGCATGATTGAGATCCATATGATGAGCTTTGTAATTTAGATGCAGTTATGTTATTCAAGTGGATTTTACTTATGTGATCTCCGGAGACTCCTTGTCCCACGTGTGTAAAGGTGACAGTGTGTGCACCGTGTGGGTCTCTTAGGCTATATTTCACAGAATACTTGTTCACTGGGTTATGATTTGAGTTGGATGTCTCTATGAAATTGTGGTGTGTTAGTACCTCCTATGAATGCTCAAAGTGACAGTGGGGTGTTTATTAGTACTTGGGAATGTATCTTTAAGGTTTGCTTTTGCATCCCTACATGGTGAATTAGTGTTCGTTATCCAGCCAGAGAGTAATTCATAATAGCTTAATGAAGTGCTTATATTTATATTCAATTATGATTGCATTGTTGGGAGTGTCCACTAGTGAAAGTATGATCCCTAGGCCTTGTTTCTAAGCATTGAAACACCGTTTCCAACAAGTTCTGCTACATGTTCGCTTGCTGCAATATTTATTTCATAGGGATTTCTATTTTCGTGCCCTCAGGTCCTTAGTTGTACTCAGTTTTCCCCAGCCCCTTAGTTTTTCCTCAGTTTTACCCAAACGTTTGTCTGAAACCCGCAGAAGCAGCTCAGACGGCAGGATTCCCGTTTAGTTGACCGTTTCACGTGTGGGGCCGCGTCGTGTGGGGCCGCGTCGTGTGGGCCGCGTGTGGGGCTGGTAGAAAGGGACCGCGTGGGACAGGACGAGCGTTTGGTTGCACGTGAGCAGGAGCTGGGTTCTGTCTCTCTCGGCCCAAAATTGGCATTATTAAGTGCACCTTTTCCCCTCTTTCTCTCTGTCCTTTTCACCAAATTAGTATAAAATCTAGAGAAGCTTGCATTTCTGACTTTCTTCAATTATTTGTGCCTTTTGGCCCTCGTTGTTTGCCCAATATGGCAGCAAATCTAGTACTCCCTCTGGTCCATATGTATGTAGTTAAATCTAGAAGCAAATCTCCAGGATAATGTACGATAAATTCACAGTCATAGTAAATCAAGAAAACCAAGTACGGCCAACAAAATATAGTAGACTAGGGATAGATAATCCCTAGATAATATGGATAGATAATAGGCTGCATACACAGCAGCCAACATTAAACAGTTCTTCACAACACCATCATACTAACATAACAACAAGGGATCCCTAGCTAACAACAAAGGGATCCCAACAACAAACTATGAGGCAGCAGCAGCACACGTCCGGGACTCCGCCTACCCCATCTGGCTCTGCCTCCACTTGTTGCTCTTGCTCCCCTTGGGAGCCTTGGGCTTGAGCGCATGCGCCCGGCGGAGATCTCCACCCGCTGCAAGCTGCGGAGGTGCATGCCGAGCGCCCTGTGCTTGGCGCGGAAGGAGTGGACGTTCACCGTCGTGGCGACGTTGGGGAAGGTGTTGCTGATGTTCTCAGCATGCGTGACGAGGCAGTTGAAGTCCGTGGCGCCGAGTCTCCTGGTGCAGAAGGGGCACTGTAGACCTCCTTGGCGAAGTAGGAGATGTCTGGCCGACCTGCAGCCTCCGCAACACCTGGCGAGTCTTGACGTCCTCCTCCTCTTCGTCGCCGACGCTGCCAGACATCTGATCCATATCAAACAGAAACTAGTGAATGAGTTGCAACGATGACTAACGTACATGATAACAAAGTTAAGAAAAACAGAGTCAGCCTCAGTTAGAGTGGACATGATTATATATCTACAGGGAAGGTGTTAGCGAACTAAAGCTCATGCACAACAGATTTGTACACAGCAATGGTTCGATGAACCCTCCCTGTAAAAATTTGTGCCCAACCATTCATCATAGGCAAAGAAACAGATTCTAGATCTGAACTAGATCTGAACTTGAACACATTCGAGATTATTTGCAAAATTAAACGATTGATATCTTTTGATTAGTGCATAAAATAACTGATTGAGATCCCATGATTACTTGCATAAATTAACTGATTGAGATCCAATATTACTTGCATAAATTAACCGAACAGCCGAACCCCAAATCTTAAACGAAATCAAGAAGTGATCAAAACAAAATGGAATAAAATCGGCGCAAATATTAGCCCAATACTCATCCATCTACAGATCCATCTACACCAGCAAAAATAGGGTTCAAAAAGGAATGGGGAACAAAAAAGGAAGCAAACCGTAGTTACCTCGTTCCATGGGTCCTCCAGGGAGTCGTAGGGGTTCGGGGGCGGGACGTACGGCACGGGGTCGTAGGGGTACCATCCCGCCGGGATCTGACGCCATCGGCGGCAGCCTCCGATGCACCGGCGACGGCGGCGCGCGACGTCCGTAGAGGACGCCGAAGATGGAGGCGTCGCGCTTCGAGCCAACCTCGACGATGGGATTGGCATTCTCCTTGTCCATCTCTCCGGCGGAGGAAGAGGAAGAGGGAGAGGAGAGGGTTTTTGCTTTGGAGAAGATGATGGGACGTGAGAGAGTTGGCGATGCGTGAGCGAGTGAGAGAGAGAGTGCGAGGAGGCGTCTATAAAGGCGAGGGGTGGTTAATGCGACCCGCGTCCTACGCGTGCACAGGTGCACGTCTGCACGTCTTGGACTTCTGCAACGCGACACGCGTTCACGATTGCACGTCTCGACTTCTCGCGACCCGCGTCTACGCGTCAACAATTGCACGTGTCCTCGAGTCCCTGGAAATTTAGATATACTCAGGTATACCCTCGAGTCTTATACTAGCATTTTTTGTGTGCTCAATTTTCCCCTCGAGTGCTAATACTGGCTAGTGCGATATACTCAGTTTTACCCTCAAGTGGCTGGTCAAGAGAGAGTCAACAAATGGGATTAACTAGTTAAATGAGTCATTTAATGTGCAAAAAAATCCGAAAAAGAGTGGCACTTACTCATGGAGTCTTTACCACAAATTGCCACTTCTCAAATCATAGATAAATCAAGTTTTACCACAAATTGCCACTTCTCAAATCACCTAGTAGCTATGAAGGTGCATGGTTTTCCACAATAAGCCCTTCCCAAAACAGCTTCCCCAAATCATACTTTGTCTAAATGAGGCCACAATTCTCACACTGATGTATATTGGTATTGCAAATACTTTGAGGTAGGCCAAGATGGGTTTCATTGTACAAAACACGCATTTTCCATTTTTTAAATCTCATATTTGAATCCCTTAGTCTATTTACTACTCAGGTGCCCTTGGTTTCTTGATAGTACTCAGTTTTTCCCTCTCTCTTCACAAATTCTCGCAGACGTGCATCATCGCCCTGATTGGTCTAGCCCATGTCACGCGGATCGTGCCCGCCGACCATTGATCGTATGATATAGGGAACGGGCAGGATAACCCCTCTCTCTCGTTGGCGGTTAATTAGCTTCCACCCTCTAAGTATCTGAAGGGCGGTTTTCGTATTATTTTTCACGCGCTAAAAATTATAAACTCTTTTAGGCGTTATTTTCACGCAAAAAATGATAAACCATCACCGATTTGTTGTTACCATTACTTTTCACGCAAAAAAATGATAAACCATCACCGATTTGTTGTTGCCATTACTTTTCACGCAAAAAATGATAAACCATCAACAATTTGTTGTAGCCATTACTTTTCACGCAAAAAATGATAAACCATCACCGATTTGTTGTTGCCATTACTTTTCACGCAAAAATGATAAACCATCAACAATTTGTTGTAGCCTTTTCACGCAAAAAAGATAAACCATCACCGATTTGTTGTTGCCATTACTTTTCACGCAAAAAATATGATAAACCATCACCGATTTGTTGTTGCCATTACTTTTCACGCAAAAAAATGATAAACCATCAATAATTTGTTGTAGCCATTACTTTTCACGCAAAAAAAAATGATAAACCATCACTGATTCCCTTTGTTGTAGCCATTACTTTTCACGCAAAAATGATAAACCATCTATCTTTGTATAGAATGATAAACCTATCACGTATGATTTTTGAGGTCATTTAGAGAAGGCAGAAAAAACCTAATTTGTTACAAAAGCTGGTTTCAGTGAGACCTAACCAAGTTTGGCATACATGATGGCATACCTATAACAACAAGGAATATCTAAAAGGGAAAGTTTCAGAAAATTTGAAATTTAGGGTGAAAATGATGCCATACATGATGCTGTTTTTCGAGGTTTTGACATGAAAATCAATTGGGTATTATAAAGGGAAATAAAAAGTTCGAAAAATGTAAAAACGAAACAATCTATCTATCTATGTATAGAAGATCAGCTGTATGAAATTTGAGGTTATTTAGAGAAGGTAGAAAAAATCACCTTGTTAGAAAAGCTGGTTTCAGCGAGACGAAACGGCATGCGCTTAAGCAAAGTGATTTTTTCGAACATCTCCAAATGACCCCAAATTTTCCATACATGATGCCATACGTGTAACAACAAGGAACCCTATCTAAAAAGTGTCAAAAAAGTTTGCCCAACCGTATAGCTCTATCAAAAAGAACCTCACCATGGCGCTAGTATAATTTTGGGATAGTTACAAACTTTCGTTACCTAACCTTCAACATGAAACTTGTTTCAAATTCATTTTGGCCTACAAGAAACAAATCCCAACTTGATTCGAGCACCACAGCCTCCAAACGATGTCGATGCCGATATCGGCATGGTCGAACGGCTATGCTCGCCGCCCGCTAGGTCAACGTCGGGATGCACCCTCAATCCCGTCCCTCATTCGATCACCGACACACAGAGATACCGCCGAGGCCAATGCCGAACGTACATGCTGATGCCAATGCCGAACATGCATGCACGCCGCGTGGGCACGGCCACGCCGACCCGCTATGCTGGATGCCACAGACCGCCGCGAGGTCTTTCCCTTCGCCACCACACTCTCCTAGCACCCACCTACACGCGGAAAGGAGAGACACTAGTTTTCTACATTGCTCGCGTTCGTGTCCGACACGGTCAGTCAAAGTTTTGAGGTGGTCGTCGATGTCGTCGACCATTTCTTCTCTTCTTTGCATGGTTAAACGCGTCTAGTTCATATCTATCTAATGCGTCTGGTCTCGCCTCATGCAGTTCTTTGTGGACGTCGATCTCATCTCGGCACCCCGCATGCCACCTCCTCCGTGCCATCGCTGTAGAGCTCCGTTTAAAAATCTAATCCTACCTGTGTATTGCCCCTTGTATCAGCGTCATGGCCCCACTTGTCATTTCATATACCGAAGCCCCACTCGTTCGCGTTTTGGTCAGGGATACGATGATGCTTACGGTCAAACAAAGATGGATGGTCTGACGTGTCTTTGCAGGCTCTACGTGGCCCCACTAGTCAAAAGATAACGGTCAACCGTCGGGCAACCGGCCGTTACATCACGTGTGATGGTTTCATACAAACGTTTGGGTAAACTGAGGAAAAACTAAGGAGCTGGGGAAAACTGAGCACAACTAAGGACCCGAGGCACGAAAATAGAAATCCCTATTTCATATCGCAATTACCACCATCTATACCACCTGTGTTTTACTATCTCTTCGCCGAACTAGTGCACCTATACATCGACAAGTGTATTAGGTGTGTTGGGGACACAAGAGACTTCTTGTATCTTAATTGCAGGGTTGCTTGAGAGGACTATCTTTGACCTCTACCTCCTGAGTTCGATAAACCTTGGGTGATTCACTTAAGGGAAACTTGCTGTTGTTCTACAAACCTCTGCTCTTGGAGGCCCAACCGTCTACAAGAATAGAAGCACACGTAGACATCTACCTCCTCCTCCTGGCTGAGCTGCGGCTGCCTCTCCTCATGGAGATGTTGTGCCGTGTTGCTATTGATGTATGCTGCTGTTGCGCTCTACTGGCCATGGCCATTGCTTCTGTGTCCATGCCCATGCTTGTGCTGCTGCTCTACTCTTCCTAGCTTATGCGCGTGTGCTCACCCTACTGTTGCGTATTCATGCTTTGCTTACTGTCTCTGTTCACTCTTGTGGTTGTGCATGCTATTATCTATCTAGATGCTCGTCTGAGCATCCCTAGCCATTGTTGTTGCTTGCTTGCTTGTGCTATGCTATGCCCTGGCTCCTCTGGCTCACTACTGTGAGTAGTTCTTGCTTGAAGCAAGTGCCAGTGCTCCTGGTGTGCTATCCCATGTGCTATGATTCATAGAAACTCCCTGTGGAGCATGTTTGTTACTGGGTGGCTTCATCCCTGGATGATTTGTTTCTGTATATACTTGATTTGATTATCTATGTTACAATTGTTCATGTACTGTGACTGCTTAGCTCATATGGTTAATGTATTGGTGCTGGGCTGGACACTAGCATGCTCTGTCATGTGTTAGCAATTCCCTGATGATCATCTGATCATCAGTTGCTTGTGAAGGCTGCTGTTTTATGTTTGTGCCTCACTGCTGCCCTCTTTGGTGTTTGTGTGACACACATACATGTGTTGGTGTGTGCTGGTGCTTACTCAAGCATCAGCTGATGCTTGCAGTGATCCCTTGGATCAAATGCAAGGTGTTGGTGCTATGATTACTTGTGTGATTCATTTATCTGTTTTACCTTGCTTTAATAGATGGATAAATGATGTGAACTGCTTAACAGTAGTGATCTCATGGATGGATTTGATGAGACTAGAGGGATGCCAACCACTGGTTGGGTACCCTAGCTCATACTGAACCCTACTGGGTGATGATGTGATGCTTTAGCAACCCCTTCCTGTGTGGCTTAGGTAGCTGTTGTGACCCTAGCAGGCTTGATCTGCTAGAAAAGGTTGCCCCTACCTCTATTGGATGTATCTATGCACTATTCATGGTAGTCCTCCATGGGCTGTTAGGACATTTGATGTTGAAATAATACTGGATAATTTAATTGTCCAATAATCTAATGGTGTAGCTAGCTATAGGTATGCTTTATAAATCTGGCTGACTAGACAGGGTCCATCAATGATCGATTCATTTGGTTATGCCACTGTGTTGGCATAACCAATGTTCCCTTGATGAATCCTTCTAGCTAAGTCACTGGTTTGCTGGCACCATATGGTTTGGCAGCCACATGATGATACAAACAGGGTTTCTACTCTTTTTCTTCTGTGATGCATGGCATGCTTATTTATGAGCAAGACATGATCTTGCTCAGGCTGTTGGGTGTATACCTCACTCCAGCTCCTAGAATTATGGTTGCTGTAGAGGATTTGCTTCTGGATGGTTGGTTTGCTTGCCCTGCTCCTCCTGGCAAGTCTGTGATGCTTGGTTGATTTCTGGTGGTTGCTGGAATAGGTTGAACAGTTCTGGCTGTTCTTCCTGTTCTTGCTGTTCTTGGTGTTCTTACCCTTTTGGAGATTCTGCCGATGAGCTGCTAGGGTTTCTGGCTGTGAAAAGGTTTTATACTGGCCCTCCCTGTGCTCCTTTGGTCGACAGCAGTGCATGTTCTGGAATGCTTCTCCCCTGGCTGTGAGTATGTGGAGTGCATGCAGCAACCTGGTGTGCTGTTTAGCATGCACACATGCTTTGTGTGTTGCCTGTGTGTGTTGGGTACTTGAGCTGGTGAAAGGATCAGCTCGGCAGATCCTGGTCATATCATCTCCAATTTCTATTGTTTGCTAACCATAATCACTGTTTCTCTTCTTTTGTTTTTGTTTTGCAGGGATTTAGAAGATGATGAAGATTATCAAGGATATCTAGTCTGTAGTTTAGTCATGTGATCATCTTTGTAATTTTTTACTTTCATTTTCATTTTCTTTTTAGTTTCTGCATAGTTTTGTAATATTTATAATTCTATTTGGGATATTGTAATTGACAATGTATTATTTGTGTGAAATCAATAAAGCTCAAGGTTTTTCTATTGAGCTTTTTATATATGTGTTAAATTACTTTATATGCTTAATTATTCAATTGTTTATTGAATTGTCTCAATTTGAATTATGAATACTCAATTGATGTTTAAATTTAAAATTCAAACAAAACTTGTTTGAATTCAATCATGCAACTTAAGTTTGAGAGGTAGGTTATCCCCCTCTCTTCTCGAAAACCCTAATTGACTCAATTGAGATCCAAGTTTATCGCACTCGAAACCCTAACCCTGTAAGGTGTCGAGAGAGAAACTTGTCCCCCTTCGATGCAGTTTTTCTTAAAAAACGCGAAATTTCCCCAAATTTTACGATGCAATGCACATCCCTTTCTAATTTCTACCCCTCGATCGTCTCTAAACCTGGGATATTACAGGTACCCATTCTGCCACCAATGCAAAAGTTATGTAATTGATCTTCAATCTTCTCAAGGTGGTGAGCATATTAGGTTTAACCTACTAATATTTAAAGACACATTAAATGATCTTTCAAAACCATCACAAGATAAACGGTTGAACATGTCACTAATAGTTAATACAATCATTCACTGCCTACAAATAGTTCATCTCCGAGATACCTGAAACAGTTGTTCCCTTGTTCTCTCCTCAAGCTGGACGGGATGTGCTATTCCCATTCTTCCAAACCTGGGATTGACTCGAAACCTGTCAAATTTGTACCCGTCAAGGCACTGGTGGTTTGGTCTGTCATGAACCGGCACAGGTTCTGGTGGTGGTGATTAGTGTTCGAGAATTCACACTGACACTAGTCTCTTAGGAATGACTACGAGCCTGTGACGCACACTAATTAGCTGCTGCTTTTGGTGAAGAAACACACGAGACGCGCACTAGTATGTTAGGAATGTTTATGAGACTCTTGCAATTATCGAGGTTTCTTGTATGTAGTCCTTATATATTTGAGTTAATTATCAAAGGTTTCTTCTGCTTTGCTCTGCTCTATACATTCGCAGCGGGTATCAAATGAAGAATGTGGAATGTACTGATTGAGAACTACTGGTCTACTTGCACGCTTTTAAATTCATCAGTTCGGGAACTTGCACGCGGCCAACTTTCACTGGCTTAATACCGCCAACATCGCCCTCTTGCCTAAGAAAGATGGCGCCGAGGACATATCGGACTTTAGGCCCATTAGCCTCATTCATGCGATTGCCAAAATTATTGCCGAAGCCCTTGCCCTTCGTTTGGAGCCACTTATGGATGATCTTGTATCCAATGCCCAAAGTGCCTTCATAAAAAAATGGAGCATACACGAAGCGGAGCATACACGACAACTTTCTCTATGTCAAAAACCTCACCAAACGTTTGCATAAGACCAAGATGCCAGCTCTTCTCTTCAAGCTTGACATTAGGAAAACCTTCGATTCAATTCGTTGTGAATACATTGTGGACCTCCTCCAACGATGAGGCTTCCCGAGTCACTTCCGGAATTGGATAACCGCCCTTCATACTACGGCTTCTTCCCGGGTGCTCCTCAACGGCATCGCGGGCTCTCCCATCATGCATGGCCAGGGCCTAAGACAAGGGGACCCCCTCTCCCCGCTCCTTTTTGTGCTCTCCATTGACCCCCTCGCCGAAATCCTTAACGCTGCTACTACTCATGGCCTTCTACACAAAATTAGGGGCCGATGAAATATCCTTCGTACCCCGCTTTATGCGGAGGATGCGGCGATTTTCGTGGCTCCCATCAAGGAGGACATTCACAATTTGGCGACCATTCTTGATAGCTTCGGGGAAGTGACCGGCCTTTGCACAAATTTCCTCAAAAGCTCTATGGTTCCCATCCGTTGCAAGGACATTAACCTTGATGAGATCCTTGAGGGCATATCGACGGCCCGAACTTCTTTCCCTATGAGATACCTTGGTCTTCCTCTTTCGATTTGGCAACTAAAGCGCGTGGACTTTCAACACCTCGAAGACAAATGCGCCGGAAAGCTCCCCTCTTGGAGCGGCAAATTCATCACCACGGTCGGATGTACGACCCTTGTCAAGTCAGTCATCACCTCCCAAGAAACTTACTACCTCACTCCCCTTGTCATCCCTCTCGAGACTCTCAAATTCATCAACATGCTACAAAGGGCCTTCTAATGGTCGGCCAAAGAAATAACCACTGGGGCAAAATGCAAAGTCAATTGGGGCACCGTTTGTTGCCTACTAAGCTGGGGGGGTCTTGGTGTTAAAGATTTGGATACATTCGCCACGACTCTTCGCCTTAGGTGGCCTTGGCATGAGTGGAAGGATCCCTCTAAAATTTGGGTGGGATATGGCAACCCTTGCTCCGACTACGACATGGACATCTTCTACGCCTCGACCACCATCACCATTGGCATGGAAAAAAGACGCCTTTTTGGGAGGCCCATTGGCTTGGGGGTAGGAAGCCCAAGGACATTGCGCCCCTCATTTTCACCATCTCCAAACACAAAAATTGGAATGTGAACCAAGCCTTGAACGCAAATGCTTGGGCGGACAAGATCAAGTTGGATGAGGAATTCTCCATGGCTCACTTCTCGCAATACCTTGAACTTTGGATCCAATGCCAAGATGTGCATCTTAATGATACGGCGGACAATGACATTACTTGGAATCTCACGGCAAGTGGGCAATACTCCGCCAAATCGGCCTATGAGGTGCAATTCATTGGCTCCGTCACCTCCTACCTCCACAAGTCGGTTTGAAAAGCTTGGGCACCCTCATAGCAAAATTCTTTGCTTGGCTCCTCACGTAAAATCGCATATGGACCGCCGACCGTATACAAAAGCGTGGGTGGCCAAATTGTGGCCTATGTCCTCTATGCAAGCAAACAATGGAGTCGGTCCCCCACCTCTTCATCCATTGTAGGTTATCCACCCGTCTTTGGGACAAAGTGAGGGATTGGTTGCATAACACCGACATCCAACCGAGTCATTGGGCGGGTCTATCCATCGAGCATTGGTGGCATAATATGACCAACTCTCAAATGCCTAATCACAAAGTCATCTCCTCGCTAACCCTCCTCATCACTTGGGAGCTATGGACCGAGCCCAACGCAAGGGTCTTCAACAACAAGCACGCCACCATTGCAGTTATCTTAGAAAAAATCAAGAGGGGAGCCCGTTTGTGGGTTTTTGCGGGTGCTAAGCACTTGGGGCAAATCATGTCGGGAGAGTAGTCCCTTGTATTTGGTTGTTACTTTGGTTCGGACTCTATCTTGTCAAACTCTTTTTCTTAATTAATCGAATGGGGCAAAGCTTTTGCCCCCGTTTGAAAAAAATTCCATCAACAACACAGACTACCCAAAGTGGCTTCATCATCAAGAAGGAACTAAAATCAGGCATTGTCATCGAGAGGCAAATAGAGTGATCATCTAATTTAATGTTTTATCTGAGTAGATGTGATAATGTATTAATTTGTGGTGATTTTTTAGGGATATTAATTTGCGGTGCTTTTACTGTAGAGTCCACTGCTTTATTAGTACTAGGGACAGTGATTATACTGCAACCGAATAAATGCCAGTCAAAAATCAATGTCTTACATCAAAGCGAAAAGAAGCTGCGACTAATAAAAATAAGCTGGAAATTAGAACAAAGCACCTTCAACCTGGAAGATGTGGTGCTTACTCGAAGCAACAAACAAGCACTACAAGACAAGGAATATCAAAACATGGTTCCAAAAGCTGCTTGGGCTGTTATTTCACAAAAAAGGTTATCCATATTTTATCTTCCTATTCTTGTGGGTGATGCAGTAAAAAAATAGCTCATAAAGTTTGTCCGAGTTAAAATGATAACTAATAACCAGCATCACATCGGAGTGTATCCAAACACCTGGTAGAGGGTTGTGCAAGTGAGGACTTGAGAACATTTTTCATGAAAAATATGGATATATACTTGAAAAAATTGTTAATGAACCATTAGTAAATATAAATAATTCTACTGATGCAAACATCCTCTATTCCGAGAACTGGAAGCTGACAAAACCCAGCAAAAGTGCAAGTCCAATAGATAAAGGATTCTAGTGAGTGAGAGAGAATGAGAGATAACTGGGGTCAAAATAGACAGGTGATTCAAGTGAGTGAGTAATAGCTGGACGTTCACAACTTCCTAGAAAAATAAGCAAAACAAAAGAATGTCCTACCCGAGTCAACTAAAAGGGATCGGATGGGGTACTTGGCACTAATTCCCACTGATTAAATTCACCTAGTCCCTAACAAATATTAAGTTTGGTATATTAAAATATTGAACTATCTTTCCTGAACTTGAGCACACAACTGATGCAAATGTCACAACATAAATCATTTACCTTCAACTGCACCTTTTATAATAGAACAAAATTACCCATGTATATTATGATTTTGAAGGACAAATAATCCTTTCTTCCTAGTGAACTAGAAACCTCAAATCAAAGGGAGCTTTAGAAGCTCCAAGGGATGATGTTTTACTGTGTTGGGTCAATACTTACACTGATTCAAGAACAACTCGACAATAAACTATTTGATCATTCAATCCCTTGCAGATATGACTGCATTTCTAATGTGATAAACTACTCGCTAGTTGCTACATTAAATCTGATGTCATTTGAATTTGATTCCTCTTGTTTCAGATGAACCAGTACGTAAACTTCCCATATTACCACCAACGCAAAAGTGAAGTAATCGATCTTGAATCTTCTCAAGGTGGTGTTAACATATTAGGTTTACGCTACTAATATTTTGAGCCACATTAAATGATCTCTCAAAACCATCACAAGATAAAAGGATGAGCAGGTCATCAATCTTAATACGTTGCTTAAATTCTATTTCAGTGATCAACTGTTAAAGATCCCTAGATCATGTCTTGAACAGTGGAAATAAATAAGAATACATGATACTTATAAGTGCCTAAACTTATAAGAGTACGCTACATATGATATTCTGATTATTCAAACTATTACTGCCTAAACTCAAACTGACGCATTCCTTTGCCCCGAAGAATCTGCATGATCTTTTCTTTTTGGCTGACCAGGTTTAACTCAATCCGAAGTTTCCTTACAGAAATATGGTCTGAAGAAACATGCAGGCCAATTCATTATTCTCAACAAATAATCGCTTCAAAAAAAAATATTTTCTTAATTGATCAATACTACCACAGCTATTGCGACAGAAAAGGTAATATAATTGATAGTTAAGAGCATCTCCAGTCGCGTCCCCCAAACCGTTCCCCAAACCGCGCCGGATCGAGCGTTTGGGGGACGTGTTTTGTTCGTGCCGCGTTTGGGGGACGTCGCTCCCCAGCCGCGTCCCCCAAACGCCGCCCCAAATCAGAAATTCAAATAGATGCATTCAAAAGAGATCGTTCCCGCCGATTCGTCGCGATCAGAGTAGCGGCGATCGATCAAAGTACTGGCGCGATCATATTACAGACGGTGGTGCATGCAAATTAGAAAAGGGGTAGGGGTTGGTCGACGGCGTCGTGTCCTGAGTCGACGCAGGCCCGTCGAGCACGACGACCGTCGCGATCTGCCTGTTCCTGTGCATGGTCGCTGCCGTCGCCGACGCGAGGCCGACGCAGGTGTAGTAGAAGACGCGTCAGCCTGCTCTTGCTCTGCGCCGATGCCGATGCCGCTGCCGCCGCGTCCGCCGCCGCCATTTTGGCTTCGATGTCGTCGAGGATCTGCCTTTGAAGAAGTTGTGCGCCGCCGCGTCCGGGGAGACATTCCTCTGTCGACGTTCTCAGCAGGGACATGTCGTCTCTGCGTTTCTTGAGCTCCAGCTTCTCCTCTTGCCTCTTGAGCAGCTCGGCCCACCTTTGGTCGGCCTTCTTGTCGCGGGAGATAAAGGTCGAGGAGACGTCGGCGAGGCATTTCGTGATCGACGCTGCGTCTTCTCAGACGACGCAGCGTCGGCCAAGGCGGCCTTGGCAGCCTTGTTGCCGTAGGGCGCCCCGTTGCCAGCGGCGCGTCCAGATCAATGGCGTCCTTCCCCTTGGACAGCGACAAGCGCGTCAGCCGCCATTTCTCATTCATTTTGAGCTTGCCATAGCAATGCATGAGCACGAAAGACTTGTGACCTTCCGAGTTCTTGGCGTACAAATCCATGGCCCGATCAAACTAACCAAAGGAAGCAGAGTCATTTCATCGAACACAATGTGGGCGCTACGGATTATGGAAGAAAGAGGCGTACCAGTTTGGCGACGTCGGCGCCTGTCGCCTCTGGTCTCCATGTCGTGATGGAACCCATGGAACAAGTTCACCGACGCTGGATGATGGCCCATCGCGTCGACATTGCCTTTGGCTCCTCTTCATTGTCACTTTGTTGTAGTCGCTGTTGATGAGCTTGCGCTCATCGAACTCGGCCTTGATCCTCGCCCAATACTTCCCGCCTTTTTGGTTGGCGCCGATGATGGGGTCATGGCTCACCGTCGCCCACGACTCGCACAGACAAAGATCTTCCAGAGGCGTCCACTTCCCTCGTGTGCCTTCTTCTTCTTCTTCTTCGTCCTCACGCCGTCCGCGTCTACCTCCACGAGATCATCGTCACCGGCACCCTCGTCGTCCTCTTCCTCGCCGCCTCTTCGTCCTCATCGTCGTCCTCCACCTCCTCCTCTTCCTCGTCGTCCTCCTCCTCTCAACCCCTCTCCTCAGCACCGGCGCCGTCGTATTCGAGCGGACCCTGCGGCCGGTGAAAGGGCCGGGTCCGGCTCGCGCTGCTGTACGCCGGGGAGTAGAGGTTGTTGGGGTTGAAGCGGCGGCAGCGCAGTGCTGCGCGTGCGGCACCCGAGGCGTAGGGGCCGTCGTTGTAGAAGGCGGCTTGCGACGGAGAGATCACTCCCGGAACGTAGACCGGCATGGACGTACTCCATGGGCTCGCGTTGGTGGCGGCGATACACCCGGCCATTACGTGCTGGTGTGGCGCGCCGCCCGAGCCTTCTTCTCGGCTCCACCGCCTCCGTCCTTTCCCGCCCGATCGCTGCAATCTTGCTGCCATTCATCTTCGGTCATTCCTTCAGGCTTCTTCTTCGCAGGCGCCTTCCGCGGCTTCGCGAACGGCGCTTTCGCCCCTTTCATCGCATTGCCCGGCGGCTTCTTGGCCGCCTTTCTTCGCCACTTTTTGGGGGCTGTCGGCGGCGCCATGGAATGGGAGAGGGTAGCGGCGGCGGGTGGACGGCGGGAGGGAGAAAGAAATCGGCGGGATAGGAGAAATGAATCGGCGGCGGGATATGTTTTGGGAGGCTGTATAGGCGCGATTTGGCGGGCGGCGGGATTTGGCGGGAGTGTGAGGAATTTTCCGTGCCGCCGACGCGTCGGCCCGCGCCTCCTCGCCTCTCATTTCGTTGTGTCCGCGCCCCGGAGCGTCCCGTGGGACGGGGACGGCTCGGGCGCCGGACACCGTATCGGGCCGCGTCGGACAAAAATGGGCTTTGGGGGACGAACTTTTTTGTCCGGCGCGCCCCAAATCCCTTTGGGGGACGGTTTGGGGGACGCGACTGGAGATGCTCTAAAGATGGAAATGTTAGGCTCTTAGCAGCCCAGCCTAAAAAAAAATTGTGGTATCAACAAGACATCAGTAACATTATTTTAATCATCTTTTAGTGGTACAGATCATCTCTACTTGTTACTTTACAGGTTTTCTCTTCTGGTAGTGCCCACCATAGATTGTAACTTGTACAGAGTTAGCCTCAACAAATACGTTTTGATAAATTTGACAGGCTTCTTGGATGGCTAAATATGATTGATTGCGTGTTTTGTGCATTTGTATTGGTACCCAGTGACCCATTCACTAGATTTCTGATGTTCTGTGAACTTGTAGAGGGTTCGTTTAAGCTACTGTCAATATAAGAATTTTGAGTTCCTTTCATAAGAGTTCATAACTGAAATGGTTTTTTCGAGAATACCTGATATCTGTGACGCCGGTGGTGCCAGGAATGATAGCTCAAGTCAAGGTCTTACCTGAGAGAACACCTCACCTCTGAAACTTTCATCGCAAGCCTGCCAAAATGCTCACCCTGCAATCTGATTTCAGTGAGCCAAGGATTCCTTGTTACAAAAGAGCAGAACCAGGATCAAGCTGGTTAATACTTAATATAACTAATAACCTAGATTGTGCATACAGTGCGCCAAGAGTCATCCACGATCTAGTAGACATCATAGGTTGCACATCCAACAAGAAGTAACTATAATGTTTACCCTATAGATTCGACGTGGCAAACTACACAGATGTCTCTCTACCAAATTTAACAGAGCAAACAACTTAGATGTCCTCCTGATTGTTTATTGCTTTGCGGATGTAGTCGGAAGGAGGGTACTGACGACGGTATAAAGCTTCGATCTTGCTTTTCAACCCCCTGTGCATCATGAAAACTATGTTTGTCCTCAATAGTTCATCATCCATCACATGCTTTTGGGAACATAATCCCATCAGAATTGATTTGTCTTCTTTGGTCAGCGGCTGCCCCTTCTCAATGCTAATGGCCTCATCCAAATAGACTCCAATCAAGTTGATGTCAGGAACTGTAAGCCCCGCATTGTCAAATGGCATCTCCGATGACCCAAACTTGTAGGTACAAAAGATGGAAAGCCCCTTCGGATCCGGATCCACAAGGGCGTAGACAGGGACAGACAGAGAATCCTTGAGTTTGCGCAAGAAAGCCCGTGTCGTGACATTTGGTTGCCCATCGCCGCCCGTGACAATCACACAGCCAAATTCACGGAGGAACCGGTCACCTAGCCCCATGGCAAAATCCTTAAAAATTTCATTCCTCTGGACTACTAGGATGAACTTGACCTCTGCACCTGGGTTGGCAGTAACCTTGTGCATTTCTTCAGCTATCCAGGCTCCTGCGCTAGCCATGCAATGCATCTCTTTGCCATTTTTCATTGTGAACGTTAGTGGCCCGACGACGGTGCCCGGAGCTATCTCAAACACGCCGAGAGATGTCCTGGTGCACTCAAGCAGGCAGCATATGTCCAGCAGGGCATCGTCCACGGTCTTCTTGTCTCGCTTGAAGAGCTCATCTCGGCAGCGCATAAAGTCGCTGCTTATGATACTGCCACTGAGGAGTAACTCCTGGACCAAGGAGAGCACAGACGTGATGATTCTGGCCCAGCGCGAGGTCTTGGGGTCGCCGACCGCGTAAGGAGTGACCTTGCCGCGGCGCAGGCAGAGCTGCCGGAGCAGGGGCTCGTACTCCTGCTGCTCCAGGCCACGAGACGGAATCTGGTAGGACAGCCCTTCGTAGGCGACGATGCTGTCTTCCTTGTGCCCCAGCCCCAGCAGGTCCTGGATCTTGGAGAGCACCGTGTCGGCGTCGAGGTCCCTGGCAATGATGTACTTCTCCTCCAGCTCCTTGAGAGCCCGGTCATCCACCTCAGCAGTGTCAACGCCGCGCTTGGCGAGGAAGGAGCGCAGGTCACTCCCATCTGCGGCGGCCTCTACAGTCGTCTCCGCCACTGCGGCCATTGCTGCAAGAAAAGAAATCGAACCCGACCCGATCCAGCTGGTCAGTGCTCCAATGTGGGAAGTTGGAACCACGAAGTAAAGGCAAGTTCTGATTCACGTACCAAGAAGAGTAGAGGAATCCTCAAGACGCTGCTGCCGGACCCTCGCCGCCGACCCCTCGTCCGCCGTGAAGAAGGGTTCTTGGGGTTTCTGAACTTCCTTTCCTCTCCCCCCTTCTAATCTTGGGTTTGCTCTTTTTATGGAAGCAACCCTTTCTATTACTGATGCTCTTTTCACTGCTACAGAACGGGCAAGCATATTAACCCCTGGCGAACTTGTTAATTGGATTGGAGATCGAAGTAATGGACTGGCTGACTTTGAACCCATTGGAAGGTCTCCCTAAAATTTAAGACAAGCAATTAAACTAGGGATTAACATGTGTTTGAAATGATCATGAACTAAGTAAAACCAAATTAGCCAAAAAAGGAACCTTGTTATTTCTTATTTTGTCTGTTCTTGGCTTTCGGGTTTTCCCTGTCTGAAGCTTGCCCACTCCCAGTTGAATCTGAGAAGCCTATTAAACAAAGAGAACTATGTATTTTAGGCTCTGTCCAATAAAGAGAAATCATTATTCATAAAAGGTCTGCAGCGCATAGAAACAATCAAGAAAACAATATCCCAGTAAAATCCTTCCATGCTCCATCATAAGCCAATCAAGTAAAGAACAAACTTCTAAAAACTTATTCATAATTTGGCCTTGAACTGGGTTCGGTTAGTATTGACTCGCTGAACGATGATATCTACAGAGCCATGGCTAATTTGTCCAGATTGTATCATATGCCTGTGCTAGTTACCACTGAACAATGCCTGTATAAACTGAGTACAGAAAAAGTCTGCAATTTTTTGCTACCTTGATGATGGTGGGGACGAGGGAGCTCCCGTTAGGCTTCTTGCTCTGCGGCCGCTTCCCGCCGCCCACGTCTGTGCGCATCTGGGCATCGCCGCCGCCGTCCTTGCCACGCTCCGGTTCGCCGCCATCGATCTCTTGTCTGCCCACCCTCCCCACGCCGTCCGTTCCAGGAGGTGGTTCTCCGCCATCTAAACCTAGTTTGCTTGGCGCCGTTGCTGGCCTAGCCCGCGGCTTCCCGTCGCTGGCCTTGGGGGATGTTGACTGGAGAGAGGGAATCGAGGAAGGGGGCAAGGAATCGGCCAAGATGGGGGGCCCTGGAGGTGGTAAAGGAGTAGAAGGAGAGTGAGAGGCCCCCGGAGCCGGAGGAGGAATGGCGGCCATGGTGGCCGTGGCGGCGCTCCAGTGGGGGAGCCGAACGAGGAAGACGGGCGTCGCTGGCTCGCTGCGATATGCACGGCCCGGCACGCCTGCAGCCCGTGAACGGCCCACGTTTGGTTTTGGCTCGCGGGGCCGAAAAACAACCCGTTTGGTTTGTTTTTTTTTCCTGTTTTGTTGTTTCCAACTTGAAACTGTCCAAAAAAAATTTGAAAAAAATAGGAAAAAATTCAGAACAAAGTAATGTGAGGAAATATGAGTACAGCCGCTCTAAAAATCTAAAACTACATTGGCTCTCCTTCATGCACCTTGTGGTGCCCTACTCACCAAGTGGCCAGTCCCATCCGCGGGAACCAGCAATGGCCTCCAATGAGGGCAAATCCTATTTGACGCTCATAGCGCACGTTAGCGTTACGACGCATACCTCTGCATCCTTCAGCGCAGTCGTTGTGGCCCGTCCTAGTTCGGTGGTTGTGCGGGAAGGAAGAAGGTGCAGGGAGACGAAGACGAAGGCGACCACGTGCAACCTCGCCGGAGACGGGGAAGATGCGGCTGGCCGCGGCGTCGCTGGCAGAGGTGAGGCCTAAAACCTTAGGGTTTAGAGTGCGGGTGCGGCGACTTAGGGTTGGGGTGCTGGTGCAGGACCTAGCCAGAGATGGAGAAGAAGGGAGGTTTAGAGGGAGGAGGGTGATGCGGCAGAAGTGGTGGTGGCTCGGGCAGGGCGGGCGGTGAGGTGGCACGGCAGTATCGACGGTCGCGGGGGGCGGGAGCAGGCAGACGATCGGAGTTGGGGACAATGAAACAGGTGGAGGTGGTGGGGTTAGGGTTGGGTTCGGGAAAGTGGAGACATAGGAAGAAGTGCGGGCGTTGACACACTCGCTAATGGTCAAGTATCTATAACCTACCATGTACCATGTAGCAGCCTATTTACCTATTCCGGCCCATTAACCGATTGACATGGAATGGTCTGTAAGAAACCTATGAGAGAACACAACAACTGTTGGAGGCTGTCTCACAAGGTTATCCACCGTTCCTCTACTACATTAAATGATGAGATAAAATGCTAAATTTAACTTGCCTTTGCTCCATCATTTGAGCATCCAGGTAATGTTTTGACACAAAACAGAAATGACGAATAAATAATGTCCCACACATAACAAAGCACATAATTACAAATATGTATCAGCAACATAATCTTGGGCGGCCACCCCCATCCTTAGCTTCGCTATTCAAGTGCTTCGCATATTTAGCATCCCTATGGCGATCGAAGTAGATGCAATCCTCTTCTAGTATGCCCACGGAATCTTTAGCCCTAACACCGTCACTGAGAATGTCATCACTGGTCCACCAAGAGGGATGCTCCCCTAGAACCATTTTCTCAAAGTCTGCATCCCTTCCATGATAATTTTTAGAAGCCGGATGCACAATCTTGGCACCATACATCTCACAGTAAATGCAGCAACCTTTTGTCAAAGAACAAACCGAGACAACAGTCAGTAGGATGAACAGTGAGAAATATTTTGCATGTGCGAGTCATGATAAATTTCAGAAACCGGATGCACAATCTTGGCACCATACATCTCACAGTAAACGCAGTGACCTTTCGTCAAAAAACAAGCTAGAGAAATTATTTGAGTAGATGAATAATGAAAAATATCCTCCATGTGCATGTCACTGGTCATCGGCAACATCAATGGGGGCACATATAGCTGCACTGGTGCATTAGGTCATCAAGACAGACCTCTAGGAGTCATGAAAGTTCTAAAAAAAATTGTGATGTCCATATCTACCATTGCCATAGAAATATGAAATCGAAATTCAACGAACAACTTGAGTAACAAAAACGAAAATCCAGCTAAGACTACTACCAAATGCAAATCTAAAGTGAACAATGGGATTTGTCTCTTTAGTCATTAAAAGCAATGGAAAATAGTAATCACACATAGATACATTTGGCGGACCAAGTGCCCTAATATATACCTCAAGGGTGCTAGTGCACTTGATATGCCCCCAACAACATTGTGCTTGTCGAAGCAATACAGGTAACACCATCGGTACTGATTGATGACAGTAATATCAAAAATGGAAAATGGTAGAGCATACCAGCTGTAGATAACGTTACCACTGGCCAGCACACCAGCTTATCATTCTTGTCTTCATCAATTGTACAGTCCATGAAGAAGAGAGTGGGAACTTCAACAGAAGAATGTGAACGTTTTCCTTTTGCCAGGAAGTTGACATGGCAGTATTGGTACAGAACAGGGCATTTGCGAAGCCAGCCATAATGCATCTTGAAACTACCAGTATGAACGACATTCATATTCACACCGCATATAGCATGAAGCTCGTATTCAGGCTCCTATGTACAGCACGGTAAATAAATGGAGCAAAACAATTAGGAGCAGTTGATATATGGGTGCATCTATTGTTGCCAATTGTGTTAGAAGAGCAAAAGGAACTAACCACTCTCTATAGAGCATATTTCTTTAATGCTGCTTTAACCTTTCTGTGGATAGATCTTTCTTCATACTCAAGTTCTTCTTTCATGCCTGACAGCATCCTGGAGGCCCTCTTGGAAAGTGCCGGAACCGGCTTCAGTGAACCAACAGAAGCAGAAGGCTGTACTGACAAAAACTGGGAGATAAGCTCCACATCCCCTGAGGATAGAGTGCCATCGACCTGAAGCAGCAATGACTGCTCCTTGGGCAAAACTGTTGAAACAGCAAACTCCACTTGTGCATCAGGAATTGGGTGCCATGCCGCTTTTGCTGCAGCCTTATAGGCCTTACGACGGTCGCCAATGAGAGTATGGCCCTCTTGCTGTAAAATTATAACCGCACGCCCCAGATTAGCATTTCCTAAGAGCAGGTACCAGAGGACGTCAAGGTCAGATAGATTGTCGAAGTGGGTGTTGATGAAGGCGACAATGCCATACAGGGAACGGCACGCAATGCGTATCAGACTGCTGCTCAAGATTGCATCCGCCTCAAACTCTTCTTCCAAAGGAAAGACTGTGCCATACCAGATGGTGTTGAGAATAATGTTCCTCCATGGGTCCATAGCTGTGCCCTGCTTTGAGGAGACTACGGTGGAGGCGATGCTGCAAGCCATCCGTCGGCAAGCGTGCTAGTGCATCAATATAGAATCCGTGGATCCTGTCCAAAAGGATACTCCTCATGATCCTCAGGCCTATGACTCGCGGGTTCTTCACAGCCACCTCCCTGTCTATTCGGTCAGCAGCAAGCCTCAAAGGATCCATCTGGTTTGTTGGTTCTTGTGGGAGGTTCTTGATCAAGGTGTACACATCTCAGGGATGATCCCCTCTGCTGCCACGGCAGATCGCTTTCTCCTCTTCCTTTCAATATAGAGACCAGGTCCAGATGGTGATATATCGTCTGCCACCCAGCCACGAGGATTTCGTACTTGGGGTGGCAACCAGCCAGAGCTGCGCATGAGAGGGCAACTTTGACGTCAGGAGATGAGACCCTGAAAGCTTCAGAGTTGCGATCCTGCTGGATCAGCTGCAAGGCGGTGAGGACGTCGGCCTTGGCCAGAAGGAGGTACTCAAGTGCCGTCACAGTGAAGAGGTAGCGGAAGCTGCAGACAAGGAAGGAGACCAGGGATTGCAGCGACCGCACCACGACGCTCATGGTGGGGAGGAGGTCCGGGTCCAGATCGCTGGAGGAGACGTTGCTGATGTCCGTGACGATCCTAGAAAGGGCCACCTTTCTCAACTCCTTGGCAGATCGCTTTCTCCTCTTCCTTTCAACTCCCACCATGGCCTGGCGGTAGGACACTGTGTTGACGATGATATTGGATACGGGGTCCATGAAGCCGAAACAAAGGCCGGCTTTCAGGAGCCGAGGGGCCAACTCCGACATCTCCTCCAACGGTAGCCAGACGAGCGTCGCCTCGTAAAAACCGTGTATGAGGTCAAGAAGCAGTGCCCGATGCCGAGGGGTGCAGTTCGGGCCATCGTATAACTTGGGCAAGGGCGTCAGGAAAGTGGCTCCGCCGCTCCGGCAACGTTTGCCTGCCATGATAGGGGCGAAGATTGGATTTGGTAACGGCGTTAGGTCTTCTTCGTTTTCCCCTTTGTTCCGCAGTGGCGCAACCAAGGACAGAAAGGGCACGGTGTGGGATGGACGACAATGGATGTGAGTGTGGGTGGGGTGCGAATGGCGTGCCTGACGGCGTCAGTTAGCGCCGGTGACGGCGAGAAATCTGCGGCGACAGAAGCAGGGAAGGGGAGGGGCACGAGGATATCATCGCTGTTGTGTGACTGAAAACTCTTTGGGCTCTCACTGTTGATGCCTAAACCGGGGCGGCCCTTTCTCCTCCATCTCTTGGTACGTGCGGCTGTGCTGCTGAACATGTAGAGAGGATGTGAAAAGTACGATTATTTATGTCCAGATGCACATCCAACTATCCAAGAAAAAATGTACACACAAAATTCACAATACAAGGTCGAACTAGCATTTGAGAATGATAAACAAAATGTATCGACAGACGACAGTACTTTACCTTCAATTCTGGGCATGAGCAAATGTACAAGAATTGATATTCGAAAGCTATCAAATGTTTCAAAAAGGACTGTTCGTGCAATTCGACAACGCTACAAGGTTTGCTCTAAAAAAATGTACCAGCAGTCCACTTTGTGGTCAGATCTGCCCCTTCATTTCCAATCCAAGGGCCCACAATCTTTGGGTGCAGCCAATGCATATGTTTCTTTGTTTCACAGGTTACGTTCTCTCTCGCTCTCGTCGCCCCCACGGGCGACCCCGGGGCTGCCCCTTCTCCTCTTCCATCCCTCCCTCTGCTCCTCCTCCCCTGCCATCACTGGTGAGCGTCGCCGGACAAAGCCCGCGCGGTGCCACCAGCGGCATGATCTCTCTTCCTCCTTTATTACTCAAGAAACTATACAAGCTAGATATAAGATGCCTCTTAGTTCACACCAACACTCAAAGAACTGCTACTCTCTCCGATCCATATTAATTGTTCTAATATATAATAATTGTCTCTAATATAAATGTATCTAGACACATTTTAATACTAGATACATCCATGACAAGTAATATGAATCGGAGGGAATACTTACGAGTGCATCTAATTATTGAAACCACTATGCATTTCACTGCCACAAAGAATCTTTTCTCCCTATCTTTTTGCTGAGCTAGATTTATCACAATTCAAAATTTCAAATATGGCCTGAAGAAACATGGATCCCAGTTCATTATTCTCAACAAACAATCGCTTCATAAAAAGCAATATTGTCTATAAATGATCAACACCACCACAGTATCGCAATATCTAAGGTAATATGATCTGGATGGATGAAAGCTGTATCAACGGAACAAAATCATTTTTCGCAAAAAAAAAAGCGAACAAAATCATATTATCAGTGGAGGCAATTTCAGTGACCACCAAAGGATGGCAGGATCATTGGAAGCGACTACCCAGCCTAAAAACGTTGTGTCACCAACAAGACATCAATAACATCATTTTAGTTCTCTTCTAGGGGTTACTAACATGGTTCAAATCATCAATTGGGAGATGTAATAGTGGTAGCACTAAGTACCATGTGATCCCATATAATTCAATACCATACGGATCATCCCTACTTTTAGTTATGTTTTTATTTTTAGTTTTTGTCCACCGTAGACTGTAACCTGTACAGAGCTACCCTCAACAGTCATGTTTTGATCAATTTGACATGCTTCTTAGATGGCCTAATATGTTGGATCTTGTGCTTTGCGCATGCACTAGTTTTCAGGTTATCCGTTCACTTGTAGAAGATTAGTTTAAGCTGAAGATGAATATGAGAAGTGTGAGTTCCTTCCATAAGACTGCAACTGAAATGATTTTTCGAGAATACCTGACATCTGTAACTCTGGTGGTGCCAGGAATGATAGCTCAAATCAAGGCTTATGCAACATGAAGAGAACACCCCACCTCTGAAATTTTCACCACAAACGTGCCAAAAATGCTCGTCTTGCAATCTGATTTCAGGTGAACCAAAATATAGGATTCCTCATAACAGAAGAGCTGAGCCAGGAACAATCTGGTTAATGCCATATAACATATCAAAAAACCTAGATTGTGACAAAATAAGTGTGCATACAGTGCACCAAGAGTCATCCACGGTCTAGTTGTTCATATTTACCTCGTTCACCTTGACATTCTGAGATAATGCAAAGGGCACCAAGAAGGAACTAAAATGTGCATTTAGGTTTATCATGTGTTCTCTGAGTAGCTGTAGTGTGGTGCTTATTCAAAACAACAAACAATAAGAAACACAGAACTGCAGATTCCAAAAAGGAGATATCGAACTTGCCTGAAGCAGGCGTGTTTATTTCCCAGGTGTTTGGATAGACAAAGACAACCAACTTATTTGATCTTCCCATGCAGCAAAAAAAAATCTTATAAAGTTTGGCCGAGCTAAAACTACAATTATTGATAAGTAATGTAACTAACAACACGTAGGAGTAGGTATCTCCTTTAATTTTAGAGGAAAAACTGACACATGGTAAAGGTTGAGAAATTGAGGGGGTCTCAGTTACGAAAAAGATGTACTCCCTCGTTCCAAAAAAAGCTTCTCAACCTTTTCAATATAAGGATATAGCTATACCTAAAACATGTCTATATACTTCTGTATCTAGACAAAGTTGAGAAGATTTTTTAGGAACGGAGGGAGCATATACATTAAAAAATAGTTAATGAACCAGATGTACGGTAAATATAAATAATTCTGCTGATGCAAACATCCTCTCTTAAGAGAACTCAAAACTGACAAGACCAAGCAAAAGTGCAAGTCCTACAGATAAAGGATTCTAGTGAATGAGAGCGAACTGGACGCCGATAATTTCCTAGGACAAAGCAAAACATACCACCACGTATCAGAGGATGTTCTACCCGATCGCAAGAACCTTGGCCACGACCTATGTAACACTAATTCCCACTGATTTCATCCAGCTAGTCCCTAACACCCCCACATCACAGGGAGCTCTGGAGGCTGCAAGGGATGATGTTTCACTGTGTTATCCCAACTCTGCATTTTGAATGCTTGCATAATCTGAACCAACGGTGGGTCAATACTTACACTGATTCAGGAATTATTCCGTACTTGACAACCAAATCCTTGATAATTCAATCCCTTGCGGATATGCCTGCTATTGGTTACAGTGAGGATGATGTAAGCTATTACTACAGTTCTTCCTGAAAACAGCATCAACTTGTGATTTCCAATGCGATACACTACAATAAGTCTGATGTCATTTGAATGTGATTCCTCTTGTTTCAGATGAAACAGTAAGTGTGTAAAACTTACCCAGAAGAGGCACCCATTCTACCACCAATGTGAAAGCGATGTGATCTTCAATCTTCTCAAGGTGGTGTTAGCATATTAAGCGTATGATACTAATATTTCAAGCCACATTAGATGATATTTCAAACCTATCAGGCTATCACAGGATAACAGGTTGAGCAGGTCATTAATCTTAACACATAGTTAAGTAAGAAGTGCCAACTATTTCAGTGGTCAACTGTTAAAGGTCCCTAGATCATGTCTTGAGTAGTGGAAATAAGTAAGATTGCATGCTACTTGTAGGTGCAGCTACAGTCTGAAGAAACATGGAGCCCAGTTCATTATTCTCAACAAATAATAGCTTCAGAAAAAAGCAATATTGTCTATAAATGATCAACACCACCACAATATTGCGATATCAAAGGTAATATGGTCTGGGTGGATCAATATCAAGTTATCAAAGGAACAAAATCATATTATTAGTGAAGGAGGCAATTTCAGTGACTACCAAAAGATGGCAGGATCATTGGAAGAGAGGATTTAAGGATGGAGATCTTAGGGTCTTAGCATGCAAGCGACTACCCAGCCTAAAAATGTTTTGGCACCAACAAAACATCAATAACATCATTTTAGTCATCATTTGAGTTCCTTCTATAAGACTTGGTAACAGAAATGGTTTTTCAAGAATACCTGACATCTGTAACTCTAGTGGTGCCAGGAATGATAGCTCAAATCAAGGCTTTTGCAACATGAAGAGAACACCTCACCTCTGAAATTTTCACCACAAACGTGCCAAAAATGCTTGTCTTGCAATCTGATTCCAGGTGAACCAAAATATAGGCTTCCTCATAACAGAAGAGCTGAGCCAAAAATAATCTGGTTAATGCCATATAACATAACAAATAACCTAGATTGGGACAAAATAAGTGTGCATACAGTGCACCAAGAGTCATCCACGATCTAGTAGTAACCATAGATTGCACACCCAACATGTACACAGATGTCTCTATCCACCAAAGTTAACACAAGGAGCTACTACTTAGATGTCCTCATGATTGTTAATTTCTTTGCGGATGTAGTCAATAGGAGGGTACTGACGATAGAACAAAGCTTCGATCTTGCTTTTCAACCCCTTGTACAACATGAAATGTATGTTGGTCCTGAATAGGTAATCACCCATTACATACTTGTTGGCGCATAATCCTTCCAGAATGGATACGTCTTGTTTGGTCAGCGGCAGCGCATCTTTAATGTCAAGATCAAGAGCATCACCTAAATGCACTCCAATCCACTTGATGTCAGGAACGGTAAGTCCCGCGTTGTCAAATGGCCCCTCCGGCGATCCATACTTGTATGTACAGAAGATGGAGAGGCCCTCCGGATCCGGATTGACGAGCGCGTACACCGGGACAGACAGTTGATCCTTAAGTTTGCGCAAGAAAGCCCGTGTGGTGATATCTGGTTGCCCATCGCCGCCTGTGACGAGCACGCAGCTGAATTCACGGAGGAATTGGTCGTCTCGTCCCCTGGCAAAAGTGTCGAAAACAGAAGCCCCCTGGACTACTAGGATGAAGTTGACCTCTGCACCTGGTGCGGCAGTAATCTTAGAGAATTTTGGCTGTATATAGGCTCCATCCGGACCCAAGGACTTGCAAGGGATCACCTCGCCATCTTCCCTTGTGAATATTACTGGCCCAATGACCATGCCCTGAGACACGTGATACAAATTGAGAGATGTCCTGGTGCACTCGAGCAGGCAGCATATGTCGAGCAGGGCATCATCCACGGTCTTGTGCCCCTTGCCGAAGAGCTTTTCTCCGTAGCACAGGAAGTGGCTGCTGGTGCGCCCGCCACGGAGGAGTTGTTTCTGGACCGCGGAGAGCACGGCCGTGATGGCCTTGGCCCAGCGTGAGGTCTTGGGGTCGCTGACCGCGCAACAATCGACCTTGCCGCGGCGCAGGCAGAGCTGCCGGAGCAGGGGCTCGTACTCTTGCTGCTCCATGCCACGAGACGGAAGCTGGTAGGTCAGGCCTTCGTAGGCGACGATGCTGTCTTCCTTGTGCCTCAGCCCCAGCACGTTCTGGATCTTGGAGAGCACCGTGTCGGCGTCGAGGTCTCTGGCGATGATGTACTTCTTGTCCAGCTCCTTGAGGGCCTGGTCATCCACCTCAGCAGTGTCAACGCCGCGCTTGGCCAAGAAGGACCGCAGGTCGCTCCCCTCTGCGGCGGCCTCTACAGTCGTCTCCGCCACTGCGGCGGCCATTGCTGCAAGAAAAGAAATCGAACCCGACGCGATCCAGCTGGTTAGTGCTCCAATGTGGGAAGTTGGAACTACGAAGTAAAGGCAAGTTCCGATTCACGTACCAAGAAGAGTAGACGAATCCTCAAGACGCTACTGCCGAACCCTCGTCCGCCATGAACGGAGGGTTCTTGGGGTGGTTTCTGGACTTTCTTTCCCTTTTCCCCTTCTATGAGTTGGCGGCCAGTAGCCCTAGACGAGGACGGAGGAAACGACTCCCTGGCGCGATTTCGCTGAAGGATGGGTGGTTGTGGGCCGGCCCAGCTGTGCTGCTTCATCCCGCTGAGCGAATTAGGTAGAAAGGAATTCTTCTCAAACAAAAAAAGTAGAAAGGAATTGAAGCTTCGACAAGTAGAGCTAACCAGCTTAGGCTCAAAAAAAAAAGTAGAGCTAACCAGCTTTTGGTTAGAGCTCATGCTAAGTGGTTAGCCCCCGCCGGCCATGCAAAAATAAATGTGGATGCTGCGGTGTCGAAGACTGGGATACAAGGAGTGGTTGCTGCTTTTTGTAGAGACATCATGGGCGTTTATCTAGGAGCGTCGGCCGTGGTTTTTGACGGAATAATGGACCCTCCTACTTTGAAAGCACTAGGGTGTCAGGAGGCCTTGGTCCTATCGGAAGACTTGCCTTGTCCAGGATTGTGGTTGCCTCGGATTGCAAGATTATTGTTTCAGAAATTGAGGAGGGAACAATAGGGCGCTATGCCGCGATCATCACCGAGATATGCTCTCGCTTAGAGCATTTTGAAGCTTGTTCTTTTATCCATGAGGGTAGAGCCTCCAACTATGAGGCACACAATCTAGCTAAGCATACTTTATCTAGTGGAGTAGGTCGCCATATGTGGCTAAATGTTCCTTACTCTTCGACAGTTCATGTAAACGTTATGATTCATGAATAAAGCTTAGCAGACTGTTCTAAAAAAGGTAAAAAATGAATTACTTCTAAAAAAAGGTAAAAAGGAATTCCGTGAAGCATGTTTCCATCCCAGGTGTCCTGTGTGGGTTAGTGGTTCTTGTCACTGGGTTGTTCCTAAGTTCTTGTTTAGAAATAAACGTGCACTGATTTTCTTAATTAGTCCTCCTCGGAGGCGAGATATGTGAACCAAAGAGAACCAGTCGCGCGTTTATAAGTTGTTCCTTCAGCTAGCGTTGCATTTCTTCATGACCTGAGCCTTCTTTTCAGGTTTGTAGGTATGCTTTGCTTCTAGTCGTAGATATAATTTAATTTATTTTTTACCTTTTTCATTCTTTTCCTTTTATATATGATTCTTTCATTTCTTTTTCTTTCTATTTTCCTTTTAATTTTTTTGTTCCCTAGATGTAATTTTTTAAATTCAGTTTTGTTTAACTCGGGCACGTAGTATTTTTGTTCCCTAAATATATGAGATTTGGTCCCTAGACGTAATATTCTTGTTCCCTACTTAAACGAGATGTCTTTCTACGATGTTGTTTCCTGTGTAAATGAAATGTGTTCATCAGACGCAATATCTTGTTCCCCTGAGTACATGAGATGTGTTCCTCGAACACAATATTCTTGTTCCCCGAGGACGTGATATGTTCCTCGGATACAATATTCTTGTTCTCTGAGTAGACGAAATGTGTTGCACGGGTCTAACATGTTGTTCCTTGTGTGGATTCAATTTGTTCCATGGATCTAAAACGTTGTTCCTCGTGTATGTGATGTGTTCCTCTTGTAGATGCGATTTGTTCCAAGAGTGTAAAATGTTGTTCCACGTGTCTTGTTCCTCTATAGATGTGATTTGTTTCATGGGTCTAAAATGTTGTTCCTTATGTAGATGTGATTTGTTTTGTGAGTCCATTATATTGTTCCTCATGTCGATGTGATTTTTCCACAGGCCTAAACTGTTGTTCCTCTTGTAGGTGTGATTTATCCCACGTGTCTAAAATGTTGTTCCACGTGTCTTGTTCCTCCTGTATATGTGATTTGTTCCACAAGTCTGAAATGTTGTTCCTCGTGTAGATGTGATTTGTTCAGTTGGTATTAAATGTTGTTTCCCTCAAACTATGAGGTCGTTCCCATATGATTCAAATTTGTTCCTAACTACAAATGCTTTTGTCCCTTTCAATCTATAGGGTTGTTCCCCGTGTGGCTCCATGTTGTTCATATCTACACATGAGTTTGCTCCACTCAATTTATGGGGTTGATCCCCTCATTTGACTCAAAATTGTTCCTAACTACAAGTTGGTATGCTCCCCTCTATCTATGGAGTTGTTCCATATATGCCTCATAGTTGTTCCTAACTACAAATGGTTTTGTTCTCCTCAAATTGTAGGGTTGTTTCTCGTACACCTGCAAGTTGTTCCTATCTACAAATGGGGTTTCCCCCTCTGTCTATATGGTTGTTTCGTATGTACTTCCACGTTGTTTGTATCTACACATGGGTTGTTCCCCTCAATTTGTAGTATTGTTCCCATTGACTCGAAGTTGTTCCTCACTAAATATTTATTTCTTTCCTCAATCTATGGGTATGTTCCCGATATGTCAACAAGTCGTTCCTAGCTACTAAAGGTTTTTTCCTGAACTTATGTCGTTGTTCCTAATATGCATGCAAGTTGTTCCTAGCTACAAATGGTTTTGTTCCCCTCGATTTATGAGGTTGTTCCCATATGATTGAAAGTTGTTCCTATATACAAATGTTTTTGTTCCCGTTGAAAGAACATCTCTCGGATTATAGTTTTGAATGTTTGATGACGGAGGTGGTGACCAAGGATGGCTCCCCCACCTCGCCTCCCCCCTCCTCTCCGGCGAACCTGCTGACCTCCGGTGATCTCATCCAGTTGCTCCGATCATTCTGAGCAGCATCAGATCCTCCTCCAGGTGATCTCCTCCATGGCTCCTTCTCCTTCCCCTCTTGGTCGTTGGAAAGTCTCCTTTGAATCTCTCCTTGTTGATGGTAATAGCAATTCTGCCACTGGGTTTCTTCTTTTGTGGCCAAATAATTGGCTGGCTTTAGTCAATCACAAAGATTCTCCTTTGGTTGGTAAATCCCTGCATGATGGGGAAGTTTTCTATGTTGGATCTTCCATTAGATTTCCTTCTCATCTGGTGTTTGTGCAAGAGTGCCTCGTGTCACCTCCTGGTTTTTCGTCCTTTTCGGAGCCCACTCCTATCAGATGGAGGGTGACTTTCTCTGCCTTAGGACAAATGGATTCTAAGATCCCCATGGGTAAATCTGGTTTTCTTGTTCTGAAAAGCCATGCTAACAGGATTATTCTGGTTGATCCAAAAGAACAAGTGATCTCTGCTCGATCTCTTTTTCAGAGTGAACAAGTTAAGACTGGTCTTATCTTAGACTTCAAGAATCACTCGGTTTTGGTGGGTGAATGTATTGGCTCTCCGGCTTTGGCTTCCAAGAAAGACTTATCTACCTCTACAAACAATTCTTCTCTGGACTCTAGAAGCTTTGCACAAGTGGTGAACTCTTCAAAACCTTTGCCTGCTATCCCTATTCCAGAAGCTCCCCCTGTTCGTTGGAAGGCTTCTTGCTCACATTTTCAGAAAGGTTCCCCCTCTATTCAAGCATTTCTTCTTCTTCGGCCTCAGGCCAAGAGGCTGGTTCTCCTTGATATGCAGGAGCAGGTTCTGGATGCTAGATTTCTTTTGGAGAATGAAAGGGTTCACCCTGGTTTGATCATAGATCTTAAAACACATTCTGTGCTAGTGGGGGAGCGCATTATTTCAGATTCTCTGGCTTTAGGGGTTCATTTGCTGAAGTCTACAAGCATTCCTTCTCACAGCTCTCAAGAGAACTTTGCTGCAGGGTTTTCTTACAAGGATCATGCCTTGGATTTTACAAGGGGAATTTCTTTTGAAGCAGCGTGTAAAAGTAAGTTTGGCCACCCCATTACCCTTTCCAACTTCTCACGTCGGAGGGCTTTTTTCTGGTGGTTTCTTTTGGAAGAGCTAGTTTCAAGCTTGATGCTCATACTGTGGCTGTAACTCTCCAATCCTGCTTTGGTGGGCATGCTGCTTCATTCAAAGTCAAATTTTTATGTGACAGAACTTTTCAATTCTCTGTGGCCTCTTCAGCTGTTGGGTTTGAAATTTACAATCAATCAAAGATTAGTACTCCCTTGTTTGAATTGTTCTTGAGTCTTTGGGGTCGAGGTGGCCCAAACTGGCTGATTGAAGAGAAGAGATTTTACAAGGAAAGTGACTCAGAATGGCAGGTGGTAAAATAAAAAATTCAACTTCCTTTCAAAACAAGCGTGTGTCGGTTTTTCAGCGAATGCAGTCACCTTCCAACCCTGATTTGGAGCCACAACATAACTCCTTTTCTCAAACGTCATCTCCCTCTGATCACACAGAGGTCCTTCAAAACATTCATTTCAAGCGAGAGTCGTACCGAGCAAATTTACCGGGCTTGATTCCTTTTTTCAAATTTCCCTCTTTCAATGCTATTCAATGGCCCGACAATAGTTACCATACCTGGTTTAAAGCCCATGGGCCGGCCCCTTTAATCCAGGAGGTTTCCTCCTTTTCTGACTTCTCGGATTTCCTTTTTGGGAAAAAAATATCACCTTCCGTTGTCGCTTCCGCCCCCTCACATTCACCACCACCATCGTTTGCTCCGCAACCGTCTCTTCCTCAGACCACCGGCGCAGAGCAGTCGGAGGCGCAGACCTCGACAATGGCCAACATCCCTATTGATCCAAGGCCATTTGTACCACTTGGCTACCAGATTCAGCACATTGCCGGGCGCGTGGGCGTCAAAAGAGTGGTGGTTCCGCGCCGCCCCAAGGAGCACGAGCAGTACGTCGTTGCCACCATCAACCCCTTCCCTGAAGGTTTGGTTCCCTTTGCTAATGTCACTGAGGTCCTTGAGGAGTATCTCACAGAGGTGGCTAGAGTAGGTTTCGTTAGCCTACATTCTTGTCCGTTTGGAGCGGCATATGTTCAGTTCAGGAATGTCAGTGATAGGGACAGGCTTATTTCCTCTAGTCCTAACCAGTTTGGAGATGTTAATGTATCCTTTGTTAGACATGATGAGGGTCCTAATTGGAGAGGGGTTACTTTCAATAGAGATGTTTGGCTGCTCCTAGTTGGTCCCCCCCTGGATCACATGAAAACTGAGGACTTGAATGCATGCTTTGCTGATATTGGTTCTCTACTTCTATGGGAGAAAGATCCTAACAGAAAAGGTAGAGTTTTGGTTAAAGTGAGAGTCACTGATCTTCAGGATATCCCAAGAAGCATTAGGATGACTGAGAGCTCTAGGCCTGATGCAGAATCCTGGACTTTTCTTGTGGAAGTGTTACAACACAATCTTCTGGGAGGTGGGCCACCAGATGAAGATCCTCTACCTGATGAGGGAGTGGACCCACACCCAATGCCTGGACATGCTTTGCCTGCTCCTTTGTTTAATCCAGCACCAGCACAACCAGTAGATCAAAATAATGCAGAAGCTGATGATGGAGATAATGCAGAAGTTGGTGATGGATGGGGACACTGGGCCATGGGAGAAGCATAGGAACAACCTCAGCCTATGGAAGTGGAAATAGAGGTACAACTGCCTGCTCAGCAAGAGGAATTTCCTTTGAATGAAGAAGAACAAGGTCCCCCTGTTATGGATGAAAACATCTTTGTTAACATCTCCTCCTCAAGCTCTGAAGATACTGCTGCACATAATCCCCTTGGTTTCTCTGAAGATGTTCCTCAGGCGCAAAATGCATCTGCTGACCAACAGATTGATCAACCTGTCTTGCCTTTGGGGCAAGGACTTCTCAATATTTTACATGCTTATTCTCAAGATGATTCTCTGGATAATTTATCTGAAAATGTTCCTTCTGCCTCATCTTTGAATATCTCTGATGCACATGGCATGGATCATATGGATGAAAATTTGTTCTTGCCTGATAATGTCAACATAGCATCACCAAATGTAGCACATCTTCACCTTATGCTTGGCAGAGTCCAAACTCACTTCTTACCCATCCCTGAGGAGCATGATCTGACAAGAAAAGTCTCTTCAGAGGGTATGCGCCTTTGGGAGAAATATTTTGCACCAAATATGCATGGACCTCAAGATCAGAACAATGCTGCTGTGGTGGACATCCATGTGAGTTGGCTCAATTTCATAACTCTTATGCTCCTAACACCTGAGAAGTTTGATTGGGCAAAGAGTTTTCTATCATCACAGCTTTGGGACATTCTTAAGGAACCTATGAATACTGAAAGCTTTGTTCAGTTTGCTATTCCAGATAAATGTGCAACTACCAAAGCTCCTACATGCCTCTCTCTGTCTGACATAGAAGAGGAGCACATTCCTTCCTCCTTGGTTGAGGACATTCTTAGCACTCCAAAAAGGAAGAGAAGAGAAGGAAAAGCTGCTTTGGTTGAATCTGAGGTAAGAAGAAGTCCAAGGCTAGTTTTGTTAAATGATGGTTATAAAGTCATGCAAATTGTTCAGATAAACACTGCCTCACATGCAATGCTGCTCCTCCAATTATAAATACTAAAGTGGTTAAGAATCTGGCAATGTCCTTTTGTAAGGTGCCAGAAGAAGATGTTGAAAAAAGAATTTTGAAGAAAAACAAGAATATTGGAGGAGAGAGTCAAGCTTCAGGGACTCAAGGGGTGATAGGCACCAGAAAGACCAATAACTCTTCATCCTCTGCCCAGAACAAAACAAGTGAGAAGGGCCATGAGAAGGCTATTGTCCTTGCACAACAGGCCAAGAAAAAGGCTTTCAAGTAGTTATCAATGCATATTATTATATGTAATTTTGCTTTTCTTGGGACATGTTTGATCCCAGTGCTCTATCAGAATCTGTTCAGTTGTGGAACACACAGTTTGCTTTTGTGCCTTGTGGAAACTATGAATGTCTCAAATGCCTGTGATATTAAGAATCCCCTTTTAATCTCCTTGGTGCCTAGAGTATACCTTACTCTGGGTCTTCTCTGGAAAAATTTCTTTGTTCTCCATGGATAATTGCAAATCTTGGAAAGTCATGAATTGGAACCTGAGAGGAATTAATTCTGATAAGAAATGGGTAGCACTCTCTAATAAAATTGAGGAATATGGTTGTGATATTATTTGTTTACAAGAAACCAAGAGAGAATCTTTTGACTTGGCATATATAAGGAAATTTTGCCCAAAAAAATTCAATAAATTTGAATTTGTGCCTTCAGTGGGAGCTTCTGGTGGTCTGATTATTATTTGGAATGGCTCTTTATTCAATGGTGAATTGGCTTTTCACAATGAATTTTCTATATCAGTGAATTTCAAATGTAATCTTTCTAATGATTCTTGGATTCTCACCAATATTTATGGACCTTGCCAACCTGATAAAAAACACTTGTTCATTGATTGGTTTGCAAACATTGATATGCCCCAAGACACTGACTGGCTAATTATGGGGGATTTTAATTTCATAAGAAGCCCATCTGACAGAAACAAACCTGGTGGAGACTTGAATGATATGCTGATGTTCAATGAAGCAATTAGTAATCTTGGCATTGTGGAATTACCTCTGAAAGGAAGAAAATTTACCTGGAGCAACATGCAAAAAGATCCTCTGTTGGAAAAGCTGGATTGGTTCTTTACTTCCTCTTCTTGGACTATGTCTTATCCAGCTACTTTTGCATACCCCCTTGTGAAACCCACTTCAGACCATGTACCTTGTGTGGTAGTGTTCAATACAAAAATCCCAAAGGCAAAAGTTTTCAGAATTGAGAACCACTGGATGCAACACAGTGAATTCAAGCAAATTGTCCAGGCTGCATGGAATATTCCAGTGGGATATGAAGATAGTGCCAAAAAGATTAATGCAAAATTTAAAAACTTAAGAAGAAGTCTCAAGCTATGGGCAAAGAATCTCCCATGTTTAAAAAAGCTTATTAGCCTGGTGAATGAAGTGATCTCCTTCTTTGATATTACAGAAGAGGTCAGAACTCTATCAGTCATTGAATGGAATTTGAGAGATACTCTAAAGACACATCTCATCACCTTGTTGCAGAATCAAAAAACCTATTGGCAACAGAGGGGGAAGATTAAATGGGTTAAGCTTGGAGATGCAAACACAAAATTCTTTCACTCTAAGGCAACTATCAATTACAGGCATAATTACATTTCAGTGTTACAAAATTCAGACCAGATGGAGATTGCTGATCATGAAGGCAAAGCATTTATTCTGTGGCAAGCCTTCAAAGAAAGAATGGGTCAATCTGATAACCCTGAGATGCAATTTAACCTACCAGATTTCATTGACTCAACTGTTTCTGAGGAAATGAACAACACTCTGCAAGCACCTTTCTCAGACAAGGAAATTGATGATGTTGTTAAGCATTTGCCAAATGATAAGTCTCCTGAACCTGATGGTTTTAACAATGAATTTATTAAAACTTGTTGGCCCATTATTGCCCTAGATGTTAAGAAACTGCTTTGTGACTTCCATGCTGGCAATATTACACTGGAGAGTATAAATTCTTCCTTTATCACTTTGATACCAAAGATAGATAATCCCAGCTCTCCAGGTGATTTCAGGCCCATCTCTTTGCTGAATTCTGTGCTAAAGATCATCACAAAACTGCTTGCTAATAGACTTCAAGATATCATCCTTTCTTTAGTACACAAGAATCAATACGGGTTTCTTAAGAAAAGATCTATACAAGACTGCCTTGGTTGGGCATTTGAATACCTTTATCAATGTCATCAATCAAAAAAATAGATTTTAATCTTGAAGCTAGACTTTGAGAAAGCATTTGATAAGATTGAACATTCAACAATTCTGCACATTCTCAAAGCAAAAGGTTTTGGTGATAAGTGGATAAATTGGATCTCAATGATTCTCACCTCTGGAACTTCTGCTGTTATGTTAAATGGAGTCCCTGGAAAGAAGTTTTATTGCAAGAGAGGGGTAAGACAGGGAGATCCTTTATCTCCACTGATCTTTGTGCTGGCTGCTGACTTCCTTCAATCTATACTGAACAAAGCTATGGTACAAAACCTTCTCTCAAAACCCATTCCCTGCACACCTTGCCCAGACTTCCCTGTGATTCAATATGCTGATGACACACTCCTGGTTATGGAAGCAAATGCACAACAACTTCTTTGTCTCAAAGCTATTCTGCATTCCTTTGCTATATCCACTGGACTTAAAGTGAACTATCAGAAATCAAGTATGATGCCCATCAATATGACTGCAGAGAGATTAGCACACTTTGCTGCCACTTTAAATTGTAGAGTTGGTTCTCTTACTTTCACCTATTTGGGCTTGCCACTTAGCATCACAAAACCATCTCTTGAATACTTCCTTCCAATGGTACAAAGAGTTCAAACAAGGCTAGGTGGCATTGCAGATTTTCTAAACTATGGAGGGAAGTTACAGCTTGTCAAGTCAGTGCTAGCTTCACTTCCCATTTTCTATATGTGTTTCTTGGATGTACCCATTACAATTAAAGATCAGGTCATCAATTATATGAGGCACTGTCTTTGGAGGAAAAAAAACTACAGATGTGCAAGCAAAAGAGAATGCTTTGGTCTCATGGAAAAAAATATGCAGGCCTAAAGACCAAGGGGGTTTGGGAGTCTTCAACCTAGATGTTCAAAATAAAGCTCTGTTACTCAAGAACTTGGACAAATTCTACAATAACTTGGATATTCCTTGGGTCAATCTCATTAGAGACACTTATTATGATGAAGATAGGCCACCTGGTGTTAAATTAGAAGGATCTTTTTGGTGGAAATCTCACTTGAAGCTCATTGATGCATACAAAGCCGCCATGGCTAGATGTAAATTGGGAGATGGAAAAACTGCTATGTTTTGGACAGACCTGTGGGGGGATGGTTGTCTACATCATAAATTTCCACACCTCATAACCTTTGCTAAAAAAACTGATCTCTCTGTCAGTAAAGTGATGCAGATGGAATATCTTCAGGACTTGTTCCATCTTCCTCTATCTCAACAAGCTTTTGAAGAGTTTGAACAGCTAGAGACTCTATGCGACTCCATACATTTTGAGAACCAACAACAAGCCTCTGATTCTTGGTGCTACATTTGGGGATCTGACAAATTCTCCACAGTTAATGCATACAAATTCTTGATTGGTGTACAGCATGCACCTCAATTCTTTACCTGGATATGGGAATCCTCTTGTCAACCAAAACATCAGTTCTTCTTCTGGTTGCTTTTGCACGATCGTTTAAATACAAGGAATCTTTTAAGGAGAAAAAATTGCAATTTACAGTCTTATAATTGTGCTACTCTAGAATGTAATCAAGAGGAAACGCTAGCACATCTATTCTGGAGTTGCCCTTTTGCTCAGGAATGTTGGAATATTCTCTGTCCTCAGCTTTCCACTCAGCAATCAGTGTTTGAAGCTTTCTATGACATCAAGGAGAAATTAAACGTGCCATTTGCTGTGGAGATCATTATGTTGGCATCCTGGTCCATATGGATTGTCAGAAACAGGAAGATCTTTGAAGGCCAACTACCTTCCATAGGTGCTTGGAAAATTGTTCTCAAACAAGAGCTTCATTTGCTTTCCTATAGAATGAAAAAGAAGTGGGATGCTCAATTCAAAGTCTGGGTTCAACTCTTCAGATGATGGTCTAGACTAGTTTTTTGCTTTTCTTTCTTTTCTTTATTTTTTGTACACCTTGTACATTTGTAACATTTTATATATATATTAATAAAAATTGCAGTGGGGATTTTTTCCCACTGTTTCACCCTCAAAAAAAAAATGTTTGATGACAATATGTGTGATACACTAATGTGCGTTGATATAGTGCAGAAAATATATGTGGTTCAATTTGTGATGAGGGAAAAGGAATCAGGGAAAGTTCCCACGCCGGATAATCCGGGGCCAGATATTTGCAAAATATCCGGACCTCTAAGGACTTTGTCTCTATTACTTTGTCTCATATATGTGATTATGTCTCTTGTTTTGTTCATGTTGGATAGCTTTTGTGTTGAGGCACCTCGTACCTATGTGTGGTGCATTTGTATTCAAATGCAAATTACTTATATGCACACATGTAGGGGGAGTGCCTCTATCATTTGCCAACATGACGGTTCCTTCTAGTAATATTATTGCAAATCTGTATATTGTCATCAAACACCAAAAAGGGGGAGATTGAAAGAACATCTCTCGGATTATAATTTTGAATGTTTGGTGACAATATGTGTGATACACTAATGCGCGTTGATATAGTGCAGAAAATATATGTGGTTGAATTTGAGAAACAAGAGAAAAGGAAGCAGGGAAAGTTCCCAGGCTGGATAATCCGGGGCCGGATATTTGCAAAATATCCGACCCCTGAAAAACGGCTAAGGACTTTTCGACCGAGCTCTCAGTACCCCCTGGATCCAGGCCGGATATTTGGCCAGACATTTTTAGAAGGCTGGATAATCCGGGAGGGGGGATAATCCCGCCCTTACTTAGGCCGGATAATCCGCCCTCAAAATTCCTGCAACGGCTCGATTTTGGGAGGGGTATAAATACCCCCTTCTTCCTCCACCTCAAGCTTCTCATTCTTGCTCAAGTTCATCCACCATTAGAGCCACTTCAAGAAACACAAGATTCACTAGATCTCCTCCTCCAACCATCCAAAGCTCTTGATCTTTGGAGAATCGAAGGAGAAGACCCCGATCTACATCTTCACCGAAGCGATTTGCATTTCCCCCTCATTTGCTTGAGGGCCCCTTTGCTAGTGTTCCATTTGGAAACCCTAGTTTTTGTGGTTGATTTGTTCTTGTTATTGTTGTTGTATTGTTACAAATATTGGGAGCCTCCAATTCGGTTGTGGATGTGTGCCCAAGAACCTTGTAAAGGCCCGATTTCCGCCTCGAGGAAATCCCTTAGTGGAAGTGGGCTAGGACTTTGTGGCGTTGCTCAAAGGAGACCTGAGTGAGGCCTTTGTGGTGTTGGTCTGGCCTTCGTGACGACCACACTCCTCCAAACATAGACGTACTTCCCCTCAAAAGGAAGGAACTACGGGAATCATCTATGTGTCTCCGCGTGCTCCACTCTCGGTTACCTCTATCCTTATTAGCTCTACTATATCTTGTCTAGCTATATCTTGCTTAGTAGTAGATCTTGTCATATAGGTAAATTATATTCACATAGTTGCATATCTAGAGAATTTACCTTTGTGTCAAGCCTAAATTGAAAAGGAACTAAAAATTGGTTAGCACCTAATCACCCCCCTCTAGGTGCGGCATACGATCCTTTCAATTGGTATCAGAGCCTTGGCTCTTATTTTGGGCTTAACAGCCTAAGAGTATGCCGGACGATGAGATTGCGGAAGGGGCCGCGAAGGCGGTCTCTATGGAAGATCTCAAGTTGATGGAAACATCTTTGAGCTCCTCCATGGAAGCTCAAATCGAAAATATGAAGATATATCTTTCAGGGCTTATAACGCCGCTTCCCCCCGTCATTCCCGTCGTAAAGGAAAAGGACAAGGGCGCTTTAGAAGAGGGGGATGCTTCGGGCTTACCCTCTTCTAGCAAACCCTTGGATGGTGATCAGTTAGACAAAATTAAAACCCCCAATGCTTCTCCTAGAGCAAGTGTCGGTGGGAGCTACAATGTCATTCCTCCACCTTTCCGCTCTCCCGATATCCCGGTTCCCCACCCTCATATAAACAATAGGGGGATCCACCCAAGTTTAATGTTGAAGATTTTAATGCATGGCAATTTGAGTTTCGCTCTCATGTTTGCAGCGCCTCCAATGAACTTTGGAGAATCATTATGGAAGGTTACAAGCCTTACAACCCCGACAAGTTGACTAGAAGAGAATAGGTTGATAACCAACTCAACTCTATTGCCTTGAACATGATTCAAACAAGTGTGGGGACAAAGGACTTGGCTTATGTTTGGAAATTCACCACCGCCAAGGAAGCTTGGGAGGGTATTTCCATAATCTTCATGGGAAGTGAAAGCATGAAGAGAAACAAGTATAGTGCTCTTCGGAACCAAGCCGAAGGGTTCATGAGGTTGCCAGATGAAGATCATCACGAGATGTATAGAAGGCTTATCACCATTGCCGATGCCTTTCGGAATGTGGGTGCCCAACATATTGATGACTTTTGGATCAAGGACAAGTATATGGATTGCATGATGCCTTTTGAACCCATTGATGTCAAGAGTCTCCTTGTAAGAGAAAGCTATCCCACACTTACCTCCTATCAAGTGGTGCACGAGATGCAAGCTCTCAAGGTTGCCGAACAATTAAAACTCTCGAGATTCTTGGAATCGTGCTATAGGAATGGCAAGAGGTACAAATCTTGCTTTGAAGGTCAATACCGTGGAAGAGGTGGACACTCGAGAACCATATAGGACCTCGTGGAGCATGTCCTATCGAGAGGATTTGGAATAACACTACCATGACCATATGGAATTCCATGCAAGAACCTTTTGGGTTGATCCATCCAAAGCAAATGAAGAAAACATCAAGAGAAACAACGCAAGTGGGTTCAAGAGCTTGGGCCCAAGATCAAGATCTTTCTTCAATTGTGGTGACAAGTTCCATTTCATCACCGAGTGCCCCTATGAGAATAGAGAAACTCGTGGTGGAAGGCTCATTCCCAAGGACAAGAGCAAAGATTCAAAGGCCCCCAACAAGAAATTCTACATCAAGAATAAGAAGAACAAGAGGCCATCAAGGATTGTGCTAATGACTAAAGAAGAGTATTCTTCCGATGACAATGATGATTATAGTGATGAAGGAGAGACCTCAAAGGAAGTGGCCTCCATTGCCACTACCAATATTCCCTCTTCATCCCTCTTTGAATCCCCTAATGAGAACCCTCACATCAAAAATGCACATTGCTTCATGGCAAGGTCCTCATTGCACACATCTATTGTGCTATCAACTCAAGAAGAATACACATCCGGGGATGACGATGATGATGAAGAATAAGATGAAACTTCCCATGGGTTGGTTACTCTTGCTTCCCTCGCCACCACCACTTCATCACCAATTGAAATCCCCCAATGAGTATATTCACATGAAGGAAGAAAATTGCTTCATGGCTAAATCTTCCGAGGTATCATCCCCTAACCCCTCTATTCCTAACATATCAAATGCTCTAGGGGTTGATCATGCTAGCTTAAAAATGAAACAAGAAATGCTTTATTTCGATGAGTTCATTCTTAACTTGAAAGGTGACACTAAAAAGAATGTTGGGGCTCTTATGGTTCGTCTAGCACAACTAGATGATATCCTTGATAAAAAAATGTCAAAAGAGAGAGAGAGGATTCTCTTGAAGTATCCGCTCTAAAAAATGCCCTTGAGGAAGGGAAAGAAATTATAGCTTCTCCTAAAGAGAAACTAGAAACCCTTGAAGAGCCTCAAGATGAAATTGCTAAGCTCACCAAAGAAACAGATCTTGCTAGGGCTAAGGTAAAGTGCTTAAAAACGAAAAGGCCAAATTTGGTGTTGATCATGAGAAACTTGTGAAGGATCTAGATGAACTAGACAAGGCTCACAAAGCCTTGAAGAGTGAACACTCTCTCCTCTCCAACTCTAATGAGCAACTTCAAATTAGGCTTGCTAAATATGATGTGCCTACCTCTTCTACCTCTACTTGTGATCATGCAAATATTGTTGAGGAAAATGCTAGGTTGAATGATGAACTTGCTAAGGCCTCCTCTCCCCAAAGTAAGTTATCTTTGAATGACCTCTTGAGTAAGCAAAGGTCAAACAATGGGAAGGAGGGAATTGGCTTTAATGACAAGGAAAAGAAGGCAAACAAGAAGAAGGACAAGCCCACACAAGAAAATAAGAAATTTGTCATTAATGGTGATGCCCCAAAGGCCAAAACCATTAATGATGATGATGCGGGAATTGCTAACCCTCACTATGTTTTATCTAAAGATTATTATGGTGATGTTTATGCAAACTATGTTGGCCCTGATGATGGTTATATTGCTTGGTCTATTTGGGACCCAAAGACCCTTGTTGCTAACAAAAGAGGACCCATTGAAAAATGGGTACCTAAATCCAAGAATTGATCTCATGTAGGACTATGCCTCTGGAGGTTCAAAATGGGTGCTTTATAGTGGATGCATAAGTCATATGACCGGCGGCAAGGATCTCGTCAAGGAGTTGAGGCCTAACATTCATGAAATCACCGTCTCCTTTGGCGATAATTCAACATCCGAGGTATTGGGTTTTGGCAAGGTTGTGGTTGCACACAACATTACTCTTGTGGATGTCATGCTTGTCAAAACCCTTGGTTACAATTTATTGTCTGTTTCCGCCCTTGGAAAGATGGGTTTCGCCGTCTTTATTGATAATTATATTGTGGTCCTCTTGTGGAGCAAGACTCTAAAAGTCGCTTTCATTGGGTATCGCGAACACAACTTGTATGTGGTGGACTTCTCGGGGGCACCACGTCAAGTGTGATGTGCCTATTCGTAAAGGCGGATGTGGGTTGGTTGTGGAATCGCCACTTGGCCCATTTCAACATGAGAACTTTGCAAAGTCTTCACAAGGGGAACCATATTGTGGGACTAATGGACAATGTTTCTTTTGCCAAAGATCATGTTTGTAGGGCTTGTGTTGAAGGCAAAATGCATGACTCTCCGCACCCAAGCAAGACTATTATCTCTTCCAAGTGGATCTTGGAGCTCCTTCATGTGGATCTTTTTGGTCCTACCACTCATGAAAGTCTTGGTGCGAAGAAACATTGCTTGGTGATTGTTGATGACTATTCAAGATATACTTGGGTCTATTTTCTCAAGAAGAAAGATGAGACTCAACAAATCCCCATTGACTTTGCCACCAACGTGCAACGTCAACACAACCGCCCTATATTGGCTATAAGAAGTGAAAACGGCTCTGAGTTAAAGAACTACACACTCAATGATTTTCTTAGTGATGAGGGGATAAGACATCAATATTCCGCTGCATACACCCCTCAACAAAATGGTGTTGCGGAGAGGAAGAACCGGACTCTTATTGACAAGGGTTTAACTTGTCAATGCCTATATATTGTAGAATAGGGTTTCGCGGAAAGTAGAGGGCAAGTAGATCTCGAAGGTTCAGCCGAAAAGGTGCTCGACTATGAAAACTAGGGTTTGTGTTGACAATGATTTCGATCCCTTCTTTCTCCCTCGGCTCCCCCTTATATAGGAGGTGGAGACGAGGCTTTCGTATCATACAAGTTACAAAGTGCGGGAGGCTATTTGAGCATGTCCCGTGTTATTACAAAACTCTATCCCTAATCTATATCTATCTTTCATATCGATATTTATTGGGCCTCCGAACTTCATAAGCTTCGGGGTGTGGGCCTTCAGTTATCCTGGGGTACCTTATTCGGCAGGCCCATTCGGGATGCCTATGTCACTTATGGATATGGCAAGATCTATGATGGCAGAGTAGAAATCTCGCTATAACTTTTGGGCCGAAGCCATCTCCACCGCCTGTCATTCTTCTAACCGGCTCTATCTCCGTAAGGGCTTGAACAAGACTCCATATGAAATACTCACCGGGAACAAGCCTAATGTCTCATACTTCAAGGTGTTCGGGTGTAAGTGTTTCTATAAAATCAAAGGAGTTTGTTTATCTAAATTTGCTCCTAAAGCTTTGGAGGGTATATTTGTTGGTTATGGTGCCGAATCTCACACTTATAGAGTCTTTGACATACCCTCTCGGATTAGCATCGAATATTGTAGTGTGACGTTCAAGGAAAATGATGGCTCCCAAGTGGGGCAAGTTGATGTTTGTGCAGGTGATGAAATACCTCAAGATTCCATAGTAAGAATGGGTGTGGGATTCTTCCGCCCCATTGAGCGACACGGTGTGGCATCTCGGGAAGTACTATGCTCTACTATGGTGGAGCCCTCATCGTCACAACATGTCAACATCAACAAACTCCATCTCTTCAAGCTAATAATGCACCAACCCAAGAACAAGAACAAAACCCTCCCTCTAGTGTGCAAGATCAAGGACAATATCAACCAAGGATTCATGATGGCTCTGATGAGTATCCATTTAATATTTGCTCCTCGCTGAATAATGTCCAAGATCAAGCACATGATTTTGAGAAAACTCAAGAAATTGAGGAAGCTCAAGTTGATGGTCAAGACGGGGACCCAAACGATCAAGTTGATCAAGTGATACCTCCAAGGCCTAGAAGAACCAATGAGGAGATCGAGGCACGTCGTCTTGCAAGAAGAGATAGGAACTTGGAAATTCTTGAACACACTCATGAGAAGGTCCTAAGTGATGTAAGAGGAAGAGTTTCCACAAGAAGGCAATTGGCTAACTTTCGCAATAATCATGCTTACATCTCCTTCGTGGAACCAAAGAAAGTATTTGAAGATCCAGATTGGTTGGAGGCTATGCACGATGAACTCAACAACTTCAAGTGCAACAAAGTATGGACTTCAGTAGAGAAGCCAAAGGAGTGCCGCAATGTTATAGGCACTAAATGGATATTCAAGAACAAGCAAGATGAGTTTGGAATTGTTGTGAGGAACAATGCAATATTGGTAGCTCAAGGTTTCTCTCAAATTGAAGTAATTGACTTTGGAGAAACTTATGCTCCCGTGGCTCACCTTGAGTCCATCCGTATCCTTCTTGCATATGCATCACATCATAATTTTAAGTTACAACAAATGGATGTGAAAAGTGCATTTCTTAATGATCCTTTGCATGAAAAGGTTTATGTTAAGCAACCCCCGGGGTTTGAGGATCCCGACTTTCCTAACCACGTCTATAAGCTTGATAAAGCACTTTATGGTCTCAAACAAGATCCTATAGCTTGGTACGAGCAGCTTAAAGAATTGTTGATAGACCGTGGGTTTGATGTTGGGCTAATCGATCCCACTCTTTTTACTAAGAGGGTCCATGGGGAGCTTTTCGTTTGCCAATTATATGTTGATGATATTATCTTTGGATCTACTAACAAAGCTTTTTATGATGAATTTTCAAAGCTTATGACCGATAGGATTGAGATGTCTATGAGGGGAGAGATGAGTTTCTTTCTTGGTTTTGAGATCAAGCAATTGAGATAAGGGACTTTCATCAATCAAGCAAAATATCTCCAAGACATGCTCAAGAGGTTCAAGATGATGGAAATGAAGGGTGTAGCCACTCCAATGGTTACCAAATATCACCTTGCACTAGATCCCAATGGTAAAGAGGTGGATCAAAAGGTATATCGCTCCATGTTTGGATTCTTGCTTTACCTTTGAGCATCTAGACCGGACATAGTGTTGAGTGTTGGTGTGTGTGCAAGGTATCAAGCTTCTCTAAAGGGAGCCACATGATTGCTCTCAAAAGAATCTTCCGATATTTGGTTGATACCCCAAGATATGGTCTTTGGTATCCTAAAGGCTCAAGTTTCTTTCTTAATGGATACACGGATGCAGATTGGGCGGGAGACAAGGATGATAGGAAATCAACTTCCAAGGCTTGCCAATTTCTTGGTAGGTCCTTGGTATGTTGATATTCTAAGAAGCAAAATTGTATATCTCTCTCCACCGCCGAAGATGAATATGTTGCCGCCGCAAGTGGATGCACTCAATTGTTATGGATGAGTCAAACTTTAAGGGAATACGGTGTCACTTGTGACAAAGTTCCTCTTTTACGTGACAATGAAAGTTCCATCAAGATTGCCTATAATCCGGTGCAACATTCAAGAACGAAGCATATTGAGATCCGGAATCATTTCATTAGGGATCATGTTGCCCGTGGTGATATTGAGCTATGCTATGTTCCAACCAAAGACAACTCGCCAATATATTCACGAAGCCTCTTGATGAAGCAAGGTTTTGCTATTTGAGGAATGAGCTAAATATCATTGATTCAAGTAGTATAGCTTGACCATCTTGCAAACACACCTTATTCTCAAAACTTTATTTGGTTTAGATGTGGGCATGGAGATAGGGGAGTGCGATTTAAATTATGGAGCTATCCCTCCCCCCATAATGCCAATAGTAAGAAACCATTCTCTTTATATCATGTGTTGATATGTGAGCTTCAATGACGAGTATTGGTTTTGGGCCCAAGATATATCTTTGTGGTGCCATACCATAACACTCATACATGGTGGCCTAGGCCACCACCCTCTTCTTTGTGAAGAGTTGGTGTTATTTGGATCTTAATGTACTTCATTTGACATCTATGTGTTCTTATGGGAAATCACTCTAGTTTGGCCTTTACTTGCTTATCTTGCAAACTTGAATGATCATGTACCATCTACATTTTGAGCCCTCTAAACCCAAGCCTATACTCATCTATAGCCATTTCCATCTTGCTCTTAAGTCATGTTTTGGTAAAAACTTGGAGTTTGAGTGTCTTCGGTCGGATGTTGTTGGTTGTCTCATCTTATTGGTCAATTTTTCATCCTATATATAGCGTGATATTATATTACATCATATATGGCTATGTGCAAATACCCAACAAAGATAGGCCAGATTTCTAGTGTTCTGGAATTTTTCCAGAACACCGGAATATCCGGCCCCAGAAGACACCGGAATATCTGGCCCGGCCGGATTATCCACCCCTACTTTGGACCGGATTATCCGGCCTAGGCAGGATGCGGGGATTTGGGTCGAGGCAGCGGGGATGACGGTTGCCAAACAACCAGTTTCCCCCCACGCACCTCTCTCTCCTCCCCACAGCCGCCGGAGCCTCTCCTCCTCGCCGAAGCTTTCCCGTCCACCCCCTCTCAAAGTTTTTGGCCGGATCGGGTGCTCCTCCTTCCTAGCTTTCATCTCCACCAAGCGGTTCATCCAATGGACGAGGGTATGACTCACAATCCCTAACACTAGGAGTTGTGATTTATATGTGCTATTTTCTTGGTTGGGATGTTGTCTAGTTGTTCCAAATCATGTGTAGTATATTACATTTACATGCTATGAGGCCGATCTGGTGCTAGACTAGGATTTGATCGATTTTGCTGCAGATTTGCAGGGCCGGATTATCCGCCCTCACGATGGCCGGATTATCCGGCCGGGCCGGATTATCCGCCCCTTGGGGACACCGGATTATCCGTCATGGAGAGTTGTTGCTACTGCAGTCGTTCTCGATCTGCCTTGTCTAAACTTTTACCGACTCCTAGTATGCATATATAGTACACTACTGTATCAATACATGACTTATGAGCTCACTCTCCTATATGCTATCCCTCTATGTCACTCCATAGGTGGTGATTCTCGAAGACGTCGCCCTCGGGCTTCTCGGTCAAGTGATGAGTTGGGTCAGACCGCTCCCAGGAAGTCCGCCACTCTGAGGCGTAAAGGCAAGGAAACAAGGGAGAATTACAAGAACATGGACATTGTTACATATTCTGCCCTCAGACAGAAGAACTGGTATGAGGATGTCGAGCGGGAGCTGGACATTGAGGATCCTCGCTTTTGGTGCATGGAGCAGATTTTCATTTTCAAGGACATATATGAACCCATGAAGAAGGTGAGGCCAATGCAAGTTATTGATGTGGAATTGCTCTCACAAAATGATCACTTTGATGATGCCATTTGGGTTACCGAGCGGATGGGATGTCACAAGCTCATGAAGGTCCAGTGTGACTTCACCATTCACCTGATTAAGCAATTCTATGCTACTCTGACCTTCAAGAAGGATGAGGATCGCACCATGCAGTGGATGTCTGGCTCTTCTCCCTGTGAGGCCTCTTTCCACAAGTTTGCTCAGCTTCTTGGCTATCCCTTTGAAGGTGGTCAGCGTCTCCATGGTCCTCAGTGAACAGACAAGGATGCGCTCTATCATCTCTACGATGAGAATGGAGCAGCTGGCACTATCACTGGAATGCTTCCTATTTATGGTCAGCTGCTTCGCTTCTTCAGGGCCACCATTGCTCGAAGTGGTCGGAACAATGATGCTCTTCGGGGTGCACTCGTGGACCTTCTTCGTCTCTCTTTTGAGTGTGCACAGGATGGTGATGAGACCAAAGATTTCACCATTGATGTCATGGATTATATCTTTTGTGAGATCTTTGATGCCATGGTTTCCCAGACTTCTATGCCATATGCTTCTTACATTTAGCTTTTTATCAATAACACTGCTGTGGCGGAAGATATGAGTCAGTTTCCATTTGTGGATCACAAGTTCAAGAAGGCTTATATCAAGAGGAAGACAAGCTGCCCCACTGGCGTAGATGTACACGTCGCTTAACCCCAAGAGGAAGGTATGATGCAAGTTAGGGAAAGAAACCAAGGTTATCGAACCAGTGGAGCCAAGAAGCACGTGAAGGTTGTTGGTGGAGGAATGTAGTGCGGCGCAACACCAGAAACCGGCGCCAACGTGGAACCTGCACAACACAATCAAAGTACTTTGCCCCAACGTAATGTGAGGTTGTCAATCTCACGCTTGCTGAAAACAAAGGATTAAGCGTATCGAGTGGAAGATGGTGTTTGTTTGCAAAGAACAAAAAGTAGTAGAATGTATTCAGATGTAAAAGAATGGACCGGGGTCCACAGTTCACTAGTGGTGTCTCTCCAATAAGATAACTAACATGCTGGGTGAACAAATTACAGGCGGGCAATTGACAAATAAAGATTCAATACATATCAACGATGATTACTATGTGATTTAATCAGGGCATTACGACAAAGTACATAGACCGCTATCCAGCATGCATCTATGCCTAAATAATCCACCTTCGGTTATCATCCGAACCCCTTCCGGTATTAAGTTGTAAACAACAGATAATTGCATTAAGTATGGTGCGTAATGTAATCAACACAAATATCCTTAGACAAAGCATCAATGTTTTATCCCTAGTAGCAACAAGACATCCACAACCTTAGAACTTTCTGTCACTGTCCCAGATTAAATGGAGGCATGAACCCACTATCAAGCATAATTACTCCCTCTTGGAGTTACAAGTATCAACTTGGCCAGAGCCTCTACTAGCAACGAAGAGCATGCAAGAACATAAACAACACATATATGATAGATTGATAATCAACTTAACATAATATTCTATATTCATCGGATCCCGCCAAACACAACATGTAGCATTACAAATAGATGATCTTGATCATGTTAGGCAGCTCACAAGATCTAAACAATGATAGCACAAGCGGAGAAGACAACCATCTAGCTACTGCTATGGACCCATAGTCCAAGGATGAACTACTCACGCATCAATCCGGAGGCGGGCATGATGATGTAGAGCCCCTCGGTGATGATCCCCTCTCAGGTGCCGGAGGCGATCTCCTGAATCCCCGAGATGGGATTCGCGACGGCGGTGTCTCTGGAAGGTTTTCCATATCGTGGCTCTCGGGGGGTTTCGCGACGAAGGCTATTTGTAGGCGGAAGGGTAGGTCAGGGCGTCACGAGGGCCCACACACTAGGCCGGCGCGCGGGGCTTGGGCCGCGCCCTATTGTCTGCCACCTCGTGGCCCCACTCTCCCTTTCGGTCTTGGAAGCTTCGTGCAAAAATAGGACCCCGGGCGTTGATTTCGTCCAATTCCGAGAATATTTCCTTACTAGGATTTCTGAAACCAAAACAGCAGAAAATAGCAACTGGCGCTTCGGCATCTTGTTAATAGGTTAGTGCCGGAAAATGTATAATAATGCTGTAAAGTATGTATAAAACATTCAAGTATTGTCATAAAAGTAGCATGGAACATAAGAAATTATAGATACGTTTGAGACGTATCAAGCATCCCCAAGCTTAGTTCCTACTCGCCCTCGAGTAGGTAAACGATAACACAAATAATTTCTGAAGTGACATGCTACTAACATAATCTTGATCAACATTATTGTAAAGCATATGAGATGAATGGAGTGATCTGAACAAAAGATTGCTAACAAAGATAATGACTAAACAAATGAATCATATAGCAAAACTTTTCATGAATAGTACTTTCAAACAAGTATCAATAAGAGTTGCATAAGAGCTAACTCATAAGCAATAAATTCTAAGTAGAATGCATTGAAGCAACACAAAGGATGATTAAGTTTCAGCAATTGCTTTCAACTTGTAACATGTATATCTCATGGATATTTGTCAACATAGAGTAATATAACAGGTGCAATAAGTAAACATGTAAGAATCAATGCACACAGTTAACACAAGTGTTTGCTTCTAAGACAGAGAGAAGTGGGTAAACTGACTCAACATAAAGTAAAAGATTGGCCCTTCGGAGGGAAGCATGGATTACTATTTTTGTGCTAGAGCTTTTGTTTTGAAAACATAGAAACAATTTTGTCAACGGTAGTAATAATTCATATGTGCTATGCATAATACTTCCTACAAGTTGCATGTCTCATGCATAGAGTACTAATAGTGCTCGCACCTTGTCCTACTTAGCTCGGAAAACACGGATTATCATTGCATAACATATGTTTCAACCAAGTGTCACAAAGGGGTACCTCTATGCCGCCTGTACAAGTGTCTAAGGAGAAAGCACGCATTGGATTTCTCGCTTTTGATTATTCTCAACTTAGACATCCATACCGGGACAACATAGACAACAGATAATGGACTCCTCTTTTAACGCTTAAGCATTCAACAACAGTTAATATTCTCATAAGAGATTGAGGTTGTATGTCCAAACTGAAACTTCCACCATGATACATGGCTTTAGTTGGCTGCCCAATGTTCTTCTCTAACATATGCATACTCAAACCATTTGATCATGAAATCGCACTTACTTCAGACAAGACGAACATGCATAGCATCTCACATGATATCCAACAAAGGTAAAAAGTTGATGGCGTCCCCAGAAACATGGTTACCGCTCAACAAGCAACTTATAAGAATTAAGACACATAACTACATATTCATCACCACAATAGTTTTTAAGCTATTTGTCCCATGAGCTATATATTGCAAAGATAAAGGAATGAAATTTTAAAGGTAGCACTCAAGTAATGTACTTTGGAATGGCAGAAAAATACCACATAGTAGGTAGATATGGTGGACACAAATGGCATGGGTTTTGGCTCAAGGTGTTTGGATGCACGAGAAGCATTTCCTCTCAGTACAAGGTTTGGGATAGCAATGTTGTTTGAAGCAAACACAAGTATGAACAGGTACAGCAAAACTTAAACAAGAACATATTGCAAGCATTATAAGAATCTACACTGTCTTCCTTGTTGTTCAAACACTTTACCCGAAAATATCTAGACTTAGAGAGAACAATCATGCAAACCAAATTAAACAAGCTCTACGGTAGTTCTTCATTAATAGATTAAACTACATGATGCAAGAGCTTAAACATGATCTATGAGAGCTCAAACAATTGCCAAATTTACCAAACCATATGCAGCATTTTCCGATTCCAACCAAATAGCAATTTAACGAAGCAATAAGACTTCGCCATGAACATTAAAGCACAATTAAGAACACAAGTGTTCCATATGAAAAAGCGGAGCGTAATATCTCCAATATAAGAATGGTGGGATCCAACTTTATTCAAAACAAAACAAAAAAAAACCGACGCTCCAAGTAAAGAACATAGGATGTGATGGAATAAAAATATAGTTTCACTAGAAGTGACCTGATAATGTTGCCGATGAAGAAGGGGATGACTTGGGCATCCCCAAGCTTAGATGCTTGGGTATTCTTAAAATATGCAGGGATGAACCACCGGGGCATCCCCAAGCTTAGACCTTTCACTCTTCTTGATCATAGTATATCATCCTCTTCTCTTGACCCTTGAAAACTTCACACAAACTTCAAGCAAACTCATTAGAGGGTTAGTGCATAACCAAAATTCACACATTCAGAGGTGACACAATCATTCTAAACACTTCTGGACATTTCACAAAGCTTCTGAAAGTTAATGGAACAAAGAAACTCATTCAACATAGCAAAAGCGGCAATGCGAAATAAAACGCAGAATCTGTCAAAAACAGAACAGTCCGTAAAGATGAATCTGACAGGGGCACTTAACTTTCTCAAATGGAAAAACTCAGAACTAATGAAAGTTGCGTACATATCTGAGGATCATGCTCGTAAATTTGCAGATTTTTTCGATTTTTTTACAGAGACTTCTGCGAGAATTCGTGACAGACAGCAATGCTGTTTGCGCAGCGATCCAAATCTATCATCAACTTTAACATGGAAACTTTACTTGGCACAAAAACATGATAAGGAGAGGTTGCTACAGTAGTAAACAACTTCCAAGACTCAAATATAAAACAAAAGTGCTGTAGTAAAATAAACACATGGGTTATCTCCCAAGAAATTCTTTCTTTAAAGCCATTAAGATGGGCTCAGTAATTTTAATGATGATGCTCTCATAAGGATGAGAGTCGCAACAAAGAGAGCATGAAAAAGCAAGTATGAAACAAATTTAAGCCTAACCCTCTTCCTATGAAAAGGAATCTTGTACACAAATAAATTCATGAAGAACAAAGTGACAAGCATAAGAAGATAAGACACGAGTAACTTCAAGATTCTCAACATAAAGAGGGGAAACTGAATATTATTAAGACGCATACAACCGTGTTTCCCTCTCTCATAATAACTTTCAGTATCATCATGAACAAACTCAACAATATAAATATCACATAAAACATTCTTGTCATGAGCCACATGCATAAAATTATTACTCTCCACATAAGCATAATCAATTTTATTAGTTGTAGTGGGAGAAAATTCAAAAAAGTAGTTATCATTATTATTCTCATCAAGTGTAGGAGGCATAGTATAATCATAATAAAATTTACTCTCCATAGTAGGCGCACCAAAAGACCACTATCATTATAATCATCATAAATAGGAGGCAAAGTATCATCAAAGAAAATTTTCTCCTCAATGCTTGGGGGACTAAAAATATCATGCTCATCAAAACCAGCTTCCCCAAGCTTAGAATTTTCCATATCATTAACAACAATGGTGTTCAAAGCGTTCATACTAATATCATTGCTACTAGCATGCAAATAAGATTCCATAGGTTTTTTAATTTTTGCAGCAAACAATCCATGTCTTAACTCAGGAAATAGAATAAGAAGCTCACTGTTGCTTTCCATTAGGCCTAACTAGTGAATATAAAAGCAAGTACATGACTAGACATGATAACAAAATAAATTAAATGCAAGTAACTAATTTTTTTGTATTTTGATATAGAACTAGTAAATAAGATAATAAGTAAAATAACTAATTTTTTTGTGTTTTTAGTATGTAGCAAACAAGACAGTAAATAAAGTAAAGTAAAGCAAGACAAAAACAAAGTAAAGAGATTGGAAATGGAGACTCCCCTTGCAGCGTGTCTTGATCTTCCCAACTGCGCCAGAAAAAGTGCTTGATGCGCGTAGATGTACACGTCCGTTGGGAACCCCAAGAGGAAGGTATGATGCGCACAGCAGCAAGTTTTCCCTCAGAAAGAAACCAAGGTTATCGAACCAGTAGGAGCCAAGAAGCACGTGAAGGTTGTTGGTGGAGGAATGTAGTGCGGCGCAACACCAGTGAAACCGGCGCCAACGTGGAACCTGCACAACACAATCAAAGTACTTTGCCCCAACGTAACAGTGAGGTTGTCAATCTCACCGGCTTGCTGAAAACAAAGGATTAAGCGTATCGAGTGGAAGATGGTGTTTGTTTGCAAAGAACAGTAAAAGTAGTAGAATGTATTCAGATGTAAAAGAATGGACCGGGGTCCACAGTTCACTAGTGGTGTCTCTCCAATAAGATAACTAACATGCTGGGTGAACAAATTACAGACGGGCAATTGATAAATAAAGATTCAATACATATCAACGATGATTACTATGTGATTTAATCAGGGCATTACGACAAAGTACATAGACCGCTATCCAGCATGCATCTATGCCTAAATAATCCACCTTCAGGTTATCATCCGAACCCCTTCCGGTATTAAGTTGTAAACAACAGATAATTGCATTAAGTATGGTGCGTAATGTAATCAACACAAATATCCTTAGACAAAGCATCAATGTTTTATCCCTAGTAGCAACAGCACATCCACAACCTTAGAACTTTCTGTCACTGTCCCAGACAATGGAGGCATGAACCCACTATCGAGCATAATTACTCCCTCTTGGAGTTACAAGTATCAACTTGGCCAGAGCCTCTACTAGCAACGGAGAGCATGCAAGAACATAAACAACACATATATGATAGATTGATAATCAACTTAACATAATATTCTATATTCATCGGATCCCGCCAAACACAACATGTAGCATTACAAATAGATGATCTTGATCATGTTAGGCAGCTCACAAGATCTAAACAATGATAGCACAAGCGGAGAAGACAACCATCTAGCTACCGCTATGGACCCATAGTCCAAGGATGAACTACTCACGCATCAATCCGGAGGCGGGCATGATGATGTAGAGCCCTCCGGTGATGATTCCCCTCGGCAGGGTGCCGAGGCGATCTCCTGAATCCCCCGAGATGGGATTCGCGACGGCGTGTCTCTGGAAGGTTTTCCGTATCGTGGCTCTCGGTACAGGGGTTTCGCGACGAAGGCTATTTGTAGGCTAAGGAGGGGGCGTCACGAGGCCCACACACTAGGCCGGCGCGCAGGCTTTGGCCGCCACTCCTATTGTCTGGCCACCTTGTGGCCCCACTTCTCCCTTTCGGTCTTCGGAAGCTTCGTGCAAAAATAGGACCTGGGCGTTGATTTCGCCCAATTCCAAGAATATTTCCTTACTAGGATTTCTGAAACCAAAACAGCAGAAGAACTGGCGCTTCGGCATCTTGTTAATAGGTTAGTGCCGGAAAATGTATAATAATGCTGTAAAGTATGTATAAAACATTCAAGTATTGTCATAAAAGTAGCATGGAACATAAGAAATTATAGATATGTTTGAGACGTATCACTGCCCCAGTTGCTTGTTCGTTTATGGGAGATGCTCGCTCTAGTGCCCATGCACCCGGTCGCTCTTTTGCTCATAGGGAGGTGAAGAAACTCTGGTTCCAGCGCAATGTCCTTTGCATGAACATCGAGATCCACAAGGAGAACTTCGAGGCCATCCGTCAGCGCGCAGATATACAACATACTCAGGCGGTTATTCTACACAAGCTCAGTGGTGAGAAAGGTCCTCCTCCTCAGCCTCCTGTTCACCCCGCCTACAGTGGATGGCACTCTTCTCAGGCTCAGTGGTCCGACATCAAGCGGAGTCTTCAGAGGAGCAACATCTCTCTCCACCAGTTGTAGACAGTGCTGAAGTGTATGAGTCCGAGACGGGCTCCGAGTGATCTCCATGGGACCAGTAGCATTGCTCTTTTCCCTTTTGTCGTTTCGATGCCAAAGGGGGAGAATTGCTCTATTTAGGACTTCTACGGGATTTGCATGGGTGGGTGATGTCTACGGGTGCTTCTATTCTTGTAGACAGTGTTGGGCCTCCAAGAGCAGAGGTTTGTAGAACAGCAACAAGTTTTCCCTTAAGTGGATCACCCAAGGTTTATCGAACTCGGGAGGAAGAGGTCAAAGATATCCCTCTCAAGCAACCCTGCAACCACAAAGCAAGAAGTCTTGTGTCCCCAACACACCTAATAGGTGCACTAGTTCGGCGAAGAGATAGTGAAATACAAGTGGTATGAATGAATATGAGCAGTAGTACGGCGAGAAAATAGCTTACTGTGCAGTTGATGGTAGTAATATTGTAGGAAGTAAACAAGTGTTAAAGAGCAGTAAATAGTAAAAAAATAGTAAACAAGCAGCGATAGCAGTATTTAGGAACAAGGCCTAGGGAATAGACTTTCACTAGTGGACACTCTCAACTTTGATCACATAACAGAATAGATAAATGCATTCTCTACACTCTCTTGTTGGATGATGAACACATTGCGTAGGATTACACGAACCCTCAATGCCGGAGTTAACAAGCTCCACAATTAAATGTTCATATTTAAATAACCTTAGAGTGCATGAAAGATCGACACGACTAAACCAAGTACTAGCATAGCATGCACACTGTCACCTTCACACCATGTAGGAGGAATAGATCACATCAATACCATCATAGCAATAGTTAACTTCATAATCTACAAGAGATCATAATCATAGCCTACGCCAAGTACTAACACGGATGCACACACTGTCACCATTACACCGTGCAGGAGGAATAAAACTACTTTAATAACATCACTAGAGTGGCACATAGATAAATTGTGATACAAAACATATTGCAATCATAAAGAGATATAAATAAGCACTTCACTACGCCATTCATAACAGTGAATAAGTATTCTGTGAAATATAGCCTAAGAGACCCACACGGTGCACACACTGTCACCTTTACACACGTGGGACAAGGAGTCTCCGGAGATCACATAAGTAAAACCCACTTGACTAGCATAATGACATCTAGATTACAAGCATCATCATATGAATCTCAATCATGTAAGGCAGCTCATGAGATTATTGTATTGAAGTACATAGGAGAGAGATGAACCACATAGCTACCGGTATAGCCCCGAGCCTCGATGGAGAACTACTCCCTCCTCATGGGAGCAAGAAGGTGATGAAGATGGCGGTGGAGATGGCAGCGGTGTCGGTGGAGGAGCCTTCCGGGGCACTCCCCGTCCCGGCGGCGTGCCGACCGTAGACTCATGTCCCCGATCTTGGCTTCGCGATGGCGGCGGCTTTGGAAGGTTTCGCTACCGTGGCTTTTTTTTTATCGTGTTTTAGGTCGTGGACCTTTATATAGGCGAAGAGGCGAGTCGGAGGGTCGACGAGGCGGCCAAACAATAGGGTGGCGCGGGCCCAGCCTGGCCGCGCCACCACCATGTGTGGGCCCCCGTGGCCCCTCTCTGGCGGGTGTTCGGATGCTTCCGGGCAAAATAGGAACCCGGCGTTGATTTCGTCCAATTCCGAGAATATTTCGTTACTAGGATTTCTGAAACCAAAAACAGCAGGAACAGAACTGGCACTTCGGCATCTTGTTAATAGGTTAGTTCCAAAATGCATAAATATGACATATAATGTGTATAAAACATGTAGGTATCATCAATAAAGTAGCATGGAACATAAGAAATTATTGATACGTTGGAGACGTATCAGCATCCCCAAGCTTAGTTCTGCTCGTCCCGAGCAGGTAAAACGATAACAAAGATAATTTCTGAAGTGACATGCCATCATAATCTTGATCTTACTATTGTAAACATATGTAATGAATGCAGCGATCAAAACAATGGTAATGACATGAGTAAACAAATGAATCATAAGGCAAAGACTTTTCATGAATATCACTTTCAAGACATGCATCAATAAGTCTTGCATAAAAGTTAACTCATAAAGAAATAATTTAAAGTAAAGGCATTGAAGCAACATAATGGAAGATTAAGTTTCAGCGGTTGCTTTCAACTTGTAACATGTATATCTCATGGATAGTTGTGAATGCAAAGCAATATAATAAGTGCAATATGCAAGTATGTAGGAATCAATGCACAGTTCACACAAGTGTTTGCTTCTTAAGGTGGGAGGAAATAGGTGAACTGACTCAACAATAAAAGTAGAAGAATGGCCCTTCGACGAGGGAAGCATCAATTGCTATATTTGTGCTAGAGCTTTGATTTTGAAAACATAAAGAGAGTATAAAAGTAAAGTTTTGAGGGGTGTTTGTTGTTGTCAACGAATGGTAGTGGGCACTCTAACCCCCTTGCCAGACAAACCTTCAAAGAGCGGCTCCCATTTTATTTTATTTTTGGGTGGCACTCCTTCCAACCTTTCTTTCACAAACCATGGCTAACCGAATCCTCGGGTGCCTACCAACAATCTCATACCATGAAGGAGTGCCTTTTTATTTTAGTTTTATTATGATGACACTCCTCCCCACCTTTGCTTTCTCAAGCCATGGCTAACCGAATCCTTCGGGTGCCGTCCAACAATCACATACCATGGAGGAGTGTCTATTTTTGTTAATTAATTTGGGACTGGGAATCCCATTGCCAGCTCTTTTTGCAAAATTATTGGATAAGCGGATGAAGCCACTAGTCCATTGGTGAAAGTTGCCCAACAAGATTGAAAGATAAACACCACATACTTCCTCATGAGCTATAAAACATTGACACAAATCAGAGGTAATAACTTTTGAAATGTTTAAAGGTAGCACTCAAGCAATTTACTTTGGAATGGCGGAAAAATACCATGTAGTAGGTAGGTATGGTGGACACAAATGGCATAGTGGTTGGCTCAAGGATTTTGGATGCATGAGAAGTATTCCCTCTAGATACAAGGTTTAGGCTAGCAAGGTTTATTTGAAACAAACACAAGGATGAACCGGTGCAGCAAAACTCACATAAAAGACATATTGTAAACATTATAAGACTCTACACCATCTTCCTTGTTGTTCAAACTCAATACTAGAAATTATCTAGACCTTAGAGAGACCAATTATGCAAACCAAATTTTAGCAAGCTCTATGTATTTCTTCATTAATGGGTGCAAAGTATATGATGCAAGAGCTTAAACATGAGCACAACAATTGCCAAGTATCACATTATCCAAGACATTTTAGAATTACTACATGTAGCATTTTCTGTTTCCAACCATATAACAACAAGTGAAGCCATCAACTTTCGCCCTTGAACATTAAAAGCTAAGAACACATGTGTTCATATGAACCAGCGGAGCGTGTCTCTCTCCCACACAAGCATTTATTCAAACAAAAACATACAGACGCTCCAAGTAAAGTACATAAGGATGTGACGGAATAAAAATATAGTTTCACTAGAAGTGACCTGATAATGTTGTCGATGAAGAAGGGGATGCCTTGGGCATTCCCAAGCTTAGACGCTTGAGTCTTCTTAGAATATGCAGGGGTGAACCACGGGGCATCCCCAAGCTTAGAGCTTTCACTCCTCTTGATCATAGTATATCATACTCCTCTCTTGACCCTTGAAAACTTCCTTCACACCAAACTTCAAGCAAACTCATTAGAGGGTTAGTGCATAATAAAAATTTACATGTTCAGAGGTGACACAATCATTCTTTACACTTCTGGACATTGCATAAAGCTACTGGACATTAATGGATCAAAGAAATTCATCCAACATAGCAAAAGAGGCAATGCAAAATAAAAGGCAGAATCTGTCAAAAACAGAACAGTTCGTAAAGACGAATTTTAAAATGGCACCAGACTTGCTCAAATGGAAAAACTCAAAACTAATGAAAGTTGCGTACATATCTGAGGATCACGCTCGTAAATTGGCAGATTTTTTAGAATTTTCTACAGAGACTTGTGCCAGAATTCGTGACAGACAGCAATGCTGTTTCTGCGCAGCGATCCCAAATATAACATCAACTTTAACATAGAAACTTTACTTGGCACAAAAACATGATAAGGAGAGGTTGCTACAGTAGTAAACAACTTCCAAGACTCAAATATAAAACAAAGTACTGTAGTAAAAAACACATGGGTTATCTCCCAAGAAGTTCTTTCTTTATAGCCATTAAGATGGGCTCAACAGTTTTAATGATGCACTCGCAAGAAATAGAAGTTGAAGCAAAAGAGAGCATCAAGAGGCAAATTCAAAACACATTTAGTCTAACATGCTTCCTATGCATAGGAATCTTGTAAATAAACAAGTTCATGAAGAGCAAAGTAACAAGCATAGGAAGATAAAACAAGTGTAGCTTCAAAAATTTCAGCACATAGAGAGGTGTTTTAGTAACATGAAAATTTTTACAACCATATTTTCCTCTCTCATAATAACTTTCAGTAGAAACATGAGCAAACTCAACAATATAACTATCACATAAAGCATTCTTATCATGAGTCTCATGCATAAAATTATTACTCCCCACATAGGCATAATCAATTTTATTAGTTGTAGTGGGAGCAAATTCAACAAAGTAGCTATCATTATTATTCTCATCATCAAATATAGGAGGCATAGTATCATCAAAGTAAATTTTCTCCTCAATGCTTGGGGGACTAAAAATATCATGCTCATCAAAGCCAGCTTCCCCAAGCTTAGAATTTTCCATAGCATTAGCAACAATAGTGTTCAAAGCATTCATATTAATATGTTCCATGGGTTTTTAATTTTCGCATCAAACCATCCATGTCTTAAATCAGGAAATAGAATAAGAAGGTCATTGTTGTCCATTATGCCTAACTAGTGTAAACAAGAAACCAAATGTCGCAATTGCGAGTCTAAAGGAAATAGCTTCGAGTACTTACTACGGCACGAAAATAGCTTAGTAGCCGAGATCCGGAGTGTGAGTACCTTTTACCTTTCCTCCCGGCAAGGCGCAGAAAATAGCTTGATGTCTACGGGTGCTTCTATTCTTGTAGACAGTGTTGGGCCTCCAAGAGCAGAGATTTATAGAACAGCAGCAAGTTTTCCCTTAAGTGGATCACCCAAGGTTTATCGAACTCAGGGAGGAAGAGGTCAAAGATATACCTCTCAAGCAACCCTGCAACCACAAAGCAAGAAGTCTCTTGTGTCCCCAACACACCTAATAGGTGCACTAGTTCGGCGAAGAGATAGTGAAATACAAGTGGTATGAATGAATATGAGCAGTAGTACGGCGCAGAAAATAGCTTGCTGGCGTGCAGTTGATGGTAGTAATATTGTAGGAAGTAAAAAGCAGTAAAACAGTAAAAAGCAGCGATAAAATAGTAAACAAGCAGCGATAGCGATATTTAGGAACAAGGCCTAGGGAATAGACTTTCACTAGTGGACACTCTCAACTTTGATCACATAACAGAATAGATAAATGCATTCTCTACACTCTCTTGTTGGATGATGAACACATTGCGTAGGATTACACGAACCCTCAATGCCGGAGTTAACAAGCTCCACAATTAAATGTTCATATTTAAATAACCTTAGAGTGCATGAAAGATCGACACGACTAAACCAAGTACTAGCATAGCATGCACACTGTCACCTTCACACCATGTAGGAGGAATAGATCACATCAATACCATCATAGCAATAGTTAACTTCATAATCTACAAGAGATCATAATCATAGCCTACGCCAAGTACTAACACGGATGCACACACTGTCACCATTACACCGTGCAGGAGGAATAAAACTACTTTAATAACATCACTAGAGTAGCACATAGATAAATTGTGATACAAAACATATTGCAATCATAAAGAGATATAAATAAGCACTTCACTACGCCATAACAGTGAATAAGTATTCTGTGAAATATAGCCTAAGAGACCCACACGGTGCACACACTGTCACCTTTACACACGTGGGACAAGGAGTCTCCGGAGATCACATAAGTAAAACCCACTTGACTAGCATAATGACATCTAGATTACAAGCATCATCATATGAATCTCAATCATGTAAGGCAGCTCATGAGATTATTGTATTGAAGTACATAGGAGAGAGATGAACCACATAGCTACCGGTACAGCCCCGAGCCTCGATGGAGAACTACTCCCTCCTCATGGGAGCAGGTGGTGATGAAGATGGCGGTGGAGATGGCAGCGGTGTCGATGGAGGAGCCTTCCGGGGGCACTTCCCGTCCCGGCGGCGTGCCGAACAGAGACTCCTGTCCCCGATCTTGGCTTCGCGATGGCGCGGCTGGAAGGTTTCGCGTACCGTGGCTTTTTTTCGTATCGTGTTTTAGGTCGTGACCTTTATATAGGCGAAGAGGCGAGTCGAAGGTCGACGAGGCGGCCAAACAACAGGGTGGCACGGCCCTGGCCGCGCCACCACCATGTGTGGGCCCCCGTGGCCCCTCTCTCGGCGGCTCGGGTGTTCTGGATGCTTCCGGGCAAAATAGGAACTGGGCGTTGATTTCGTCCAATTCCGAGAATATTTCGTTACTAGGATTTCGAAACCAAAAACAGAGAAAACTGGCACTTCGGCATCTTGTTAATAGGTTAGTTCAGAAAATGCATAAATATGACATATAATGTGTATAAAACATGTAGGTATCATCAATAAAGTAGCATGGAACATAAGAAATTATCGATACGTCGGAGACGTATCAGTGGGGCACAAGCATATGCGTTTACCATTCTTTTATTGCTTGTGTCCTCTTTCTTATCAGTTGTGCTTATGGTTGAACTATTTGGTTTGGTTGTTTAAAACTATGTTCTATGTGTGGTTGTGAGACATATTGTTAAGTATTTCAGAATTCGATATGGTAATTCTATATGTTGAGACCAAATTTTATGATATGGTGTGTGATTTAAGGTATTCGGTATTCTATATCACCATATTGGTATGACCTCTATTACTTTGTCTCAACTATATGTGATTATGTCTCTTGTTTTGTTCATGTTGGATAGCTTTTGTGTTGAGGCACCTCGTACCTATGTGTGGTGCATTTGTATTCAAATGCAAATTACTTATATGCACACATGTAGGGGGAGTGCCTCTATCCTTTGCCAACATGATGGTTCCTTCTAGTAATATTATTCCAAATCCGTATATTGTCATCAAACACCAAAAAGGGGGAGATTGAAAGAACATCTCTCGGATTATAGTTTTGAATGTTTGATGACAATATGTGTGATACACTAATGTGCGTTGATATAGTGCAGAAAATATATGTGGTTGAATTTGTGTTGAGAAACATGAGAAAAGGAAGCAGGGAAAGTTCCGAGGCCGGATATTTGCAAAATATTTGACCCCTGAAAAACGGCTAAGGACTTTTTGATCGAGCTCTCAGTACCCCTAGATCCAGGCCGGATATTTGGCCGGACATTTTCAGAAGGCCGGATAATCCGTGGTGGGGGGGAGGGGATAATCTGTAGCACCCTACCTTTTAATAAAGGTAAGATACTTGTGTATCGTGCTATTCCCGAGATCACTGATAGCACACACATTACAAAATATAATAATCATTGCAATAGTATCAAATTACTACATCTTTGATCCAGAGGGTAAAGTAAAACCTTACAAATTGCATAGTCACATGGACTAGCTCTGTACAATGGTCAGAACAAACACAGCAGTAATATAAATTGCAATGAGCCTCCATCATCTTCATGCGCCACAGGCAGACATGTTGGAATGTAGACTCGAGATCCTAATACGTACTTCTCCTCAGAAAATCCTGCACGTTTGAATATGCAGCCCCACGAATGGAGGTCAGTACAATGATGTACTGGCAAATGACACTTATATGGTGGCAGTTTTTAGGCATGACTATCTACATGATATTTGGCTAGTGGAGTTTAGGCACAATTTGCATAAAGCCAACTTTATCCTATATTTTATTTAAAACAAAACATTTTGAAAATCTTTGAATGACATTATGAAATCACACCATGGATAAATCCTCCATGGGTTTTAGAATAATCACATGGTTACATCTCCCATGAGTTTTCAAAGGTTGATTCAAATTTTAAATACATTCAGAAAAGGTGATGAGATTCTTCCGTACATTCCTTGCCTAGGAGCTCAAATTGTCCATAACCGGGGACACGGCTAAGATCTTAGGTTTAACTCTCGAGAGGTTGCGCTCTTTACCCACAATTCGCAACCAAGCCTTTTTGCCAAAATTCTTCATCTTCATTAAGGCCAGGACAAGGTCACTACGAAGCTTTTCCTTAGTAGCCCCCCTACCTACCGGATCCGCCCGTACCCAGATTCCCCCCACTGGCGGTACCCTAGGCGAGGTTTCCCACTACGTACTTAGCCAAGACAGAGCCCATAATGTATTGTGGTTGCACTGGAAGCTATCTAAAACATGGATGACATAATAATCTCTTTAATCCTGAGTGGCCATCCACAAGTGCACCCTCAGGCGATGACAACCACAATGTGGCCCTGAGTAGCCACTCAACATGTGAGCACCCTCAGGCGATGACAACCACAATGTGGCCCTGAGTAGCCACTCAACATTTGCACCCTCAGGCAATGACAACCACAATGTGGCCCTGAGTAGCCGCCCACCAAGCAATTACCAATCCACCCAGGTGTTTCATTAAGGTTGTTAATTTTCACTTTTCAGAACATCACAATCAAAACAATGAAACAACATTTGGCATTTGATGTTGCAGAGCAGAAATAAAGTATCCTATCAATAGGTTCAGGATTAGCTACACACTACTAGGGTTTTCTAAGCATAGCATAATACTTTTCTTTTGAAATCAAAATCCTACCATGCATACTAGTTTCAAAACACTAATGCATATATAAAATAGGTAGGAATTGAGTGTCACTTGCCTTTTTGGTAGTCGAAGCGCGTTCACTTCTTTTAATCTAAATACGTGTCTCTCCGTACAACTATAACATAGAATATAGCACAACATAAACACACCATTCAACAACAACAAAATCAGACAAGACAACAAACGGAAATCGCTCTATGGTACTAAGGTGTGGCATGAGGTTTGGCTTGCAAGATATGAATTGGAGATATTGAATGGATGGGTCAAATACTTGAAAAAAATGATTATCTAAGTCAAGTGCTTAGAAGAAAAATGATTGATAAGAACCTATGGTCAATGGTTGTTTTCTACTCAAGATTGGGTAATTGAAATGATCCATGTGATGAAATCACATGAGTCTCAAATGACGCAACTCAAAATACTATTTGGTAAAGTGTGACAACACTTACTAAGATAGTATGAGTTACACATAGGCTTGGGTATGGATTTGTGATGTGTTGAATTACTCAATTAACTCATTTGTAAATTGAATAGTTCAATATAAGCCAATAAAATTAAGTGAGCATATGGTTGAATAGGCATGAATGATATTGAAGATGTGGGTCAAAGATGCTAATGGATATCAATGGTTCAAAACATGTGATATGTGGTAGGGTTTCTCAACCTCACCGGAACAAGGTGGAAGTCTAAAATGACATGTTACACTTTACTCAAATAACTCAATTATTATTTGAATAATATGGACTAGGATAAAGTGATTTGGAGAGATGTGATCATTGAACATGGTGAATGTGACTAAATGATTTTCATAGTGGAAGAACGATATTGCGGACCATAGAAATACCGTGAAAACAAAGTGTGTGAATCTGACATGCAAAATGTCTAGAATGATCAACACATTTTACTGATTCCAACGGTATAAAGTTTGTCGAAAACCGAAGTGTAGAACTCAAGGTATGAATTTTACAATACGCGGTTATAATTCTAGTGGTGTCCGAAAAGTTGTCCGAGAAAGTTTCTCGGATGGAAAAACTTCCTACACGAAAGTTGTAGAGGATTTAATTACGAACTTAACGGAAGAACAGCTATTCAAAACGGAGCTCTAGATTTATAGTTACAGAATTTTAAAGTTGACCCTGAGCTAGTACAAACGATAGATATGAGCTGATCGATCAGATTGTTTCGCCGTGAGAAGAAAAAGAAAATTCGTGGCAAGATGGGGTATGCTGCTACCGGTCCAGTATGGTTCTAACCATACCGTACAGATCAAATAATACGGATGATTGTATCGTACCAGCCACAGTAGGATAAGCGCAGATGAAGCCGCAGGCGGACGTGGACTATGGGGATGTTCTGGCGGTCTCCAACGCCAGCGAGGTAGAAGGCGGGCTTGCTGCCGTGCTCGGCGACGTGTGCAAAAGAAAAATGAACTAAGGTGTTAGCGGGTACGCTAGGACAGAGGGAGAAGAAAATGTAAAACAAAGGACAGCGGCTCACGTACGTACACGAACAGATCGGGTCGCAGGAAAATATGACCGCAGCGCTTTGCTTGGCGTCGTCATGGCGGAGGATCCCAGCTGCGTAATCGAATGATTGTAGAGAATTTGGTTACAAGTTTAACGCAAAAGAAATGATTCAGAACGGAGCTCTAAAGCTGAAGATATGAATTTCTGAAGTTCCACCGTGAAATAGTACAAAGTACCGATCGATTCAAATAAACTGAAATATGCCACGCCTGATACCATTCAGTTAGCTAGGCTAACGTGGACCTTTAGCTTCAGATGTAAAGGCCTAGAATGCCACTGCTTAATCTAATCTAAACTGTGGCCAGGAATCCAACAAATGAGCGTGTCGGCGACTTACAGTGGCAAAACCTGATACACGATGGCGAGATGGCAACGATGGCGGGTCGGGCGTGGATGGTGGTGTCGGTACGGTGGTCTTCAGGCTCAATGCACATGTCGGCGAGGTGCGTATCTTCACGGAGGATTCAGTCCGCATCTCAGCAGTGACCCTTCCAGTCCCGAACGGCGATGGTGCTCGGCTAGACGGTCGTTGTCGGCGGCGGGCGCCCTTGTGGAGATTGTCTCGGCTGCAGTTCGGAGCAAACGAGATCTTCAGGTGGTGCGCGCGGGCGATACAAGGAGGAGGAGGAGAAGAAAAAAAACAGGGGCTAGGGCTTCGTATACCTGCCGGAATCGACGACAAGGCCGGACAACGTGGCTTCGGCGTCCGTGCGTCCAAAAGGGCAACAAAAAGATGCAAACTCATGTCCTGGATGAAGGCCTTAACCAGGGAAGTCTACTAGTGCCGGGAATCGACTCGATAATCACCGAAGGAGACGGGATCCAGCGATGAACTCGAGTTTGTGGCTAAGAATGGCATGGTTGATATCGGTTGTACAGAGCTCATCTGGAGAAAGTGTGAGAACAAAAGTGAGGGAGAGAGACTAGGAACACACGGTAGACATCTCGGTTCGAAGTGATATGGACTGAGGAGGGAGATTAGGAGACGTATGCCAACCATCGGCATTCGGTGCGTCTTTTCGGTCTGTGAGATTAAGTCGACTAAATGGCAAATTAAACCCCTGAACGGATGCCTCACTTCATTGGGAGTAACTTTCGTCTTTATGTCGAGCCGTTTCGTAGTCTTTAATGGATAGAGGAGGAGGAAGAAGTAACTGCCATGGAACATTACGTCCCAGTTCTCCGTTACGTGAACAAAGGAGGACGAAGAAGATGATCGTGTAGGCTGGTCCGCTCGGGTAAGATGGGCCACCAAATTCGGCCCAGGGGAAAACAAGAGAAGGGAAAAAAAATAGAGAGGGAGGGAGGCCAGGGCTGCTTGATGGGCTGTCTAGGTCGGTCGGCCCGGTTAGTCCGCTTCATTTTGTTTTTCTGATTTCTTCCTAACTTTTGTTTTAGGCCTTCAAATGGATCCAAATAAATTTCTAAAATATTTTAAAACTCAAAATAGTGTTTTAGGACATCAAGAAACCTATTTATTTTCCATAGTTAAAATAAAATAGTAATTTCATGCACTTTGGCCTAAATGGCTACTTGGGCATTAATATTCCAAAATAAGGTTTAGGGATTTTGTTTTCATAAATAAAATCCATCAAGGATTTGAAACTATTAAAAATCAAAGTATGTTTGATTTGAAAATATCTTGAAACCAAAAGTCTTTGAAAATACTTTTAAATAACTTCAAAAAAAGTTTTAATTCCTTGTGAATTTTCAATCAAGTTCAAACAATCAAGCATTAAATTTATTTTTATTTTACATTCCGAAATTTGAAAAATTTCGGGATGTGACATAATCCGACCCTTTCTTAGACCGGATAATCCGCCCCCAATATTCCTGCAACGGCTCGATTTTGGGAGGGGTCTAAATACCCCCCCCCTTCTTCCTCCACCTCAAGCTGCTCATTCTTGCTAAAGTTCATCCACCATTAGAGCCGCTTCAAGAAACACAAGATTCACTAGATCTCATCCTCCAACCATCCAAATCTCTTGATCGTTGGAGAATCGAAGGAGAAGACCCCGATCTACATCTTCACCGAAGCAATTTACATTTCCCCTTATTTTCTTGAGGGCCCCTTTGCTAGTGTTCCATTTGGAAACCCTAGTTTCTTGTGGTTGATTTGTTCTTGTTATTGTTGTTGTATTGTTACAAATATTGGGAGCCTCCAATTCGGTTGTGGATGTGTGCCCAAGAACCTTGTAAAGGCCCGATTTCCGCCTCGAGGAAATCCCTTAGTGGAACTGGGCTAGGCCTTTGTGGCGTTGCTCACCGGAGAATGGGTGAGGCCTTTGTGGTGTTGGTCTGGCCTTCGTGGCAACCACACCCCTCCAACGTAGACCTACTTCCCCTCAAAAGGAAGGAACTACGGGAATCATCCCTTGTGTCTCCACGTGCTCCACTCTCGGTTACCTCTATCCTTATTAGCTCTACTATATATTGTCTAGCTATATCTTGCTTAATAGTAGATCTTGTCATATATGTAAATTCACATAGTTTCGTATCTAGAGAATTTACCTTTGTATCAAGCCTAAATTGAAAAAGAACTAAAATTGGTTAGCACCTAATCACCCCCCCTCTAGGTGCGGCATACGATCCTTTCACCCGTCAATTCATAGAGTTGCTCCCTCCATGTTGTTTCTATCTACACATGTGTTTGATTCCCTAAAATTGTAGTTTTCTTCTTATTTGACTCAAAGTTGTTCCTAACTACAAATGTGTTTGTTACCTACAAATTATAGGGTTGTTCCCATATGCTTACAAGTAGTTCCTAACTACAAATGGTTTTGTTCTCATTCAATCTATGTGGGTTGTTCCCTTATGATTCAAAGTCGTTCAACTACAAATGGGTTTGTTCTTTTAAATTATATGGTTTTTTCATATATGCCTTCAAGTAGTTCCCAACCAAAAATTGGGTTATTCCCCCTCAAGTTTATGCGGTATTCCTATATGATTCAAAGTTGTTCCTAACTACCGCTTGTAGTAAGAACACACGTCCGTTAGAACCCCAAGAGGAAGGTGTGATGATAAAGCAGCAAGTTTTCCTCGCAAGAAACCAAGGTTATCGAACCAGTAGGAGATGAAGGCCACGTGAAGGTTGTTGGTGAAGGAGTGTAGTGCGGCGCAACACCAGGGATTCCGCGCCAACGTGGAACCTGCACAACACAATCAAAATACTTTGCCCCAACATAAAATGAGGTTGTCAATCTCACCTGCTTGTGAAAACAAAGGATGAAACGATGGTGTGGAGAATTATGTTTGCTTGCAAAACAATAGAGAACAAGATGATGCGTAGATTGTATTTCGATGTAAAAGAAAAGGACCGGGTTCAGCTCACTAGTGGTGTCTCTCCAATAAGATAAATAGCATGTAGGGTGAACAAATTACAGTTGGGCAATTGACTGAATAGAGATGCATATACATATCATGATGACTGATACGTCCAATTTGCATCACTATTTTGTATCATAATTTGCTGTTATTCATTGATATATTTCATATTGGGACACAATACTTATGTTATTTCATCTATTTTGCATGTTTCATCATTATTGGAGGATCAAGCACCGGAGCCAGGATTCTCGGGTGCACCAGCGTAACGCAATATTTCTAAGATCAACTGTGGGAGGAAATTTCACGTAAAATCCTATTTTTCCAGATGACGGAGGGAGCTTTAAGGGGAGCAGAGGGATCCATGTGGGCCTGAGACCAGGGCGGCGCGCCCATGGCCTCGCCGCGCCACCATGTGGTCTCGGGGCCCCACAACCCCTTTCGCCTCCTTTTCTTCGCGCATCTTCGTCCCGAAACCTCGCGCAGACCTCACGAGTTACAATTCCCGGGGCGGAGAACACCAGAGAGAAAGAGCTCTCCGGCGGGCAGGAACTCCGGGGAAATTCCCTCCGAGGGGGAAATCGACGCCATCGCCATCGTCATCGAGCTCGGACATCATCTCCATCATCATCTCCACCATCTACACCGCCACCACCACCGCTGCACCTCGTCACGTAACGATTTGGGTTTGATCTTGATTGTTTGATAGGGGAAACTCTCCCTGTGTTATTCTATACTTGTTGTAGATGCTATTGAGTGAAACCATTGAACCAAGGTTTATGTTCAGATTGTTATTCATCATCATATCACCTCTGATTGTATTCCATATGATGTCTCGTGAGAAGTTCGTTTAGTTCTTGAGGATGGGTGACATAGGCATCCCAAATGGGCCTGCCAAAGATAGTACCCGGAGTTTATTGAAGGCCCACTATCCGAAGAATAAGAAGATTCGGGAGTCCAAGATATATTAAAGAAAGCTAGAATTGTAATAGGAAGTGTTATTTGTAAATTGGCGGGATGAGTTAGAAACCGTCCCGACTTCTGTAACTTGTACAAACGAACCTCGGCTCCACCTCCTATATAAGGGGGAGTCGAGGGACAAAGAAAGGATCGAACCATCGTCAACATAACCCTAGTTTTCATAATCGTCGAGTACTTTCCGCCTAAACCTTCAGATCTACTGTCTCTACTTCTAGCAAAACCCTAGTCTCAAACTGTAGGCATTGACAAGTTTTAACCTTTGTCAATTGGCGCCGTCTGTGGGAATTAGAGGTTGCAAGGAGCTGATCTCGATGGCACGCTCAAGATCTTCGACTTCATCAACAACAAGCAACGCGATGGATCGAGGTAACAAGGGAAAAACTGATCTATTCAATTTTATTCCTCACCCGCCCTCCCGTATGGATGCATGTGCCTATCTCGAGGAGCCCATCATCATGACGTTCGGAGAATTCCGATTTGGCGCCAACAAGGAAGGATCCTACCGTCTCGAAGTTCCGATCTCGTCGGAATTTTCAGCGGTCGATTCTAACTTTTCGTCGAGTGGCGAGGAGTTTTCGTCGCCACGCTTCGTCGACAACAAGGCAAGCGGAAAGCTCGCCAAGATCTTCAGCAACACATCCTTCGAGCCATCTCGGACCTTTATAAGCAAACTCCGACAGTCGGACAGCTTCAACTTCATCGACAAGTCCGTTGCCATCGGAAAGGTCTTCACCACTCTATATGATGGTGTCACCAATCCCGATAAAAATCAATGCGCAAAATATCATCGATCTATGTGGTAGAAGGGGCAGGCACATCAACCCGCAAACATCGAGGCTTTCGACGAATTGGGAAATCCATACGTCGATCCCGCTGATCTCAGACATGGCTTAGGCACTAAATATCCTGGATCCTCAACTCCAAGAGTACAGCTCCCGCAAGAAGCGTGGGATAGGGCTGCGAAGGCCATGGATGGTTCAGAACCTATGACCACCACTGCTACCGTACAAGAACTTCAAGCATATCAATATAGACTTGCTCGAGTAGCAGAGTTGGAAAACAAGACAAAGATCCCCGAATAGAGAAAGAAGCGCCTCGCATCGCGTACGCGAGCAGATTTAAGTCGACAATCTAGAACTGGGAGATAGCCACAGGGAGGCTCGAGGAGAGCAATGTCTCGGCTGCAAAACATACCCGAAGCAGAGAGAGGAAACATAATCCAAAATCTCGACATGTCCTTATGTCGATCGATGAAAGAGGAAATATCATCCCAAAACGCCAAGAGGTGTTACATGGCAACACAAGCTTACATCTAAGGTCTAGACCACCTCCTGGGGACCCGAGAGAACCATTGTTCAATATGGCGATGGCTGGAGTAGGAGTTATGGGAACAGCGTTTGCAACAACGCCTCCCGAAGAAAATCCTAGGCAAAATAGTCCACGACCCACCGCAGCAGCTCAAGACCCACCAAGAGCAAGTGGAGCAAGAGACACAACAGTCCAAGTAAGGGTGGACAGAGCGCGACAAGAAAGAAGGAGCGCGCACTCGCCGAGCTTGCCGACGAAGATATGTGTGGGCTCCTGCTTTACGAGAAGAGTTCGGAAACTCTCGAGTCCCAAAAGGGTTCAAGTTACCCGAAAATTTCAAGAAGTTCGACCCAGCAAGATCCCGAGAGGATTGGCTCGTGGATTATCTCGAGATGGTAAACTGGTAGGAGGAACCAGAGAGCAACAGCTATGTGTATCCAAGTTCACCCGAGTGGTGCCGCAAGATCTTGGATAAAGAAACTCCCTTAAATTCCATCGACAAATGGGAGACCTTTGAGGACATCTTTGTGAAACTTCCGATCCACGTGCAAGAAACCTGCATCGCGAAGAGCTGAGGGCATGCCGACAAAAACACGATGAGTCGATGAGGAAGTATATACAACATGGAACATCATAAAGAACTCGGCAGAAGATATATTCGTCGAGAGGGCAATAGATGCGTCGTGGCGTGAGTCCGCCGAGCATTTCATCGAGGACTTAGGGAGAACTAACCCTAAGACCATATCGCACTCATGGAGATAGCCAATAAATGGGCATGGAGAAGACGCAATATACAACAAGCGACACAAGTCGCCAGAGGATCGGGTCGAAATTATCAAAATAGAAGGCGATTTTCTCGCAGTCCTACAACAACGATGCTCCCGGCCATATATCAGCTGGTTTTCTTCGGGGAAATCCCGGAGGAAATAGTCGAGATGATTATCAAAGGAGCAACGAGCAACAAGGCGACAATAGAGGTGATTTTCAGGCAAATGTGCAAAATAGTGGACCAAGGATTCAAAGACCTTATGTGTCTCCCGAGGAGATGATGAACGGTCCGTGTCAAATGCACTTTTACCTCGACAACAATGGAAAGAGGGTCAGACATCTACAAAAAGATTGCAGAATTTGCAATGTTGCCAGGAATCAGCAAATGCCCAAGTAAACAATAAAACCCTGGAGCCAAGGAGCGAGATTCACCTTCCACCTCCTCCCGCAATTACGGACGGAATCGGCATCGCTTAGAATTGCGCAGCACCACATCCACCCATACGCTGACCCCAACCTTGGTGCTGCCTCGATGATTCAAAGCCAAAGCATCAAACAGTGCTAATCTCATGTAATCATGGCAGAGAAGATGCCTCCACCAAACGAGTACCTAAATTGGCGTGGCAAGACACGGCTACAATTGATCATCCGCAGCAAGTTCTCGACCAGACAATCAGCACTCATCCTACCCGCAGAATCGCTGGTTTTGATGTCAGAGTCTTCATAGATGGCGGCAGCAGCTAAACCTCATGTATGCGGATACATTGAGGAAGATGAACATATCCCTAGCAAACAAAACCAACCGATACACGTTTCCACGGGATTACACCGTAGAAGCCAAGTTACCCATTGGGCAAGATCAATCTCGACGTTCGTTGGAACCCGAGAAAACTACAGATGAGAAGAGTTCAAGTGGTGGATTTCGTCGCAATATCAGCCTTGTTGGGACAACCAAAGATGCCGTTCATGGCAGGCCGCATTATACATATTTGTTGTGGAGGTTGCCCTGGCCCAAGGGACCTATCACATCAAAGGAAGCTTTGCATTATCCGATAAATGCGACAAAGATTTCATCGAACCGCTTAAACTTTCGGATGCAAGCAATATGCGGCGCGTTCAACGATTATGATGTGCCGCGTAGTAGGCATCTTCTAAGGAGCCAACTTTCAATATAACCAAGGATTCAAAAGAGGTACATCCACCCGACAGATCCAAAGAAAACGACGTCCATTGCCGCAAACATGGATGTCGCATAGAAAGCGCGCTCGCCGAGTTCCTCCAGCACTGGAAAATCTTCGCATGGTGTCCAGCTGACATGCCAAGAGTACCCATGGAACTTGCCGAGCACCACCTCAATTTGGATCCTCTCGCAAGACCAAAAGCAACCTTTGCGGCGTTGGAGCCCAGCCGCAAAGCCATGTTATCAAATAGATCGACTCAAAGATGCCGGTTTCATCAGGGAAATATCTACAGAAGCCACATGGGTAGCTAACCCAGTGATGGTGCCGAAGAAACACACGATAGTCCTTCGCATGTGGCGACTTCACGTGTCTCAACAAACATTGTCCAGGATCACTTTCTCCTCCCAAGGATCGATCAAATCATCGACTCCACGCCAGGATGTGAACGTCTTTCCTTCTGACGCATATTCTGGTTATAACCAGATCAGACTAAAAGAAGAAGATGAAAAAGCAGCGCTCATCACACCTTATGGTGTTTGCTACAAAACAATGCCCTTGGTCAAAACGCCGGAGCAACATATCAGCCGAATGATGCGAAGTGCCTAGCAACCAGATCGGGAAAATGTACAATCTACATCGATGATGTCGTAATAACATCAAAGAAAGGGTCGACTTGATCAAGATTTAAGAAACTCTGACAACTCTCATGTTCGTTTCAAGTCAAACCGACAAAGTGTTCTTTGGAGTTCCCGCAGGAGAACTTCTCGGGTTCTTAGATCGGCAAGGGGGATTGAAGCTAATCCCGAAAAAATACAGGCCATTGTCACTATGAGAAAGCCAACAAAGTTGAAAGAAATACAACAGTTAACGGGCGAGTCGAGCTTTGCGATTCGTCGCAAAGTAGGAGAAAGGGCCACGTTCTATGCATTGATCAAACAAGGGGAAAAATTTCAATGGAACGAGGAAGCGGACAGAGCCTTCAGAACCTCGCAAATTTCACACCACCAATATTAGTGGCACCGAAAGAGAAAGAACCTCTCCTCTTTTATATCGCAGCCTACACCTGTGGTCAAGACGGCCCTTAGTGGTAGAGAGAAGAAGAAGGCAAGCTTCATGAGTTCAAAGGCCGTATATTTCATCAAGCATCGTCATTGCCAAAACACAGTACCCTAATATCAAAAGCTAGCATATGGAGTATTCACGACAACAAGAAAATTGCGACTATTTTTCGCACCCGATAATAGTGGTCAACGAGGCTCCCTTATCAAATATACTAAACAACCCAGAAGCTATGTCGTCTCCCTTTGGGGAATAGAACTTTCCCTTGACATCACGATGAAAAAGAAAAGCAATAAAGTCGCAGGTCTTACCATTTCATTGCAGAGTGGATGGAGCTACAAAACACGGGACCCCAGATTTATCAAGAACTTGGACCATGAATTTCAGGTCCAAAAGATTGGAAGGTGTTGAGCAGCGTGATATTAGTATCACCTCAAGGCTTACAAGTTGAAGTATGTTCATGGATGACGCTCCCAAACGATCTAACAATGAAGCGTACATGAAGCCTTCATACACGGATGAAGATGATAAAGCTAAGTAACCCGATCTGAAAATTTTCACGACTACAGTTGGTAGCACAAGAAGTCATGAACCAATGCGATGCAGTCAACAAAGTATGATAGCATACAAAGAGGTGTACAATGAGCTGGAGAAGTTATTCGATGGTTGTGAGGTAAACCACATCAGCAGGATGAGCATAAGCCACGCTCGCAAACATCGTCACAATGCCTCGCATTCCTCCAGGTGTGTTCGGGAAGAGATTAGCGAGAGATCAACAAAGCCAGCAAAAACAAAGAAGGAGAGAAAAGAGAAACCCTCGAGTATCCCAAAGACAAAGCAGAAGAAGAAGAAGAGCAAGAGCTAGTCATGATGGTGCAAATTCCATGGATGCAAGCCATATCATATATCCTAAGGAAAACAATACCCGACGATCCAGTCAAGCAAGGAATTAGGCGATCAAAAGCTTTTACCGTGGTAAAAGGGGAGTTGTACAAACGCAGATTTGGTGTGCTACAACGGTGTGTTACACCAAGAAGGAAGGATCATCCTAAAGGACGTGCATGAAGGAATATGCACCACGCGAGTAGCCGAGCCATTGCGGCCAAAGTCTTCAGAGCAGGATTTTATTGGCTCACACAATCGAGGATGCAAAGGAAATAGTGCGCACTTGCGCGCTTGGGTTTGCGGTAAGACCTCACTGCCAAAGGAACTTATGCCAATCCCACTATCTTGGCCCTTTGCTCAATGGGGTCTTGACATGGTGGGTAAATTACATAAAGCTTCGGGAGGTTACGAGTATATGCTTGTCGCGGTTGACAAATTTACAAAGTGGATAGAAGCAAAGCCGATAAATTCACCGAACGGCGCGTCGCGATCAAATTCGAAAAGCATCGTCTTTGAGTTCCTCAAATATTGTGACGACAACGGCAGCAATTTTACGTCCAAGGAGTTCAAAGCATACTGCGCAGAAGTGGGCATTAAATTGAGTTTTGCGTCTGTACATCCCAGACCAATGGACAAGTCGAGAAAGCCAATGGCATCATCTCGCAATGGCATCAAAAGCGCCTGCTAGGCCCATTGGAAAAGCTCGGCATACTTGGCCGGAGGAGTTACCAAGTGTGTTGTGGAGCATCCGAACAACACCAAATACGGCGACACAAGAAACACCGTTTTTCTTGTCCATGGAGCCCAGCCCTGCCGATAGAAATAGAGCATGATTCTCCAAGAGTCACTATATAATGAAGAAACCTCAAGGAAGCCCTGAGAGACGTTGATGCACTTGACGAAGCTCGAGATGAAGTTCTCACATGAGTCTCAAAATATCAACAGACCTGAAAATTACCACAGCCGACGATTGCGCCCAAGGTCTTTTCAAGTTGGTGACTTAGTTCTCGCGGCTCAACCAAAAAAGTCACGAAAACTCGAATCACCATGGCTTGGACCCTACATCGTCACAGAAATCGAAGGAGGAGCATACAAAATTAAAGACAAGAAGACAGGGATTGCCGAGCCAAATCCTGGAACGTGGCGCAGCTGGGCGTTTTACGCTTAGATGCCGAAATATAGTCTCCTCTCGTAAACATACAATGTACCGAACGCCCGCAGTTTTCGACGCACTCTTTCCTTTTTCGGGCACCGAGTGGGGCCGGAGAAGGTTTTTAATGAGGCGGACTCGCGGTGCTGAAATATAATAAAGATAGTGGAATTATATATCTTCTTCCCGACAAGACCAAGGGTTTTCCCCTACAGGATAAAAATATATATATATAAACACAGTGTCGACAAATGCAAAAGAAGCATCTTGCCTTGGTAAAAATACCTCGCCAAAATAAAAAGAGATATCGACAAAATAGTGATCAACAAAAAGCTCGGGGGCTTGCACCCGCACAAAATAGTACACAATGTATATTATCTTGCCTTGGGACAACCTCGCATTATAATAAACAAAAGATATTGCAATCAAAACGCCCGGGGGCCTGGCGATAAAAATAAAAAACAATGACTTTACAATATAGCTCGTCTATACAGGATACAAATTTCGGAATAAGTTCGTCTTCAAGGATTTCCCAATATATTGTCTATGGTTAAGCGCTCGTATTTACAGGCGAGTACTATGCTCAGCGTAGCTACCCTTCACGAAGAATTCGGAATCCATCCGAAGAAGTTTCCATCATATCTTCGCAACAGGAGTAACAATGTCATCATATTTGCCGAAGTTTCTTCTTCTTCGACATCTTCTCCAAGCACTTTGGGACAACTTGCCCCACGTCTAATTTCGGGTAGCAAATTTTTATCATGATCATCGCAAACCTTGCACCAGCTAGTTGAGCTCGCACAAAGCCGTGGATGCGAGGAGCATCTCGAATTTGTCCATCAATGGAAGGGTCTCCTGCATCTTAATTGAGGAAACATGGTACCATAAACCAGAGACAAAGTCCTTGTACAGAAGTCAAGATACTCGCGAACCTGAAGTGCACGATCTTGAAATCTTAGCGAGTCCGTTCAGGTGTACCCCAAAAAGTCGACCCATGTTCACGTGCAAGCCGAAGAAGAACATTGGAACGAGACACGTTCATCTTCAGTTGTAGTATCCAAAAAGCACCTATTGTTTCTTAAAACAATTCAGTGGTCAATAAGGAGGCAAGCAGCAAAGGAAAAGAAGAAGCGAGGATAAAGACAATGAAACTTACCCGCCATATCCAAGCTGCATCTCAGTATGTGCCTGGAGCGAGAATTTTTCGAGATGTAGTCGCGCAGCCTCAAGAACAGCGGGCCCTTCTCAGCTATGGCATCCCTGAGCTTGTTGGAGCGCAATTTTCTCCCTTTGAGAAGATTCTCGAGACTGCTCCATAAGTATAAGCGACTGCTTCTTCACAGATGGAGTTGTACTCGAAGTTCTTTCAATTCTTCTTCAGATCCATACTCGAAGAATCATCAAGGTTAATAGGGACAGAAGACTTCTTCGACGAAGGAAAACTTGAGGACCAGGAATTGACGAATAATTGTCAAAAATCAACTGAAAATAGAAAAAGACATCAATCATTGAGACAAAGTTCGACTTCCATTCATTCTTGTAGTATATACATGTCTATTACAAAAGAAGGACCTCTACAAGACCTAATCATCGCCAGAGCATTACGAGCGTCCAAGGAGGAGGATCAAAACAAAGCAAAAGAATATCAACTAGACCTCCGGCCTTGATGAGCTGGGAGTCGAGGGTGGCTTGATCCCGAGATATGCCAAGATTTTCTTCGTGTTGGGTTTGGCTGCCTTAATCAGCGACCTCCACCTCGATTGCTCTATTTGATTGGTGTCGCCAACCTTCATCCAATCAATAGTTTGTTGGCTGTCAGCAACCAGGGCAACAGTACTTTCGACAGCAACCTTCATGTTTTCTTGGCGCATTTTCAGTCCAAGGTCTTCTGATGAATTGAAGCTCTTGGCGAGGTTAAGGAAAGGCGGGTTCCTCCTTCTTTGGGAAAAAATAAGGAAAAGCCGCGACAACCCCGCTTTGGCCCCATCAATGCCTTCGTGCCTCTGATCCATGAACTCGAGGAATGAAAGGGCGTCAAGAAGAGGATCATTGGCGGGTTCTTCAAGTTGAAACTCTTGAGCTGTTCTAGCTGTCAAAAAAGAAACTTATTGAGCAACAAACGAGCACAGAGAAGGAAATACAAAAAATAATAAGTGGTACTTAAACGAAGCGGCGACTTTGTGTCCTTAAGCGCTTAAGGATCGCTCTTCACGAGCAGATTGGCGCTATGATCAGCGAAGTTTCAGCAGTGAAGTCTTTTCAAGATCTTCGACACCAAGAAGCTCTTGGCCTTGTCGCTTCTTCTCTAGTCAGTAGCATCCAATTCGCCTTTTTGCGAGCCTTTTCACTATGCTCTAATTGTTGAGCAAGTGTGTTGGCACGTTCATTGGCCTCCACCAGTTTTTCTGGCAAAGAAGAAAAATATAGTTAAAAACTTCGACAACAAAACAAAGGGCAGAGGCAAAAAGAAGTGGCAAAACATTACCTTCAGTTTTATTAGCATATTCACGGTACCCAACAAATTGGGCACCGATGCGAAGATCCTTGATCATAGGCTGTTAAAAAAAAAGAGGACAAAGAGAAAATGGGGGTATGAGAAAAATATGATGATACACGAAGCAAACAGAGAAAACATAAACAATGACAAAAAGTGAAGAACTTACATCCTCCATGAGAAGGTTCGAGGAGCTACTCAATTGGAGAGTAGGTTCCGCGATAATCCGCCCTTGCCTTTCGGTGAAGAGGCTCGGGGGCTTGACGGAGGAGTCGCGGTTCGACATTTTGTCGAGGAGGCGACGTTTCTTCCCCTTGACCGGCGTTTCCGAGGCAACTAATGTATGTGACGTACTGCTCGAGTAGTCACATCACTTGGTACCACTTCTTCATCATCACTACGAGCACAAGTCGACAATATAAAGGCAAGATAGACAAAAAATCTTCAAAGTAAAAAAAAGGGAGATGGTACTTACGAACTGATGAGAGTTCCGAGGTATGGATCATAAGCTGACTTCGGATGAGAAGGAACAATTTTCTTCGGTTTGGAGGTGCTGAAGTTTCTCGGTCATCCCTTTTCCTTTTGTTCTTTGGGGAAACAGCAGGTGGAAGGGATTGACTCGCTGGCTTCGATTCAACTTCCTTTTTCATGGGAAGCCGCAGATTTGTGAGAACCTGCGACCTCACTTTCATGAAGAGAAGAACCTTGATTGTCTTCGGCAACGATAGCTTGTTCTTCACTTCTCCATCCTCAGAAGGGGAGGAAGAGAAGCCATAGTAGGATGGTTCGCAAAAAATAGCGACAAAGGAAAATTAGCGAGATATCAATACAAGTGAGATGCAGTAACATTGGAACAAGATAAAATTTAGAAGACAAAATACCTCTTGGAGAGGATTGGTGGAGCTGTATGGTTCCACACGACAAGAGGAAGGAAGACTTTCTTGTTTAAACGGAAATTCTTCGAATCAGCTTCTCCAAGTCTTTGCAAAGATCACTGGAGAGCCTATTGGCGTCGTTTCCACCAAGATATGTCCAAAGGGGATTTTTGCGAGCTCGAAGAGGCTGCACTCTAATTCTAAGAAAGTAGGCAGTGATTTGAACACCAGACAGCTCTTTGCCTCGAGTATTTTGAAGCTGATGAATACGAGACATAAGTGCTTCGTCGCCTTTTCTCTTCTTCGGAAGCTTTAGCATCCCGTGAGCGTGGCGCTGAATTTGCATTTCACTGGATTATGTTGTGTTCCACGTAGGTTGCACTTTCTTCGTGAATGTAGAGCCACTTTTTGCGCCACCCTGGACGGAATCAGAAATTTGACGTCGAAGTAATCAACGTCGGACGATAACAACGCCGCCTATGTTATAAGTGGCATTGCGGGAGGCATTTGCGGAGAAGGAAAATACGTTTCAAAGAGCCCATGGGAGGGATTCAAGGAAACATTCGCACAAAGGATAAAAATGGAAAATGGAGGATGGAATTGGGGGTCAATTGGTGCAGTTGAATCCCATAAACAAAAAGAAGGCCGCGGAGGAAATCGTGAATTGGGGCAGAAAGGCCGTGGATCAACGAAACTAACCCTGTACTCATTGGAGGGTTGGGATAGCTTTCTTTCTTGAAAGCGGATGGCATCTTCTTTCTTCATCGCCAAGCTTCTTCATCATGTTGAGGTCTTGGTTGGAGATTTTAGATCTCTCCCATTCAAGATCTTCGCGGCCATCTCGGACTCGGAGTGCCGTGGCGCGTGAGTCGCGTGGCGGTGGCATCAATCTAGGGACAGCAATGTTTAAGCGTATAAGATCAAACAGTTGGGCGCAAGTTTTTGCAGGGGAATGTGCAGCGCAGCGAAGGACTGGACCGAGGTTGAAGAAAGGTTTATATAGGATTCGGACGAAGCAGTGCACCGTTGGATGAAGAAATCGTGTGGTGAAAAAGGATTTCGTAGATACAAGGGTAAAAAGGTATTTTTACTGGGAAGGAATGGAACAGGCGTTACCGCGCATGCGCCAGAAAGCGGAGGACGTGTGTCCCCCACTTGCATGACGTGTCAACGTGGTGGGAACAATGGACCCACAAGGCAGAAAAAATCCCAATTATTGATAGAGATGAAGAGAATTTGACAAAGGAAAATATGTCGACAAGAAAAATAAAAAGAGAATGGCGATGGGTAAATCATTGAATACTTTTGGAGCCTTTGATCAAATACATTTTTGCCCAAACGCTCGGGGCTACTTTGAAAAATAGAAAAATTTCGAGTATGACAATATAGAAATGCGAGAGCCTATGACCAAATCCAAGAATTTGTTCATAGCTCCTGGTTCCCACTGGGAGTCAGGCTGGTCGCGCACCCGATAAATATAAAAATATCGAGAAGGATTATAAATATAGCGGCAAAGGATACTAATCCGTGGAGCCTACACCCACACAAGTTCTTGGCCGAGCCCGCTACTCCCATCGGGAACGCCGTTCGCGTGCCCGATGAATTTTAAAAAAATAGAGAAATGAAGTGAGTATATTTCGAGTTACACATAACTCTACATATACCCCATCGGGAAGACAAAATAAGTCATCAAATATGACTCGATAAAATGTGCTATTCCAAAGGCGAAAATCACTCGACAATATATTCTTTAACGCCAAAGTTGTATCACTTTGAATGCCGCAAATTTAAGGTAAGACCCAGACCGTTGCCGGGCGTGGCATCGCCAAAGATTGCGCTCTGCTATCCGTATCAACAGATACGAAGAAAAATCCTAACGGACGCGTTAGGTACCCGATAAATTTGACGGGACTACGAATGGTAAGACCTGGGCAGACTGTCGGTTACACCAAGATCCCGAGATCATGTCCAGGGACGTGATCTTGAAGTAGGTTTTGCGGATTGCCACTAGAGCAGCTTAACTAGTACCCCGATCCGCCGATGAACTAGCCCCAACTACCATTATCCCCGTACAATATAGAATTTTATGTGAAGAAGCATAAATAAAAGCTCTCGAATAAATATAAACGAGATTTTCCTTGATTCTACGATTCAAGCAAAATCTCTGGAGCACTACATAGGGCATACCAAATGGGCCCGCCAAGATAGTACCCTGAGTTTATCAAGGCCCACTATCCGAAGAATAAGAAGATCTCGGGAGTCCAAGATATATTAAAGAAAGCTAGAATTGTAATAGGAAGTGTTATTTGTAAATTTGGCGGGATGAGTTAGAAACCGTCCCGGACTCTGAACTTGTACAAAACGAAACCCTCGGCCCCACCTCCTATATAAGGGGGAGTCGAGGGACAAAGAAAGGATCGAATCCATCGTCAACATAACCCTAGTTTTCATAATCACGAGTACTTTCCGCCTAAACCTTCGAGATCTATGCCCTCTACTTCTAGCAAACCCTAGTCTACAATCTGTAGGCACTGACAAGTGAGGACATGGGTGAAGTCCAAATGCTAGTAGTGAATTATGGTTGAGTAATATTCAATGTTATGATATTTAAGTTGTGGTGTCATTCTTCTAGTGTTGTCGTGTACGTCGACCACACGACACTTCACCATTTATGGGCCTAGGGGAGTGCATCTTGTATTCGGTTGCTAATTGCTGGGTTGCCGGGTGACAGAAACCTAAGCCCCGTTAGTATATCGATGCAAGAGGGATCGCAGAATCTCGAGTTTAAGGCCGTGGTTAGATTTATCTTAATTACTTTCTTATAGTTGCGGATGCTTGCAGGGTATAATCTCAAGTATGTATTAGTCCTAGGCAGGGCGGTATTAGCTTAGGTTCACCCACACAACACTTATCAAAACAATGAAGATTATTAAACCACATGAAGCGAAAGTACTAGACTAAAATCCCCGTGTGTCCTCAAGAACGTCTGGTCATTATAAGCAAACAAACCGGCTTGTCCTTTAAAAGCAAAAGGATTGGGCCAATGCTGCAATTATTTCTCTCAAAGATTTTTACTTACTCGTACTTTTATTCATCCGTTACATCAAACTCCTTGAATACTTGTTTGTGAGCATTTACAATGAATCCTTCATCGAAACTGCCAACACCTTCTGCTCCTCGCTGGGATCGACATTCTTACTTATCGAAGATACTAAGATACGATCCTCTATACTTGTGGGTCATCAAGACTATTTCCTGGCGCGGGGAGGGAAGCGCTATTGGTAAGCGGAATTGGTAAGGAAAACCTTTACTCGTTTGTGCTGATTTTATTTCTCCCTCCGCTATAAATCATTATGGAGAGATCTCTCTTCAATTTCTATTTGGGAAATCTACTACTACCGCAACGGTAGTGGATGAAGCGCCATGTGAGGAAGTAGTACCATATAAAATACCTATGAAAATTATTGAACGTGTTATGGATAACCGTTATGAAGGGGATGGAACTACTATCCATCCTGGTGATCATTTATTGTTTTTGCATGAATTATGCGGGTTATTCAAATGTGCATGTTCCATGAATGAAGTTAGAAAGAAACTGTTCACTATTCTGTCTGGTAAAGCGGCGCACCGGTATAAATTGCTGAAGAATGGTGATTCTATTGATTTGAGGACATTGTGCCTTTATTTATTCCAAATTTTATCCTCCATGTCCACAAAGATCGGAACCGCATATAATTTCTTTTGCCCTCATGATGGAGAGAGTATTGCCCAAGCTTGGGGAGATTGAAGTCTTAATCCTCAAATGCCCCATTCATGAGCTTCCTGGTAAATGTTATTATTGATAATTTCTATGCAAGACTTTCTTTCCAAGACAAGACCTTGCTGGATACTTCTTGTTCCGGATCATTTACACGCAACAAAGAAGAGTTTAAAAGGGACCTTCTTGATCGCATCCAAGAAAATACTGAAGGATGGGAGAACGATGAAGGTAAAAATCACGTATAATTTATGATTATAAATGCATTGAAGCTTTTTTATGGATACCGATAAATTTCAGAATATGAGTGCTACATATGGTCTTGATTCCTAAGTGCTGTAAATCTTTATAAAGCTTTTGCCTTTCATTATGAATTGCCCAAGAAGAATTTTGATAAGTATCATGAACCGTATAAGGATAAAGTTGATTCATCTGCAAACAAATGTGTAGTGATTGAACTCATGGATAATGTTCCTGAAGCTTATATTGAAAAACTCCTTTCCCTGCTAAAATTAAGGAGTACTCCGTCATATCTAGTGCGGTTAATAAAAGTGAAAACAAACCTAAAGAACCTAAGAACAAATTAAAATTGAACCCGCTGTGCAATAGTTAAAGATCTTGGGACTGAAAATGTGGAGGATGGTCATATGATTTTCTGTGAAGATGCTTCTAATATTGTTTCACATCCTAATAAACCCAAACAAGTTAGTGTTCCCATGCTATCTGTTAGAAGTGATCATTGCTACTATGGTTTATGTGATATTGGTGCAAGTGTTAGTGCTATTCCTTATGAACTTTACACTGAGATTATGCACGAAATTGGTTCTTGTGAACTTGAAGATATTGATGTGGTTATCCAGCCGGCTAATAGAGAAACTATTTCTCCAATTGGTATTGTTCGATGTGGAAGTTCTATGTGGTAAGATTAAATATCCTGCTGACTTTTTGGTACTTGGTTCTGCCGCTAGTGATCATTGTCCTATCATTTTTGGTAGACCTTTTCTAAATACTTGTGGAGCTAGTATAGATTGTAAGAAAGAGAAAATTTTGACTAGATTTGCTGGTGAACCAATTTAACTTCTCTAAATTTACTAAAACTCCTTATAAAGCTGATTTGCCTAGTAATGATTTTAAAATGGAGCAATGCGCATCTATTGTTCTTGTTCCTAATAATCCTTTGCAGGAACATTTGGAGAATAGTGAAAGTGAAGCTTTTAGGAAAGAGATGAGCTTGAGGAAATTTTTCTTCGCCAACCTATTCTCACGCCTGATTTACCGGTGGAAGATTTGGGCACACCTACCACCTAAGGAAGATCCTTGCTTTTTGATTTAAAGCTTTTACCCGATAATCTTAAATATGCTCATATTGATGATAAGAAAATATATCCCCGGTTATTATTAGTTCTAAGCTTTAATATGGAGGAAGAAAGGTTATTGGAAATATTGAAGAAACACCTAGGAGCTATTGGCTATACTTTTGATGATTTGAAAGGGATTTCTCCTTCCATTTGCCAACATGCTATTAATATGGAAGAAGATGCAAAGTCTGTTGAACATCAACGCTGCCTAATTCAAGATGAAAGAGGTGGTATGAATGCAGGTATTAAAACTTCAAGCTGGTATTATATATCCTATCGCTGATAGTAGATGGGTTAGTCCCGTGCATTGTGTTCCTAAGAAAGGAGGAATGATCACAGTTTAATGATAATGATGAGCTTTGTTCCTCAAAGAATAGTTGTAGGGTATAGAATGCGCATTGATTCGAAATGTTAATAAAGTTACTAAGAAAGATCATTACCCTTTACCCCCTTTATTGATCAAATGCTAGAAAGGTTATCTAAAAATACTCATTTTGCTTTCTTGATGGTTATTCGTTTTCACAAATTGCTGTTAAAGCGAAAGATCAAGAGAAAACCACATTTACTTGTCCTTATGGAAACTTATGCTTATAGGCGTATGCCTTTAGTTTATGTAATGCTCCTGTGTTACTTTTCAAAGATGCATGTCCGTTATTTTTCATGGTTTTTGCGAAAGTATTGTAGAGGTGTTCATGGATGATTTTTTCTGTCTATGGGAATTCTTTTGATAATTGCTTGCGAAACCGATAAAGTTTTGCAGAGATGTGAAGAAACTAAACTTGTTCTTAATTGGGAGAAATGCCACTTTATGGTTAATGAAGGAATTGTATTGGGACATAAAATTTATGAGAGAGGTATAGAGCTAAAGTTGAAGCAATTGAGAAGATGCCCTATCCGAGGGATGTTAAAGGTATTCGCAGTGTTCTTGGTCATGCTGGTTTTATAGGAGATTTATTAAAGATTTCTCTAAAATTTCAAAGCCTCTTACTCTTCTTCAAAAGATGTACCTTTTGTTTTTGATGATGATTGTAAGGAAGCTTTTGAAACTCTAAAGAAAGCTTTAACAACTGCCCCTATAGTTGAACCTCCTGATTGGAACTTACCATTTGAAATTATGTGTGATGCTAGTGATTTTGCTGTAGGCGCTCTGCTTTGATAATGGTAGATAAAAAAAATTAAATGTTATTCATTATGCTAGTAAGAGTCCTTGATGCTGCTCAAAGAAATTATGCTACAAATGAAAAGGAATTGTTAGCTGTAGTCTTTGCTTGTATAAGTTTAGACCCTATTTGTTGATTCAAAAAGTTACAATTCATACCGATCATGCTGCAATTAGAACCTTTTATGACAAGAAAGATGCTAAGCCAAGGCTTATTAGATGGGTGCTTCGTTGCAAGAATTTGATTTACATATTAGTAGATAGGAAAGGTGCCGATAATCCCGTTGCTGATAATTTGTCTAGATTGGAAATATTGCTTATGATCCTCTTCCTGTTAATGATAGTTTTCAAATGAACAATTGGTTGTAATAAAGGTGAGCTCGCGAGCGAGAGTCCTTGGTATGCAGATTATGCTAACTTTATTGTTTCGAAGTATTTGCCTCCAACCTTTTCAACTCAGCAAAGGAGGAAATTCTTTTATGACTTGAGGCATTATTTTTGGGATGACCCACACTTATATAAAGAAGGAGTGGATGGTATTATGCGAAGATGTGTTCTTGAATATGAACAACAGGAGATATTGAGTAAATGTCATGGTAGTGTTTATGGAGGACATCACACTGGAGATAGAACCGCGCAAAAGGTTCTACAATCAGGTTTTTATTGGCCAACACTCTTCAAAGATGCAAAGAAATTTATTTTATCTTGTGATGAATGTCAAAGAGTTGGTAATATCTCTAGACGCAATGAAATGCCTATGAATTATACTCTGTTGTTGAACCATTCGATTGTTAGATTCGACTTCATGGTCCTTTTCCTTCTTCATGCAACACTCATATACTTACCGGGGCCATGGATTATGTTACTAAATGGGTAGAAGCTATACCTACAAAAAAGTGCCGATGGTGAGACTCTATAAAAATGCTTGTAGATGTTATATTTCCTAGATTTGAGTACCTAGATATATTATGACTGATGGAGGTTCTCATTTTATTCATGGAGGTTTTAGAAAACTCTTGCTAAGTATGGTATTAATCATAGAATTGATTCCGCTTATCAGCCTCAAACTAGTGGTCAAGTAATGACAAATAGAGAGATTAAAGCTATCTTAGGAAAGACCGTTAATAAATCTAGAAAGAATTAGGCTAAAACAAGCACTATGGGCTTATAGAACCGCCTATAAAAATCCTATGGGAATGTCACCTGATAAAATGGTTTATGATTGTCATTTACCTTTAGAACCAGAGCACAAAGCTTATTGGCTATTAGAGAACTAAATAAAGATCCTAAATTAGCCGGTAATAAGATGTTGCAATTAAGTTTTCTAGATGAATGGAGAAGTGAAGCTTATGAAAATGCTAAGCTCTTTAAAGAAAAGTTAAGAAATGGCATGATAGAAGGATTATCAAAAGAGAGTTTAATATTAGATAAAGTCCTATTGTATCGGTCTGCCCCTGGTTTGGGAAATTACTCTCTAAGTGGGAAGGACCATATGTTGCTGAGGAGGTGTATCGTTCAGAGCAATTAAAATTAGCTCTCTCCAAGGGAATGCCACAAATGGTGAATGGACAAAGACTCAAGCATTATATCTCGTGTGATTCTTATAATGTTGATGCTGATATTGTCTCATGGAAAACACCTAGAGGCTTCTAACAAAGGACAAATTGACAATGCACCTTAACTCGACTTAACAGTAATGATGTGTAATAAAAAGTCCGTTGCCATCTTTCCGAACATTATCATTGTTTTGAAATATGAAAAATACGAGTTCTGAACTGAGGGAAAGCACGCACGAGGGGTGCCACTCATAGGCCGGCGCACCGACTGGGCCCGCGGGCCGGCCCATGGTCCGGCCGCCGTTGCCCCTTTCCGACTCGTTTTCGATCTGGAACCTTCCTTTTGTCGTGAAATTTTTGCTATATAATCCCCCGGCCCCCTGGAGGTCCGTAATATCGTGTTCTCGTCGTTTTGTTTTGAGCTGTTTTCTGCCAGATCTGTTCGGATCTAGATCCATCATGTCCTCGTCGGGAACTCAGAAGGACGCTTTGGAGGACGCCGTCACCTGCATGAACGAGCTGAAGATGCACCCCAAAGAGTTGCTGCTCGTGGATGGAGAGTTGCAGATCAAAGATGTCCAGGGTCCTAAGGGAGAAGGGAGTTTGGAAGATAGGATGGAGAAACTGGAACAAGAGGTTTTCAACTATAAGAAGATGGCTGAGCGTGAAGTGGATATCTTTCACAAGATTGTGTCTGAACTTATTGATGGACACAAGAAGGAGACTGCAAAGCTGTGGGACGATATCTTCTCACTTCACGACACCACCAACAAACTCCAAGCTCAACTCTATGATGTTCATAATCAAAACCGTGAGTATGAAAACAGGTTTAAGCGCATAAGTCATGCTGCTAGTTTCAGGTTTCCGGAGACCAAGATGTCTTTTGTTGACGGAGGGCCTCTTCCATGGAAGTCTGATGACGACAAAGATTCACCATCACCGAAGGAGTAATTCATCATCGGTAATGGCATCCCCTTGGTTTGTTCCAAGCTTGGGGGAGTGCCGCGGTATCACATCACCACCTTTATCTTTTACTATCAAGTAGTGTCATATCATGAGTAGGAAGTTATCATATGGAATAGTATGCAATGTGGAAGTATCTCTTAGTTAGTTATCTATGTATCCGTTGGTGTGAGTTATCGTTATGGAATATTAATCTTATCATTTACTTTTTGCACACCTTATTTTAGTTTGCAATCTCCATTATATGATTACCCTTGACATGAGTATTGATATCACTTTGGGAGCATCAAGTAAATCTATTTGGTTTTGGCAAACTTAGCATTGGTCAATAGCAACAACATCTTGATGTTTAATAGAAGAGAGAAATACACTTAGATATACTACTCTATTATCTCTATGCTTATGAGTTTAGTATTCTGAAGTAAAATTGCTTGTGCTTATGAGAAAGATGCATGATTGTTCTATCATATGTATATTTGTTTGTTTCCTCAACCTTTATGCTTGCTATCAAACTTTGTAGTCAAAGACCTGTATCGAGAGGGAATGCTTCTCATACATCCATAACCTTTAGACCAAACCTATGCCATTTATGTCCACCATGCCTACCTACTACATGGTATTTTCCTCCATACTCCAAGTAAATACTTCATGTGCTACCTTTAAATTATTATTCAAACTATTACTCCTTATTTGTGTCAATGTTCTATAGCTCATGAGGAAGTATGTGGTGTTTTATCTTTCAATCTTGTTGGCCGGACTTTCACCAATGGACTAGTGGCACATCCGCTTATCCAATAATTTTGCAAAAAGAGCCGGGGTTCCCAGCCCCCAATTAATAACTTTCATTAATAATTTTCTTATGTTTTGCTCTGATTTATCGTTAGCAACTTAATTTTGCAATAGACACTCCTCCATGGTATGTGAATGTTGGAAGGCACCCGAGATTCGCTTAGCCATGGATTGAGAAAGCCAAGGTTGGGGGGAGTGTCATCCTTAATAAAACTAAATACATGTGTAAACAAAAGAGAAGGGGGATGATCTACCTGGCTGGTAGAGATGCCGTCCCTCATGGGAGCCGCTCTTGGAAGGTTCGTTTGGCAAGGGGGTTAGAGTGCCCGCTACCATTCGTTGACAACAACAAATACCGCTCAAAAAAAAAATCTTACTTTTATGCTCTTTATATGATTTCAAAACTTGAAAAGCTCTAGCACATGATTTAATCCCTGCTTCCCTCTGCGAAGGGTCTGTCTTTTACTTTTATGTTGAGTCAGAACCTATTTCTCTCTATCTCAAGCAAGCAATTGAGTTGTTGTGAACCAATCATTTATGCTATGATTCAGCTAATCATGTCTTTTATACTTTCTTGTTTAGTACCAATTTTATCTGAATGAATATGACTTTGAAGTTATCAATGATTATGAGGAGATTGTTATGCTTGAATATGAAGGCTCAGCTATAAAATCTAATATGAAAGCTTTGCTTAGAAGTAGTTCTCTGACCAAGAACAAAGTTTGCCATCACCAACTATGATTTCTTATGCACCTTTACTTGTGATTTCTCTTTACCTATTTCAAGATGAGTTATATGAGGAAGTTGTTTGCTAGAATGTCTTGTGGAATATGATGCTTTTTGTCCGTATTTTATTTATCGACTCTTCACCCCATAAACATGTGGTCTTGCTTATCGAGCTCAGTCGTTTGGGGACAAGCGAGGTCTAAGCTTTGGGGGAGTTGATGTCCAATTTGTATCACTATTTTGTATCATAATTTGTCGTTATTCATTGATATATTTCATATTTGGGACACAATACTTATGTTATTTCATCTATTTTGCATATTTCATCATCATTGGAGTGGTCAAGCACCGATTGTGGATTCCATTGAAAAAGCATCGTCTTAACGCAATATTTTTAAGATCAATCGTGGAAGGAAATTTCACGTAAATTCCTATTTTTCCAGATGACTGAGGGTTTAAGGGGAAGAATAGGAGCCACTCTGTGGTTTCCGTGATCAGCAGTCGGCGCGCCCATGGCTCCGCCGCGCCACCCGTGGTGTGGGGCCCCATGCCCCTTTCGGGCCCTTTTCTTCGCGTATTCCTTCGTCCCGAAACCTAAGCCACAGAGAGGACCTCACGAAGGGTTACAATGGCCTCTCATGGGCGAGAACACTGTGAGAGAAGAGCTCTCCCATTGCAGAACTGGCCATGGGGGAAATTCCTCCCGAGGGGGAAATCGGACAACACGCTATCGTCATCGAGCGGACATCATCTCCGCCATCATCATCACTCCACCATCTACACCGCCATCACCATCGCTGCACCTCGTCACCGCTCGTAGCAATTCGGGTTAAATCTTGATTGTATGATAGGGGAAACTCTCCCGTCATTATTCTCTACTTGTTATAGATGCTATTGAGTGAAACCATTGAACCAAGGTTTATGTTCAGATTGTTATTCATCATCATATCACCTCTCATTGTATTCCATATGATGTCTCGGTGAGTAGTTCGTTTAGTTCTTGAGGACATGGGTGAAGTCTAAATGCTAGTAGTGAATTATGGTTGAGTAATATTCAATGTTGTGATATTTATTGTGGAGTCATTCTTCTAGTGGTGTCGTGTGAACGTCGACTACACGCCACTTCACATTTATTGGCCTAGGGGAGTGCATCTTGTATTTATTGCTAATTGCGCTGCTTGGAGGACAGAAACTCCGAGCCCTACAGGCATCACATGCAAAAGAGGGACGAGACCTAGCTGCTGGCTGTTGGATTATTCACTACTTTTGCAAACAAAGAAGAGGCCATATGGGGCAGAATCATGCAGATATTAGTCCTAGAAGGGCTGCACAGTACAGGTTCACCCACGCAACACTTATCAAACAATGAAGATTATTAAACCACATGAAGCGAAAGCACTAGACTAAATTCCCTTGTGTCCTCAAGAACGCTTGGTCATTATAAGTAAACAACCGCTTGTCCTTTGAGCTAAAAAGGATTGGGCCACTGCTGCAATTATTTCTCTCTCGCATTTTACTCTCACCACTTTATTCATCTCTGCTACATCAAAACCTCTGAATACTGCTCAGAGACACAGAGAAATCCTTCCAGACTAAATCATACAACACCCTCTCTCGCTTCCTCGTTAGACTCATATTCTTACCATCGGTGATGGACAAATGTGAGCACACCCCCTAGTTACTGTGGGTCATCAATCACCCCTGGTCAAAGTCAAGAATTTTAACACCAACCCTCCAATGTTCAACAAAACCGAAGAGCCCCTCGATTGATGACTGCCCAGACAATAGGAGAACAACCTTGAAGTTGCGAGCTGGGTTGCAGAGGCATCAAGTAAGCACCCACTACCCGTCAGACCCGCAAGAGCTCGGTGGAGGCAATTCGTGCAATGAATGTGATGTATGATGACATGGAAGACTTCTAAGCTGAAGTTCAGCAAGTACCATGTGCCCCAAGGACTAATCAAGAAAATGAGAGACGAGCCCGCGAATCAAGCAAGGGTGAATGTCCTGTGGAATACCGCTGGCGTATTTCTCACTCCGTCAAGGTACGCCCGGACGAGACCGACAAATGAGAAGAGAAAGAAAGATTCTCAACTGATCGCACGGATTAGAGACGCACGGGAACAAATATCTGCTTCATTGGCCTGCCTCGTGACCAGCCATACAGAGGAAGGGAAAGCCTGACTGTGCCACTGAACTTGTTAGGATGATGAACCAGTAGGGACCCCACCATACCCAGGGCACCAGAGATAACTCTTCTCGGGAGGATCGCACCCCTGAAACAACAGCCACCTACTACATCATCGCCAATCCATGCTGAATAATTAACCTCTGTCTGATAGGTAACAACAACAACAACAACCACAATAGCAACAACAACAATGGGAACAACACCAACACCAACACCGGCCCGGAGACCTGAAGCAATGCCATCCCTTGGCCACCCCGAAGGACAAGTCAATCAGAATCAAGCATGTAATGTGGTTGTGGGCCACTACCCATGAATGCCCTAAGGTTGCCAAGATCGTCAACACCGCTGCACCTGCCTGGAAGAACAATGCCGTCACAGTAGAAGGAACCGTAATAACAACAACTGGCCGCTTCTACCACATGACTCATGAAGCTCGTGAAGCACCCTGCACTCGACAAGTATGCCCTCTCGTTAATCAAAATTCCCAATTTAGGGAACCTAACTTTATTAAAACTTACCTAGATTTGCTTTTAAGGGGGAAGGGTTTGTAACATCCTAGAAATTCAAAACAAAATAAATAAATTTCCCTGCAAAATTTTAAACCAACAAAAACTTCTATTAAATTAAGTTTGGTACATAGTAATCTTGCTTAATTCTTGTGCTATTGCTATTGTTTAATTAGTATTTGAAATAATCTTAAACCCAAACCTCACCCCTCTTCTCACATCCCAAAAAAATAAAAGGAAATTAAATGAGAAAAAGGCATATGTGCCTAGCTATAATTATAAATCTTTAACCTAGACCTTTCCACTTTATTTAGAGGATTGGAAAAGTCAAGAATCTTATATAGTACCTTCAAATCATTTTCAGTTGAAATCCAAAGAAAGGCTAAAAGATGACTTAAAAATGCCATGTAGGCATAAGTGAGGGGAAGACTGGTAGGATCAGTTCTAGATTAGATCTCATAGACAAATTTTTGAAAGACAAAAAACATGTTCAAAATTCTGAAAAAAATCACAACACACATCTATGTTATATATGCAACGCCAAAAATTTGCAACCAAATTCGACATACATTTGGAGAGACAAAAAAGATAAATCTGAGTGTGAATAGTGTGAAATACTATTCAACCAGATCTGACACTATTCACAATAGAATTTGTCTTTTTTGTTTCTCCAAGTGTAAATCAGATTTTAAGCTGAAATTTTGTGGAGTTGTAGATACAACCTATATGCATGTTGTTTATTATTTTCAGATTTTTTCGCCTGTTCAAAGTATGTTTTTTCTGGGTTGATCCTATGATCCTACCTAATGGAGAGATCCTATACAAGTCTCTCCCGACATATGAGAGTAAAATAGCAAATTTGTGAATTTGAGAAGATTGACCCTAGGACTTGTTGTGAATGGTTGGATCACCTCCATATACCATTTCAACACTCAACAACACCAATTGAGTCAAGCCAAGTCAAAGTAAAACACAAATGCAACATATGCATAGAGGCATATGTGACACATAGCCATTTTTCCCAAATCTTGTTCTAAGCATCTAGACCTTACCCAAATGGTGTGAAACCATCTTTAAACTTAATCTCACATCACATGGACCCTAACCCATGCCTAAGTAAAGCAAGGGAAAACAATTTCCAAGTTTAGCAAATTTGACACTTCCCTCTTGTGTGTTATGGCCATTTTTCAAATCTTTGAACAAGACCCTTTGAATTGGTTTCAATGGTCTTAAAATGTTTCTAAACTAATAAGAATCACATTAGAGTCAAGAAATATCAAATCAAATGAAGAGAAATTAAATAGGGAGAAAATCCCCAAAATTCACTCACATACACTTAGCCAAATTGCAACTCTTCAACCTAGGCCAAAATTGCTTGCCCTCTTTCTTGTAAAATACTTTAATATGATAAACTAACACAATTGCATCCTTGGATCAAGAATCAAACACAAGGAAATCAAGATTTCTTCATACATGTGATAATGGTCAAAAGTGAGTTTTATAAAATGTTCCTCACTTGACCCCTCTGGTTAAACCAAACTTAGTCAACCAATGCCATGTCATCCAAGACCATGTCAAGGTCTACAACTTTCATGTTGACCATCAGGGTTAAAGTTGACTAGGTTGACCAGTATGGATTTGACAAGTGGAGACTTTAAAACTATGTGAAGATGCCCCACTTTTTAAATTGTTGCAAAACTTCACCAAAATGACCACCGCCACCACCATTCTTTCTCATTAATTATATGTTTGAGCTCCACCAAAAAGATTTCCATAATTCCAACATTTTGTTCATGCGGCCATTTCATCAAACACATGGCAGGCATCAAACCACTTGTTGCATACATGCTTATACCCACTGGTTTTTAGCCTCCACCCCTTTAACTTGGTGATCATCAACTTCCTTGTACCCTTCCTGCATCATCCTATAACCTGCAGCCCTACTAAAGTCGAAGCAATGATCAAGAACTCACCATGCCAAGCTCTCATGCCGGCCACCATGCCACCCTACCTCAACCCTCTCGGCCCAAAGCAAACCATGTCGAGACCCACCAGAAGCACGGGACACTCGCCAGGACACGATGCCCCTCCGGGTACCTGTAACGCCTCGGCCGCAACATGACCACCACGCTCGCGCTGCAGCGTGTGGTGACACCTGGCATCGTTCGGATACGACAGAGCACACGCCGCTCTGTCACCCTCGCTCCTCCTCCATGTCACTCCTCTCACTATGCTGCCGCCAACCTCTCCTCTACGCTGAGACATGCTCGCCGGCTCACGCGTGCACCGTCGCTATCGCCATCATCAAAATCTGCCGCACATGTACCGAAGTTTCCTGCCGATAATCCAGCACGTCCCCGTCCTTTCCCTCGTCGTCCCTTCACGCGCTGCTCCGCCTGAAGGCCATGGATGTTCCCCCATAAGCCGTCCCTTCGCCGCTCCACGCCGTGGACGACCTCCCACCTGCACCCGCAAAGACCTCGACCCCCTATAAAAGCAAGCACTCCCTGGACGATTTCTTCACACCATTCGCTTCACCTCTTCCTTCTGATCATCCTCGAACACTTCCCCTCCTCAATTAGACACGAGCTCGTCGGAATTTGGCCGGAGTCCGCCGCCACAGTAGCTCATCACCGCCGTCGATTCCGTCTACCTCAAGCCCTCCCCCGACTACCGCTGACCTCGCCGTCGACTCCTCGTTCACCTGCGACCCTCGCCACCCCTCGCCGGAGCTCCGTCACGCCGTCGACCCCCTACCTCGCCGTCGCAGCAAGCCCTCCTCCCCCGTCGACGACGACGACGGTCGACCGTCGGATCCACTGCTAATCGCGCGGTCCAGGTTAGAGCATACCGATTCGGCTGTGATGTATCGCTGACGTGTAGACCCCACCATGTCAGCTGGCCCGCGGCTGTGAAACGTTACTGGGCTGGCCCGTTGCTTTCTAAACGTTTCGGCCCAATTCTTTTCCCGCCTAGCCCACAAATTCAAATCTGGATTTAATAATTATTCCAAAAACCCTGCAGATGCTTTAGTAAATTTTGAATAGTTTGAAATCTACCAAACCAAATCTAGCAAATTTTATATATTCGGAAAGCTCATGAAATTATCTAAACAATGCCACTGGCCTCATGTCCAAATTCGTAATTAAATTCAAATGATAAAAATAACAAGGCAGGGCCTTTTCTAACTTCAAATAAATATTAAAAATTATCTATAAATGATTTTAAGTTGATTTCAACTCTAATAAATCACATTTGACATAATCTAATTGTTTATACAAAAATATAGCATAGTTGTTTTGCATGATCATGGACTAGATTCAAATAATGGCTATGGAGCCATTTCTAGCCCATTTAATACATAAATTATTTAAATAGTATGGGGGCTTCTCTCTCATTTAAATTGTGATCCTAAGTAATTCAACTAGAGGTACTGACCTTGGTCAAGTAAGTCTCATGCTTAGTTACTTATAGATTTTAAATCATTTAGATGATAGTTTAACTTATATGAGGTATAGCTTCTCACTTAAATCATTACTCCAAATGGTTCAATAAGAATTGATAACACATGTTTTAATGACCCATAGGTTCTTATTTAAAAATATTAAATCATCCTCATAAGTAATATTTAAATATTTCAAACCTATCGATTAAATCATATGAGACACTTAGGCCTCATTTAAATCTTGCCTCCACCATATTAATATGAAGTAGATCCCATGGTCAATTTAAAACTCACATTAAATTAATTAATAATATTACCATTGCAAGGTGTTATTAAAATAGTATGAGGTGCTCACCTCATTTAAATCATCTTTCTCAAATAAAATGAAGTAATGTATTGACCTTTAATTTCCTAGGCTCATACTTGCTCACTTGTAGATTTTAAATCTAAATAGGTATTTAATTTTTCCAAAAGGAATTAAATCAGCAGAGGAATAATCTCATTTAACTATAATTTCTTTCAAACATTTATGAAGTGCTGACCTGGCTGAACATGGGATCATCCTATATTTGAGGGTTGATAATCACCAGAGTAGTCCTTGAACATTATTAAGAACTATGTGTTAAATCATAGTGAGGATATCTCCTCATTTAAATTCACTTCAAGTAATTCAATATGAGGTAGTAATCATGGTCAGTAACCTCATATTGAATTATTTGGTGGCATCAAATCACTACCATGTTAGTATTAAATTGCATGAGGTATGGAACCTCATTAAACTTTGTCTCAAATGGTAAGTATGAAGAGGTTGACTTTGGGTCAACCTAGGTCATATATTGTCTAAAGAGAAATTAAATCTTGGTAAGATCTGAATGAGAGGAAATCATTTTCTCACAAACTAAAGAGAAAACCCTAACTCCATTTAATAAGAGGAAATTATTTTCCAAACACTAAAGAAGAAACCCTAGTCTAAATGTTACAGATGTTAGATCAGCTGTGAGTCACTAAGGCTAATTAAGAGTACTTAAGTATTGCTTATGACTGTATCCCCATCTGTAGACGCTTGAATTGACAGACTCAAGAGGAGCGAGTATTCTACCAGAAGAAGAAGAACACTTGATCACCTCACCACTACATGGATAATACTTTGCAGCTAATATTCTTGCAAGCTAACACCAATGCAAGCTTTACTCTTGCAAACTAATATTCTGGTTAAGTGCAAAGCTCTCATGAAGAGTGGTGCACCATTACATTTTACTTTGTTGAACCTATCCCAAGTTTTTACTTTACAAGCTTTAATGCTTTTGGTTTATCAAGTTTACTTTTTGGATTCAAGATTCACTAATGATGAACAAAGACCACCAAATTAGTCTAAGATAACAGAAAGTTTGATAGCAAACCATGACTAGCTATAAAGAACTAATCAAAATAGACTACCTGCATGTTTGATCTGATTTTTTGAAATGAAGTTGAAACCTTGGAATGATGGTTCATTCCATTGAATGATTTTTAAAGGTGAATATGACCAAGAGAAGATGGTGATTTTGGATATAAATCATGGTTGGGTTCGGATGCGATACCATTCCACTTTTGAAAGTACCCCCAATACCTGAAATGGGTAAGGCTTAACTAGAAATTTATGTGTTCTAGTATGGGTTCTGCTCAAGCTAGCCAGGGGCTATGCCGAGGTTGCCTCCATGAAAGTGATTTGATGTGAAATGAAGGAACGAGGTGAATGTCCTACCCAAGCTCTGTGCAGTTCCGGGTTGGCGGTTTGCTTTCACCGGGAGGCCAAGCTCACGGGGGAGAGGTGCCTATACTAGAGTATATAAGTGAAAGGTTATGGTTGGTAGTCCCCATACTGAGTATGATAAATCGTGGCGCTAATCCCTGACTTGACATTGCAAATATTGTGGCACAAGTGTACGACATCTCTTCAGAGTGTAGAACTATTCGAATAGCCGTGTCCCCCTAAGTACGACGATTGGAAAGCACAGTAATGTTCTCAAGACGACTACTTTAAAAAACAGGGATATACACCTGTGACTTGAATTTGAAAGCAGAATGGTGACTTTGAATTGAATCACAACAGAGTTGTGGGAATGACACTAATGTTCCCACTTGAGGTAGTCTAGGGATTCAAGCATCTTTACTAAAATGTTTATGAAATAAACTTGGCTTTATGCAAATAAACCTAGAGCTTAGTACCCCTTATTACACTTAATATGTTTTACTAGTATTAGCTTATGCAGTACTTTAAAAGTACTCATGGCTTTGTCCCCTGGGTTATTCAAATGGCCGTACTATGAAGGTGAATGAAATTTTCCACGAGGAAGATGGACAAACAGACGTCTAATACAACTAGGGACCGCTCCCACGCTGCCGCTGGCCGTGGATTATATTGCCACTACTACTTCGGCTCGCTTGTGATGTCTGATCAATCGATCAACTACTATTATATTGGATCATGTGATCCCTTGTAAGACGATTATGTGTTGTAATAAATGATGACTCTATGATATTCAACTATTATGTCTCTAATCAGTAATATTCCTCGGGATTGCGATAATGGTATAATAGGCATCTCTGACTTAAAAACTGGTGTTGACAAAGATCATCATCAAGATTTTTCAACAATTGTAAAATTGCTCTCTCATAAACAAGATTTAGTAAAGCAGGTTTAATTTAAAAGAATTCTGCTGTAGTAGGTGTGGAGCAATAGGAGTACATACAAAATCATTATTATTTGTGCTAGTGAAATCACACAACCTATTATTTTCAGAGTATTCATTTTAACAAGAATTAAAAAAATAAATCCAAGTAACAGAATAAAGGAAGTAAAACAAGTAACAATTTTTTTGTGTTTTTGATATAAAGAAAGCAAACAAGATGCAGAAAAATAAAATAAAGTAAAACAAAGACAACAAAACAAAGTAAAGAGATTGGATGTGAGAGACTCCCATTGCAGCGTGTCTTGATCTCACTTTGCGTAACGGCGTCTAAAAAGAGTTGCTTGTGCCAGAAAGCACACGTCCGTTGGGAACCCCAAGAGGAAGGTGGGATGCGCACAGCAAGTTTTCCCTCAGTAAGAAAACCAAGGTTATCGAACCAATAGGAGAAGGAACAAGTGAAGGTTGTTGGTGAAGGACTGTAGTGCGGCGCAACACCGGATTCCGGCGCCAACGTGGAACCCGCACAACACAATCAAAATACTTTGCCCGAACTTAACAACAGGTTGTTTAATCTCAATCGCTTGCTGAAAAACAAACGTGATGGTGTGGAGAAT